>OV170229.1:2265000-3465000 GCA_921882275.1 Brenthis ino
CGTATGAAAATCCGTTTGATTAGTATTTGAGTTTATCGCGTTCAGACAGACAGACGCGGCGGGGACTTTATTTTATAATATGTAGTGATGTCAAATGTTCGCGTAAATCTAAGAAAGTATTAAAAGGCGTAGAAGTAAGATTACTTCATACCGTCAGCAGCTTCATTATAGTAGACCTGGATCCTCTCGAGCTGCAGGTCACTGTCGCCGATGTAGCGCCCGGTGGGGTCGATGCCGTGCTCATCTGATATTATCTCCCAAAACTGAAAAAAACCCAGTTTTAGTTTTACTTTAACTACAACATAAAATAAAAATAATGTCCTCCTAGCAGATTCCGGTCTCTGACAATCTCTTTGAGACTAGCCAAATTCGCGTGATGTAATGTTATGCCATATGACATTCATCTATCTAATTATAATAAAATCCTAACCGAGTCGAATCTGTATATTCAATATTTTTTAGAAAATCTTATTGAAATAGTCATTATTATCGATAGAGATGCCGAATCTATAGTTTTAGAATTTTTGTGTCAGTCTGTCCGTCTGGGGTCGCATCACGAGAAAACCACTGGACAGATTATAATGAAATTTGATATGATAATAGCTGGATATCCGGGTCAACATATAGGATACTTTTTACTGTGGGAAAATATCTCAGATCTGAGAAATCTTTACTAAACCTTAAAACGTAACTAGGGATAAAACCGAGAGGAGCGAGGGTGAGTCGCTAGTATATAATTTAAATTATCTATATTAGTACTAAAAATATTTAATGTACAGACTGGACTCAGAATTTAATTATACGTATAGATATATAAAACCTTTATGGCCATCTGTAGAACAAGAAAGATTGGGATTTGGGGGCAGAATAGTTGTTGTAGATTTTAAATAGGCTTGTCACTTTTTTCATTCCAACACTCTTAAAGCCATTAAATAAATAATAATTCACTTGGGACAAAAAAAATTGAGAAATATATTTTTGGCCAACTAAAGAAATATTTATGTTCACTGCGCGAATACTTTATTATATTTTTTTTAAATCACTGCTTGTAATAACTCGAAGTTTTACTCGACTTTTTAAATAAAACTGTCTTTTCGGACATTTTTGCTTTTTATTTTGATTTTTGATTACCGAAGTTTTGACTTTGACGATTAGTTTTAGACGTCAAAAACTTTAATCTCTTCCGTTGACCATATTTTGACGGAACAAAAATCAAAATGAAACTGCGACAAGTCCAAAAAATTAGCTCCACCTCAAACTTTAGTTGAAACCGAATCTCTGCCTAAAGAGTTTATAACGTAAAATATATTGATAAAATTGAACCGGCGACCTCCGCTATAGTAGGCACTCAGTCACTGTCTGACCCTACATCTTACGTTGCTTAAATGTAGGTTCAGCCTTTTTAACGTCCCACTGCAAAGCCATGGACCTTCGATACGAGGGGCATCATCCGTTGTCCAACAATCTAGCCAAGTGCTTGGCGCACTTCACATATCTTTTGATTTGAAAGCCTACTAGGTTTTGTCAAACATACAGATTTCTTCACGATGTTTCCCTTCACCGTAAAACAAGTGGTAATCATGTTGAAAGAATAAAAAATGACTCGCACATGAAAATCAGAGGAACGAGACCCGAAATCTGAACCCGCTTCACTTTATTTCCAAACAAGCGCGTTACCACTGGTCTACTATTGTCTTAAATGTATCTTGCTAAAAATATTGTTTACAGTGATGTATTTATTTTTGTATCCGTAAAAATAATACGTAACAATCAAAATAATTTAATAGAATAAAAAATTTAAACAATAACAATGTTTAGCATAAATCCAGACTTTTGTTAGTAATCATTAATTATAATTAATAATTTATACATCTTGTTTTTTTTCTTTATACAATTTCTTATATTAAACCTATTACTTAATATCAAGAAACATACAAACAATACCTTCAATTAAGTGTAATTTACCAAAATAGGTATTCGTTGAAATAATAATATAATGTTTAAAAGTACAATTATGTCTCCAAAATAAAAGTAATGCATATTTTAAATGAAATGTATGTATTACATCTTCAAGAACCAATGGACCGTGATCTCATCAAGACATTTAGAGCAGAACATTATAAATAGATTTGCCATTTCTATTTGCGTATGGACGAAAAATATTATATTTTTTATTGCATACCTTAGATCCTATTTGATTTCCACACTGTCCCGCCTGCAGATGCACAATTTCACGCATTTTCACTATAAAACTGTGAAAGTTATTTCAAAAACAGGGATATCTTGCGACTATTTTAAGCGTGTACACACGTGAGTTTGTATTGAAGGATTGTAATTCATTGTTGTGTTAATTATTGTTATATGTATTTCATATGAATGTAATGTTATTATTAATAAAAAAATGAACACGATTTCAATGTTTTTTTAATTTATCCTATATTATGTTATATTCAAAAATATATAAATTTGGTGAAGAATCGCTTTATATTATCAGTATATTTGTTACATGCGCACTTAAGAGTTAGAATTAATTATTTTTGTTAGTTTGTTTATTAAAAATGGGTAGGTAGATATTTTCAAACACGAACACAAAATATGCTATATTTTTTTGTATAAATTAAAACCGAAAGCATTTTTTATAAGCTGTGGTAACATGAAGGTCATAAAAATGTTATATTTTATATCTGTGCCATTTCGTAATGTCAATTGTCAAACAATTTTTCGTGGGCTAAATTGCCGTGAATTTTATTAAATATTATAGTTATTTTAATTTTAAAGTTTCAACAAATAATAGTTTTAACTTTAACATTTTTATTTTAATAATATTTTAATCGTATTTGTAAGTTTTCGCGTACGCCATGTTGATGTTATATCGCTCGAGGCGTAATGCCATATTATCTATAAAAGAATAATTTCTATTGTTGAATGCGTATTTTATGAAGTTATGACGTGTTCCAGTGCATTGTAAGTTTGCTGCATATTGCCGACGCTTTAAAAGTAAGCTAAAAATGATTTATTATAATCGTTAAAAAGTTTTATTGAAAATATATATTACATCCATTTTTGTCGATTAGTCTCCACATACATGCCCATAAACTACATACCATATTTATAACGATTCATTCAATTGATTATAAATTATTTTAATGTAAGTAATGTAAAATTACTAATTTAGTAATTTTAAACGTAAATTCGTTTGTGTGAAGTAAATCTAAACTACTGAGTGCGAAAAAACTTCTAATATGGTCACTCTAAAAATGCATTGTTTTGATTTTACTTTGTTTATCATCGCATTTTTAAAATATAGTGATGCTTTTCACCAAAAAAATAAGTATTTTCAAAGATATTTGTTTATAAGCCCATATTTAATATGAAAATACATATTAAAATCACAGAATTGATTATATTTATTAGAAAATTATTTTGTTAGATGTATGTAAACTAAAAACTATGTTTTCTAATGCCATAATAGTTACTCAATAGTCTTAATGTTTTCATTAATAACATTGATTTATTAGGAAATAACTGTATTATAAATTAAGGACCACATCATGCTTTATGTTTTATAGAATAGCCAGAATTTGCTAATCTTAAAAACTGCTGTAAAATTATCATAAGGTTTTCACATATAGAAAGATTCTCTTAGAGTGTCATTAAGATAGCTTGAAGATTCCTAAAGTCTACCTTTTTAATTTATTAGTATACTGTGACAATAAGCTGCCGATCACTACATATTATAAAATAAAGCTCCCTAACTGTGTCTATCTGTCTGAATCCGATAAACTCAAAAACTACTGAATGGATTTTCATAAAGTTTTCACCAATGTACAGAGTGAGTCATGAGGGAGGTTTATGTGCATAATTCATTAAGGTTTTACCTAAATTGGCTGAAATATAACAATGACTGTTGAAGTTGTTAGAAAAACTCATGCCGACAGCTTTGTTGGCATGCTTCGCATAAACTAATAGAGTTATATGAAAGCAATGTATTACAGAATAATTCCTCTTAAAATAATCTATTAAACTGTAGCACCTCTTTGTAACTAGGGATGCACCCGAGCAAAGCAAGGATAAGTCACTATATGATAATAATTTTGTACTAAGCTATAAAAAAGACATCTTTTCTAAGAACATCTGTAATATTCTAAATGTGAAAGGCATTAGAATATTATAAAGCTAAAAAGTTTGTTTTTTGTTCTTTTGTATTCACAGATTTCTAAAACCATCAGTCTAATTAAAAATATATTTTTGCATTTTATAGCCTACTAGCTACTTCGCTCAAATAGATCTCTAGGATACGTGGATTTTTTTCATAATTTCATGGGTTTTAATTTTTTCATGCCTTAATTCTTTTTCTAAAATAAAAGTAGCCTAACTTACTCTTTATAACATCAGCTATCTGCCAGTGAAAGTCCTGTCAAAATCGGTCCAGCCGTTTCAGAGATTAAAACAGACAGGCAAAAATTTTAGAAATTGTGTTTTTATTATAAGTACTGTATATTTTTTATTTTATATTGATTAAGTATAAATTTGTTATTTTGACATTGTAAACACTGTTTGTAAACAGACACTTCAATTTTATTTATCTGATATAGATATTGTATTCGGACAGCGCCACCCTCTGGCAAGTTTTATAACTAACTTTAGCCTATACGTTAATCCAGATCTTAGTCTATTTGTGTACTGTGTGTACTAAATTTCATCCAATTTCGTTCAGCAGTTTCGGTGTGAAGGAGCAACAAACATACATACACATTCTATTGTATTTATAAAAAGACTTATGCATATGTTAGCATAATCTCATGTTTTAGTTATCTTGTAAGCGCTAAGTTTCCTTATATAATATTCCTAATATGTTAGTAGGTACTAGGGAGAAACTCGAGCGGAGCGATGTTTCGTCCCTAGTTACGTTTTAACCTTTAGTATAGATTTCTCAGAGATTAGATATTTTCCGCAATAAAAAGTATCCTATATATTGACCCGGATAACCAGCTATCATTATACCAAATCTCATCAAAATCTGTCCAGTGGTTTTTCCATCATGCGTTCCCAGACAGACAGACTAACAAAAATTCTAAAAACTATAGATTCGGCCTCTGTATCGATAATAATGATTATTTCAATAAGATTTTCCAAAATATATTTATTATACAGATTCGACTCAGAATTTTATTATATTATGTACTAACGACTCACCCTCGCTCCGCTCGGGTTCGTCCCTAGGGTGGACCACCCTTATCACTTAGGCGTATGAAAAATAATTTATGTCCTAATCTCAGACCTACTGAATATACACACAAAATTTTCATAAGAATTGGTCAAGCCGTTCGGAGGAGTTTTGTTACAAACACTGTGACACGAAAATTTTATATATTAAAGATTAGATAGATACAGATTTAGACTTTCAAGCCGTTCGGAGGAGTTTTGTTACAAACACTGTGACACGAAAATTTTATATATTAAAGATTAGATAGATACAGATTTAGACTTCCTATAGGGTATTCTCTTGAGGACAGCCCTCTCGTTACGCGTCTTGTACATACATAGATATCGATCGTCTTTACGTATGTATGTTGTTTTACAACAGGGAAGATGTTTTATATATGTACGTATTAATTAAATAATGAGGAATAAAGTGAAAGGGTGTTTGTTCATGAACAAGTTTTTGCCCACGGCTTCGTTCGCATAGTTTATTTGTATATAATTATATATTTAGAGCGGCTAAAAGTCGAGATGTTAGATAGAATACTTTGGTCAATAAATAGCCTGTATTTTTTTTTAAATCTATAAAATAGTTTCGTAGATTTGTATGTTCAAACAAGAAACAACAACAAACATATGTTTGCAGTTTATGATGTAATTAGAATGGATTTCATTTGTTTGTTTAAACGTGCAAACCTCAAAAACTACTAATCCGTTTTGAAAAATTCTCTTTGCATTAGATAGCCCGTTTATGGAGGAAGGCATATATCATCCCGGCTATATATCATCCCGGAAAAATGTACGGTTCCCGTGGGATAGATTTGTTTTTGTCTGGGGACGAACCCGAAGCGGATAGAGGGTGAGTCACTAGTAAAATATAATATAGAAGTAGGTAATACTTTTTAGATCCAGTTGTAAGGAAAACTCTGATCGAATTCGTGCGAGTCTCTCCCGTGACAATTTTTGCTGTAAAGCATACGAAACGTTGCGTCGGGAACAAAAATATAAAATACTAGAGACTTACCCTCCCTCGCTCGGGTTTGTCCCTGCTTACTTTTCAACGTTTGGTATCGATTTTTCAGAGATGAGATATTTTCCCGCGGTAAAACGTTTCCTATATGTTGACCCGGATAACTAGCTATTATCATACCAAATTTCATCGAAATCCCTCCAGTGGTTTTTCCGTGATGCGGTAACAGACAGACAAAAATTCTAAAAACTATAGATTCGGCCTCTGTATCGATAATAATGTTTATTTCAATAAGATTTTCCAAAAAATATTTAATTTACAAATTTGGCTTAGTTACAATTTAATTATATGTATCGATAGCGAAAGACAAAACAGTTCAGTACATTTTCCTTCTCTGTTTTACAAACGATTTTCTTTGTTTATGGACGAGCTTTAGTATTATAAATAAAAAAAAATATTACAGTCGAAATTTGACCGTTAGTTTTAAAAATACTTCCATTTCTTGAAACACCTCGCAGCACACCCTAACCCTTACTGCGAACTCTGGTGACCCCAAAGTTAAAAAAAAAAAAGTTTATCAATAAGTACTTTTTTTCTAATATATTTAACTTGTCTTTGTATCTTGTTACTAGCGACTCACTTTCGCTTCGCTCGAGCGCGTCCTTACATTATAGTGGTGACCTTTGGTGTAAAGTGCTTTTAGAGCCTTTATAAATACTTATTAAAGCTTCTCAAACTTTAACTTTGGTGTAATTTAGTTCAGAAATTAATATTGTGTAATCACTAGTGACTTACCCTAAGTGCCTATCAGTAGCCTATGTATTACTCCAGCTCATAGTCTATCTGTGTGATGAATTTCATACGAATCGGTCCAGCCGTTTCTGCATGAAGGAGTAACAAACATACATGTAACAAACACACGTACAAACTTTTGCATTTTTAAGTCCAATAGTTTGTACTTAGTTTCATTTTCATATTTTTTAATTCAAGCGCAGTGTAAATGATTTCTTCATTGATTTACATTTTTTTTCTAATCAATGATCAGGTACAATTAAACTGCTTTTAATATTTAATATTAATTAGTTTATTAATTATTCAAAGAAAACTACCTGTTAATATTTGCATATTATATATATACATTCGTATTGGCACTATATTTCTTTTTCACGTTTAACATTTGAGGGTAAAAAGCCTCGCACTGACATCTATATATTTATAGATACTTAGTTATTACTATATTACTTACGTAATTTGCGGTTCTCCAATGATAGAGGTCGTATCTGGCAGTTACCAACTAAATTCAACGATGATACGCGAATTTATGAAATTAATATAGCTGTGACAGGTTTCATTATTTACTAGTAGTAGGAAAACAAAAACAAATCTATCCTACGGGAACCTTACATTTTTCCGGGATGAAAAGTATGTTTCATTCCAGACTATAATCTATCTCTGTGCCAAATTTCATCCAGATCCGTTCAGCCGTTCTGGAATGAAAGAGTAAGAAACATCCATACTCATAAACTTTCACATTTATAATATTTATTATATTATACAGACTGATTTTTGTGTTATCTACCCTGTCCCCCCTCATTCAAAAAAAAATAGGTTTGTTTCTATTTGTAGGTCTTTATCATTATAAAATCTACATAATGTTCATTTAACTTTACCGTACGTTATAAGACCACGAGCTTATCATGTCTCTTTAAAATAAATAAAAATAATAGTTAATATTACCAGTATTAAACCTTTTTAATCTTGATTTCATTTTTTCCAGATAAACATGGAGGAGGGGATGTATCAGCAGCCGAAAATGGAGGATTATCCGCCAAAATTGGAAGATTATCCTCCTAAAATGGAGGAATATCCACCGAAGATCGAGGGCCACTTCCTCGAACCGAATCCAGATGAGCAATATCCACAAGGAAGCTTGCCAGAGAACTATTCTTTGCCCAAAGTAGAAGAAGTTGGGTTTGAATCCCAGCCCATTCCCGAACAAATGATCCCCCGACCTGGTCCCCAACCGAACAGACCGCCAACCAAATTCATATCTGTGACCAGTGAAGCCCTGACCGAAGAGCAACGAGCAATGTACGAATCAGTCCTATCTACCTGGAAACCTATAATGTTCCCAAAGAGAACTAAACGGTACATTTGTCAGAAATGCAACAAGGAGTTCAAGAATTACCAAAACCTCTACCTTCACACAACTAGAGTGCATTCCTCTGAAGAGTCCGCAGTGATCTGTGACATCTGCGATAAAACATTCAAAAACAAACACTATCTGTACATGCATAGGATGAACAAGCATTATTCGGAATCTGAGAAATGCTATTGCCAATTCTGCCTACAAGAGTTCCGTACGCGACGGGCTCTGCACATGCACGTGAAGCGCATTCACCCCAACACGCTGCCCGAAATTAAATGCCCTGAATGTGGCAAAGAGTTCGCAGTCCCATACAAACTGAGATACCATATCGAAAACTGTCACAGACCAGACAAAGACAAGTACAAGTGTCCAATCTGCCAAAAATTGTACAAAAGTCATTTAAATCTAAACAGACACTTGCATTTCCAGCACTCTCAAGTCGAGAGACACCCCTGTGTTTTCTGTCCCATGACGTTTAAATCCCGACATCACATGAAACGCCATATTCTAAACATCCACCCGCCATTGGAATCCAAAGTGACTTGCCCCGAATGTCTCAAGGAGTTCAAAAACGACCAATACTTGAAAGAGCACATGCAAGTGCACACTGCCTTCGAGAAAAAGGTCAAGTGTGAACTGTGCGATAAGTTCTTCCATTCGGCCGTACGTTTGAAGAAGCATAAAAAGATCGTGCATCCCAACAAGCCGAAGATTCGTTGCGAGAAGTGCGACAAGGAGTTTGCCCACGCCCATTATTTGCGACGTCACAACAACTCAGTGCACGTCGAAGTGGACGAAAGCCAGTACCAGCACGAATGTGACCAATGCGGCAAGAAATTTAAAATCAAGCGATATCTGAACAACCATCTGCAACGACATGAACAACAGCATTTGAAGCGTATATCCCAAATGGTGAAAACTGTCATGGATGACGGCGAAGCTCCGGAGAAGGCGACGAAGAAGCGGGGAAGGCCCCGAAAAGCTAGGAAGGAGATCGAATTCATCAAATGCGAACCGGTTTCCAGTTCGGAGTCAGGAGAATCTGAGTCGGCCGAGTCCGAATCAGATTCTGATTAGCTTACCACTTTACTTAACTAACATTAATCCTTTAAAAAGCATTTTAAGATTATTTTTAAGTGAACCACGCAGTAAGAGGAAGTACCGTTTGAACCTCAAAAGAGGTGCTATAATAGCAATAAATCAACAAAATAGACGGTCATTAGTTTTTATATCCTAGGCAAAGCTAGCTTCAAGAAAATCTTAGTCGTACTTCAAAAAAAAATTATAATTCTTAACCCTTTTCGTAGTGAAAACGAAGTTCTAGTTAAGTAGATAAATATATGTGCGAAGTTTGAAATTCTATCTTTGAAATGAACCCTTTCGAAATGGGTACCTCTAGATATATCATAAACGTTAAGCTTAAACATTTTTTGGCTCTCGAGAAGTTAGATTAAAGTTTTTCAAGCGAATTTCGATTCGATTTGCACACGTTTATAGATAAAAAATAATATTTCTTATTAAAAAAACCGCTATTTTGTGCAAATTACAATGGATCAGTATAAACGTTTAAAGTCCAATGAAAGGTGATAGTTAGTTGAAGGCTGGTAATATTCCGAAGTAAATAATTACATAAAAATGGGTTCAAATCACTGATGTAGCCTCTGGATTTTATTGGGGATGTTTGTCCCAAAAATGTGGGGTACAAAGATGATCCCTAAGGTTTTAAGCCTGGTTTCATCTATTTGCTTAGGGGTTTTGATGATATTATGGGGTCTAAACGACCCCATGAGGCTACATCGATGATTATAATAAATGGTGTAATAATTTCTAATATTTTTTTTCTTGCGGCATAAAAAACAAAATTCATGCAATATCTAGTTGAAAGATATTGTATTTGGCAGACAACATCATCCTTCCCTTCGCCAAGATACATTCCTCTCTCCATATGCTTCCATGCATATCCAAATAACCCTTTCACACATAATTTCATTCTTTTGTATGGTGTTTTTCAGAAAATTTCCATTAGTGGTGATACTCCCTCGTGATGAGGAGAACACGTATAAAAGTTGGAGTACTGGAATATGAAAGTTAAAGATGCAGTTTGTATGTGTGTTGTAACTGTCTCGTTGGTCTAGTGGCTAACGTATGGCTGCAGATCGTGAGGTCCTGGGTTCGAGGGCCGGGTCAGTCACAACAGTTATAGATTTTTGTGTCATGAGATACTCAGAAGTAGCCTGAAGTTGGGAACATGGTGGTGTTCGTGTTCCATGCATAGACAGAATACATTCAGGCGTTGGATTTTAAACAGCAATGTCGAGTTATGGCATATGAGAGTTAAAAGAACAGAAAGTGTACTTTGTGTGTGCTCTCTCCATTACTCACTGCACTACAATATCTCCTGCAGTTGGCTAGCAGTTCCAGCATGCCAACGGCAGTTTATCTCAGTGAGATTGGCTGCCGTTGCCTAAATCGGTTGGAGTACATTATTTTAATCTCCCGCTAAAATGATCGGTTCAAGTGAAGTCTGGACTCATCAGAATTTGATACTGGAAGATGGAAAGTAACACCTCTAAAGAAACCAATCGATTTTGAACTCTTTGATTAGCCTTCGTTGGTCCACAATAAGTGTTATATTTATGTAATTTGAAATAATATACTGTTCTTTTTCTTTTTTTTGTGAGGATGTTTTTGGTGTTTGTGAGGATGGTGTAATAAAACGAAGATTTGTGTTTACAAGATAACGATTGGACCAATGAGCCTTTTGTGGACCATCTCGAATTAAGTCGGCTCCCTTTGCATGGTCCTTGTGAGAATAGAAGAAAGAAATAAATGTATTCAGCCCTTATAATCCCCCTGCTGGGAGCAGGCCTTCCTTAATACGAGGAGGATCAGGTCATAGTCCACCACGATGGCCAAGTGCGGGCGGACTGAGCATGTCTGCAGACAACTTGTTAGGTGCTCTCAGACATGCAGGTTTTCCTTCACCGTATTATTGAAGAAATAAGTGATAAGAATATCAAGGGTTTTTTTAATTTGTTTTTTATGCCAAAAGAAGATTTTAATGTAACGAGGTATTTTGATTTATGGCGTAAAAATAGGTGAATATTATTATTAAGTAGGAATTACCTCAGATATTGTTTTAATTTAATGTAATCAATTTTTTTACTATCTGTATTTTATTCAATATGGACCAAAAGCATTTTCTTTGGACCTAAGAAAATTTTAACTTTTATTTTAATGTTTTTAATTAAAAATAAACTAAAAATGCAAAAGTAGCCTTTTATCACTAAATTATGTTTCTTTTTTTTAATAGACTGTGTAAATATTTTATTTTATAGATTAAAAAATAAAAATAAATTTGATGTTTTCTTTTACTTTTATTTGAAATTTACTTAAATTATGGGGATTTGAATTTGAAATATAATTTGAATATTTTTTTATTACAATTAATTCTCAAATATCTGAGGTACTTTCGTTATTTTTAAATGTAAATAGAGTTAGAAGGTTTATTTGTAAAGTATCATTTATTTCAATAAGATAGTTTAAAATATACTATAAATTTTCCTATTATGCACTAATTATTTACTTTGTTATTCTGAATAAATGGTTTTAACATTTGTCATGTTTTTTTACAGTTTTTGTAGGGTGTTGGTAAGTTTTTGGCTGAGAGGTGATCTTTTAAATAAATCTATCTTATCGGATTTTTTCTCGGATTTATTTTGATGTTTGGTTCCCGACGTTTCGAATGCTTTACAGAAATCATGGTCACGGGAGAGACTAAGGTTTAAGACGTCTCAAAGGTCGTTATACTCGTATAGTTGTTACAGACAGCGCCTACCCACAAAATTACAAAATGATTTAAATAATACAAAAATACCAAAGTATGTACCTTATAATGTTTGTTGATTTTGTTTTAAACATTAAATGGCCAAGATTGCTGTAAAGCATTCGAATTTTCAGGGACCAAAAATCAAAATAAATCTGCGAAAACTTACGAATAGATAGTTAAAATCCTACTAATATTATAAAAGTTTGTGAGGATGTATGAATGTATAGATGTATGGATGTTTGTTATTTTTTCACGCAAAAACTACTGAATGGATTTTAATGAAACTACAATAATATAGCTTACAAGCATTGCCCGCGGCTCCACCCGCGTTTAGATGACCAAAAACCATTTTTTTTAGATTTTACATATAAGTATACTCTTTCATTGCAGTTCTTCTAATTTCTCTCAGAAAAGAGACATTTTCCCGCGGTAAAAAGACAGACAAAAATTCTAAAAACTATAGATTCGGTCTCTGTATCGATAATATGTTTATTTTAATACGATTTTCAAAAAAATATTGTATGTACAGATTCGGCTTAGTTACAATTTTATTATATATTATTTATAGTATAAAAAATGTTTCAAAAGACAAATAAATCGAAAGTGCATACTATAAGACTTCAGTGATACCATTCAAAGAGAGACAATAGCATTCCCAAGGAGGGTTGACGTCATGCAGGAGTGAGGCGGCCGATCGTAAAACTTTTGCCAAATCATATCAGCAGTACAGAAGCTGTACTGCGCCGACCCCAAGTTATTGGGAAATGGGCAGGGAGATGAAGATTCAATAATGTTTATCCTCGAATTTTCAATACTTTAGTTTATAATAAAAACACAATTTAAATTATCAATAATATTTATTGTACATCTTAAAATAAACATACACTATTCCATACATTTAAGCGTGTGACTTTCTATACAAATACAACAGAACACAAGATCGATATCCGTTCAGTCATTTTTGTATGGACAAGTCACTTATACTATATTTACATGCAAATTTCATCAAAATCGATACAATAAAATTACTTTAGCACTTTTCTATATAAAAACTAAAACAACAACTATGTATAATAACTTAATATTTAAATATAAAACATCAATCAAAAAAGTACTAGATACACAATCAGCGACAAAAATTGTCCTCACCGAATGAGCGCTCATTTGAACATTTGGACGCGCTTTTAATATTTTTTTTGTAAAAACAACTTTAAGCATTGCATTTAATGTTCAATTTACATTGTTGTATATTTATTTCAACTAGAACAATTACCTAAACACAATCGGTGACAGTTTTAAGAGAACTTTTGAATGTGATTGTGTATGTAGTAGTTTTTTGATCGATAATAAACACTAGCTTCTTATGTGACTTCGCTTGAAATACCCCAAAGTGAACAACAGACGGACAAACATTTATTATATATAAAACAAATTTATATGTATAAAAATATAAAATACAAAAATCCAAACAAACGAAGAGTTAGTACATAATAATGAATAAGTAATACTTAATTTTCAATTTGCCAAAAATCAGCCATTTTTAACAATATGTAGTTAAATATTAATGTCATCATATTACCGTCTCAAAAGTGTCTTCAAAAAGAAGCGCAAGATTCGAAATTGTGCGCTTTTACAAAACTCTTCTGTTCATTGCTTTTCGGATGACAAAATCAAAACGCACGTTGTCTCGTTTAAAAAAGTACTTTATGTAGTGCGAGTTCGAGTTTGTGTTTAGACAATAGGGAATATACGTGTAATAAAAAAAATATAGCTAAAGATTTCATCCGTATGTCACAGCTCTGTTTGTAAAAGGAATGCAGCTAACTGCATAATGTCGTTTGCAGCTAACTTCATCATGTCGCATTTCGGCTGTCGGTGTGCGCGCATCGTAAAAATTTTACATTTTACTCTCATAATTTTTTCTAAACGTACCAAAAGAAGTATAACTTAATATAAGTGAAATATTTGTTTTCATAATCTTTATTGCTTTTCAATTAACCTGTATCAATATTTTTTAATGTAATTTCTTTTGGATTAAGAAAATAATTATTGAAAAGTGTAGATAAAAGTGGGAAATTCAAAGTAGTTGAAACGCAACGCCATTGGTCAGACCGAATGTGACGTCAGAGTATTATCATTATAGAGCGATTAGAGATTTGGTCGCTACAAACTAGTCATTCTTCTATGTATGATACTGTGACGTCACGCCGAGCGCGCGGTATGGCGGGGGTTTAAAGTATCCGTATCGGTATAAATTTTTTTATACTAAATTTTAGTTTTTGAATGTTATTCTTTGGTTTGACATAACGTGACATGTGGACGCCACTTTTTGAGGAGATATTTGATAGGAAATGTGTATTTATGTTTTTATATATCAAACGTTTAAAAATATGTTATTTTAGAGCAAAAATAGTTTATATTAATTATGTAAAATATTTAAAATGCTTAATTTTCAATACACATACAACCCTATTGGATATAGTTGATCTATCGAATCAGTTAAAGTAGTGGGGGTTGAACTAACATTCCACCCTTTGGGATGGATTTTTCGTCTCCACCCACAAGATAGGAAATAAATAAAATTGATTTTGAGTTCAATATACCTATTTACATTTATTATCCTACATTTTAGTAAAAAAATATAATTTATTTGTAGAAATCGTCATAACGTTTAAATAATTTTTCTACACAATGACATCATAATTCACAAAATATTTAGGGTTCCATGCCGGAAGGGTGAAACATGACAGTTTAATGCACCACATTACTAACATTATTTTATTATTCGTTTAACCATAATCTATCCATTTTAATGAAAATATTTTCATAAAAAAAATACACCAGCTGCTATAGTAAAATTTTGAATCCCCTCAAAACACTATATCCGAAGAATCAAAACCCCTCAATACCTCACATCAAAGGGCAACGAGTTCACATATCATCACTTGCTTCAACAATTAACCAAAACATAAAATTTGTCACTTTGGGACATTTCCATCGTTTATGGGATCTCTCTATCCCATGGCCCATGGGATTCACTACACCTCTTGTATTTCATACACTTCTTCGTAAAGCACTTCCGGTTGATCCTCCTGCTCCTCCTCATACATGGCAATCTCTGAACCCTCAACTTTCACTTCATCATACAGTATATCGCCATCTTGGTATACCTGAAAAAAAACACATTTTATTAACATTCATATTAGTTTCTAGAGACTCACCCCCTTAAGGGATGATTTTCGGGATAAAAACTATCCTACCCATATCCTTCCCAGGGTCTCAAACTATCTTCATACCAAATTTCATCTAAATCGGTTCCTCTGATATTTTCATGTACAAATCATTTCCAACATGATCACCACTTGTCCTACGGTGAAAGAAAACATCGTGAGGAAACCTGCATGACTGAGAGAACCTATCAAGTTGTCTGCAGACATGCTCAGTCCGCCCGCACTTGCCCAGCCTGGACTATGGCCTGATCCCCCACGTATTAAAGCCCACGCTCAGCAGTGGGACGTTAGAAAGGGCTGAATACATTTATTTCAATATATTTAAGAGTATATTATTTTAGTCTAACAGCCTTTAGAAAAGCAAGTAAGAAACAAACCTCTTGGTAAGTATCAGCATCCTGATATATCTCTCCGTCCGTCTCGTACTCCCTTAGCTCCGTTTTGATCGGGGGCTGATACATACCTTCTTCTATCTGCACTTCGACATTCATTGCTGGAAATAGGTTTATAATTAGAAACAAGTTTTATTAAAATTTCTTATGTCAAAAAATATTGTATTTTCTTAGATTTATGCGAATATTTAACATTTTTATCTATAAAGATAAATAAAATTGTAGTGTCTTTGTGTAATATCAAAATAACAGCTTTTTACTAAATGCATATGAAATTATATATGGAACTTATAAGAAAAATACAATTTTTAAAAATTTTGTGTCTGTTTGCTCTGGCTAATCTCCAAAACGGCTGGACCGATTTTGACGGGACATTCACTGGCAGATAGCTGATGCCATAAGGAGTAACTGAGGCTACTTTTTTTTTTAAATCAGTGTTCCGCGGAAAAAAATAAAACTCTTAAAATTGTGAACAAAACCCGCGTACCAGTGTTGCCAATGTAGCGATTTTGTCGCAAAAAAAAATATTTTTTTAAACAATTTTTAACGATAAAATCGCTTATTTGGCAACACAGCTGTACCATACACATAAAATATAAAACTTTAAATACATACAATTTATAAATATAAACACCCACAACTGGAGTACAGACATTCGACTGGAGTAAAGACAAATGAATGCCCTCAGCGGGACTCGAACCCGCGACCGCTGGCACAGCAAGTAGGATCACTACAAACTGAGCCATACGTGTCTTAAATAAGTATTTCTTACCTTGTCTGGCAGATTGTCTCGCACGTCGGTTCCTACTCTTGTATGGGGCTGGCATCTTGAGATGTACCGTCTTCACATGTAACTTCATCGAGTTGGACTGAGTGAAGAACTTGCCACATTGTGGACACTCGTACGGTTTCAAACCTGTGTGGACCTGAAAATTACTACACATTAAATATACAGATAAAAAAACTTGAACTGTCTGTTTGTAATCTTAGTAATATTATAAAAGCAAAAGTTTGGATGTATCGATGTTTGATACTCAATCACATCAGAACAGCTGAACGGATCTGGATGAAATTTGGCACAGGGATAGATAAAAGTATGGAATTGCACATAGGTTACTTATTATCCTGCAAAAATGTACGGTTCTCGTGGGATAGATTTGTTTTTCTATGTATCGAAATAACTTTTTACTAAATTCATATGAAATTATATACAGTATTTACTAGAAAAACTTTTTTTTCCATTTTGATCTGTCTGTTTGTCCGGCTAATCTCCGAAATGGCTGGACCGATTTTGAAGGGACTTTCAGTGGTGGATAGCTGATGTTATAAGGAGTAACTTAGGCTCTGATATTCTCATATGCGAATCATTCCCAACACGATCACCACGTGTCTTACGGTGAGGAGAACATCGTGAGGAAACCTGCATGAGAGAGAAAACCTAGCAAGTTGTTTGCAGACATGTTCAGTCCGCCCGCACTTGTCCAGCGTGGTGGACTACGGCCTGATCCCCTTCATATTGAAGGCTCACTCCCAGCAGTGGTATATTAAAAAAGGGTTGAATACATACATCTAACTTACCCTATCATGCCGCAGTAGGGCAGCTTTGTTACTAAAGGCTTTGGGGCAGTGCGGGCACTCGTAGGGTCGTTCTCCTGTGTGTGTTCTCATATGGATCTGTAAAACATGAAAAAATTGTCATTGGGAGTATGTCTTGAAATATTATGGTTTCTCTGTAGTTAAATAACTCCCGGGCTAATATCTTTCTAAAGCCCTTCTAAAATAAGGAAATATTCATGTGAAATAAAGGTTGAATATTTTTTTATAATATTTATTGCTTTTGAATAAGCCTATATCAATATTTTTTTATTTAATTTATTTTTAATAAAGAAATTAATAATTAAAAAAAGTGCAAAAACAGGTGGGAAATTCAAAGTAGTTGAAACGCAACGCCATTGGTCAGACCGAATGTGACGTCAGAGTATTATCATTATAGAGCGATTAGCAATTTTGTCGCTACAAACTGAAGTCGCCATGTCTCTGTGTATATCATACTGTGACGTCACGCCAGCGCGCGGAATGGCGGGCGTTTAAAGTAATCCGTAACGATATGATATTTTTAAAGATTTAAGTTTAATAAAGTAAACCGCCAAAATTAACGGAGTGTTTGTAAAAACACCCTCCCCCTCCTTCCACTCGGGTTCATCGTCGCTAGTTACGTTTTAATGGTTAGTATAGATTTCTCAGAGATGAGATATTTTCTCGCAGTAAAAAATATTCTATATGTTGACCCGGATAACCAGCTACCATCATTCCAAATTTCATCAAAATCCTCCCAGTGGCTTTTCTGTGACAGACACAAAAATTCTAAAATCTATAGATTCTGCCTCTGTATCGATAATAATGTTTATTTCAATAAGATTTTCCAAAAAATATTTAATGTATAGATTCAGCTTGGTTACAATTTTATTATATGTATAGATATATATTTACCTGCAAAAATAGTGGCATAGTGAAACTTTTAGGGCACTCGCTACACTGATATGGCCTCTCTCCTGTGTGGACCCGCTGGTGATATCTCAAAGCTGCGTTAGACTGAAAAATAAATACATATTATAAAATTAAAAATATACTAACAATAAGACACTGTTTTGCTTGCATTAAAAAGAATTACAAGTGAAAGTTACATTCATTTGACAACACAGCTCAGTTTGTAGTGCCAGGGGTCAATCAGGGGCGCCAATGGTCACGAGTTTGAGTCCCATTGGAGGCATTCATTTATGTGATGAGCATGAATGTTTGTACTTCAGACAGGGGCGATTATATTTATAATATTTATATATTAAAAGTTATATATATTTAGTGTATCAACTATCTGGTATCCATAACACAGGCCTCGTAGCTTACCATGAAACTAAATGGTGCTATGTTAATACAATTATAATTTTTTATTTGTGTGTTAATACAAATATAATACAATAATTTATTTATATTTAATTTAATACTTATACTTAATCTCATATATTACTCTTAGATAAACATCATAAAATTTTTATATGTGAATGCTTCTAAGGCTTTTATTAATTACCGCATATCTCTTCCCACACACTTCACAAACAATATTCTTCATGTTAACATATCTCTTCTTCTCTTGGTCCGAATCTTTCTTGGTGCGAGGCTTGGTATGGATCCTCTGGTGGATGAGGCATGCTCGCTCAGAAGCAAATATTTTGCTACACTGTAATTACAATGGACAATTAAAAATATAGAAGGGTAGATTGCATAATTATGAGTAAAAGGTACTTATCATATTTTCTCATTAAACATTCATATAAATATTAATAATCTTAAGAGTTTTTCAGGATGAAACTTTCAAGATGAATAAAAGAAATTATGCTACAATTTTTAATGTACTATTATTTTTTAATCAGAAAAATCTTTTTACGAATTCTTCCTTAAATAGGTACATCACCACTTTGAACAGGAAATTTGTAAATGTTAAAAGTAGCACAACAAGGTTAGTTTCCGTACTTTTTAATTAAATACGACAATTAATCAAAATAGGACTTCTGAACTGTTAATGCATATTTAAACTTTATAATTTATATACAAGTATACAAAACACATATTACACACAAATAAATGTTCTGTAAGCTATAAAGTATAAATATATATAAAATATTCAAGACGCTTCACCTATGATATTTATCATTATTATCTATTGTACACAATAAGCATTCCCGCCCAAAAATAGATGGACGTAAATATAATGGAATAAGATACTTACGGTGTCGCACTTGAATTCATTTCTTTCGATTTGTATTTTATTATTGTGATCCTTTTCCAAATGATCTTTTAGCGCCTCTTCTGTTGGGAAAGTGTCTCCGCATTCACAGATTATGTAGTGAATGCTAACAAACGAACAATAAAACATATTATTGCTCATTGCACAGATTAAACCGATCACTCCGAGGATAAAATATGAAATGATGGGACCACTTATTTTTCTATGCCGCCATGACAGTATCTGTGGACGCTGTGTAGCGTTGTGCTGATTTGATTTTGTTAATGTCTTCATATCGATTCATTGTGTCATAATATTCGTTATGTGAATTATTCGTTATCTATATCATTGATATTGTTTCAAATGAAATTTTCATTAAAATTACGGTTAAAGTAATATTTTAAATATTTTTTTATGATTTAAAATGTAAAGTGTGTAAATGAATTATGTAGTTACGTTTTAATAATATACATTTTCTAAATATACTGTATTTTTATACATTATCAATAATATAAAATTAAAAATTAAGTGAAGTACAAATAAATGATGTATAAATAAAAATAATAATAAAATAATGAAAATTTACGTATCGCTTTATTACTTCTTTTTAATTTTTAGTTTAAGCATTTCTCTGCTAATTTCAATTTTAAAATCGATTTATTGTATATCATAATCGATTATTGTAATCGCCGCGACATCCGAAAAACCACAGACCATAGAGCGATGCAACGTAGCGTTCCGGAAATAGATTCCTCTTATAATGTTGTTAGTCTGTTTAATTTTTTGACTGTATCTATTTGGCAATTAAAAATTGATCTATGAGATAATGATTAAAGGTAATGTTTCCGTTTCCCGCGTTTTTTGCTTTGACGTTTGTTTTATACTATTTTGTTTTATTAAATTTATGCCAATCAATTAAATTATTTTAACAATTTGTATTATTATTTATAGCTTTCTTCGTCATTCTATTTATCAGTGATTTATGTAATTGACCTTGAACTGGACTGATTATGAAACTTATTACGGTAACGTTATTCTGTTTCCATTTTGGTCCTACTTCCTAGACCTAGTCGTAACTTTTGTGTTTTTATTAAAACGTCTACGGCGCACACAATAATATTCTCATCCACTACGAGTTTATGATTCTTAAGCGAATTAATAGTTATCTTAGGTAATTCAGTTGCATATTTCTGAAAGTCAGAAATAAGTAAGAAAAGAAAGAAATACTGGCATTTTTATTGATTAAGATAATGAAAATAAAGAAAATGAAAAGAGACAGTTATAAACCTAGATTAATATCTTGATGGGAAACTAAACTTAAAGTAAACACCTAACCTATTTCGATTAAAGATGACAGATTAATATTTATCATTCACCAAATATTAGCATGAACGTATGTATAAGTAATACAACCTGATTATGTTGGATTTGCGTACGAGTTCACTTGAAATCTTAGCCACTTTAGTTATTCAGTAAATGAAAAACTATTAATTTATTTAATTTATCATAAAGAAATGAATACCAAAATAATTTCAAAAACTTTTTGGAATTAATTGATTCCAATATTAGGTAGGTATCTATATTCTATAATAAATGAAAACCCCCGTTTAGTTAGTTTTTTACTTTTTTAGTATTTTTTTTTGAAGTAGGTACCTTATTTTTTTTAAATTACTTATTTATTCCGTAATTTTTAGTTTTAAGTAAAATCTGAAATGGTTTTTGTAATAAGTATGCAAGCAAACAAAATAAGAGTAATCTCGATCCGATTGTTAGTTTCGGAAATGTGCTTGGACAAACATACAAATATACATACATACATCAATAAAATTTTGTATATTTGCTTGGAAGCCCTAACAAATTATCATATATGAATATTTTGCAGCTCCAACAATATTACCTACATAAGTGTCACATTGATAACCTCCGTTTTTTGAAGTCGATAAAAAGGTAACAGGTAAAAACAAAAAACATTACTATTAAGTAATTCTGTTTATTTTTTACGTTTTCAAGCTTAAACCGCGGAACCGATTCTGAGGAATTTTAATATAGAGATAGATTGGACTTTAGGGGGCATTGACCACTTTTTGGCTAAAATAAACCTTTTCGAAAACCATGATGGGTTTTCGAAAAGTTCTTAGGTTAAGGCTATGAAAATTCATATTTTCTGTATACTTTGGACAAACTCGAACTATGCCAGGGTGCCTCACTAGTATTTTGCAATGTCAATTTATATAATAACTAGCATTGCCCGGGGCAAATTTTTAGATTTCACATATTAATATACTCTTACAATGCAGTTTTTGTGTTTTTTCTCAGAAATGAGATATTTTCCCGCGGTAAAAACTATTCTATATGTTGACCCGGGCAACCAGCCATCATCATACCAAATTTCATCAAAATCTGTCGTGGTTTTCTCGTGATGCGGTAACAGACAGACAGAAATTCTAAAAACTATAAATTCGGACTCTGTATCGATAATGATATAGTCTATCTATTCCATACTAACCGTTAAAACGTAACTAGTACATAATACCGCTAATACATAATACAGTAGTTTGTGACGTTGCAGGGGGTAATCTCTGGATCTACTGAACCGATTTAGATGAAATTTGGTAAGAAGATAATTTACACCTTGGGAAGGACATAGGATACTTTTTATCCCGGAAATCATCCTTTAAGGGGGTGAAAATGGGGATGAAAGGTTGTATGGGGAATCAACCAAGGGGCGAACCCTAGCGAAGCGAAGTTCTTTAGACTTAAATCCAAAAAATACTGAACGGATTTTAATGAAACTTAGGAATAATATAGACTATTTAGGATATATAATGAACAAAATTACCACGATATTTTTGACCTGCCATGTACTAGAACGAAATATGCTCGAAATACTTCGCTCATGTAATGAGTATAATAAAAAATTTACAAGTACAGACATATTTTCAAATTCACTTTTAAGATTCAAATATAGTATTAATAACCTATTGTTTAATTGTTGATTTTGTATTTTATGTATTTTTTATTTTTCCTTATTTTTTATTTTTTTTTATTATTCATGTCAAGCAGTGTTTCATTTTGTAATTTTTTAAGTTTATTGTTTAGCTTTTTGTTTTTCTCATTTTCATTATGGTCTGCTTCTTAAGTGTATTGTTTAATTTGTGGAAACTTCATTGGTTTATGTGTCATCTATTATTATTAATTATTTATGTAATATCGTACTGTTTGTTTCCCTAAAATAAATAAATAAATAAATAAAAATATATAAAACATGGCCATAAATAAAACAAACAGTATTTCTTATAAAATATATATTAATTTATTTTATTCCGCCTATTTCTGTAAGGCGCGGGCATTTTCAAGTGGACAGTGTTGACGTGTAGCTTCATGGAGTTAGACTGTGAGAAGGACTTGCCACAGTGCGGGCAGCTGTAGGGCTTCGCCCCTGTATGTACCTGGAATAAGTTTCTTTTATTATTTAATATTATAAATGCGAAAGTAACTCACTGTCTATCTGTCTGTTATCTTTTCACGCTTTATCCGAAATGTTTTAAAACTTAAGTAGTTTTTTAAGTAGTTTAAAACTCTGGGGAGGACATAGGATAATTTTTATCCTGGAAAAAATCCCTTAAGAAGGTTCCTGGACCGAAAAAATCTTTGTATGTATATCTTTTACGAATTTTTAAAGTAGTTCACCAGTCAATCTAAATTTATTTAAGTTTTTGTACCTCTCTGATTTTTCACCTAAATCATTAAAATTGTTTATAAATTAAAAGAGCTGATACTCTTACACTGCTAGACCGATAATAACCAAACATAGCTAAGAACCACCGCAAGGAAACTGGCTTTCAAATGAAAAAAACCGCATCGAAATCGGTCCATCCGTTTGAGAGCTGCGATGCCACAGACAGACATCGACGTCAAACTTATACACCCCTCTTTTTGGGTCGGGGGTTAATTATTACACTTATTTTGTTTATTAAGTCTTATTACTTTTGCTTCAATATATTCTCTGAAGATATAAAATACTCACCCGGTCATGTCTGTTCAGAGCGGCTTTGTGTTTAAACGCTTTGGGACAATGTTTGCATTTGTACGGAGTTTCTCCTGTATGTGTTCTTATATGGATCTGTTGTAGACAAAAAATATATATTAAAACCAGTCTGTTACATCAAAAGCTACATAATTAAATGTTTTACAATAAAATGTAAAAAAAAAACAGTACAGAAGTGCCACAAACTTAGACTGACTACTACTACTACTTGCTTGATGACAATGATAAAAATTTTGCCTATGTTTTAAGACTTAATCTATCTCCAGTAACAATTTCACTTAAATCTGTTAAGTCGTTACAGCGTTAATAACAAACAGACATACAAACACACACTTTTATATTATTAGTCCGATATGAAAGTTTGTAAATATCTGTATGTTTGTTACTCCTTCACGTCTAAACGGTTGGACGTATTTGGATGAAATTTTGTACATAGACTGTAAGTTAAAGTATTGGTACTACCTACAAAATGTTTGATTATTATATTAGAAAAAGTTTTACCTGCAACCGTTGAAATACACTGAACTTCTTCGGACACTCTGTACATTGATACGGTTTCTCTCCCGTGTGGATCCTTTGATGGTACACGAGGGTTGCTTTCGACTGAAATTATGGAAAAAATGTGTGCGTGTAACCTTTATGCGTGGTTGAAGTGAAACTTCTTTGGTAAATATCAAAATTAAATTAAAACAAATCAATAATTATCTATAGCATATTAGGCATATTCCAATCATATATTTATAGAATATCATATACGGAAAGAATATAATATTATATATCATTTGTCAGACAATAACAACGGTTACCATGGCAATATGGCAATGTATTCTATCTCATTTTCTCGCCGCCTTAATCCTATATATTTGTGTATTGTATGTTGTGTTTATCGAGTTTCAAATCATAACAATTCTAAAGAAGTTTCACTTCAAAGCACGTCACGTTTCGTGTGGGGAAAGGTGTGTTGGAAGGTGTGGGGGGTTAATAGAAAGGAGGGTCTTTATGGGGAGATGAATGTGTGGGCGAAGAGGAAGGAAAAGGGGATCGCAAGGGGAGGGGAAGGGAAATGTGTGTATTTGTGTGGAGGGGTGGGGGAACAAACAAACAGACTCACAATGCACTTGTACCCGCAGACCTCGCAGACGGCGCTCTCGCCGCGCTTGCCGGCGGCGCGGCGCCGCGGCCGCAGCTTGACGCCGAGGTGCACGCGCTGGTAGTGCGTCGCGTGCGACCGCCGCGTGCGGAACGAACGGTTGCACTACACCAATGGGTGTGATAACCATTATATTTATACCTTCTTAGATTTACGGGAATATTTCACATTTTAAATAAAATTACCTTTTCGGTTTCCTTCGCGGATTTATTTTGATTATTTAAGATCTATTGTAATCAAATAAAGATGAAAAATTTGATTTTTTATTTGTTTGTTTGTATCGAATAGGCTCCGAAACTATTGAACCGATTTAGATGAAATTTGGTAAGAAGATAGTTTGCAATCCTGGGAAGGACATAGGATATTCTTTATCCCGGAAAGCACCCCTTAACGGGGTGATAATGGGGATGAAAGTTTGTATGGGGAAGCAACCTCCCTAGGTTGCTCGAATCCGAGCGAAGCGAGCAAGCGCACATGGTCATGGGAGAGACTGAGGTTTTACACATCTCAGAGGTCAATATAGTTGTTACAGACAACCCGTGACCATGATTGCTGTAAAACATTCGAAACGTCGGCAACCAAAAAAAATCCGCGATGAAAACCGAAAAGAGAGTTTAATTTAAAATTTCAAATATTCGCGTAAATCTAAGAAATTATTATTAAGTACCTACTAAAGAGTATATTCCTCACAAATAGACATACTAAAATTTAGATAATATAGAAATAAGACTTACCTCTTCACAAAAAACAGTTTCTTCTTTAGGGTGTTCCTTTAAATGCTCTTGAAGAGTTTCTTCAGACGAGAGTCCCTCCCCACAGTGTGGACACGGCCTAAAGTTCAAATAAAAAAAAACCTTAAAAAGGAATATAACATTGTTGCAAAAATGTTTCAGAGTATGGAATATTATGAGAGTAAAAAGTATAGAGAGTGCAGAAGATAGCCAAATATATATTATACTAGCGACTCACTTTCACTCCGCTCGAGTTCCTAGGTTCCTACTTACATTTTAACGTTTAGTATAGATTTCTCAGAGATGAGATATTTTCCTGCAGTAAAGTGTCTTTTACGTTACTCGGATAACCAGCTATCATCATGTCAAATTTCATCAAAATCTATCCAGTCGTCGTGTGTGTGTGTGTGTGTGTGTGCGCGTATGTATCATCAATCAAAAAAGTACTAGATACACAATCCCATGCAAAAGTTCTCTAAAAACTGTCACCAATTGTGTTTCGGTAATGGTTCTAGTTGAAATAAATATACAACAATGTAAATTGAACCTTAAATGCAATGCTTAAAGTTGTTTATACAAAAAAAATTAAAGGCGCGTTGAAATGTTCAAACGAGCGCTCATAAGGCGAGGTCATTTTTTTGTCGCTGATTGTGTATCTAGTACTTTTTTGATTGATGGTATGTATCAACTTACTTCAAATCAACATTACATATGTCATCCTTGGCATATTCTAGATGTTTCGAGAGTGCCTCCACCGACAGAAACTTGAACTCGCACAGCTCACACTGAGCTAACACATTGGTTTCGGCGTTCTGTAAAGATATGTTAAACGAGTCACCCTCACTTCGCTCGGGTTCGTCCCTAGGTACGTTTTAACTTTGAGTATAGAATAGATATATTATATGATATATAGCCGATAGCCTTCCTCAATAAAGGGCTATCTAATGCAAAAAGAATTTTTCAAATTGGATCAGTAGTTCCTGAGATTAGCGCGTTCAAACAAACAAACAAACAAACAAACAAACAAACAGTCTCTTTATAATATTAGTACGCAAACATTTTGATTTTTTTGGCCAATAAACTTTTTAGATAATCCATCTTTCTATTGGTGAAAACCGTATGAACATCTGTGTAGTAGTTTTTGAGATTAGTCCGAACAAACACAAAGTCAAATTTAATTTATAATACATCTAATAAAATAAAAGTCTCTGTCACAATGTCAAAATAACAGATTTTTACTAAATGCATATGAAATTATGTACGGTACATATTAGAAAAAAAAAGATTTTTTTTTTAATTTTGTGTCCCTGTTTGTTGTGGCTAATCTCCGAAATGGCTGGACCGATTTTGATGGGACTTCCACTGGCAGATGTTATAAGGATAACTTAAGCTACTTTTATTTTGTAAAAAGAATAAGGGTTCCGCGCAAAAAATTAAAACCGAAAGTTGGTTTATAATATATAGTGATTACTTACATGAGCCTTCGTTTTATGCATTCTCAGTCCGTACTCTCCTATGAAAGACTCGCCACAAATATCACATGCATTGTTAGATGGGTGTTGAAGACGTATGTGTGTGAGATGGCTGGTTGATTTGCTGGGAAAACATTGGACTAGTTAATTTTTTTAACTTCCCACTGCTGGGCGTGGGCCTCCCTCCAATACGAGAGAGATCAGGCCATAGTCCACCATGCCGGCCAAGTGCAGGGCGGATTTTACACATCTTTCGACAACTTGCTAGGTTCTCTCAGACAGCAGGATTTCTCACGATGTTTTCCTTCACCGTAAGACAAGTGGTGATCATGTTGGAAATGATTTGCACATGTGAATATCACATGCGAGACTCGGGATTTGAACCCGCTTCACTCAGTTTCCTAGGCGAGCGCGTTACCACTGAGCCACCTCTGCCAAGTAATAGTACTTATTTATATTTAAATACAAAAGTTTGTATGTTTGTTACTCCATCACGACTGTAAAACAACCGTTAGTCGATAGTGCTTGCTTGAATCGGAAATCGAACATGGTGACTTTTTTAAATGAATGACCCGCACTGGATTTTATGCGACATAAATGCGAGAATATGTAATACCAAATGTACATGGAAAATCAAAATATTTTATTCTTCATTAAATTATAACTAACTTAATGATTCTACCACCAATTCAAAAGGAGAAAGCCTCAGTGCTGAGTTTTCTCCCCTTTTTTATTCCGATTTAAAACATTGAAATTGCCCGGACGTGATCAAATGATCATGTTTAGCATTTTTTTAAATTTAACAATAAAAGTGTATTACAAACTGAAACTTACACACCAAAAAGAAAAGAGTACAAGTGGCATAAGTAATAAAATACATAAAAAAATTAAAATACTTACGCGAAAGACGCACCGCATATTTTACAATCAAATGTGTAACCGCTGTGCCACTTCAAATGTTCTTTTGCGCGATGACTGAAAAGAAAAAAATCTAAAAACATAACAGGATAAATGCCTACACAAATCAAAATAACTAAAAATTTAGAGTGTTATTATTAAAAAATGATACAAACCTGAAAAAAGGTCATGACACAAAAAGAAAATAACATAAACCATAAAATGTCATGATACAAAAAGAAAATGACATAAAGCATAAAATGTCATGACACAAAATGAAAATGACATTAACCATAAAAATGTCACAATTAACACAAACTTACCTACTCCTAGACACGTGATCACACAATTTACATATATATTTCCTTTCGTGTGTGTGCACTTTGTGGGCTTTGAGAGCTCGCGGTTCTGTGAATCTGGACTTGCAAATATCACATATTAAATCACCCCGTTCCTATAAAATAATACACTATTATTCACATTAATATTATAAATTAGAACGTTTGTGTGTGTATGTGTGTTTGTCACTTCTCCGCGCTATAACGGCTGAACAGATTTGAGTGTAATTCGGAATGGAGATAGCTATCCTTGATCTACACATATGCATTTCCATCCTAGGGAATGCGTGTTTATTATATGAATTTATTTAGCACACAGATAGACTATGACCTAGAGTAAGATACTACTAGTTCGGCAGCGCTGGATTTACACTAGGGCACTCGGGGCTAGTGCCCAGGGCGGCGAAATTCGGGTGGCGGAAAAAAAATCTTCGCGTTATCGAAAATGCTTTTTTTATTTTCCAAAAAATAAGAAAAGATTAACTAGTAGGTACATTTTTCGAAAAATGATATCATTTACAAATTATTTTTTTGCATTTTCCAAAAAAATAATAATAAAAAAAAATTATCGAAATTTTGCATAAAATATGGGTGGCCTTTTTTCACTATGCCCAGCTGTTAGCTTCATAGTGAAACGAGGGTAAGTCGCGACACTACTTAAGCAATACGGTTAATTTCCTTACTATTGTTTCACACACCGTGCGTCGAGCACCACTTGACCCGAAACTTGCCGGGGAAATGCGCGAAAATACGCGCTCGTTAAAACGATAACTTTATTTCTTACTTGAATGCAAGCAATTTTTAATATGTTTTTTAATGTACCTATACAACTGCTCACTTGCTTTGTACAAAGTATATTTATTGTTCGAAAATTCTTAAGAAATTCTGAATTTTGAGATTTATATTATAACTTTCACTCCAACGTCATCACAGTATGTAATGCTATTTGAGAAAATTCCCTAATTAATCGGCAATAGATCTAGTGTGCGTGTGTGTGCGTGCGTGTGTGTCCGAATGTGTGTTTGTGTGTGTATGCGTGCGTGCGGGCGTGTGTGTGTGTGTGTTACATTTATAGACAAAAGTTAGGCACCTAGTTATCATTATCATCTATCATTATGCTTTATAGATACTTACTGGGTCATGTTTCAACATATGATTCCTAAAAGTTGTTGCCATTATAAAACCTTTGTAGCAAAAGTTGCATTTATATGAAGAATTTATATAATTGGAAGAAGTCTTCCTTTCCTCGATCTCTTGCAATTGTTCTTGTTCACTTAAAATTATCACTTTCATATCACTTAGGTACGAATCATGAATAAACGTATCATTAACTAATGAATCATTAAACAATGAATCATTATTCAGTATATCATTTTCATTATCATAATCTTCGTTACCAATAAAATCATCTTCCAATTTTAAACTATTACTCGTTAACAAGTCTTCTTTTTTCTTCTTTTTTAGCTTCTTCTTTTTTGCTTCACTACTCTCTATTTTAATTTCTTCTATAATTGGTATGTCTTCTTCTTTAATTGTTATTAGTTCTGTATATTCCATATCGATGATGGTATTTTTATTTGACATTGTGTATGGAAGTTTGTGATTGGCTATTCCATTTATTTGATCTAAATTTAGCTAAAAAAAGGTAATACAATGTTTTTTTTTTACATTTATAAGTTTTCGTTAGACTACTTTATGTTTTAAATAAATAGCAACACTAAATAATATTAGTCTATACTAATATTATAAAGAGGTAAAGTTTGTGAGATTGTGAGTTTGTGACGTTTTATGGGGTAATCTCTGGATCTACTGAACCAATTTAGATGAAACTTGGAAGAAGATAGTTTGAGACCCTGGGGAGAACATAGATTTTTATCCCGGAAATCATCCCTTTAGGGGGGTGAAAATGGGGATTGGGAAAATTTGTATTGGGAAGCAAGCTAAGGACGAACCCGAGCGAAACGAGGGTGAGTTGCTAGTAATTAATAAAGTAAAAAAAATGTAATATTTATAATAACATCAGCTAAAATTAATTAAATAATAATTTCATATTGAGTTATAAAACTTATTTAAAGCATATTAAATGTTTTAAATTAAAATTAACAAATATTGTAAGGTACTTTGGTGGCTTTTTTGTAATCATTTTATAATTTTGTGAGTAGGCACTGTCGGTTGCATTTTGTGCATTTTGTAATTACGGAGAGAACAACGCGAAAAAAAAACTTTTTATATTTTCTGCTACTGAGTTGGTTGGTCACGCCACAGCAGTACTTTTCAAAGTTCTCGATTGTGCGTTGGAGCGTTGCTGTAGTTGAAAAATTCGTCTTTAAGCATTATGCTGCATAATACGCTTTAATGCTGTAATTGGAAAACGCCCTATATGTATGTGTAATGACTTTTGAGACGTCTAAAACCTCAGTCTCTCCCGTGACCATGTGCGCTGTAAAACATTCGACATGTCGGGAACAAAAAATCAAAATAAATCCGCGAGATAATCCAAAAAATATAGTTTAATTTAAAACTAGCGACTCACACTCTCTTTGCTCGGCTTCGTCCCTAGGTACATTGTAACGGGTAATATGAAATACAAATCTTTGAATTTCTCGGCTTTTCTGGTTTATAATATGCATGTATTATACATATTAAACTTTCTCTTGAATCACTCTATCTATTGCTGAAAACTGCATTAAAATCCATTAAGTAGTTTAAAAGATCTAAGCGAACAGACAGCGGAAGAGACTTCATTTTATACTATGTAAAGATGTATTTTAAAACAAAAAATATAGATAAATAATTAGGTTAATCGTTTGGGCATCAACACCATCTATACTATTTCTTTACCCTCAAATATCGCAATTGGATATTATAAGTTAAAATAAAAGAAGTTCAAAAGGCAAACGTAGTTTGGAGGCAATTCAGTAGAAAAAACTATTTATACTATTCTTTAGCACTTAAATGGAATGCAGATATTAAGATACAATAAAATTAGTATATGATTGATGTTTTTGGACCTCACCTTCTCCTTTGCCGCATATTTCATAATAGTGTACGCGGAGATACATTTGTCCTTGAACGCTAGGAACTTGAGCAGTAACGAGCTACAATAACTACATATGTATTGTGACAGCTCTTGTTGATCAGATATCTAAAAAATAATCAAATTTTACTAATATTATAAATGTGAAAATTTAGATAGATGTTTGAATGGTTGGATGTTTGTTACTCAATCACACCAGAACGGCTGAATGAATCTGGATGAAATTTGGCACAGAGATAGATTATAGTCTGGAATAGCAAATAGGCTACTTTTTATCCCAGAAAAATGTATGGTTCCCATGGGATAGATTTGTTTTTGTTTTTCTAGAGGGGAACCCGACCAAGCGATGATGAGCTGCTAGTAAAAAATATATCTGTTGCAAAACCTATCTTCTTTTTAATTTCATGGCAAATTCATCTCTGATGACTTAAGAAAAATAGTTATAATATTAAAAATCTTCTCTATAAGTATTAAACCTATAATATGTAAAAAATTTAAAGCATTTGGTGAAGATCTATTCGATATTTGTAGATTTGTACAAATTGACAATTTATTTCATTTATTTACAGTTGAAGACAAATTCCACTTTTAAAGGTAGCATAATCCCTTGTTTAATTAGTTTTAAAGTTAGTTTTGTTTATACCAGTAAGAATGTTGCAGAGAAAATATTAAAAAAATTAAAGCTAATATTTTTGCGTTCCATAATAAAAAAATATAATAATGAAGCATTAAAATAGTTGCATACTTCATGCTTTATTAGTAAATAGTTACAAGAAACAAATATCTACATTCTTATAAAATATATTGAAAAAGCTATTGCATTGTTATTTATATATTTTTGATTTCAACCTCTACCCTAAGGAATAATATATAAAATTATTTGAAAATTTTTACCTCAATATCCATTAACCTCTCATAGGGTTCTGATAAACCAAAATTAATGACATTAAACAGTTTCACGTTTTCTGAAGACAGGCAAATCCGACAAATTAGCATTTTGTTCATTTTTATATATAATAATTCCAAATTTTCATTTACAACGTTCTAATTAAAGATTTTTTAAATAGAGATATTCGTAATTATATTTTGATACACGCTTATAGATTAAATAAATAGGTTATATTTCAATTTGAATCCCATATAAATGGAAAAAAACCAAGTTTTAAATACGAAAATAGTTAAATGGTACAATATTTACAAACAAATTAGTTTAAAAACTTTATTTGACAGAATCTACACAGAGCAGAATGGTATTAGAGAGCGCCTTCATTTTATTGAAAGAAAAGGACGCTTCCATAGATTAAAAAGAGGTCCTACATGTCGATATCTATATCGATCCTTCTTTATCTGACCACACCCGTTTTTATTTCGATAATTTTATAAAATTTAAGGCTATCTTGCTTGTATAAATCTTAAAATAACAATTTTGGAATATATTCTGAGAAAAAGGTATTTAATCGAAATTAAGTTGCACTCTGGAATTCCACTTATCTATATAATTTATAGAGTAATATATATCAGATGTTCTTTGGATGTCAGAACTCAGAGCAATTTAAAAAAAAGTTTATTTTTTTTAGCGATAAAGAATAAGAGAAACTTTTATAATATCATTTATTTAATAATATAGTAGTATAATATATTATATTTTAATTAAACCTACATTTTTTTGCTAAATTCTCCGCATCTGAAAACTGCAGTCTGATGTGGGATAGCTTGATGGTATTTATTTTTTGTTTATTTGCACGTGTTGAGGCTCTAGAACAATCAATTTGAATAAATATCTTTTAAGTGAGTGCTGCTTAAGATTTTGATTTTTTTAAATAATAACAAACTAAATTAATATTATTATTATTAATTAATTTTAAACTTTTTAATTTTTTAAATTACACATAGAACAATAATCTGTAAATATATCCTATGTCCTTTCCAGGGTCTCAAACTATCTTCTTACCAAACATCTAAATCCGTTTAGTAGATCCAGAGATTACCCCCTACAACGTCACAAACTCACAATTCACAAACGCATAAACTTTACGTCTTAATATTGATGATGATGTTCTCCTAGCCGATTCCGGCCACGGCGGCCAATCTCAATGAGATTAGCCAACTCCGCAGGAGATATTATAGTGCTCAAGTGTACGCGCAGACACAAGTGCACTCTCTATTCCTATCACTCTCATACTCCGGTGGGACGACCACTCGACACGACCGGTGAGAGTTAAGGCGCAGGACCGACGGCTTTACGTGCTCTCCGAGGCACGGGGGTGAAACACCGCCAACTTCCCAACTCCGGGCTGTTACTGAGACTTACTATACAGGAAGACTCAATAACTAAACTTGGCCCGACGCGGGACTCAAACCCAGGACCTCCGGGTGTGCAGCCGTACATGTTAGCCACTACACCACCGAGGCAGTCTTAATATTAATAGTATACCCGCGGCTCAGATGGGCGGTTCAGATGACCAAAAACCAAATTCTTAGTTTTACATATTAGTATACTCTTACAATGCAGTTTTCAAGCGCGGATCCAGGGGGGGGGGGGGTCATGGGGGTCATGACCCTCCCCCAAGCCAAATATACTTTTTTGAGAAGTTTGAAGTCTAAGAAAAGAAGGAATAATATTTTTTTTAAGTACCTAATTCGAAACAAATTACGTTTTTATTCGTTATTAAGTTTTTCTTTAATTTAAATAGCGCTATACAAATAGTCCGATCGCGTGCTACACAAAAAATTAAAACCGGAAGTTTTATGTTTTTAAGACGTTTATAGCAAACAAGACAAGTATAGCAAACCGTTTAAAAATTGTTGTTTTTTTTTTTCAATTTCTGGCTTATTGTGACATGTTATCGAAAAATATTCTTTACAAAAGTTGTAAGTCTAGTAAAAATCTACGACTTTTGCAATAGCCTCAAAGTTTTCGACATATTTCCAAAAAAAACGATTTTTAATTTTTTCTTGTTCTTTTTTATTATTTTTAATGTCTGCAAAAACTTTTTGATATTCATGAAACTAGAGGAATATAATCTTCAAAATACATATAGTAACCAATTTTTTTAAATTGAAATGTTTAGCCGTTTCCGAGAAATTTATATTGTATGGTCTCGGGAGGCTTAAAATCACCCCCAATTTCAAGTTGATATAAATGAAATTTCAATATAAAAGTTAGACATATACTGTCGCTTTTTTGTAGGCATTATTAAGCTCTACAAGTTTTCTCTAGAACATAATCATATATCTCTCATCGTTAAGGCAGCGTTCGTAAGAAACGCTTTCGTTCGACCGTTTTTTCTCCGACTTACTTTATAAATCCGACTACCATGAAAAAGTCTTTTCATTCTTCGGGTTAATATAAAGCCTATGACACTCAGAAAGAACGTGGCTTTCTATTGGTAAAAGAATTTTGAAAATCGGTTCAGTAGATCCAGAGATTATCCTCTACAACGTCACAAACTCACAATATCACAAACTACCTCTTTATAATATTAGTATAGATTTAGCTACGAAAATGACCATAAATGGGAATAGTGACCATTAAGGGTAGGAATATTCTTACAGCAACTTTTACATTCAGAAAATCCATTCTAATTTATCGGTTTTTATGAGGTTATGTAAAACTATGATAAAAATCTATTTTTTGCCGTTATGTAAAAGGTAGTAGTACCTACAACATAGTTTTATTTATTCTTAATCTCATACAGCTTACTCAGATCTTTATTCAGCCAAATGGACGTAGTTTTACTATATATATATTTTTTTGTGAAATGTTTTTTTGCTTTGAAAATATGTATTACGAAATCGGAAGTCCGGTTTTATATTTATAATTAAAAAAATATAACAGTTCTTCGTAATAATAAGCAAAAAATTGAGCTTCTCTCTGTTCATGTAAACGAATATTTTATCTTTGTGGGGCCCTCGTGAGGCTGGGGGCCCTAGGCCGGTTCCCCGTATGCCCTTATGGTAAAGACGGTACTGGGACGGAGCCAATGTGCCAACGCATGTTGTGTCCCACAATTAAACCTCAAAATTATGTTTTATACCATTTGCTGTAGAAACCCTTGGCCCATGGAGTCAATGTGATAAGCACTTCTTAAAAGACATAACACCTCGTCTTATCGCCTCTACTGGTGACAGGAGAGCTAGCCCATTTTTCGCCCAAAGAATCGATATTGCTATAAAAGTAACTAGCGGCTAGCATTCTTGCCACTATACCACGCGGACATGACTTGTACAGTACCTAATAATTAAGGGTATATTTGTTTTGTATGTATAATTAAGTATATTGTATGTATAATTAAATCTTTTAACTTGACTTTTTAATATCTTCAATGCGAGTAAAACCGCAAGGCGATCTTAGCTATCTCATATGATCTCAATATCAATAGATGTGTATTAAGCGACGGTACGTGAGAGGTGTGTGGAAGACGGCAGTAGGTCAGCGCGGCCGTGGCTTAAGGTCACCAGGTTTTGTAGTGATGGGACAAAATATGTGATAGGATTTTATTATATAATCTATACAGATAAATAAAATTGAAGTGTCTGTTTGTAATGTCAAAATAACAGCTTTTTACTAAATGCGTATTATATTATATAGTGTACTTATAAGAAAAAAACAATTTTAAAAATTTATGTCTGTCCGTATGTTTCGGCTAATCTTCGAAACTTTGAGACTAATTTTTACGGGACTTTCACTGGCCGATAGCTAATGTTATAAGGAGTAACTTAGACAACTTTTATTTTAGAAAAAGAATAATGGTTCCGCTCAAAAACATTCAAACGTACCTAGGGACGCATCCGAGGGAAGCACGGGTAAGTCGCTAGTACATATTAATTTCAGATTTAATTTATTGATTCAATACTTGTATTTGTGTCTCTCTTTTTTGAAATGTGTGTAACACCATGTGATTAAATCAATAATAAAAATTTAAAAATTCGCTTTTGTAGTGTATTTCTTGTTGATATTAAATAAATAAATAAATACATAAATATCGCTATGACATAGATGATGCCTTTGGGAATGATGTGATCGCCTTTTGGCTACTTTATTTTTTGTATAATTATTGTAATTTATAATTTTGCTACAATAAAGATTAAAAATCTATCTATCAAAAAAATTTAGTCCCGCTGAGTTTCTTTCGCCAGTTTTTCTCAGGTCTGAAGCTTTTTCTGTATCTGCCGCAGATGGATTACCGAATCAGCTGATTTAAAAAACCGTTAGTTAATTTACGAAACATATTCGTTATTAAAAACAGCTGCTGGATTGCCGTTGTGCTACGTTTAACAAAACTGCTACCTAAGTTTAGACAATAGACTACGTACCTATTGCAGAATGGCTTATCTGTAGTCACATTAAGTTATAACCGTTTGGTGTTCGGCGACATTGATTAAATAGATGAGTAGGTAAATTATTGATAGTTGATTTGTAGTTTATTGTTATAATATAGTATTTTTATTACTAGGAGGTTCTTGGTTTGAAATAAGACAACAATCTGAATTTTCACTTTGAAACATGTGTATCATTTAACATTTTCAATTAAAGGTAGGTATTCCATATAACTAACATTTTATCCCTGTCATATTATATCTTTCTTTATTTATCTTTTTCTTTTATTCAAAGAAAATGTATGAAGCAAATTCTAAAATTCTCAATCAGTAGAACTACTAACTTGATGAAAGTTACTTTAACAGTATAGATCAAAAAATCCAGGCGATAAATACTACCCAGTATTGCTAGTAAATTAGTGTCACTGGCTCCAATTATATGACAGACTAACCGTACGAGGTTTGAGTATTCAATTCGACTAAGGAACCCTAAACATGCGCGTTTTAATCCAATTGCTACTTTAATAAAAAGAAGCAATCACGAGGACTGCCGACAGAAGTGAAAACTTAAAACTATAAACAAACAATTGTTTTTGGATATTCAAATTATTTGTTTGATCTTAAATACATAAAAATATGTAAATTAAAACTGTTTACATTTGTCTGGTTTTGACATCTATCAGCACTTACAGTGTTAGCGTTAACACGTCACGTGACCATGTCGATGACGACTTACATGAATTGACTCCCTCCCCATCCAAACAAACCTGCCTATACAAGTTTTCACTTCAAAAATCTAACAATATCGATATCGATACATAAACATTCCGATCACATCACTATGGTACAATATTTACCAATCATCGAGTTCGACATCAGTTTTAATGAATTTGGGAGAGTAGAAGGTTGGAATTATTGACTTTTTTAAACGTTCGTTTTTGATAAATTGTGTTTTGTGAACATCTTAATAATATTTAAAAATATTTTAACTGGTAAAGTATATACATAATATCTATTATTAACCGACTCCAAAAAATCGAAGTATATAATTCTTGTGTATGTATGTTTTTGTATGTATGTCCCGAGATATCTTCGCAAATTTGTTATTTTTAAAGTTACCGTGACCAATAGTGTAAATCCTTCTGATTAAAAAGGCGACTAATATTGTTCAAAAGTTTTAAGCAGTAGGTATATCCAATGGGGATGATAAATAGGGGATGATGTGACATTAGAACTGTCGTTACTTTAAAAGCAAGAAAAATTAGCATTGAGGCTCTTTATGGGTGTTAAAATTAGTTAAGAAAGCATTTTTAGTAATATCCCATAATAAATATTATAAATGCGAATGTTTGGATGCATCGATGTTTGTTACCCAATCACGCCAGAACGACTGAACGGATCTGGATGAAATTTGGACACAGAGATAGATTTTAGTGTCAAATAGCATATAGGTTACTTTTTATCCCGGAAAAATATACGGTTCCCGTGGGATATCCATATTTATCGTTAAAACGTATCTACTACTACTACGTACTAGTAAATACATAAATATGCAGACAGAAGCTCAGGCAAACGTTAGCTATATGTATAAATGTATATTGTATTATTGTTATCTGTACATTATCCAACTATTTTCGAAATACATCATAATTCATAACTCATTGATATATTCATTTTTTTTATATATATATTGAACGTGTTCAATGTTTTGACCTTGGCTATTATTATTTTATGTAAATTATATCGTGACTTTGTTTTGATTCTTCATATAGCTTAAAGTTCGTCCAAATAGAGTCTAAATTACTATATACATACACATACATAATATATATATACAAATAAAATTGAAAGACTGTCCGTCGATAAATCCATTAACGAAGAAATGCTGGACCGATTTTGCTTATTTGTTTCTTAAATTGATTTTTTATCATTTTCAATAAGGTTTATGGGAAGAATTGGAAAAGTTACCCGGAAAGTTGGGAAATAATTAATAATTATATAATAAACTAGCTCTGCCCTGCGGTTTCACCCGCTTAATCAATACTGCTCCGCTCCCTTGGGTAGTAGCAAGATGATATATTATATTAGCCTTCCTCGATAAAGGGGCTATCTATTGCAAACAATTTTTTTAAATCGGATTAGTAGTCCTTGAGATTAGCGCATTCAAACAAATAAACTATGCCTCTCTATGATTAGTAATAACAATAATATAAGTAATATATATAAGATAAAATTATTTAAGTCCAAAAGTAAAATAATTCTACCCACGCCCACGTAGACAGCCTCCTCAATAATATCTATAGTTTTTTTAAATATGTGATAGTAACTCTGTCGGTTAATTTTTCACGCTTAAACTGATGAACAGATTTCGATAAAATTTGGCAAGGACATGAATCTTGGGATCGGATATAGGCTATCCTTGATTTTCGTCCTTTTTATCACGCGAGAGACATAGCAAAACCTAGTAAGGTATAAAATGCAAAAAAATACTTGTTAAATAATAAAAATTGTTTCACAATTTGCAAAGATACACGTAACGAACATACATTAACGAAATGTTGGGCTCAGTTTGTAGTGACCCTACTTGCTGTGCCAACTGTCGCGGATTCGAGTCCTGCTGGGGGTATTTATTTGTGTGATGAGCACGAATGTTTGTACTCCAGACATGGGTGTTTATATTTATAATATGTATGTATTTAAAGTTATATATGTGTAGGTTATCAACTGGTATCCATAACACAGGCCTCGTAGCTTACAATGGAACTAGATGGTGCTGTGTGTTAATGACCCAACATATGTATTATTATTATAGATATTTACATACAATCGAAAAAATATTTTTTGAAATCGGTAAATAAAAACTTAATGTTAAAAAAACGTTGCAGTTATATATAAGTATTTAAAAATTTACGTGATGACGCATGAACAAATAAATAAATCTTACAAAATCAGCGTCCAAATATACGAGTATAATATATGCTTTCTAAATTATCTAACTCGTTCCGCTCAGACTCATCATACTTACGGAATACTAGAAAAACTGACAAGTACGAGTCTGACTCGCACACTAAGGGTTCCGTAGCACGAAACATTAAAATAAGTTTACAATTGCATTTTTTTTTGTGATGTAACTACAAATTTAGTGTTTTCGGATTTTTTCCTTTACTTGTGAGGCGTTCTTGCAAAGAGAAAACATTATATACAAGGACATTCCTGCAAAATGTCATGGTTCTAGGTCAACGGGAAGTACCCTATAGGTTTCGATTTCATTGCGAATGTCAAAATATGCGAATATGGCCGTATCTTTTGATTGTGTTGACTTAGAAGTTTGATTTTTTTACAGCTCCAAGGGATTGCAGATCTGACTATTAACACAAAAATATTCAATGATAAAAAATATTCAATATTAGTGATTCGGAATCCTCGGTGTTAGTCAGACTCTCACTTGTTCGATTTTAAAAACTATAAGCACCGGTCCACACTATAGTAGACCACGGTTTGGTCTCGGTCCGATATCGGTTTGGTAAAATATTGTTATATAAGAAACAATGAGTACATTCACACTATCAATAAGACTCACGTTCTGGTCGAATCACGCTCCAGCAACCTTTCTTGTGTTAAAAAAAATTACCAGACCGATATCGGGCCAAAAACGGACTGTGATCGACACCAAAGTGTAGATTGGCCCTAAATATTTATTGAAGATGCGAGCGAGCTGATGTCAAATATTTTAATACAGATAAAAATATTTTTCAGATACACCTAAGCAATGGATACACAAGAATTATGTCATGCAGACCCAGAACAAGAGTTTACAGCTGGGGTCCGTCTTGTTGTTGTAAGTAATTGTGTTTAGCTGTCTCGGTGATCTAATAAATAGCATATACGGCTACAGATCCGGAGGTCCTGGGTACGAGTCTTGAGTTGGGACAAGTATAGTTGTTTTTGGAGTTCTAAATTTGACGGTGTTTCACCCCCGTGCCTTGAAAAGCACGTTTTGTCAGTCGTGGGTCTGATTTCTCAAAAGTCGTGTTCAATTTACGTTGTACTTTGAGAGTGAAAGGAAAAGAGAGTGCATGTGCGTTCTCCTTTACGCTATAATATCCTCTACGCTATATACTACGACTAGTCTTGTCGAAATCGGACAGTAGGACATTATGATTTTGTGTCAGAAGTTTCATTTTTTACCAACTTCAAATAAGAAGTACTCAATTTAGGTGTATATTTTCTTATGTAATGCTTAAGCTACGCCGATTTTCATTATTCTTTTATTAATAGGAAATATTTACCGCAAGTTTCATATGAATAAAAATATTAATTTATTACTTTTGGAGTGATTTCAAGTTGGTGTACCTTGTTGTTTTAATTATTGATTTACCATTTCTCAGTTAAACCTGCCAGAGGATGAAGGGGAAGGTTTGGGATTCAGACTCACAAGAACATTGTGGGATCCATATCCATGGGTACGTTTCAGTTTATGTTTAACACGGTTTTTGATTACCAACATTTCCAATGTTTTACAGGAAACATAGTTATGGGAGAAACTAATGTGTTGGACGTTACAGTTATCGTAAATATAGACATTTACCCACAAAATTATACTATAATTTGGAAAAAGAGGGAGATGACATGATTGTAACACCTTACAATTTTTACTTAATAATCTCCTCTAACCATAGTTGTTGTAAAGTCAGGGCTCGGAATCGGTTTAAAAAAAAGTTTATTTTGGTAATGTAATGGTTAATTCGTCGCTCGTTCTTTAACCGGTTAATGAAAATGAACGGTTTAGTAAACCGGAATCATAATGGGTAAATACATAAGTAAGAATTTTATATAATAAACAATTCACTATTAGCAAAGATTCGTCAAAGGTAAACGCACAAAAACTCATTTTAACCGGTTAATTTTGATCATGTATCCTAAATTCGTCAAAAAACGTTCTCCGGAAATTAACCGATTAAAGAACGTAATCGAAACCATAAACCGAAAACCTTAAAAGGTTTGGGATCAATGACGAAAACCTATTTAAAAATTGAACGGTTTTCTTGAACCCTGTGTAAAGCATCCAAAATATTGGGAACCTAATTTAAAAAATCACGAAAAATTCTTAAAAATTGTTTTATTACAATATCAAATTTTGCTTAAACATTAGAGAGTATTACGTGTTTATTAGCATCTTGCATATCACTATGATGAAATAAAAAATGTTTTTTTAAACTATAATAATTTTTTTCTAGATCCACGAAGTGACTCCAGAATCGAGAGCAGACATCGCCGGACTTAAGACAGGGGACTGTTTATTGCAAGCGGATGGTAAAGACCTGTTGGGGTTAACGGTGAGTTACTTTATTTAATACTAACGTCCTGGATAACGCTGTATATATTTTTTCAGGCTTACCTGCTAGACAAAACCCATGATAGTTCACATAAAACATTCAATATTTTTATTTACTTAAGATAGTTTCGATTTGTTCGGTGGCGTACCTCGTGCATAATAAATACGCGGCTAACGTGTTGCAGGACATACTCTATCTGTGTACTAAATTTCATCCGTCCTGACATTTCAGAGTGAAGTAAAAATTCGCAGCATAAACGGCGATATCTTTTGATTGCGTTGACTTAAAAGTTTAAGAATTTGACAGTTCCAAGGAATTGCGGACTTGAGTATTCGATATTAATTTTAGCTTAATATCTCTACGCGTTCCTGAGAAAAAGGGTCCTGACAGACAGACAGACAGACGAACGGACACCGAAATAATCCTATAAGGATTCATTTTTTCCTTTTCAAGTACGAAAACTTAAAAATTACGCTAATACGTATTTGGTATATAAATTTTCAGATCGGTAAGGTAGCGGGTTTGATAAGAGGCGACGGAGAGGGACATGGCGTCTCTTTACTGGTGTGGAACTGTGGGGTCGATCCAAGCGATGATCCTGAGGTATGTTTATATTTCTAACTTTGCATTATAGTCTTAATCTATTATTTATTCATATTATATTATTATTTCAGTTTGTTTTTGTTTCTACACCGGCCAAGTGTACTAATTACATATTATAATTAATAATTAGTTTATTATATATATTATTCTTTCTGTTCTCTGTGAAGCAAAACCCTTCTATCTTACTATTTGAGCGTGAAATAGTAACAAACACACATAAACTTTCGCATTTACAATACTAGTCTGATTATAAGAGCAATCTCCCCAGTTGCTATGGAGTTGCGGCGGGGGTTCCCGTGGGGAACGCTCGAGACGAGCTCTAGCGGGCGTGGTGAAAGCGTTATCGTGTTGCGTATGCGCCGCCACCGCGACTAAGGCGCTTAACTGTGCACGGTCACATTTGTATTGTGAAGGTAGGTTATAAATAATCAATAATAATACATATATACAAGTACATAGGTTCAGTTGTTTATAAATTAAAGAAATTTTGATTGAGAACGATTTTCAAATAATTATTGGTATTTTTTTAAAGTTAATTTTAATTTTTCGGATCTTTTCGAAGGTTTGGTTTAATCTTTTTTTTGCTGGTATCTTGAATGCTTTAAAGAATCTGCCCACTACACCGTCTCTTACCATGACCGTGCTATAAACGTATCAGGCACGGAAATGAGCATGGTACGTTTTTAGTGCTGCGTATGCTCACCATTGCGCTGCCTGCGCGCACCGGTCTCGCAACGTCGCGTGCCAGGCACGGAGCGTACCTGCATCGGCAAAATATTCTCGCTGACAATTGTTACCGCTCCGTGCACAGCACGCGACGGTGCCGGTCGGTGACGGAACGGTCTAGTGGGCAGAGTCATTCTTTTTAATACAAAGAATATTTCTTTGCCTGACACGGTTCTAGCACGGTCATGGCATGAGATGGTGTAGTGGGCATAAACCTTTACAGCACACATGGTTATTGGTGAGGCAAAGGTTTTTTAGTTAAAAAGAGTTTTATTTACACTGTACATATAGATTATTAATTTTAATATACAACTATAACTTAACATTAAATAATACTTTCTTAAATATAGCCGAATATTGAAATGTTAAATAAAACTATCCTTTTTGGATTTTTTTGGATTTATTTTGATTTTTGATTCCCGACGTTGTGAATTCTTTCTTGTCTTGAGTTGAATTCTTAGTCTCTCCCGTGACCATGATTGCTGTAAAGCATTCGAAACATCAGGCCGAAAAGATAGTTTTATTTAACTTAAAACATAAATATATAAAAATATTAATAACAACATTAATGGCAGGTTGTTGGAGCAGACTGCAGAGATGTGCCTTGTGTAGAGAGTCGTTGCCCGCTAAAGATTCACCTTACGCTAGAAATTTAGTCGCTGAACAGGTATCGTATATCTATTTATAAATGTATATATTATGTTTGTTTGTAGTTTGTATTGCATAAACTATTGATTTGATTATAAAGAAATTTTGGGGAGTTTTTCATATATAGTACAATCACGTAGTATTTAACATCTACCTAAGTAACATGTATGTATGAAAAAATAAAAACGTTTTCAAAGATCACTCGAAAAAAAATCATTAAGACCAAAAATTTAAATTAGTTATTTTAAAAATCAGTGGGCAACCTCAAAATGTTGAGTGTTTTTTTTTATTTTATTATGATTTTATTTGTAAGATAAAAATTCTACCCTCAAGCTAAGAAATTTTTTTTTGTTTTCGCTGCACCCGATGTACGTTATCGATCAAAAGTTATTTTTAATGATCTATGATATATGTACTGAAATTGAAACGAATATATAATGTATTAAATGTAATAATATATTAATTATATCTATTTATTTAATTATTATTATTAATAAATTCAATATTTTAGGTCTTCGAAGCAATAGCCACAGAATACGAATTAAAGAATACATTGAAAAATACAAAAGCTACCTCAGCCCACACCTCGCCAACACGATCTCCAAATATATCTCCATCTTCAAGTCGAAAGGGCCAATATCAATTATCAGTGATGCAAAGAAACAGGAAAGCAATACAAAATTCTTTAAATAACGAAAAGTTCGCTTCAGATCCGAATATCAATCGGCACAAAAATTCAATTACCAATATGACACAACGTCAAATTAATAATGGCGGGAAATGTAGATGTCAAAATGAATTGACAGTGCCACAGACAACTGAAGGTAACTTGTGTAGCTGTCAAATACAGCATAAATTGGTAGCGAGGTTGAGACAGGCTTGCTCTCTTGCCGATTTACAAAACGGACCTGTGCAAAGTAGTACTTTATCGAAGTCGTTAAGTAATATCAATTCGAACGACCAAAGGTTAGTAATCAAAAAGTAAAAAAAAAAATTTTTTTTAGGCTATTAATATTTATTGTAACGTTGTGATATTAATTTTATTTGTAACGTTTTTGTAATATTAATTTTTGTAATGGATCATTTTTTTTCATAGCCAAATTTGGTGGGTTCTTATTAATATAATATAAAAAAACCATTTGAAAAATTGTTCATGATCTTGAATCTCTTATAATCGTTTCAGTAACACCACCGGCCAACAGAGCAACTCTATGGATAGTCTTAAACACTTAGGTATGGTATAATTTTGAATTTAATAAAATATAAATATATTCTAAAAGTACAAAATTATATATTTATAACTAAAATTTTATTATTTATTTATAATTTTAAAGTTAGGCTAGTATAGGGTTACTAGCGACTCACCCTCGCTCCACTCTGCTGGGTGGATTTGCACGTAACAAAAACATTTCAAAAGTGTCCAAACTAGTTGAATTGACTTTAAAGGGATTTTTAAGAGCGAAGAATGACGAATGTGTATTATTATTGTCAAAGCTGTATAAAAAAAATGTTTTATCTATTCTTTGTAATATCATGATGTGCTATAAGTTTTTAATTCACCACTCTCTCTCTCTTTCTAGATGCGCCAGTTTTCGTGTTATCGCCACCACCTATATATGTTTTAGCATGTGAACATAGCAAATGATAAAGATACAATGAATTAATTTAATTTAAATACAAAATATATTTTTTATTCTACGAATAGTAATTGGTAAAGTCAGACTAAAAATATACTTATATGTTAAGCTTGTAGAAGATTTATTTTGTATCGAATTTATAATCAATATTATGAATAAAAATATATCCAGTTTTGCTAGATTTTTTTTCTTTTATTTACATTAATGGTAAGTATGAAATAAATAGATTATATATTATATGATATATAGCAAGCCTTCCCCAATGAATGGGCTATCTAATTAATATAAAAATATTTTTTTAAATCGGATTAGTAGTTTCTGAGATTAGCGTGTTCAAACAAACAAATAAACAAACTGGCTCTATATGACATTAGTATAGATTATAGTTTTATAAAATAAAAAAATACGCTTGTAATGTGTTCAGACTCATTGAACGCAATCCAATGAGGCCATTAAACATGGCACATGAAGGGAGGAGTGTCCTTATACAGACACCTTATATTCTTCAAAGGAATCTCTAACACTTTAAACATACATACCTCGATCTGAATGGCAATCCGGTGTATTCTGCAAAGAGGAACGCATTTACTCTTTGTTATTTTTTATCTCGCAGAGAAATTAAAATGCCAAAAATCACTTGAAAGATCATGATGATGGGTCATGATCAAACAGAAAGTGTAGTTCGTCTTACATGGTAAATAAAAATAAAAATAAATAAATATATTGGGACATTAACACACAGCACCATCTAGTTCCATGGTAAGCTACGAGGCTTGTGCTATGATTACCAGATAGTTGATACCCTACACATATATTATAACTTTAAATACATACACATTATTATAAATATAAACACCCATGACCGGAATACAAATATTCGAGTTCATCACACAAATGAATGCCCCCAGCGGGACTCGAACCCGCGATCGCTGGCACAAGAAGAGGGGTCGCTACAAACTGAGCCAACGTGTTGTCACGCAACAGGATGTCATACATATCGTTAAGCATGATATCATAAGTCCAGGGGCCTTGAATGTATTCCGGCTATTACGCATAAAACGTGTGCCTCAGAACTGACACTCGTCCGTTATGTTATATCAATTTATTTTATATAATATTGGTAAACTTACTTGTTAAAATTTCAAATACGCGATTTTTTTGATACACAGTATATAAATAAAACTGGAAACTTTAATTACATCATTGAATGTGTTGTAAGTGTGAATGAGCCCTAAAATATTCTTATCAATCTTATGTCACTGTCAGAATCACGTTTGTCAAAGAAGCAGAAGGCAGACGCCATACTGGCGTCTGGCATACTGTTTACATTAAATATGAGTTATTTAATTCAAAATATTTAATGTTTGAATAGAATATAATTGAAAAATGGACACATTATTTCAAGAAAATGATCAAAAACTGGACTTTGATTCGACACAAAATATTTGTCGATGTTGTTTATCAACAAACAGACGTATGACGAAAATTGATTTCTTTCGTGACCTTTTTATTGATTTAGCCGATATTATTGTAAGTAATCTGATTTTATATATACTTTACTTAATTTGTTCATCTTCTATTTACTACTACCTTAATTTAACTATATGTACATTTCTTATAAAATCATATATACACAATAGAAAGTCTTTTGAATTTATTACAAAAAGCCGATATTTATTATTTACACGAGGTGTTTTTAACTTCTTAAAAATTTTTTACGAGTCATCGTAGTTAGCCTTTTGTGTTTTATCCAAATAAGTTTAGAATATAGAAAGATAAGCAGTGAGATAGGCAGGGGTAGCCCAGTGGTAACTCCCGAGTCTCGCATGAACCTTGCCAGTTTTTGAAAGACGTGTGAAGCCCACCAACTCGCATTTAGCTAGTGTGGTGGACTATGGCCTGATCCCGCTTGTATTGAAGGGAGGCCCACACCCAGTAGTAGGATGCTAAAAAGCGCTGAATACATACATAATTACACACATTATACACACAATATATACATAAAGATAACAATAGTTAATTTTATTATTTTATGTCAGGTTTCAGATTCTGATGGGCTTCCTCAATGGATATGTTACGAATGTAGTGCAATACTGCTCAAAAGTGTAAGATTCAAACACAAAGTCCTCAGAGCCCATGCCTTGCTATATGATTATCATACTAGATGTGCTCCGGTAAGTACTTTAGAATGTGAAACATTTATAAGTTTTTTAGATTGATTAGGTTTCTGTGGTAATTGGATAAAGTTTTATTTATATTAGCATTGTATACTACATTATTTTGCTATTTAGAGTAATCATTAAAACACTTTGTTGTAATAAAAAACCAATCATTATATTTATTTATTAGAAAAAAGCCATTTTAAAAGTTAATAAATCATCTTACAGCCTTAGCACCTATTTGTTAAAATAACCAATACTTGTATTTTACAGGAGAGAGTATTTTTCCTCTATTTCAAAAATAAAACATTATTTCTAAGATTTATGTACATATACATATAGATAAATATTTTTTTTGTCTTTTCTAGAGGAAAATATGTATTGAATACATACAAAATTGACTTGATTCAATATTATTTCGTAAACACTCTTTTGGTAAATTGGTTGTTTGGACATAAAAAACATAGAATATGTTATGTTAAAACTATTTATTTTCATATAAAATTCAATTTAAATTTACATTTTTATGATTATTTTAATATTATTTTTCATAGTTTCCAATAGATGGCCAAGATCCCGAACTTACTAAGTATAAGAGTCCACATTTGACACAATCAAGTATACTTGTGCTTGATACAAGTAAAAGTAAAGTTGGCTATCATAAGGTTTTGGAGGTGAGTTTATTTAAAAAAAAATACATTAAATCAATAAAAAAACATTATACACACTACCATGTATTTGATACATACACATATTCTCTTTTGTTATTGTTAAAGTCCGTGGTCAAATTGAGAATTATGTATTGTTTAACTAATTTAATCTATTGACGAGGTTTAGTTTTATAAATAAAAAGTTCGACCACTCGGCGAACTCCAGTGAATATGTAGGTACTTAAAACTTCACTTACAGAACCATAAAACAAACATTTGTTTCTAATAAAGAGATTAAACCATGAAAGAGTTCTGACTGCAACATATACATTTTGAGTATCTGCTTTTTTTAGTTGTTTTTTATCATAAACTTTATAGTCGATTTTTGCCTCTTCGGCTTGTGCAAATCGGCAGATTATTGAATTGACACATTTCAGGATGTGACTAGCCTACCACACCTTAATCTGACGGTTTCAAGTATTTCTACCTTATCAAAACATTTTTTAAATATTTTAATCGGCTTCCCTAGACGCGCCCCTTTATATAGAAGACTTATATTATGGTGAAAGTACTCAATAGAGTGCAAGGTAACCTCTTTTATGTTAATCTGCCGCGCTCGAGTAACTACAGAAAATCCCCTCTTGGGCTCCCCTACTATAAGTCATAGATCCCCACAGATCTACATATTAAGCGTTAAGTCTTATAAAAATACTAGCGAATTACCATCTGGGCTTCGCTTGGGTCTATCCCTCAGTACAGCTTTAACGGTTAGTGCGGAATAGATAGTCAATTCGTTCCTGTAAAAACAAAAAGAAATCTATGCCACGGGAACCGTACATTTTTTCGGGATAAAAAGTAACCTATGTGCTATTCCAGACTAATCTATCTCTGTGCCAAATTTCATCCAGATCTGTTTAGCCGTTCTGGCTTAATTGAGTAACAAACATCCATACATCCAATTTTTCGCATTTATAATATTAATTAGACATTATTATTCTTATATTTTCAGCATGAAAAACAATATTCTGCATCGAAATTAGATGAGCTACCTATAACAGACGTGCAGAATTTTTTCGAAGACAATTTTTCTGTAAAGGACGAAGTTTTTGAATGTGATGACAATATACCCTTATTTGAGATTAAGTTAGTTTGAAACATCTATTAACACAACTAACAAAAAAGTACTAGATACACAATCCCATGCAAAAGTTCTCTTAAAACTGTCACCGATTGTGTTTAGGTTATTATTGTAGTTGAAATAAATATACAACAATGTAAATTGAACCTTAAATGCAATGCTTAAAGTTATTTCACAAAAAAAATATATAAACAAAAGCGCGCTCAAATATTTAAATGAGCGCTCATTCGGTGAGCACATTATTTGTCGCTGATTGCGTATCTAGTACTTTTTTGATCGATGGTTTGAAATATTAATAAAATCTATATCAACCTACCTAGTGGTAACGCCCTTCCTTGCGAAACTGAGTGAAGTGGGTTCGAATCCCGCGTCTCTCTCTGATATTCTCGTGTGGGAGTCATTTCTAACATGATCACCACTTGTCTTAACGGTGAAGGAAAACATCGTGAGAAAACCTGCATGTTTGAGAGAACCTAGCAAGTTGTCTGCAGCAGTCAGCAGTCCGCTCACACTTGGCCAGCGTGGTGGACTATGGCCAAATCCCCCTTGTATTGAAGGGAGGCCCACCCCCAGCAGTTAAAAAGAGATGAATTACGTATCAATCGTTGTTAATCTTATAAAATTTATATTAACGCTGTTAAACTAAGGAGGTTGTTTTGTTTGTTTGCCTGTTTGTTTGTTTGTTTGTTTGTTTGTTTGTTGGATCTCAATAATCTGTGTAACTTCTAGTAACATTTGGAAAAAAATATTTTTGCATTTAATAAAATGCTATAGCATAACTATACAGGAAGGTCGTGAAAATATAAAAAAAAAACAATACTTGAATGATTTTGAAAACATTCTGCTCTCTTAGATATTTGACATTTAAATTGATTTTTTTAGGATGTGACAGGATTTTGCTTTTAGGTACAAAAAATATATTTTGAAAAAAAGCGGCTTTACTTCGATTCGTTCGAATCCTTCCCTAGATGCCTGACAATATCCTATATATTACTCCAGCTCATAGTCTCTCTGTGTACTGAATTTCATACAAATCTGTCCAGCCGTTACAGAGTGAAGGAGAGACAAACAAACACACATACAAACTTTCATTATCATAATAGTGTTGTAATAGTAAATATAAAATATTTAATTGTAATTTTCTAAATGAACAGTTCCCATCTCTTTGTTAACTTGTGGCGAGCGTTGTCTGACTACTTTTTTTGAAGTGAAAACTTGTATAGGCAGGTTTGTTTGGGGGAGTAAATTTATGTGAGTCGTCATCGACATGGTCACGTGACGTGCTAAGGCTAACACTCAGAGTGCGGATAGATGTCGAAACCAGACAAATGTAAACAGTTTTAATTTACAAATTTCAATTTAAGATCAAACAATTAATTTAAATATCCAAAAATAACAACTGTTTGTTTATAGTTCTAATTTTCACTTCTCTCGGCAGTCCTCATGACTGCTTTTTTTTAAATTTATTTTTCTATTTAAAAATGTTATGATCCACTGTAAAAAGTATTACCGGGCAATAAACGCTGTTAAACTATCTGTTTTATTATAATTGATTTTCTACAAATAGTAATTTAATAACAAATTTTATTTCCAGGACAAAAAAATTAAAAGAATCAGAAGAGTTATTTGATGAAGAGAAGAAAGACAAGAAGGAGAAAAAGAAGAAAGTTAAGAAGAAGGTAAAGATTAAGAAGGAAGTTGTTGATGGGCAAAAGACTGATGTAGAGTAAGTTAACTAGATTTTAACCATAACCACCATAATATAGAAGGCTGTTTTTTTGTGAATATCCCATGCGTTTTATCAAAAAGCTAACAACATGTCTGCTTTTTCTATGGATGTTGGTTACTTATTCCAATTATAATATTGTGTTGTACCTAGTATAGTATTATATGATCTGTGGTTGTACAAAAGCGATAAAAATGTGAAACAAGAACCCCTTGGAATAATATTCTTGGAACGTTCCATATATATATATATATATATATATATATATATATATATATATATATATATATATATATATATATATATAATTATATATATAAAAGATTTTTTTTATATATATTGATATAAAAAAATATAAATCAATAATGATTGTACATATTTTTAACAAATAATTAAAACAACTTGTTTTGACTTCGGTATAAAAAATGTTTTATTTTACAAACATAATTATTTCTTTCAATGTATAAATATTTTTTAAACAGTGATCTTCTATTTTTGTCTCATTTGCGTAAATTTTAAGTAATTTCCTATAGGTTTATTTATTTCAAGTACGAAAAAATGTATGGACAAAAATGATTTCTCTTAACACTCCAGGTAAATTTCTAAGAAATTAATTGAAATTCTAAGAAATCTATTGTTAACTGACACGCTGGCGTGTCCGCGGTCATGGAGGGATTAAAATTCGAAAGGTCTTTGAAAATGTCTGATTTATTAGCGGCTCACTCTCGCTTTGCTCGGGTTCGTCCCTAGTGAAAAACAATAACAAATCCCTCGGGAACCGTATATTTTTTGGGGATAAAAAGTAGCGTATGTATATTTGCAGACTATAATATATATCTGTGCCAAATTTTATCTAGATCCGTTCAGCTGTTTTGGCGTAACAAACATCCATCCATCCAAACTTTCGCATATATATATGTATAGAGTTAGATTAGATTGAGAAAAACTTATGTTTGAGTGCATCGAAATATGTTTAACTGACTTACTAACTGTCAGAAAGAAAGTAAGAAATTGTATTGATAGAAAACCACGCCTGGACATCTCCTAATCATCTCTTTTATTTTTTTTTCCATATCAAAAATTATCTCAATCCGCGAAATCAACTCGCTCTTGACAGATTTTTTTTTTCATTTTTTTATCATTTAAATTTTTTTTAAATAAAAGTTTGCTCTTTTCCAGCACAGCATTAGAAGCTACGGAACCAAAGAGGACTCTGAGAAAACCAATAAATATAGATGAGACTAAAATAAGAATTATTAAGTTGGATCCAACAGAACAATTACGTCAAAGAGAAGTGAGTATTTTTTTTTTCAATCCCGCTGGAATCCCAGGTGTGGCATTGAAATACTATATCTATGTATATAAATAAAAATAAAATGTTGTTTGTTTGTACCGATTTGAATAATTTAAAAGTCAACGTGATTTTTTTATACGTTATATCTATTAAAAGGTTTTTTAAGTCTTGGTTTTTTTTAATTTAATACTCTTTAATTCTAATTCCTTTTCGATAACGTTGAAAAGTTCCACCGCAGAGGTGGAAATTATTGTTATTTTTAAGATAGTTTAATTAAAAAAAACTAACAAATCGTCGTTGATACTGCAATATCGCGTAACCAACAGTGGCTAAAACCGCGTAACTTGGTAGTGATAAATTTTACAGGAGAGAGAAAAAACCTAATATTTTCATTATTACTGCATCTTTGGCCGACTGAACTGTAAAATGTATTTAAATTTATGTATTTTATATTCTATTAGGGTTCTTAAGTTGTTAAATTCACTATTCGATTAAAAAATACACTTTCTCGCTATTGCATGTTCAAAAATGAGTCGCAGTTGAGCATTTTTAGTAGTTACGCGTAATTACAAAAAGCATAAAAATAAAAATTATGTATTATAAGGATCATTTATTACTTAAGTTTACTTAATGAATAATAATTATTATATCTCAGATACATCAGTCTCAAAATGTCAATCGTTATGAACTACATTTTTACTAACTTTAGAAGTAGAACAAGTACCTTTAGGACCAATAATGATCACAGCCACGTAATAAAAAACATACGAATAAACTGTAGAAACAAAATTAAAAACTTAAATTATTGAACTCCAGAAACAAAAATTAAACTATATCAAAATCTAGTAACATCAATTATAATAGGATATGCCTTATAGAGTCATAAATTTGGTACTCTTTGACGCTGTAGTCTTTGAAAAAGCTATGATCTGGTTGTATAACTTTATAAGGAAAAGGTTTTTTCTGGCCTCTTTAGTCAAAGAAGCATACTGTGATGGCAAGAAAATTTCAATATTTTTGAGTTTTCTTTCAATAAGTGAATGGACCGAATCTACCTCCATTTGCGTGAGTCCTTTTTCAAGGTATTTTTGTGTAATTGTAACATTTTTGTCCATTGCTAGTCTAAGAAGAGCGTTAGAAACAACAGTGTTTCTGTTTTGAGCAGTGCATCCGTCAGTCCATATAACTACATCTTTAAGATTTTCATTTAACAACTTTGTCAGATAATCTACGAAAAACGAAGCATAAGTTGTAGTTTTTAGATCACAGGTTGTTTCATTGAACCAATAACACGTAACGTCATCTGTACCTAGATTATAAACAGTGAAGCTATGTACCGCTAACTTGGTCTTAAAATATAATGCACTAGCCGATAGAGAAGGACATAGTTTTACAGCTTGCAAATCAGCAGTTATGGTATGATATTGCCCAAGTTTTGCAAGTTCTTTGTCTTTTGTCTTTTCGGATCGAACTAAGTTTTTCAGCTGGATGTGGCGGTGGTAATCTTCCTTCCGAAAGTTACCTGCCTTGTATGAACAGCAATAGTCACAAGCATCTTTTTCAGCTAGAAACAAGGCGATATTTGCTCCACAAATATGTCAAAAAAGAGCTTTCTCGAAGCTACTAGATTAGATGCTGACGAGGCATATTCGACATATAAGTTATACAACTGTGACTTGGATTGTATTATAGGTTCCAAGTATTGTTTTGTGCTTGTTTGGCGGCAATAATGTGACGGCAATTTGGGCAATAAGCTCAGGTAACTTTTTACAGAATTTTGGAACAAAATAGAACTTTACTACGAACACAAAATGACGAACTGCACTTAGGGCCCATAGCCCTCTGAGGTTTTGATTGTTTTTGAACATACTTATTATTAACTTTTCTAAATTCAATATATACTTTTCCTAACATCCTATTTTCTTGTTTAATTCTCTTCTCCAAGTTTCACGGTGCTTTTGCTGCATCTCCCTCTAATTTTTTTTCCGGAAACGAATCCAAGTCATCAATAAAGTTAAATAATATTATAATCTTGAAAATACCAGTACTTTCAGTGAATAACTAACTTATTTATCAACCAAAACTTAATATTTACTTACCCGCAAGTCCAATATTTCTTCAAAATAACATTCATATTCACGAACCGCAAACAAAACGACCATGCGTTCTATAACATGTGGCGCAGGTACGCGGTATTAAAGTTACACTCTCGTGTGAGAACTGCTCTCGCGGTTTTGGCTAGTGTCGTTTCTAGCGTTTTGAGTGGATAACGCGCTCATCTGACGACACGGGGCGAAGCCAACCACTATTAAGAGCTTATACGCGCGAAATCTCATTTTTGATATTTTTGTAGTTCCGCGGTATTGACCACTGTTGGTTCCGCGGTATTGCAGTATCAACGACGAAATATTTCTTTTTTAGTCTGTAGCTCAAACAGCGATAACGAAACTCATTTTAATAATAACTAAATCTTAATTGTATTTTTCTTAAAAAAAAATGTAATTTTTCTTTATCATACAATCTCTTTTAAACAACTACTCTTTGTGATTTCTTTGAATATCATTTTAAACTATACTGAAAAAGATTTTTTAGTGATGTCATCAAATTCTTTTTTACGTGTTTTTGTATATTTTTTTAAATAGTGTTTTTTTTTTCAGGATGAAAGTAAACTAAAGTTTCCATTTCAATGCCATTTGTGTTATAAAGGGTTTAACTTTGAAGTAAAATTGCGTAACCACATGTTTAAACATAACCCGGTGAGTTTTTTTAACGTTTTTAGTGGGTAGTTTTGTGTTTGGTGAAAGGTTTTTTTTTCTCATTTTTCTGTATGTAATTAAATTAAGAATGAAAAGCTCTGAGAATGAAATGTTACCTGTGTCTTTTTTAACTTAATTTTTTATTTTTTCACATTCCTTTTTATTTTTGTCTGACTTACTTTTTTTTCTTTCGGAGATTTTGCAAAGATACATTCTGTATTTTTCTTTTAAATTAAAAATGAATTAATTATTTATAAATGAAGAAATAATTACATGTGTTGATTTTTTTATATCACAAAATATGTACAAACACTTAGCTATTACTACTAAACAGTGCAGCATTCATTTTGCGCCACGTTTTTATGGATGGTGAGTGTTAGGTGTATGTTTGTTTCTCCTTTGCGCTAAATCGGCTGAACCGATTTGTATGAAGTTTAGTATATAGATGGGCTATGAACTGGAGTAACATATAGGCTTGGTAAGACAGTCGTTAGTATTTTGTATGATTCTCAGGTAATTTTTAAGTAATCAAAATGTATACATACATGCACCCAACATGTACATATAAGTATGCCACTCTGTAAGGTGCCCTAGCACTTGTGATAATTATCGTCACCAGATATGAGCTAAGGGTGAACTATAGTTCATTCGCGTTAAGAAAAAAGTGACTCCCACTTTGTATACACCTTTATCTGCCGTTGCACTTGTTGAATCATTATTATCTTAACGCGAATGGACTAGGCTTATTAACAAGTCACCTCCCCGTACCCCCTCCTCCCCCCACTCCGCACTCGGCAGGCGCGAGGCCCGTACAAGTGCCACATATGCTCGATGTACCTCCCCACCGCGTACTCCGCGTCCGTGCACTCGCTCACGCACACGCGCCGCTACGAGTGCGTGCAGTGCGGCCGCCGCATGCTCGACCGGCTCGCCATGTTCAACCACTACCAGTGAGTGATACGCACAAATAGATACACACTTAGAGGCATAACACATAAACATACTTATTTAAATAAATAAATAAATAAATATATATATGCTCGGGTTCGTCCCGATTGATTCCCCATGCAAACTTTCATCCCCATTTTCACCCCCTTAAGGGATGATTTCCAGGATAAAAACTATTCCTATGTTATTCCCAGAGTCTCAAGCTATCTTTTTACCAAATTTCATCGAAATCGGTCCAGTACTTTCGGAGCCTATTCAGTACAAACAAACAAAAAATCAAATCTTTCTTCTATATAATATTAGTATATATATTCACGTGCGTCACTTGTCAGTACAAGTGCGTGCAATACAGCCGCCGTATGCTGGATTGGTTCGCCATACTCAACAATTATCAGTAAGTGACAGACAAACATACATAGACAGATACTTATGTATACTACTAATGTGACAGACAGACAAAAATTAAAAAAAAACGTGTTTTTCTCAAGTACTGTATATAATTTCATATGTATTTAGTAAAAGGCTGTTATTTAGACATTACACACAGACACTTCAGTTTTATTTGTCTATATAGATATGTAATGATGTGTAGTAGATTTTATTTTCTTTTTATACTTTGTTATTTTTGTTTAAACAGATTAAATATTTTTCAGATCCCAACATGAAGGTGTGCTTTCAGTGTTCACGTGCCACATATGCGGGAAAGTATCTAAGTGAGTGATGTTTTCTTTTTTATAATTGTATCCATTTTGATAAGACTTTGCTATATATTGTGTAACATATTTTATTGAATGTTCGTTGATTTTGATTTTTTTTAATTTTTATTACCAACAGCGTAATTAGTTAAAACATAGCTAAGTTTTACATTCATTCTATCTTATCTTTCATTCCCACTGCTGGGAGTGGGCCTTAGTACAATACGATCACACTATACTCCATCACGCTGGCCAAGTGCGGGTGGACTGAACGATGTTTTCCTTCACCGTAAGACAAATGCTGATCATATTGGAAATGATTCGTACATGAGAATATATGAATACAAAGCAAGGATATATGTAGGTTGCTGGTTCAAATCCGGCTCGAAGGACCAATTGCTCAATCGTGTAACTGTTATAATAAAAACACCTGCTTAATAAAAATGAAATAAAGTGGAATGTTTGGCTCTCTGGTCGCTATCATTATCCATTAACATGTTTATAGGTTTCCGTACCTCATAAGGTCAAATCCGCCTGTTTGTCTGTCTGTCTGCCTGTCTGTCTGTCAAGCACATTTTTCTCATAAAAGCGTAGAGATATTAAGTTGAAATTAATATCAAATACTCAAATCTGTCTAATCCTTTGGAGCTGTGAAAAAATCAATCTTCTAAGACAACGCAATCAAAAGATTCGGCTTTTTATGCCACATATTTTGACGTTTGCAAGAGAATCATTACCTACATTACGACTCAATTATTTCGGGGAATCCCTGAATGCTTTTCGCATAGACATGTAGTAGTGTGTCATGTGTTTTCTGAAAACATTGATATTTTGAATTAAATAAATATTGTTATTTTATGTTAAATATTAAATATTATATATATATGTTATATTAAATATTATATAATATTATCCAGAAGCCCCCCTCTCGCCTCTCCCGATCCCATGCCATCAAAAGGCTCTCTTCCTCTTTTGGTTCTTACGTAATTTTTGAATGGCCGCAAATCGAAATATCCTAAAACCATGTAGTTTTCAGCACATTTTTTTTGTCATTCTAGCAACGATAAAACACACCGAGGTCATATGAGAAATCACCATTCCGGCACGAGGGTGAAGTGCGATGAATGCGGCAAGAGCTTCATCAACAGAGACTCGCTTTTTGACCATCAGCTGTGAGATTAACATTTTTTTTTAATTTTTTTTTATTTTCTGTTTTAGCTATAGAAACAGGAAAATTAAAAAAGTAGAAATTATGTGTTTAAAGCTAAAATATCGTTTTTTGTTCAGTTATATCTGTACATTAATCGCTTCGCTTCGGGTTCGTCCATAGATGAAAACAAATTATCCACGGCAACCGTACATTTTTCCGGAATGATATATTATAGCCTATAGCCTTCCTCAATAAACGGGCTATCCAATGCAAAAAGAATTTTTCAAATCGGTTTAGTAGTTCCTGAGATAAGCGCGTATAAACAAACAAACCAACTCTGCCTCTTTATAATATTAGTATAGATAACATTCAAATAAATATTCATACTAATATTATAAATGTGAGTGTTTGTTTGTTTGTTTGTTTGTTTGTTTGTTTGTTTGTTTGTTCTTCTTTCACATCGTGGAGATAGTTGGAGGGCTGGAGAGTGACATAGGCTTCTTCTTATCGCGGGATATTATCTCATTCCCACGGGAAAACACGTTATAATACGACCCACAAGAACTCATCATACCTATGTACATATTTATATAATATATAATCTTATCTATTCTATAGCTAAGGACGAACCCGAGCGAAGCGAGTCGCTAGTTTTTATATAAATATATTGCGACATTAAAACAAAGCACCTTCTAGTTCCACGAGACTTGTGTTATGGATACCAGATAGTTGATACACTACACATATATAACTTTAAATACATACATATTATAAATATAAACACCCATGATTGGAGTACAAAAATTCGTGCTCATCACAAATGAATGCCCCCAGCGGGATTCGAACCCGGGTCACTGCGAACTGAGCCAAACGTGTCGTCTAATATACAGTCCACATTTTCAGTATCCACCAAGGAATCAAGAATTATGAATGTGAAAAATGCGGTAAAAAGTTTCGGACCAGGAATCAAATTAGATACCACATGCTGAAACATAGCGACTCGAAGGATTATTACTGCGTTGAATGTGACGTTAGGTATGTATGTATATCTGTCTGTATATATATATATATATATATATATATATATATATATGGTGTAGAGGCCAGTATGTACTACGATTTTGGAGGTCCTGGGTTCGAGTTCCGGGTCGGGCCAAGTCTACAGCACAATTATGCTTAACCAATTTTTGCAATTTACAAATGATTAATAATCATATAAATGTAGATCCGGGGATACTAATAAAAGCGTTTAAACACTATTAACTATTTATTCTTTTAAAATATTACATAACAATGTTCACGCGTCTCGTCGTGTCGTCATTATGACACAACATCCTTCTTTTCTTTTATTCATCTATATCATTCCATTCCATTCTTAAAATTCAGACATATCTCCTCTTTTATTCTTAAAATATTATTCCACGGACAGTCATCTCCCAATCCTACATGAATATCTATAATTTTTTGTTTTTGAGTCTTTCTGTAGAAAGGGAGAGAGCACTCACTGTCCCTCTCAGTCTTACACTCCGACGACACTCATACTCGACACGGCCAGTGAGAGGTCAGAGAATGAAACACCGCTAACTTCTCAATTCCGGACTGTTATCAGTAATAGCTCAGTAACTGTGGGAGTGAGAGAGACTGAGAGTGTACGTTGTGTGTGTCTCTCTCTCTCTCACACGCTGCACTATAATATCTCCTGCAGTTGGTCAGTCTCAGTGAGATTGACCGCCGTGACCGAAATTATTCAGTAGGACATCGTTTGTTTGTTTTGTTTTTATTAGAAATGTCATCAATACATATATTTAGAAAATAAAAAAATAAAAAAATGTGTGTGTGTGTGTGTGTATTTATGTACGATGTAATTTGGCGTAACAGAACAAAAATAGCTGAACATTTCGTCCCGTATGTCACAACTCTCTTTTTGTAAAAGGAATGCAGCTAACATATATATCGCTTTTAGGCTGTCGGTGTGAAAAAATATGTGTGTAAAAATTTTACTCATATTTTTTCCAAACGTGCCAAAAGAAGCATAATTTCAAAAACTGTTTCCAAATTTGTTTATTGCTAACACGAAAGAAAGAGACTACTAAACACAAAAAAAAATCATTTGACAGAGGAGAAAAAGATACTGTTTTGTCAGATTTTATTTAATATGAAATATTATAGTAAAAAGGGAATAAATATATTTAAAATAAATTTTACTGCCAAGTGTGAAAAAAATACTTTTTTTTTAATTTAGATGTTCTTTTTTTAAATAAAAAAACTTTTTTTGTTTAGATTCAAATCAGCGCACACACTGCGACAGCATTTGAAGCGGTCTTCCAAACATAAAGACAAGAAGAGTCTCAAGTGAGTATTTTAACTGTTATCTTCTTTATGTACATGAAATTATATTATTTACTCGACTAAAAATAATATATCTTACAAGAGCTATTTATACATAAATAACTCTTCCACATTGAGATAAAAAAAGAAATAGAGAGAGAGAGGAGGAGAGAGAGAGGGGGAGAGAGAGGAGAGAGGGGGAGAGAGGGGGAGCGAGAGGGGGAGAGAGATATATAGAGAGAGAGGGAGAGAGAGAGTGGGAGAGAGGGGCGGAGGGGGAGGTAGAGAGAGGGAGGGGGTGGTTAAAGGTTAATTTTTAGTACATTGTGACATTATTGCATTTGTAAGTTTTTTTTAAGTTTTGAGCAATTCAATCTTCTTTAATGTTGAACTACGAACGATTAATGATAATAATAAGTATAGATTATATAAGTATTACAAACAAAAATACATTTTTTTTCTCTTTATAGTATTAATATAGATATAGTCTATTTATTTCATACTAATCGTTAAAATGTATTTAGTACATATTATGTACTCGACATACAAATTAGCACTTACGTATTATACTAAAAAAAAGATAGTGGTAACGCGGGGGATACTGAATGAACCGGGTTCAAAACTCGGGTCTCGCTCTGATATTTTCAGGTACGTATCATTTGTAACTTGATCACCACGTCTTGTCTTACGGTGACGGGAGACATCGTAAGGAAACCTGCTTGTCTGAGAGAACCTAGCAAGTTGTCTGCAGACATGCTCAGTCCGCCCACACTTAGCCCAGCGTGGTGGACTATGGCCTGATCCCTTTCGTATTGAAGGGAGGCCCGTTCCTAGCAGTGGGACATTAAAAAGGGCTGTAATAATTAAATAAGACATATTAGGCATTTTACTATCATATAACAACAACGGTTACCATGGCAACGTGGCCATATATTCTATTTCATTCTTTCGCCGGCTTGATCCTATATATTTATGTTTTTATATCTTTCTCGTATCGCATTTCCGTTTTTTTGATTTAAATCACAACGATTCTAAAGAAGTTTCACTTCAAAAATTAAAATAGTTTTTTAAGTTTATAATATATGCGTTAGTTTTTAAGGTATATATGATATGGGGCTCTGTTTACATATTTAAGATCTTTTTGTAAATGTTGCCCGAAGTAAATGATAAAAAAGCGCGTTGCCGATGGTGTATCTAGTGCTTTTTTGATCGTCGCAACATCCGACAGATTCGAGTGTAGCACGTGCGGCAAGCGGTACGAGACGGGCGCGCTGCTGGCGGCGCACGCGCGCGTGCAGCACGAGGGCGTGCGCGAGCACGCGTGCGGCGCGTGCGGCGCGCGGCTGGCGTCGCGCGCGTCGCTCGCCAAGCACGCGCGCTCCGTGCACGCGCGCGCGCGCCCGCCGCCCGCGCACGTCTGCCACACCTGCGGGAAGATGTTCAGGGTATGGTGGGGTTTTATTTTTATTTAACGTATAGTATATATAGATTTCTTAGAGATGAGATGTTTTCCCGCAGCAAATATCGTATTGTTTCAATTTCATCAAAATCTGTCCAGTGGTTTTTCTGTGATACGGTTACAGATAAACAAACAGACAGACAAAAATTCTGAAAAGTATAGATTCGGCCTCTGTATCGATGATAATGTTTATTTCAATAAGATTTTCCAAAAAATATTTTATGTACAGATTCGGCTTAGTTACAATTTTATTATATGTGTAAATTTTGTTTTCCAAACCAGTGGTATATTTCTCAAAGACGACAATGAGACTCTTAAAATTCAATTACCAATTGTGCTTGTATAAGTCTAATTAAATCAATTTTAAAAACATAATAGGGCGGAGCGAAAAAAAATATTTTTTTACTGAGCTTGGGGGTAGAATTTGTAGCTTATAAAAAAACACAATTTAAAAAAAAATAAGGTTGCCCATTGATTTTTAAAATAATTAGTTTGAATTTTTCGTTTAAATAGATCTGTGAAAACATTCAAGAATTAACGAATATAGTAATTTTCTACTAAAATTTCATTGATTAAATTATTAAGTTTGGACATTAAATTGAATTGATTGAAAATAATTTTGGGAAGACGGGAGAGTGTCTCCCGTAACCATGATTAATGTAAAGCGTTCAAAACGTCGGGAATCAAAACTCAAAATAAACCCGCAGCAAAAAAATATCCGAAAAGATAGTTTTATTTAAAATGTCAAGTATTCGCGTAAATTTAAGAAAGTATTATATAATTTCATATCATTCATTCATTCGTTCAAACACATACAGGCCAAGTCCACGCTAGTGAACCACGTGCGCACCCACACCGGCGAGAAGCCGTACGAGTGCGGCATCTGCGGCCGCAGCTTCGCGCAGCGCACCGCCATGCGCACGCACGTCAAGCTCGTGCACCTCAAGATGCATAGGAGCGCTAAGGTGGGTGATGTGACAGGACTGACTGTGATGGGAATGTGATGAGTGTGATGTGATGTTACTGACTGTGATGTGTCATGATGTGAGAGGATGTGATGGAATAGACTGTGACATGTCGTGTAGTCAATTCACTGCCGTGTGCACGTACGTCAAACTCATACATCTCAAGTTATATTATAAGAGCGCTAAGGTGGATGTGATGGGACTGACTGTGGCGTGGCGTAGTCGAAAGCTAAAGGAATGGTCACTGCAAATATGAAATTTATAAGCATTTTGAACATGATGACATTATATCTATACTAATATTATAAAGAGGAAAGTTTTTTTGTTTGTTTGTAACGAATAAGCTCCAAAACTACTGAACTGATTTAGATGAAATTTGGTAACAAGATAGTTTGAGACTCTGGTAAGGACATAGGATACTTTCTATCCCGGAAATCGTCCCTTAAGGAGGTGAAAATAGGGATGAAAGTTTGTATGGGGAATCAACCTAGGGACTAATCCGAGCCAAGCGCAGGTGAGTCGCTAGTTAAAAATAATAGCGTGATAATAATTCCATAATTTTCTTTTGCTTTTAGATAAAACCAAAACTGCCGCAACCTGAAGCTCTGCCGAAGTCCGATGCTTTCAAGGAAGAGTCGCCTGTCATGTTTGAATGGCGTCAGGGAATTCAAAACGAATTCTTTACAGTTACTGCGGGACCTTAAAATATATGTATAAATATATGTATAATAAAATCAAAATGTTCGTCTGTGATTTCAATATCCAAATAAATGCCTTTTTCCTACAATAATTATAGGTCAGAGTTTCCTAACCTTTTTTGTATCTGTCCTCCATATATGAAGCACTAACAGTACACGCGGCTTCTCCCGTATTCAAACTTCCGATCGCTACCAAACTTCACAGGATGACCCACTGGGCTCATCTGAAGATCGCCTGAAAATTAATACGTACAAACATCGATTTTTATACAAATATACATTTACAGATATCTTCCATATATGAAAAATCAAATGAATCCTGTTTTGAAAATTTAATAATGAATTTTGTAGATAATTATTATTATTCCATAAAAAAGCTTTTTGCTTTAACAAATTGAAAATGCCACTCGTAGCCGTAGTTTAGTAAAACTACAGTTTAGTTAACTTATCTATATACTAGGTTGATTTCACATACAAACTTTCATCCCTATTTTCACCCCCTTAAGGAATGATTTCTGGGATAAAAAGTATCTTATATCCTTCTCAGGGTGTAAACTATCTTCTTACCAAATTTTATCTAAATAGGTTCAGTAGATCCAGAGATTACTCCCTACAACGTCACAAACTCACAAATTTTACCTCTTTATAATATCTGTATGTAAAATCATGTAGATTTTTTTATTTACATATATATTGCTGCGTAAATGAAGCGAATGAACAAACATAGATTTACGTATTTATAATATAAGTAAAGATAAAGGATAATTTGATCTCAAAAATACGGAACTAGTGAGTGAATTGAATTGTGAAACTAAAAAGAACTTTACAAAGTGGTTGTAGGTCAGAATGATAATAATTTTATAATTATGTATCATAGTGTTAATTGAAATAATTTAAACTTGTTTTAAAGTTGTCTTGTGTTTTTTCTAGTTTTTTTGTTGCTTAACTTCTAATAAGGGTAAATTCTTTAGAAAAATAAAATGCATAGTTTCTAAGTAAATGACAAAATTGCGCTATAAATTCATTGTGACTTATCAAATATATGTATGTATATTTTAAAATAAATAATATAAATAATAAAAGTAATATGTAAACATTAAAAAATGTGTCTTGAGTAAGAATTTAATTTTATTTAGGCAATTCTCTTCAAAAATGAATAAATAAATTTAAGATTTTTTAAAACAATCATCATAAAAATAGCCATTATTTTTTAGGCTTTTACTTTTGTTTTGATTAATGATTTTTGCTTAGATTTATATTAATGTTTATATTATTTAATTATTATTAATTAAGTTTGAATGAAATCATGGACTAAACTGTGCAAAGTTTGAGAATCTGTGACCATTGATGAGATATTATGAAATAAATGTAATGAAAGTGATTTTTCTGTAAAAGTATATTTTATTTTTCTGTCTTTACCTTTTCTGGACTATTGTATGGAGTTAAAATTTCTTAATTTTTTGGCTATTATTAGAGTTTATTATTTCAATAAATCAAAATAACTTTAAAAGAATATATAAAAAACTAAATTTTCATTTAATGGATATCTTTTTTGAATTATATATTATGATTATTATTGGGCTATGGTCTGACCCCCCTCGAATTGAAGGGCCCACCCCCAACTGTGGGACGATAAAAAAGGGATATATACATTACTATACTAGCGACTCACTATCGCTCCGTCGTTCGTCTCTACGTTTTGAAGTTAGTATAGATTTCTCAGAGATGAGATATTTTCCCGTGGTAAAAAGTATCCTATATGTTGACCCGGATAACTAGCTATCATCATACCAAATTTCATCAAAATCTGTCCAGTGTTTTCTCGTGATGCGTTCCCAAATAGACGGACAAAAAATCTAAAAACTATAGATTCTGCCTCTGTATCGATAATGACTATTTCAATAAGATTTTCCAAAAAAATATTTAATGTACAGATTCGACTCAGAATTTTATTATATGTATGTATAGAGTAAGGTAAAAATAAAACTGCAAATATATTTTGTAATAAAGTTACACGTTTATTAACTACTTACAAGGGTCGGTGTTTTTTTTGAAAAACGTTGTATTTTCTTTTCAAAAAAGGCGTTAACTACAGCCAATTAAATTTTTACATTTTTTTTTAATCTAAAAAATTTTTCTTTTTTGTCTTCTAATAAATTACGTCTAATTACAAAAAGTTTTGTCAATAATGTACAAGATGATATAAATCTTTCTTTACTTAATTAATAAAAATATATGAAATAGCCCTTATTTAAAAAAAACAGTAGGTATTACAATTTTTTTTTGTATTTTAAATTTTCCAGAAAAAAAATTGTCCTATTTTTTGTCATTTCTCTCTAGAAATTTCGATCATTTTATATTATTATTAATTAAATCGTATTGTAATCATTTTTGTCTTTAAATTTAGTTTTTATGGGCTGAATAGACTTGAATATTGTAGAAAAAGTAAAATATAAAAGGAACTCACTAATAATATTAGTGTTTAATTCATCTTGTACAATTGACAACAATGGCCGCTCTCATTACACCGTAAATTGAAACAAAGCTTATCATGGCAGTGAGTTTGAAAATATTTTAAAAATTCACCTAAGTTAAGATTTCGAACTGTACTACCGTCTTTATTTATAATATTTTTTTATATTTATCGTTTAAAATAATATTTTTTATATAATTAACGTCCCTACTTTTAAATTATTAATGTTTTTTTTAATATTAAGATGTAAAAGAAAATTATTAATATTTATAATCCATATGATTTTTGAATATAATTAAAATAAAATGACCATTACAAAATTTTATTATAATTATTTATATAAAAAATATCAGTAATTCGTCTCACTTTTACTCTGAAGTGGTTTTAAAAAATAGAATTGTTTTTTTTTAATTTGCGTTGTGAGTAAAGACGGTAGTACAGTGGATGGACTTAGTTTAGAAAACAAAAAATCCTTATTATTTAATGATTTATAATAAATTAGTGATGTGTCCAATATTGCTTCCGATTTTAAAATTAATATTGCACTTAAATTTAATTTCAATTTACATTTTGATTACAAAAAACGAAAGTACAGACAAAATATTTTTATATATATAGCTTTTATCACTAACACGTTTTATTGCTTATATAGGGACTAGCTGTTACCCGCGGTTTTGAGACACTATTTTTAACATTTAATATTTATTTAAAATGCAAATGTTACCAGAGGTTAAAATAAAAAAAATATACATATTTAATATAACATAAAAAATTAAGTTTTTTTTAACTTTACAGATATATAGCTACCAAGTTCTTAAGTTAGTAGAAAATTATAACATAGTGGAGAAAAAACAGACTATTTATCCAATATGCAAGACGGGTTTATACGAATTTCTTTGATATACAGACACAACCGTCTTTAATATTAAATAGATAAATTACTTAGTATATAAATTCATTTATGATGCGTTTTAAATTATATGGAAAATTTTATTAAGCACTAATCTTAAGACTATGATCTCATGAAAATAGGCCATAATGTAAAAAAATAAGGAAAGCTCTTTCTCTAAAGCTGGAAATTCCGCCATTTCAAAAAAAATAAATTATGGACATTAGATTGTCTTGTTTGTATATTTTTTTAAACATAAGAAACAATATTGCAGATATATTATTTCTTTATTTAGGAAATGATTATGTTTGTATTTGTATTAGACATATACTGAATGTATGTTGTAGTTCAATTTTATTTCACTAAAAAGAAACAAAAAAAATAACATTTTAATAGTAATTTAAAACAATCGAATTCGGTCAAATTTGGTGTGCGACAATATCTCCAGCCCAAACATTTCATGAGACCAGTTATTACATACTATATACAGCGTTAGAAAAAATACCCGCTAACCTACAAAATGGTGTTGTGCTTTAAAATTATTCAGTCAGAATAAATATATTTCATTAACCATATAAGTATAATATGAAATAAAAAAAAAACTTTGAGTCATAGACAAAAAATAAAAATTCTGTTTTGTAATTTTTTTGTGAAATTATTGAATTATTTTGTTTATATTTTTAAAACGAAACTTAAGTGATGTTAGAAAAAAAAAGAATGCGTGTAAGTTGTTGTTGTTTATATGCGGTTGAAGTAAAACTTCTTTGGCGCTGTGGCAGATACGGCGATTTTAAAACAAATTATAATACTTATAAATATGTATAATAATTATTATAAAATTATTAATAATAAATTTGACTATCACTTCTGCGATACTCTTTTTCCCAATCAGTCAGGCTTTACAGTTTTGCTTCAAAAAAAATATTGTTAAGATGGAAAATTTTGGAAAAAATAGAGAAATTATTATTTATTTTCATAGAAAATATTCTTAAAACAGATTAAATATCTATATATTGAGTTATAGATTTTATTAAATAAACATATATTTCGATAGTTAATATGCAATATGTCAATTTATGAATCTTATAAAATATAAGGCGTTAATTAATTAATAATATTATATAAATTAAAAGCTTTTTGTTCTTTTGTGCGTAATGTTAAATGATTTTTTTTTATATTTTATTTACGCCAAAATTTGGTATTTTAAATCAAAGTAATTATGTTTTCGGATATCTTTGCGTTCTTATTTTCCTTTTTTGTTACCAAAAGTTTGGAATATTTTTGATTGTAAGGTACTTTAGTGACATTTCTTATTTTTTCAAATGAAATAATTTTGTAAAATTAAGTTATTATAGACGGTGTCTATTTAAAATTTCAAATACGCACAAATCTAAGGCAGGATAATTATTTATCTATGTTTTAGTTAATTTCATATCAATTCACAATCCAAAACACAAAATAAATATACAAAAGTTAGAGAAATATTTTTTTTATATTAAAAATAAACAAAAATAATGAAAATTATAAATTTTCTGAAAATGTTATAATTTATTAAAAAAAAGTTTTGAAACATGAAATGACATATTATATATTTAATATTCACGCAAAGTAAATAGTAATGTTGTGTCACAACGTTGGTTTAATTCGTCCTTAGTACGTTTTGATTTGATCCATTTGTCGCTTAAAAATATTAAAAATTTTGTATGGTTCATACATGTAACATCTTCCAACATAATTTTTTGTACGAAAATAATCGTATATAATATATTTTTTCCACCATTTTATAAGTTTAATAACTGTATATATTTCTCATTTAGGTGTCATTTAGAAATGCCATTTTATTTTGCCATCTCGTGGCAAATTAGTTATATCCGTCAACTCTATCGATCAAAAAAATACTAGATACACAATCCCACGCAAAAGTTCTCTTAAAACTGTCACCATTGTGCTTAGGTAATTGTGCTAGTTAAGATAAATGTACAACAATGTGAATTGAACCTTAAAGAAGTTTGCCCACTACACCGTCTTATACCATGACCGTGCTAGGACCGTGTCAAGCAAAAAAATATTCTTTGTATTGAAAAGTATGAGACTTTGCCCACTAAACTGTTCCTTCACCGACCGGCACCGTCACGTGCCGTGCACGGAGCGTGAGACGATGTAATGGGCAGACACTATAAAAGCGCGCTCAAATGTTCAAATGAGCGCTCATTCGGTGAGGACATTTTTTGTCGTTGATTGTGTATCTAGTACTTTTTGGTCAATGATCAACCCTAAAGCCATTTCCCGACTGTAATGTAAATGGGAGCGCTTTCTGCGCACACTGCCCTTTGTCCTGTTTAGACTTAGTTGACTGAGTTTATTAGAAACCATTAGATTGATTCTTAAATATTATTTTGTAATTGAAAGTAGCATTATTCCTGAGTTAGAAGCTGGTTTTATAAATAGTGGAAATGTGTGGAGCAACATTTTTAAGCTACGAATGGATCAAACTAATTGAGTTAATATATTACACATATTATAAACAAAATAAAATAAAAATAAAATAAAAATGGACTATACTTAATTATTAGCTTATATGAAGTAGTATTTGTCATTATTTTTATAGAAAAAAAAAGAAAAAAGGGCAGACACCTTGTAAAAATTTAAATTATATATTTTAAAAATATGACACATGTGTACAAAAATTTATAATTGGTGTATAAATTAACCGTTATACGATTTTTTTTTAATTTAAATGAAATTTATGACCTACTTACATTTATATCTAGACAGACTTGGAATTACACATATTTGCTATAAACTACTGAAAGAAAAACAAAAAAACAATAAGACTGTGTGTGACATTTCAATTTTTAATTTGTCAAATGATATTAGCAATCTATGCAATATTAATATCAATCAACAGATAAAAAATTAAAAGGAATAACAAAAAAAACCATTAAAAGAACCATTGGTGTTATCCGCGTCATTGGAAACTTAATTCCAAGGGGATTCCCGATCATCCCACACATAATATGTATAGCGCTATAAGGATACATCCCACGCCCAAAGAACGGGATCCCGCGGCCGCGAATCCCACGGGTGAGAGCTCGTCTGCATGGGCGGAGTGCGATCCACCGAGAGTGTGGAACTGGAATATGTCGCTCACCTAAAAATATTAAATAAATAATTAAACAACAAAGAATTAAAATATAATGCAGTGATGATTCTATACAAAAGCAAATATTTGGTTTTATAATAGTTTTTATTCATTTATCTCACTCGCATCAAATTTTGGATTCATAAAATGTTCTTTGAGTAATCTCTAGGCAACAAACATTAAATTTATATTTGTGACTTTATCTGGTCAGATCTACGACTGTATCCCGTGGGGTCAAAGGGATATTTTCAAATTCCAAAAATGCTATTCAGCATTCAATTATTATATTTTTGACTAAACGAGTTTACCACCATTTGGAAAAACTCTCAGCCTTAAAAACAACTGTCGAAAGAAGTCCAATGGGGCTAAAATCATTTTTTTTATTTTTTAAAAAATTATAAAACTGTTTCGTACCAAAACTGTAAATTATTTTAAATCTAGCAATAAAAGCTTTTAGAACTATATCTCAGATCCTGTTATAAAAACGTAAAGATGGTCCATAAAAAGAATTACTGACTGTTAACGAGATTTTCCTATCGTCGACTCTTTTATTATATCGAATCATTCATTCAACTCACTCACACAATGACACTCACTCGTAACTTCGTCACTCACTTATCGCGTCACGTCACATCAATCATATATAACAAAACACAACCCCCATTCTACTTCTCCCACGCGACACTGTAGTGGTGTCAATATTGGTGGTACAAATTATGATTCATTGTAATTCTGTTAAAACTTCTTTGAGGAGATATCCTTATCTTTCTTTTATCGTACACTTACCTCATTCCAGCCATATCTATTCTTAGCCTGCACTATAGCCTCGTACACGGCACCCGGCTGTAGACCCCGCAGCTCATGCGCTACGCGGTGTGTGAGGGACGCAGCGTGCGCAGGCGCAGGGATTACGACGTCGTGCCATCTCCCCGGTTGTTGGTAGGATTCGTTTATCTGGGAAATTATAGTATTATACACTAGCTAGTTAACTTGGTTTTTTTAGATGTATGTATCAGTTTGTACATGTCTTTCAAGAACTTGCTAAGTTCTGTCTGGTAGGTCTGCGCCCAGCAGCGGGACGTTAAAAAAGGGTCGAATCATCTACCTAAACTCTTTTTAAGCAATATTTTAATCGCGTATAAAGAACTAGTGACTCACCCAAAATACAAAATGCACGTTACCGAAATATTCTATAGATTTTACATGGTACGAGCTATCTTATTATGTATTTTGATTTAAACTATGTACCTGAAAAGTTTTACTGAAAATAGGCTATCCATCCCAATAACATCAAGTGACGAAACAATTGGAAAAGGTATTTTGTGTACTTACCGCCAACTGTCTATAGAGCAGTCTCAACTCATCCAATGGAGGATAGCTGTCCACAGCAAAAGCGAGTGTATAGGAGTGAGGTGCACGTGCCAGTGGCGGGCTAGTGAAGCGTGCAGCTCCCGGCCGGCCTGACACTTCTACGTGTTGACGTGCACGACCTAGACTGTTGTCGGCTACACAGCTGAAATCATATAAAATTCGATTAGATGTTGTAACAAAAAAGACTACAATATACTAGCATTGCCCGCAGGTCCGCCCGCGTTCAGATGACCAAAAACCAAATTTGCAATTTTTGTATTTTTTCTCAGAAATGAGATATATCTGCGGTAAAAAGTATCCGATATGTTGATCCGGATAACAAGCTATCATCGTATCAAATTTCATCAAAATCCCTCCAGTGATTTTTCCGTGATACTGTAACAGACACACGGACAGACAAAAATTCTAAAACCTATTCTATTTCAATAAGATTTTGTACATTAAAAAATCTGTACACCGAATCTGTACCTACATTAAAAAATATCTAATGTACAGATTCGGTTAAGTTATAATTTTATTATATGTATAGATTAAGGCACTGATAGTCCAGTGGTAAAGCACTTTGGAAATCCCAGATCTCGCACCGCCGATATTCTCATGTGCGAATCATTTCCAATATGAACCCCACATGTCTCATGGTGAAGAAAAACATCGTGAAGAAACCTGCATGAGTGACAGCTTAGTTTTTAAAAGACGTAAATTTTCTCATCCCGCATTGAGGGGAGGCTCGTGCTCAGCAGTTGTTAAAAAGGATTTTTAAAGTATATATAAAAAAATAAGTTAGCGGTGTGTGGATGTGGTAATAAACATTTATTTATAAAAAAAAATTAAACGAAAAGAGAGTTCATCTTCACCTAGAAACGTATACGAGGAACACCAGGGCATCACTAGTATATATCCACAGTCAAACCGATACCACAATTTTGTGAGAAAATGTTGTAAACTTATGTATATTCTTATATCTATATATTAAAATCTATGTGGGTTCCCTATGGACTTCAAAACGGCTGGAGTGATTTTGAGGAAATTTTCAGGCAATTTTCAGATGAGCCCAGTGGGTGATTCTGTGAAGTTTGGTAGTGATCGGAAGTTTGAACGCGGGCGAAGTCGCGGGTACTGCTAGTGTATAAATAAGTATAAAACATCAACTCACGTATAGTTTCCAAAGTCTTCAGGCTGTACATTAGCTATTAGCAACGTGTGATTGTTGCCTCGCACTGACATTGTGACGCGTTCTGACGCGCTCAGTGGGAAGGAGTTTTGGTACCATAGGACCTGGAAGGTGATATTATTTTTTAATTTAAAATAATTTGTCAATTATTAGAATAAATTGGTTACATTTATCATAATGTTTATTGGTTTTTAAATATATTTTTTTGTTTTTAATATTTTTATCTAACTTTAAATGCACATACTGTTATTAAGTTTTTGTTTAAGTTTGTTTGTATAATTATATGTATTTATTTGAGTGCTGTGTTTATAATTGGACAACAAATTTAAAATTATATTTTATCTTTTGATGTAGTTATGTTTTTTAAATTGGTTTTCTGTTTCTGTACCTACCTAAAGAAATAAAATAAAATATTATTTCCATTAGGTATGTTTTGTTTATACTTAGACTAACCTGTACCAAAATGCTTTCTTAAAACGCAAATATTTAACTTTTTATTTGATTGCGACCAGCTGTCTGCAGGTGTAATATTTTTGATAATAATTTTAGTCAATTTGTAGGGAGTATGAAAATGTATAAAATAAAGCCTATCAATGGATACTTCACACGTCACAGTAATGTACCTCAAATACTCCAATATTTTAGGCTATGGCAGCATAAAAAAACAGATATGGACGAACAAAGAACCTCACCTTTTTAAAAGTTGGTTGAATATAAATTACATTGCATAACTTCATATTATTACATTATATAACTTAAGAAAATAACAATCATGTAAGTAAATAAATAAATATACATATGTTGGGAACGCACAGCACCATCTAGTTCCATGGTAAGCTACGTGGCCTGTGTTATGGATACCAAATAGTTGATACACTTCACATATATAACTTTAAATACATACATATTATAAATATAAATACCCTTGACTGGAGTACAAACATTTGCGCTTATCACACACATGAATACCCCCAGCGGGACTCGAACCCGTGACCGCTGGCACAGCAAGTAGGATCACTACAAACTGAGCCAAACGTGTCGTCAAATAAGTAGCACTATATTTACCTCTGCAGGCGGATCGGCGAGTACTGTGCATAGAAGTTCAGCGCGAAACCCTTCCCCGGTGTGAACCCACGATCTCTCTACCATAATTTCTGGCGGATCTGAAATTTTAATAAAAAAATTATAGAAAAAATATATAATAAATACTACTTTTTGCAAGTGGTTTTGGTTACGTATTTAAGACTATATAAGAGTGTATCATAAAATGAAAAGCTCAAATTATGTTTTATCAAGCGATTATAATGAAATCTAGCAATAATGTTAATTTCTGACCTGAATACCTATTCCAATAATGTTTCATTGAAATTCCTTCAACCGTTCTACATTGATTTACGACTCGTAATAAACTAACGATTCATGAAATATCATTTAGCTCCTATCTATTTTAATGTTCAATAGACATTCAGCCAAAATACATTCAGATTGATTAAATAAGGTAACATTACGTTTGGAAACGTTCAAGAATAAATTGGTAACATGCAAGAATAAACAGGTAACATCAACTCACAAAGCACTTGCAACTGGAACTCGGTAACTATGGGCTGACCGACGCCATTGTCTACAGTGCACACGTATTTACCGCTGTGTTGGCGTTCTAGACGAGAGAGCTGTAGTTGAGCCCCTTCTGCTAGACGAGTGCTGGAATCGTTCTAAAAAATACGTTGGATTTTCATTATTATATTATTAATAGCAGAACCAACAATCTACAAAAAAAATCTTTGGCTTTATGTTATACAGCGATTCGCCCTCGCTTCACTCGGGTTCGTCGCTAAGTATTTATATAATATATTATATAAATACTTAAGTACATAAATACTAAAATCGCGATTAAAAAATAGAGCGTGGGGGTAGGAGGGTAAAAAATACTTTACGACCTATTCTAATACCAAACAAATATACAAAAAAAAAAACATCAAAATCGGTCGAGCCGTTTCGGAGGAGTGCGACCACAAACACCGTGACACGAGATATTTATATATTAGATGATATTTGATGGAAAAGTGTATAATTAATTAAAAGTGGTCTAAGCGCTCTGTATACGTAACATATATATTGATACCTTGATTCGCAAGTCGGTTAAATTTAAACCAATCATTTCAACAGTACTTTTTGTTATAATAATATGTTTAAATAATTTGTATTAATATTGAAACAATACAGTTTTCAGTGCCCCCTGAAAAGCAAGGACATGATTGGCTCAGTTTATAGTGACGCTACTTGCGTGCGAGCGGTCGCGGTTCGAGTCCCGCTAGAGGCATTCATATGTCATGTGTACGAATGTCTGTACTCCAGTCATGGGTGTTTATATTTATAATATGTATATATTTAAAATTATATATTGTAGTTTATCAACTATCTTGTATCCATAACACAAGCCTCGTAGCTTACCATGGAACTAGATGGTGCTGTGTGTTAACATCCCAACAGATTATTTATTTATATATAGGATTTTTGGTATTGCCGCTCCGGGCCCCTAAGATATTGGGGGCCCGCTGTTAAAAACAATGGATAATATTGTGAATTTATAAAATAAAAATGTATCTAAAATAAAAAAAATATGGCCATAAACGGTTGGCCTAATAACCTTGAGATCAATTAACCACCAGCGTTGTCTTAATTTTGTCTAGTGCCATCTATCATTATAGATTTTGTAAAGGCACAGTGCCAATTAGTTTAGTACTAATTAATTAACCTAAATGTCATTTTTAGACCCCACGAAGTCCCCCAGACCGATCCCCCCACCCTCCCCTCCCCCCCTGCTGATAAGAAGTTAGACGATTTGCAATATATATAACGGTTAGTATACCTGAATTTCTCAGAGATGAGATATTTTTCCACAGTAAAAAGTATCCCAAATGTGGACCCGGATAGCCAGCTATCATCGTACCAAATTTTATCAAAATCTGTCCAGTGGTTTTCTCGTGATTCTTTCCCAGACAGACAGATAGACGAAAATTCTAAAAACTATAGATTCGGCTTCTGTATCGAAAATACTGACTAATTCAATAACAAATATATTTAATGTACAGATTCGACTCAGTTACAATTTTATTATATCTATAGGTAAAGACACGATTCACGTTGTAGACAGTTTACCACTAACTTTACGTATAATGAATATTTGATAACTTCATGTAGACTAATCTAAGTCTATTTTGCAAAATCTAGGCTTAAATTATAATTTATGCTGAAACCAGCTGTTCTAGCATCATCAGAACTTTTCCTTCTAAATCTAAACTTTGGTATTAAAAACTCACCTTATTTTGAACTTTCAACTTAAAATTATCACCCGATGTCAAAAATAGGAGATTCACTGACTGTATGTATTTTCTTTAACAATTAAAAATTATATTACTACTAAATATATATTACAAGATTTGAGTGTTTTGTGTTATTTTTCAACCGACTTCAAAAAGGAGGAGGTTCTCAATTCGACTGTATTTTTTCTTGTTTTTTTTTTTTTTATTTTTTTAATTTTTTTTTTATGTTTGTTACCTCAGAACTCCGTCATTTATTAACCGATTTGGACAATTTTTGTGTTGTTTGAAAGTGTATACTTCCAGATTGGTCCCATTTAAATTTCAAAAAAAAATACCACCCCTAAGGGTGGAAAAATAGCTAATGATGAATTTAACCTACTTCTAATTGTCATATTGACTTGAAAATTTGCAAGTGTTTCTATTTCCGTTGATAGTACAGTGGTTCGGTATTGTTGACCTGATATGATGGTAAGGCCAGAAGGTGGATAGGTGGAACTCTTCAACGGCTAATAGTAGATACTTTGAGTTTGGGCTTGTTTTGTTTGATTTGACAAGCCTAATACGTTAGAATTCTTACTTTGCTACTACTGTCTACACTAAAAAGGGAAAAATAAAAACTTTTTAACAAAAAAATAAAGACCGACTTCAAACAAAAGCACTAAAAAGTAAAAAATAACTGATTGGTAGTTTTCATTTACTATACATACCTAATCAAATATTTTCGAAGTCGGTGTGCTTTGTTAGATTATAACATGCTGTCTCAAACATATGAAGATGGAGTCCGCCAATATGAATATCAAAGTCAAAAATAGTGCGTGACTTAAATAAATATGTTCCTTAAATAAATATATTTATTTATGTACCATAAAATATATGTTAAACTAAGTATAGTAACAGAATGTCGACAAAGGATAACTTATCTCTTTAAGAGATTTCTTCAAGAAACCCTTCAGAAGTGAGAAAATAAGTTAATTTATTAACACACAGCACCATCTAGTTCCATGGTAAGCTACGAGGCCTGTGTTATGGGTACCAGATAGTTGATATACTACACATTTGAATTACAAATTTAAATACATACATATTATAAATATAAACACCCATGACTGTAGTACAAACATTTGTGCTCATCACACAAATGAATGCCCACAGCCGGACTCGAACTCGCGACCATTGGCACAGCAAGTAGGGTCACTACAAACTGAGCCAAAAGTGTCGTCAAAATGTAAATTAGGGGTAAAGTAAAATTTTGAGTCCACATAAGCGTGTGGAGTATTTGTGGATAGATAGATAAGCACACACAAGTAGAATAATTTTGATGATTAAACTAAATAATACATCCACTTTCTAGAGTAAATAAAAACTTACCAGTTTATGCCAAGTGACAGTCGGCACGGGATTCCCCGACGCCCTGCACTCGAGCACAGCAGAGCCCCCACGACGTGCTGCGGCGTGTTTTGACTCCGGAGACGCTCTCACACTTGGCGGTACTAAGACTTCGACAGTGTGGACCTGATCCCGCGGGACTCTGTCTGAGATCTGACAGACGTAGTCCCCAGCATCCTGATGGGGATTGGGATAGCTTTATTTATCTACACTAATATTATAAAGAGGCTAATTTCGTAAGTTTGTATATAGGAGGTAATCTCTGAAAAGACTGATCCGATTCTGAAAATTCTTTCACTAATAGCATGCTGCATTATTATCGAATGCTAAAGGCTTTTTCTGTTTCGATAAAAATATTATGGTCACTGTCAGAAGTCATAGTAACTTTTAATTGATGTTAGAAAAAACTAGCCGTTGAGTTTCTTTATTGGCGTGCTCAATGGTGTGAAAAAAAACCAATAAAATGTATAGCAAAAGGATTCCTAGGGATCGAAGAGAGGGTAAGTATCTAGTTTTGACTATAAATGTCTAAATATGAAAAATGTTACAATGGGGACTTCAGAAAAAATATCGCTCTTTTTAGGGTGTAAGAATTGGTTAAGAAAGGAGTTTTGGATATATTATGAATACACTATCGACTCACCCTCGATTCACTCGGTTTCGTCCCTAGCTTGCTTCTCAATACAAACTTTCATCCCCATTTTCAACCCCTTAAGGGATGATTTTCGGGATAAAAAGTATCCTATGTCCTTCCCAGGTTCTCAAACTATCTTCTTACCAAACATCTAAATCGGTTCAGTAGATCCAGAGATTACCCCCTACAACGTCACAAACTCACAAACTTTACCGTCTTTATAATATTAGTATAGATAAATAAGTTATGCGGACGAAGCTGCGGACTTGTAATTATTTAGGGGGCATATGAGCTGTTTTTTTCATAATTTGGAACCCTCCCTCCCCCTTGATGAGATTTTGTGGGCACCCCTCACGTGAGATTTACTTTAAAGTTTAAAAAATACAACGTTCTCTCAAAATAAATGGTATGGTGGGACAAATCGTAGACTTATAAAGAAAACGAACGAAACTCATAAAGCTGACGTAAGATTTTCAATAGATCCCCCCAAAGTTTAAATGAGATTTTAAACCTCCCCTCCCCTATTTCGAGCTCACGTAATTAAAGGATGTTAATATATCGTAATTAATGACGATCAAGTAACCAAAAAAAAGCTCTGTAAACTGCTATAGTTCCAAAAACAACCACTAGGTAAATCCAATCACCTCCAGATAGAATAAACTGCGTCCGTACGAGATTAAGTTCGAACCAAAACGCTACCCGATTAGACATTAAAGTAAAAGTAAACGTTGTCATTAAATTCTTTATCGTTTAATTGAATCAAAAGATTTGAAAAAATCTCAATTCGTAATATCTTTCCCAGAAAATTGACTTTTAAATGAAAGAAATGTTAATTGACTTAGAAAAGTTATGTTTGCGTTTTGCATATTTATATTATTAATTCTAATTATTTCGTAGATATTGTATATGGCTGTGGTACAATATGGTGCCTGTTGTGATACCTTTAAATGTTAAACGTTTTTCTATATTTTGTGTTTTTAGTTATGATTTTAAGATGTTTTAACAACTGTGTCTCCTGTAAATCCATACTTCCATACTAATAATAAATGTGAAAGAAAGTGTGTTTGTTTGTCCCACTTTCACGTCAAAATGGAAAGACGGATTGGCGTGATTTTTTGTGGATGAATAAATTTCTTTCATGTATTTTTTCATAATTGCACTAAAATTAGACTTCATGTCTGGCAACGTTTTATTTAACTCTCGGACGGAACTCAGAAGCCCTGTGACCCTTCCACGGAACCCTAGGGCTCCGTGGACCATCTTTTGGGAATCGATGCCTTATAGATTGGGCTTTTACGATTTGTCTTATAGAGCCCGAGTTATTATAATTGGTCAAAAACTGTATTTTTTTTAATATAATTTAACTTAAACCAATTCAGAATGTTTAGATTTTAGGATAGAAGAGAACGTGACCTATATTTATCAAACACATGTACGTAATTTAAATATTTTTTACGTCGGCCCTCATAAAAAGTGTAGCCCTACATATCACCATCATTACACCACCCTTACCAAAATTACCCCATAAAATTGCTACAAAAAGCCCAAAAAATATAATTGGGCATGAAAATATGATAATTGGTGTTATAAAAGGGTGTTCGTTACTTTTACGACAAAAACGCTATTTCTGAGAATTGAGATACAAAAGTGACTTGTGCTAACAATCTTGTTGCTTTTTTATGGAATAAATTGCAGAGGATAACGAATGCTTTAGAATTTTGTACTTCAGTTTCAGTAGTCAATATTTTTAGGTTTTATATGTTCAATAAAAATCATTTACTTTCTGGTTATGGATGGAAGACACCTAATTAAAAAAATAGTTAGATATATAGGATAATACTTTTAGATTTTAGATTTATGCGAGTATATATGACACATACATGAGGTTGGTTCCCTATACAAACTTTCATTGCCGTTTTCAGGATATCCTTAAGGGATGATTTCCGGGATAAAAACTATCCTATGTTCTTTCCAGGTTCTTAAATTATCTTTTTACTAAAATTTACTCTAAATCGGTCCAGTAGTTTCGGAGCTTATTCGGTACAAACAAACAAATAAATCTCTCCTCTTTATAATATAAGTATAGATTTAAAATGAAACTATCTTTCGGGGTTTTCGCGGATTTGTTTTAATTTTTTTTCCTTTGCTGTGGATTTGTGGTCCTTCCCGTGACCAAGTTTGTTAAAAAAATATCAAATAAAACTGCGAAAAATCCTAAAAGATAGTTTCATTTAATGGACATACGATGTTATTCTAGTAAAAAAAGATGGCAATCAGAGCATACGTGACTGACAAAAACTTCACAAACAAAATCTCGCATTTATATTTGCGAGAATTAAAGTAACACAAGCGCAAAAATCTTTTTCGATTACACTTGTCACAAAAAATGTATTTTCTATTATCAATTAAAGAAAATGGTATTTCTACAAAGAATAGGGTGGAGTGAAAATAAAAAATTTCTTAGCTTACAAATTATACTCTCTTAGTATAATTTGTAGCTTATAAAAAATTTAAACAAAAAAAATTTACTCAAAATTTCGAGAAGGCCCACTGATTTTTAAAATAAATAATAATCAATTAAAATTTTTGGTTTGAATGATTTTTTTTTCGAATGATCAACTTTGAAAATATTCAACAATTGACGAATATATGTACCTAGTCATTTTCTACTCAATTTTTTTAAAAGCTTTTTTTTATTTATTTCAAGCTTTTGTTTTTTTTTGAGCTGCAAATTATATACCCCCAAGCTAAGAAAAAAAAAATTTCCTCCACCCTAATAGCAAAATCATCTATTCGAATGCTTACTTGTGGTCCAACTTCAGTTATTTGCAGATTGTAACCGTCCACCAGTCGGAACCTCTCATCCCTTGTGACCATGAGGCTGGCTGCAGTTAGCACTGTTGGACCTCGTCTCCAGAGAAGTACGAGTGATCCTGTGGGGGTATTATGTTATTATTTACTACCTTCTATATTTGTCTATGCCCATGTATTTTGCACCAATACACAAGTTGACTTTCAACAACCTATTTCTCTTATAGTTTACGAAAATATCTTTTCCAATATAGGTATAGGTTTAGATAATTGTATATATCTAATATCTATACACTAAAAAAAGCAATCACGAGAACCGCCGACAGAAGTGAAAACTTAAAACTATAAACATACAGTTGTTATTTTTGGATATTCAAATTAATTGTTTGATCTTAATTTAAAATGTGTAAATTAAAACTGTTTACATTTCTCTGGTGTTGACATCTATCGGCACTCTGAGTGTTAGCGTTAACACGTCACGTGACCATGTCGATGACGACTTACATGAATTTACTCCCCATACAAACCTGGCTATAGAAGTTTACACTTCAAAAAACAATAATATATATCTGAATACATAGGCCCAAATTGAATCCTTTTTTATTGAAATCAGTCAAAAGTAAATGAGAATGACAGATTGTAACCATTCACCTGAGAATCATTCTTATTTGTGTGTATCATTGCTGAATATTTTCTATTAAAGAAGTAAGTCTTCTTGAAAGAAATTCATCTTGTTAAAGCCCCTAGAATTATGATCGGTGGCATATAAAAGAAGTATCTCAAGCAGTGATATTTTTCAATCTATAAAAATAAAAAAAAATAAAAAAAATATTTTAAATTTGACGATTACTTAGGTATTTGTTTTTTGAAACTAAAAAACTTTGTCTTACTAAAATGTATCTAGCAGTTCAAACAAGCAAGTCTTATTAATGCCTGACTGGCAAACAAGATTCTAAAACTATTTATGCTCCAATATATTCTAGATGTTTTCCAAATATTGACAAACAACTTCCTTTTTTGAAATTGGTTAAGCACAGTTAAACAGTTGTGCAATTTTGAAGTCACAACATTGAGATTCAATGCTTTACAACATCGCAGTCAAACCTGATTTGTGCCATTGAAGATCTGAATAGTGTTACCGATTTTAAGGAAAGTATCAAATTATAGGCTTTCATTGAATGGTCTTCAGAGCTACCCAAGGAACATCTTGATATACTATAAACTGAAGCATGACCTGGATCTGGAATATTTATTAAGTTTCTGTCGTATTATCGTCGTCCACAGATTATCTATCTAAAACCTTACCTAAATTTTGAACTTGGCATGGCAGAAGTAATGTGTCTCCTACAACAGTTCTGAAGGAGTGCCCCCGAGATATGAACCTTGGACCATCATCTGGAACAGAGAATTAAAAAATTACTTATTTTTACAAAAAAAAAAAAAAAACACTAAAGACATTCAGCATCTGTTGAATTCAGATTCATTATCATTCAGATCAATTAATTTGTCATGTTATATATACTCGTAGAGTAAAAACGTAATTATTATAATACTCAATTACAATTTATTAGCTCTAAATTATACATCTAAATAATAAACCGATTTTCATTATTTTTAACAGGTTATCAAGAAGTCAAATAAGTACATTTAATAAAATAGTGGTCGATTAAATTTTGAACTCAAAAATAATAATTATTTAGATTACTAGCGACTCACCCTCGCTCTGCTCGGGTTCGCCCCTAGTTACTTAGAAAAAGGGGATGATGATAAATACTTTGCGACCCATTCTCATACTTACCACATAAACATACACAAAAAAATCATCGAAATCGGTCGCTCCGTTTCGGAGGAATGCGACCACAAACTAGAGACGACAAGATATTTATATTATATTAGAAAGAAAGAGAGAAAATATAGTTAAATAAATATTCCAAACCCTTTTTCTAAACTATAAACATCATCTCTAAAAGCAAATATTTACCCCGTATGTGAATCTTCGTGATCCTCACTATAACAGATAGAGTAAAAACCCCAACAATGAATGTTTAGTTAATGTATTCAGTATTCAGCCCTTTATAAGGTCCCACTGCTGGGCACGGACCTCCCTTCAATACGAGTGGAATCAGGCCATAGTCCACGCTGACCAAGTGCGGGTTGGCGGACTTCACATGTCTTTCGAAAACTTGCTAGGTTTTCTCACATATACAGGCTTCCTCACGATGTTTTCCTTCACGTACGATGGTAATCCAAGACAAGTGGTAATTATGTTAGAAATGATTCGGGCATGAAAATAGCAGAGGTGCGAGACCCAGGATTTAAACCCGCTTTACTCCGTTTCCTGAGCGAGAAGATTACCACTGGGCTAGCACTACCTGCTGTTTACTTAATATAATAACTTAATCAAAATCGATACAGCATTATTCCTTTGGTTTTGCCAATTAAAAAGTCGTGTCTGCGAGCAATAGCGTTGGGGAAGTCTAAACGATCGCCTCTTCCGTTTTGTTCGTAATGGAATATTTCCGGTAGAACTGCTACGATTTATTGTATAATAGTCTTTTTTATATAACTACGAGTATCTACTCTAAGGCAGCGGTAGTCTAGATGCGAGTTCAAATCCCGGGTCTCGCTCTGACATTCTCATGTGTATTTTCAACACGATCACCACTTGTCTTACATATATTACGGTGAACGAAAACATCGACCTGCATGTCTGAGAGAACCTAACAAATCAAAAGACAAGCTCAGTCCGCCTGCATTTGTCCAATGGTGTGGACTATGGCGTGATCCCCCTTGTATTGAAGGAAGCAGAGGAACGTTTAAAAAGGTCTGAATACATACACATCTACACTAATATTATAAAGAAGTAATGTACATATGTAAGTTTGTATGTAGAATTTAATCCTGATTCTGAAAGTTCACTAATAGCAAGCTATATTACCGCCGAGGGCTTTAGGCTAGTTTTTATTCCAATTAGAATGTGTTTACAGTCAAACATCATAGTAACTTTAAATTGAAGTTAGAAAAAACTGGTCGTTGGGTTGCTTTATCAGCCTACGCTGCCTAAACGGTCTGAAGTAGCAATAAAAACTTTTGAAAAAAAAACCGACTTTCATGCACTAAATTGTTAAAAATAACTAAACGGGGGTTTTCATTTAGAATATATACCTAATCAGATATTTTCGAAGTCGGTGCCAGTTGATGCAAAGCAGATCTATTTCTATCTATTAGATATTCATATCTTGAAATATTGTCGGCTTTTTATTATAAAGCTTTTATTTTTCCATTTTTAGTGTAGACGCAATAAGCAGGTAATTTGTAAGAAGTAAGTTTTTTAATAACATATTCGATTAAGCAATTTATTTAAAAAAAAAAATTGTTGATTTTTTAAAAACTGCTCGACCGATTTCGTAAATATTTGAATGGGACCACCTGGGAAGTATATATACCCTTCGAAACAAAAAAAATCCAAATCGGTTTAGGCGTCTTCGAGTAATCGGTGAACATTCATAAAAAAAGCAAAGATTCCAACGAATTGAGAACCTCCTCCTTTTGGGAAGTCGGTTAATAAACTGTATGGCAACAAGACTAAGTCGTCAATTTTTCCATTTTCAAAATTTAAATTACATTTTAACGTTTAGTATAGATTTCTCCGCGGAGAGATACTTTCTCGCAGTAAAAAGTATCCTATATGGTGACGCAGATAACCAGCTAGCATCATACCAAATTTTATCAAAATCTGTTTAGTGGTTTTCTCGTGATGCGTTCTCCGACAGACAGACAAACATTCTGAAAACTATAGATTCGGCCTCTATATCGATAAAAATGACTATTTCAATAAGATTTTCCAAAAAATATTTAAGCTACTGATTCGACTCAGTCAGAATTTTATCATATGTATAGATACCATTAAGTCCGCGAGTTTATTTGTTACGTATGCGTTCTTAAACTATAAACTTGCACCCAGAAACCCTTACGACTCACCATATTTCCAACGTTTTACAATTTGCCTTCGCCATTTTGTATATCAAGCGTTGGCAATTCGATGGTACTTTTATTAGTTGACCATATACAATATACCTACAACGTATTGTCCCGCTGACCGATTTCGGTCACGGCGGCCAATTCCATTGAGACTAGTATTCTCCAAGAGATATTGTAGTCCGTTTACACGCAAACACAATGTGTACTGCCTATTTGTTTTATTTTCAAAGTCCGATGGGACGATATTTCCATACAATTGGGGTAAGATCAGACGTAGAACAGGTTTCATGTATTCTTAAAGGCACGGGGATAAAATATCGTCAATTTCCCGACTCCGGGTTATTACTGAAATTTTCTTGGCGGAAAAATTCAATAATTATACTTGGCCCGACCCTGGACTCAAACCCAAGACTTCCGCATTGACTGTAGGTGTATATGTTAGTGAATAGGCCAATGAGACTGTCCAGCTTTGCAGCCTGCGACATATACGTAGATAGATACATACATATATTCAAACAGTATATTATATATCTTTTTAGGTATGATGAATCGTTGTTTGTATTATAACGTGTTTTCCCGTGGGAATGAGATAATCTCCCGCGGTAAAAACTAGACAGTCAGATTGTCACCCTCCAGTTCTCCAACTATCGTCTATCGCCACACATAAAATCACGCCAATCCGTCACTCTTTCGACGTGACAGGAGGACAAACAAACACACTTTCACATTTATAATATTAGATATGGAAGTATGGATATACATTGTTTAAAAAGCACAAACGGACAAACACTCGCACATTTATGATATTAGTAGCGATCGCTTGTCCCGATTATTAATATGTATCAAATTGTAAACAAACATAGTTCCGGCCATCGCTAAGGAAATGATAACCGGAAGTGTAGTGTTGTGAGTTCATTTTTGTAGGGTGGCTCTGATATAATTTAATGTTCCGAATCGAACAAAATATTTAGTTATTAGACGACACGTTTGGCTCAGTTTGTACTGACCCTACTTGCTATGCCAGCGGTCGCGGGTTCGAGTCTCGCTGAGGGCATTTATTTGTGTGATGAGCACTAATGTTTGTACTCCAGTCATGGGTGTTTATATTTATAATAATTATGTATGTATTTAAAGTTATATATGTGTAGTGTATCAACTATCTGGTATCCATAAAACAGGCCTCGTAGCTTACCATGGAGCTAGATGGTGCTGTGTGTTAATGTACCAACATATTTATTCATTATTATTTATTTCTGATAAACTAAACTTAGACTAAACAAAAGATAAATATTCAAATAGATATTGATTTGGTTATTTATAAAGCGTTTGATGACTTTAAGTTAGCCTTTTAATGTACTTTAGTTAAGTCCTTGGAAGACCTTTCGTCTCAGATCTAAAAATCAGATATCGATACAGATAAATAAAATTGAAGTGTCTGTGTGTAATGTCAATATAATAGCTTTTTATTTAGTGCATATGAAATTATATACGGTACTTATTAGAAAAAAGTAATTGTTAAAATTTCACTGGCAGATAGCTGATGTTAGTAGGAATAGCTTAGGCTACTTTTATTTTAGCAAAAGAATTAGGGGTCCGCGAAAAAAATTTAAACTCATAAAATTGTGAACAAAACCTAAGGACGCGCGCAAACGAAGCGCGGTACGTCGTTAAACTAAAACAATATTTGAACTCATTTGAGATATGATATTTTTATTGAAGCAAACAAAAATTATTGATACTCCATACTTATAAAATTAATGTCAACATCAGTCTCAAGGTTGGACCAGAAATGAGTCATTTTAAATAAAATTTATCTTTTCGGATTTTGTCGCGGTTTTATATTCTGATACTAGAGGTCGGTAACAAAATTATAAAATATTTTATTATATTTTGGACTTTTGGGTTAGTTGTCTTAAACTTTAGTTTCTCCCGTGACTATGTTTGTTGTACAGCAGCTACTCAGTGGCGTACCCACTTTGAGTAGTTCACGAACCAACCAAATCCCCCAAACCTCCTCCCTTCTTCTCCCACCCTTAAATTTAACAGACTAATTTAACAAACTACAGAAGCCGAACATATAGTTTTTAGAATTTTTGTCCTTTTGTCTGTCTATAATCGCATCACGGAAGCCACTGGAGGGATTTTGATGAAATTTGGAATGATGGTACGTGGTTATCCGGATCAACATATAGGATACTTTTTACTGCAGGAAAATATCTCATCTCTGAGAAATCTATACTAAACGTTAAAACGTAACCTTCCGAACTGATAGACTCATGACGTTTAGTAAAAATTTGTAATAATTCAATGCTGAATAAAATATTTTGAATTTGATTTAACTAAGGACGAACCCGAGCGTAGCGAGGTTGAGTCGCTAGTATGAAATAAAGCCGCAACGTAATCAAATATTCAAATATTCGCGTAAATCTAAGTAAACATTTATAAATAAGTCATTATACTACGCGCCGCCTACAAAATGTAAATACATATCCATCTTATATTTCAGGTGAGCGATATGCGTATTGCGTAATGAGAAACCTATTAGAATAGAATGGGAACAGACAAAAATATATGAGAAATAGGAGATAAATACTCGTATCTATAGAAATAAAAAATGAATGACGACACGTTTGGCTCAGTGTGTAGTGACCCTATTTGCTGTGACAGCGGTCGCGGGTTCGAGTCCCGCTGGAGGCATTCATTGTGTGATGGGTACGAATGTTTGTAGTCCAGTCATGGGTGTTACTGTTTATATGTATTATATGTATGTCTTTAAAGTTATATACATATGTGTAGTGTATCAACTATCTGGTATCCATAACACAAGCCTCGTAGCTTACCATGGAACTAGATGGTGCTGTATGTTAATGTACCAACATATTTATTTATTATTATTTATTAATGTTCGTATGTTTGTCTTCTGTGATTTGCTAAGCCATTCATCCGATTGTGATGAAACTCTGGTGAGTTATTTTGACAAAATATTTTTTTTCTTTGTATGTTTGTTTTCTATGCGTTTTTAAACTATTTCTCCCTAAAGAGCATCAAAGCGAAGCGAAGATAAGCCGCTATTAAAGGAATAAAATATTTTTAATTTTGTTCATGACAGTTTAATGATATATGTTACATATAGTCTTTATTTTTTTAATGTGAATATTCTTATATGCTTAAATGTTATACAATAAATAAAATATTAATAATTTAAAGTGAAAGTATAAACTAAACTTTGAAAACAAATCTATCCCACGGGAACCGCACATTTTTCCGGGATAAAAAGTAGCCTATGTATTATTCTGATGTATGAGCAGTACACAGTTTTTGTGTGAGAGTAACAAACATCCATACATCTATACATCCAGACATCCATACATCTTCACAAACTTTCGCATATATAATTTTAGTAGAATTTAATGTAAACGTTGTTCTGTAAGCTGCTAGTAACTATCTTTTATTGTAATGGTAATGGTCTTCCCAAAAGGCCAACAGATGAAAATTATACTCGTATGTAAACGGGGTTCCCAAATTACAAACACGATTAATAGTAAAAAGATTATATGGCCAAAAGGGCAATAAGCAAACACAAAACAAATGTAAACAGGGCTTTTTAATTTTTAATGACATTTGAAAAACGGCTGGATGTAAACGAAAAAAAGTTGATCAACTCGTTATTCGACTTGTGTACACAGGTTTAGAAAATAACGTAAGTCAATATAATACTTTCTTAGATTTATGCGAATATTTGACATTTTAAATAAAACTATCTTTTCGGATCTTTTTAGCGGATTTATTTGGATTTTTGGTTCCCGACGTTTCGAATGGTTTATGGCATTCATGGTCACGGGAGAGACTGAGGTGTTACATGTCTCGAAAGTGTAGTTGTACAGACAGCCTACCCACAATTAACAAAATGAAAATCTCACCAATTACCTTACAATATATTTTAACTTTAAACATTTTTATAATTTTAATTAGTTTTATAATTGAATATGGAATATTATTTATATAATTTTGCTGTTATTATTATAATTATTACAATTTTAAAATATTAATTAGTAATCTATATTTAGTGTTGCCATTATTATATTTATAACCATAAACTACTAAGTGAGAAAGCATTAGGTACGACTGGTCTCCCACTGTCTATATATAGGTCGTTTGCTATCAAAAATTGATCATTGATCAGCACGACTAAATGTAAACGGGCTATATTAGATCCCTTCAACTTTAAACTCCATTTTTCTCAAACCTAGCAAACTTAATAGACAAAAGCAGTAAAAACTATTCAAGTCCAAACGAATTTTAAAGTCGGATTTACTATAGGAGTTGTTCAAGATCCTGCATTTGACAAAGAAATGTGAGTTTCGTACAAAGTTAGACCATTTTTTATATTTTATTGTTTGAAATATTTTGATTTATGTATTCTGTAAGTGCCATACGGTAAAGTTATATTAGTCCTCGAAATTGGTTTGGACAATTAGACGTAGGTACTGAATACCAAATTATAAATGTCTACAATGGAGATTTTTACAATTTTTTTATGTATTAATTATATGTAATAAAATATAACAAAAATATGAAAGATTCCGCTCCAAAAATTAAAACGTACCTAGCCCCAAAGCGGAACGAGGGTAAGTCGCTAGTCTATTCTTATATTATAAAGAGGTAAAGTTTGTGAGTTTGTGAATTGTGAGTTTGTGACGTTGTAGGGGGTAATCTCTGGATCCACTGAACCGATTTAGATGAAATTTGGTAAGAAGATAGTTTGAGACTCTGGGAAGGATATAGGACATCTTTACATCCCAGAACTTAATTCCTTAAAGGGGTGAAAATGGGGATGAAAGTTCGTATTGGGAAGTAAGCTAGGGACGAACCCGAGCGAAGCGAGGGTGAGTCGCTAGTATGTAATAAAAATAAAAAGTTCGCTTAGTAGACTTAAATTTCTCGACGACACGTTTGGCTTGTTTGGTGCACGTTTGGTTTGTAGTAACCCTACTTGCTATGCGAGCGGTCGCGGGTTCGAGTCTAGCTGGTGGCATTCACTTACGTGATCAGCACGAATTTTTGTACTCCAGTCATGGGTGTTTATATTTATAATATGTATGTATTAAAGGTTATATATGTGTAGTATAATATCAACTCAACAACCATGGAACTAGAACCATCTAGTGTGTTTACGACATTCTTGTCGGACAGCTGGCGCTGTGTTAATTTTCTAACATATTATTTTAACACATTTATTTATTTAACATGTTTGTATTAGCTTCACATGTCACTATTATTGGTTTTACCAAAATCCTATCATCTAAATCGCATAAGTTACATCACAATTGTTATTTCCGGTTTCCATTTCCTGTATCGCTGGATGGGCGGAAGTCGTCAGTTTGTTTGGTTGTACGAGTAAGTTCTGACATTGGGATACAATATGAGATAAATCTTTAGCTACGATTACTTTTTTGCTGCTTTTTGTTTTAAAATTTTTATAATATCCATCGCTACTTACTTCTATTGTTTTGGGCGAAGACCGCCGCGAAGGCGGCAGCGAGCACCACCCAACCAGCCTCCATGTTCAACCTCTGCCCGTCCTCGTGCACTTCATCTGTGAAAGATTAAGATTATTATCGAATGCTGTTACAAATGCGATACGAAAGTTCAATTGTCAATTCTAATAATTAAAGGGACTTTACAAATTAAAAAAAAAACCCATGACAGAATAAAATAAAACATGAGTTTTTGAGTGATTTTAATATTTTAACTAGAGTTACGTTTTAACGTTTAGTATACATTTCTCAGAGGCGAGATATTTTGTCGCAGTAAAAAGTATCCTATATATCAACCCGGCTATCATCATAGCAAAAATTCATCCAAATCTGTCCAGTGATTTTCTTGTGATGTATTCCCAGACAGATAGACCGACAAAATTTCTAAAAACTATAGTAGAACTTTCATATTAAAAAAAAGGACTCATGAGGACTGCTGATAGAAGTGAAAAAACTTAAAATTATAAATAAACAGTTGTTAGTTTTGTGGATATTCAAATTAATAGTTTGATCTTAAATTAAAATATGTAAATTAAAACTGTTTACATTTATCTGGTTTCGACATCTATCGGCACTCTGAGTGCTAGCGTTAACACGTCACGTGACTATGTCGATGACGACTCACATGAATTTACCCCCCATACAAACAAACCTGCCTATACAACTTCAAAAATATTGAGCTTTATATTATTTATTTGTGTGCCTGTATGTGTTCATATCACGCGATATCTTCGCAAAGGAATTGATTTTCATATTTTTTTAATGAATATATTATACATCAAGGGTTGTCCCAAATAAACTGAAAATTAAATAGGGGTGGACCCCCGAGGGTAGAATAATTAATCTAAGTGATTTTTAACTACGAGACATGATGTACCTCGATGTACCTTTTTATGGTTCCGTACCCAAATGGTAAAACGGGACCCTATTACTAAGACTCCGCTGTCCATCTGTCTATCTGTCCGTCTGTCACCAGCCCGTATCTCATGAACTGTGATAGTTTGAAATTTTCACAGATGATGTATTTCTGTTGCCGTTATAACCTTCTAAAAAAAACAAAATAGAATAAATATTTAAGTGGGCTCCCATACAACAAATGTGATTTTTTTGCTCGCTCTTGCTCTATATTGATAACGGCAACAGGTAGACGCTTGAAATATTCACAGAATATTTAGTTATATATTAACTTTAAAATAAATAATTAAATTAAATTCTTTTTGATTTTTGGCGTTGTTATAGATAATGGTACGGAACCCTTCGTGCGCGAGTCCGATTCGCACTTGACCGGTTTTAATTCGTTATGAGGCCTGTACTTACGACCGTGATTTTTCAATTATATACATACCCATCTTTGGCGTCCTTATTCAGAGAGAGAGAGAGAGATTCGCTTTTTAAATTATATATTTTGACTTTTCTTCAAAGTTACCACGAAGTACAAAGTTAACGTTTGGAAAATCATCCCTTGTGAGAATTTCCACAGTATATATAAAAAAAAAAAACTATGACTCGAACTATGAAACTCTTAATCAGTTAATTTTTACATTTTAGTGTCTTTTTTATTAAGTAGGTTTTAATTCTATTTTTTTAAGATTTTATTTTTCCATTTTTAGTGCAGACAATAATAGCAAATTAAGTAGAAAGTATTTTTAAAAAATCAGTAGGTTTAAAACCTATCCACCCTATTTTCTACACTTGAGGTGGATTTTTTTTTAAATTTAAATGGTACCAGCTTTAAGGTATACCCTATCCAATACAAAAAGAATGATCGAAATCGGACTAAACTGTCAAAAGTTATGCGTGGTTAAAAAAATATACATGACGAATTGAGAACCTCTTCCTTTTTTTTGTCGGTTAAAAAGCGAGGGCCCATAAGGACATTGGTTATATACAAAAATCGAATCTTGACCTCTCGATTAGTAAAAAAACATCACCCTACCAATATAATATTTAAATCTATATAAATAATCCACTTTGTCGAAACACCCTTATACAAGGGCGATTTAAAGGGTGGTTCGAACAGAATTATTTTACGATTCTAAATAGTTTTTTTTATTTTGAATAAAATACCCGTTTTTTTCACTTTAGAAATTAAAATAAAAAATACAAAAAGGTCGTATTGATTAGAATAATAAAAAATAAATATGTTGGAGCATATAACACACAGCATCATCTAGTACCATGGTAAGCTACGAGGCTTGTGTTATGGATACCAGATAGTTGATACACTACACATATATAACTTTAAATACATACATATTATAAATATAAACAATCATGACTGGAGTACAAACATTCGTGCTTATCACACAAATGAATGCCCCAGCGGGACTCGAACCCGCCACCGCTGGCACAGCATGTAGGGTCACTACAAATTGAGTTTAATGTGTCATCAAAAAGATTATGTTATTAATCCTGACATTGTACTAGATATTATGTATTTAAACTCAAAACAAATTCTTTTACCTAAATTAATATGATAAATACTGTCTGTCGACTGTCTGTTACGTTGTCACGACTAAACCGCTTCCAAAAAAAAAAATGCCTCAATTCTTAGAAAAACTGCTGACAGACATACACTCAAAAATTTAAAAACCGTAAAAAAAATTTTCTTTAAAAGAAACTATCTTTTCGTATGTTAGACCGAGTCTCTCCTGTGACTATGACTGCTGTAAAGCATACGAAACGTCGGAAACAAAAAATCAAAATAAAACCGCGAAAAAGTTCGAAAACATAGTTTTATTTAAAATGTTAAGTATTCGGTAAATCTAAGAAAGCACTTACTTTCTTTAAAGTCGGTTATTACAAATCATTTGACCTAAAATCATGACTGATTGATTTCTTATAGGGGGTAGTTACGAGGGGTCCGACCCCATATGACGCGTGGTATGGCGGGTAAAATATGTCGTAATTGGTTGCTTTGAGATTTTTATATTGACATTTTAAACTAGCTTTTGATACGGTTTTGCATGTTTTAATTCATTTTTCATCTTAAAGTCAAAATGCTGGGGTTGGACCACCCTTCAATACGAGGAGGATCAGGCCATAGTCCACCACGCTGGCCAAGTGCGGGCAAACTGAGCATGTCTGCAGACAACTTGCTAGGTTCTCTCAGACATGCAGGTTTCCTCACGATGTTTTCTCATATCTCTCTATCTGTGTACTGAATTTCATATAAATCAGTTCAGCCGTTACAGCGTGAAGTAACGACATATAAATATACAAACATTTTGCATTTATAATTGTAGTAGTTCGATAAAAAAATCTTTAATGAAAAAATGATATCCTTATAAAATTTCTGGTATGTCTGTATGTACATACGTCACAGCCTGTTTTGAAGATATAGCATTAAAATTTGACTTATCCGGAATTCAAATCCACTGCCTCAAAATAAGTTAAAAAAAACACTTTCTCATATCTCTCCTATTTTTCCAGTACATAAACAAATATTGATCGTGCTATTAAAAATCCTATAATAAAAAATAATATCCCTGTTGACTTAAGCAAGTACAGACAGCAAAGAAATTAAAAAATATATATAAATTTTGTTTAATCATTTATAGCGGATATTGACTGGCTTTATTTTTGAAATTATACTTCTTTTGACACGTTTGGAAAAAATTATGACAGTAATTTTTTTACGATACGACAGCCAAAAAGCGACATGATGAAGTTAGCTGAAAGCGACTTGATGAATTTAGCTGCATTCCTTTTACACACAGAGAGTTGTGATATACGGAATGAAATATTAAGCTATTTTTTTATTGTTTTTAATAGGTCCTCATTTTGATTCTCGTCTCGTCACATATAAAGCAATCAACTATATAGAAAAAAAATACATATAGATCAGCATAATACCTCTTTTTTGGAAATTGATTAAAACCTCGTAGATAAACAAAAAAAGAAAATCATTTTAAAGTGATAAATCCAATTTTTTCTGCCGACAGTAGGTACTTTATAAGACCCCCCGCGAGTAACTGAGGGGCGCGGCACAAAATACCGTGAAAAAAATCGATTTCTTAAGTGGAGTCATACATCATTCTAAAGAAATGAATATTTTGTGGTCGGTATATAATTAGTAGGTATTATTTGTGTTGGTGGAGTTTGTTATGCTTTTTGTAATTTCTTATAATACTAGCGGCTCAACCTCGCTTTGCTTTGGTTCGTTCCTTGGTACCATTTAACGGTTAATATGTAATAGATAGACTACTTAGATATTATTATTCGCCCGCGTTCAAACTTCCGATATAAACATCAGTTTTACAGTAATGTATGCCCGATTTGTTGACATTCATGGTTACTGCTCCGCTCCCTTGTGTAGTAGTAGCCTTCCTAAATAAACGGGCTATCTAATGCAAAAAGAATTTTTCAAATCAGATTAGTAGTTCCTGAGATTTTTCCTGAGAGACAAACAAACAAACTCTGTCTCTTTATATTACTAAGTATACATACTCGTACATAGGTATGATGAGTCGTGTGGGTTGTATTATAACGTCTTTTCCCGTGGGAATGAGATAATCTCTCGCGGTAAAAAGTATGCCATAAGCCTATGTCACTCTCCAGCCCTCCAACTATTCCCACACAAAAAAACACGCCAACTCGTCACTCCGTTGCGACGTGAAAGAAGAACAAACAAACGAACTTTCACATTTATAATATTAGTATGGATATTGGACTAAAGAATTATATAGATAGAGTCCGCCAGAAATATGTCAAAGACAAAAATAGTAGCGTGATTTGCTGTTTATGCTATTATTCTAGTCCTGGCAATACAGATCGTTCACTTTCTTTAATCAATAAGGAAAATTTTTAGAGGTATCTCAGAAAATACACTACAATATTCATTTGTATTTTTAAACATTACTTCTCTTCCCCTTGAAAAAGACATTGCTATGTCTTATTTTAATATTAGCTTATTTCTTTGTTTAATACTAGCATTGCCCGCGGCTTCGCCCGCGTTCAGATGACCAAAAACCAACAAATTCTTAGGTTTTACATATTAGTATACTCTTACATTGCAGTTTTTGTATTTTTTTCTCAGAAATGAGATATTTTCCCGCGGTAAAAATTATCCTATATGTTGACCTGGATAACCAGCTATCACCATACCAAATTTCATCAGAATCCCTCTAGTGGGGTTTCTGCGATGCGGTAACAGACAGACAGCCAGATAGACAGACAAACAGACAAAATTCGGCCTCTGTATCGAAAATAATGCTTATTTCAATAAGATTTTCCAAAAAATATTTTATGTACAGATTCGGCTTAGTTACAATTTTATTATATGTATAGATAATATTTCTATATCTATACATATAATAAAATTGTAACTGATCGCTGTCTGTACATGGAAGATATTTGAGAATAACTATTATTGGGCTCTTTGTTAACGCAATAGAACCCAAAACGATGATTTTTAGAAGGTTTGTCTGTGCGTTCGTGCGCGCTAATCTCAGAAACGACTTAACCTATTTGCGTGCGGTTTTCACAAATGCATTGTGGTAAGATTCACTTAAAATTTAGTATTTGTTTTATTTAAATCGGTTCATATATAAAAAAGTTATGTTAATTTAAAGAATCACCCACGGACGAACCCGAGCGAAGTGAGAATGAGTCGCTAGTTGTTATTATAATATTTATATAATAAAATTCGTTATTCAGCATGAAGATGGGAAGATGGCGGTGTTTTACCCGACAGAAAAAAAAGAGTAATAAAGGAATATAATAGGAATAATTCTATCTAAACACTTGAGCACTAGGTTATATTATATTTTTTCTATATACAAGAATATATTTGTTTTACAAACAAACAAAAACCAACCCGTGAATCGATCCCACTATCCCCAACTTTATCAAACGTCGCTATTTTTTATAAGCTGGTTTTGGTAAACAAATTGCTTAAGCTCTCCATCCCCTTCTGACATCTTGTATGGGGTTGACATAATCTGACAGCCATGTGAAAAGGTCGCCGGGTCGGTTCCCGGGACAAATGGATGTGCAAATTTAAGAGTATTTAAATTATAATTGTATTAAAAAAAAAAACAAATAATAGTAATATAAAAAGAATTAACACCAAAAACCGGCGTCGAATATTAAGTATTTTCATTATATAAATATTATAAATGTGAAAGTTTGGATGGATGTTTGTTACGCAAGCACGCCAGAACGGATGATTGGATCTAGACGAAATTTGACACAGAGATAGATTATAGTCTGAAACACATAAGCTACTTTTATCCTGGAAAAATGTACGGTTCCCGTAGGATAATTTGTTTTTTTTCACAGAGTAAGGGATCGATCTATTATATAATAACCATTAAAACGTACCCAGCGATGAACCCGAGCAAAGTGAGGGTGAGTCGCTAGTATTTCATAAATGTAAACTTAATAGGTTATGATGGCCGAATTTAAAAATATAAAGCAACCTAAAAATAAAAAAATACGCTTACAAATAGAGACCCCTTTTAAAATAGACAAAGAAAGGATAAATAACGGGTTTTATCAGAAACATTCCCTATATATTTCTCAAAGACAATCAAAATAGATACGGCTTGTTATGTGACCACGTGGCTGACGCGTGCTTCTACTGGCATTATACAATAGACCAAAATTAAGGGGTCAAAAATCTGCAACCAGATAAATTAACAACTCTCTATTATAATCAACTTTACAACTATCCAGACTAATATTATAAAGCTGAAAAGTTTGTATGTTTGTAATTTGTATGCACTTATATTTGAAACTATCAGCCAGATTTAAAAAAAAAAAACATTTTTTGCTTGAATTGTTTAGGTGTTGTTTGTATATTTGTTCACTTTTACGAATAAAAAAAGTACTTTTAATTAAATTTTGTGTAGTGATAACTTATTACTCGAGTCATCATTTAGGATACCTTTTACTACAGGAAAATCTTTCATTCCCACGGGAAATCACAATAATTGGTTCTACCGGATCATCCTTAGAAATGTACATGGCTAACGCTGGCTAAGCCTTAAGACATAGGTACATAAAAAAAATAATGTACTAGAATATTGTAGGTCTTAATAAGGCCTACAGAAAAATCCGCGATAGTACATATCTATCTCTTAAGGTACACTCGCAATAACTATTTTTATCTATTTAAAACGTACATACACACACACACAAAAAATATTTAATATTAATACTAGTATTAAATTAAGAAAAAAACACGCGATTCACCCTCGCTTCATTCGGGTTCGTTCTTAGGATGATTCCCCATATAAACTTTCATCTCCATTTTCACCTCCTTAAGGATTGATTTTCGGGGAAAAATAACCTATGTCCTTCTCATGATATCAAACTATTTTCTTACCAAATCTCATCTAAATTGGTCCAGTAGTTTCGGAGCTTTATTCGGTAAAACAAACAAATAAATTTTTTTCTCTTTATAATATTAAAATATAGACTATTTAAGTTTATTATAAGATAACTTGTGTATAGGGGAGTGCGCACGCGCCGACACACGCTCATGTCATTTGTTATCGGGGTTAGAGATTAAGTTGGGGTAACTTTGAATGGTTTTTTTATTTTGAAAGATACTCTTGTTATATAATGTAATTAGGTTAACTTTATACAGTTAATATTGTAATTTTTTAGATTCACGCAAATATTTGACATTTTAAACAAAACTATGTTGCCAGATTGATTACACAAATACTAATACTGTCTGTAACAACTATGTATATCTCGAGTCTCTCCCGTGACCATGTGCGCTGTAAGGTATTCGAAACGTCGGGATCCAAAAATTAAAATAAATCCGCGAAATAATTCGAAAAAGATAAAAAATAGATTTATTTAAAATTATATACACTTAACTACTTCTTTGGTTAAGTGGGTAGCATGTATGGCTGTAGATTGTGAGGTCTTGGGTTCGGATCCTAGACGCCAAATTGTGTCTTGAAAAATATATGTATGTATTTGTTCGCTTTTTACGCAGTCGGGTTTATTATTTTTGTTAATTCATTTTGAAGTGAAATTTCTTTAGAATCGTGGTGATTTGATTCGATTAAACGGATATGCAACACGAGAAAAACATAAATATATAGGATTAAGCCGGCGAGAGAGTGAGATAGAATACATTGCCATGTTGCCATAGTAGCCGTTGTTATTGTATATTTATATCGAATAAAATGAAAAATTACTTTTAAACTTGGTAAAAATATTATAAAAAACTAAACCTTACAATTATCCCACTCCTGATACTCTATTTTCATCTCATTCTCTCGTAGGTTACGTTTTTGAAGTTTCACTTCTGCCGTGTGTGAGTTACACACACACACTTTCGTAATAATCGTATTACGTGTTTTAATATTAATTTTATTCTAGCAGAGTCACAGAGTCACACGCATGCTATTGTCGTAGAGGCCTTTGTTTATCGCACCACGGATTTTCATATGTCTTTTATATGAAAGTTCATGTAGAGTTTTAGAATTGAGAGCTTTCTTTCTCTAAAACCTAAGTAAAATTGACGTTGGATGTTTTATAAATCTAAAAGCGGCTCTATCTATATCGATCTAGATTAGTCTTATGTCTAAAACGCGTGTTTTCGAGTTTTTATACAGTTTTCTTTTGCATTATTCCACGCAAAATATGGTCGAGTGTAACAATATAAAGAATCATACATATCTTGTATATTAAAATTAGATATTATTACTATTTATAACTAACGATTTTAATAATTCAATGTAATATCCTAAACACATTTTGATTGAACTATACCGGTAACGGGTAACCATTATTTATCGCACATTCAGTACTAACATGAACACGCGTTCCCCATAAATTAGGGTGGTCATGGCACCGGTGGGAGTTAGATTATTGAAACATTAGAAAAGGTAATATCTATAGTAATATATCAAGCTAAAGAGTTTGTTTATTTGCTTACTTATTCGTTTGTACGTTTCTTTATTTATTTGTTTGTTTGTTTGTTTGTTTGTTTGTTTGTTTGTTTGTTTGTTTGTGTGTTTGCTCTTATTTACTGTATGGATGTACAGACGTACTGCTTTGATTAAAAAACATTATTATTATAACTATATTCCATACTAACCGTTAAAACGTACTAGACGAACCCGAGATAAGCAAGGGTGAGTCGTTAGTTTACTTTAAAATTAAAGAAAAGCCGTAGTATGTAAGCTAGCTGTTGAACATGTACCGCTTATCAGCGATGGTGGCGGGTGATAGCGCTGATGGATCGCTGGAAATAAATTAGTCGTTGATAAGAAAAAGAAATTTTAATTGGTCTGGTTAAAAAATTGTAATTTTTGTTATATTTTTTATAATTTTACGCTGACTTTTTCCTGCGGATTCGATAGCTTTTTTAATTAAATAAATCTCAGACGTAGACTTACCAAAAAAAATCGAGTCTGTCAGTCATCCATCCTCACATGTATTGAAATAGTCATTATTATCGATACAGAGGCCGAATCTATGGTTTTAGAATTTTTGTCTGTCTGTCTGTCTGTCTGTGACCGCATCACGCAAACACCACTGGATGGATTTTGATGAAATTTGGTATGATGATAGCTAATTATCCGGGTCAACATATAGGGTACTTTTTACTGCGGGAAAATGTCTGATCTCTGAGAAATCTATACTAAACGTTAAAACGTTAAAGCAGGGACGAACCTGAGCGGAGCGAGAGTGAGTCGCTAGTTTATTATATTAGAATGGGTTTCTCATTTAAATAGGTCATCGTGATCAAAATCTGTCGGACAATAATGACTTCCTCCACATGACAACCATCAAGATAAATCTGTAGGATATTGCTAGTATGTGAGACTACAAAATCTAATATCATTTGACATGTTATTGATCGATTTTCGTTCATAATTAAAATTGTGGAGCGAAGTGAAACGTACTTTGATTTATTATTTAGTCAGTGATAGTCCAGTGGTAACGCTCGCTTGGAACCGAGTGATGCAGGTTCAAATCCTGGGTCGCGCTCTGATCTTCTCATGTGTAAATAATTTTCAACATGATCACCACTCGTTTCACGGTGAAGGAAAATATCGTGAGAAAACAAGCACGTCTGAGAGAACCTAGCAAGTTGTGGAAAGAGATGCTCAGTCCGCCCGCATTTGGCCAGCGTGGTGGACTATGGCTTGATCCCTCTCGTATTGAGGGGAGGTCCACTCCCAGCAGTGGGGCGTTTAATAATGCTGAAAACATACTTTGATTTATTTATTAGCCTTGCCATGAAGTGTCTATCAGTTTTTTCGTGCTGGTTTGTACGGATGGTGTATATATAAAGTTATCTCAAGCTTTCGAGATTAAAGTTAATAAATAAATATATCTATCTTGAATACAGCGTCATCTACTGGAGTCTAAAGTAAGTACACGAAAAAATATTTGCAATTAGTAGTAGTATATATGTACATAGTCTTGATTAAACAAAGTTAAAAAAACGACTTCCAGATACTAAAAAGTAAAAAATAACTGTACGGGGGTTTTCATTAATAATAGATATCTAATCAGATATTTTCGAAGTCGGTGCCAGCCGATACAAAGCAAAGCAAATCTATTTCGATATATATATAAATCACAAATTGATGTTTAGAATAAAAAAAATACAGTTAATATAATAAAACCTTCCTTTTTGGAGGTCGGTCAAGGAATTTTTGAAAGAATACTTAAGCGTGTTTCTATTTAAAAGTATTCAACAATACCCTATATGTTACTCCAGCTCTTAGTCTATCTGTGCACTTAGTTTGATACCAATCGGTCCAGCTGTTACAGCGTGAAGGAACAACAAACAAACATACAAGAAAACTATATATAATAGCTCTATGATTTAACTTCCTAAAAATTTTATATACAAACAGGAATTTCCATACCCTGAAAATATTTTAATATTCACAATTTAACGACTAAAAGTGAAAGGTGAAGTTAGAAACTTCATTCACACTTTCGGCTATTTGGCGACAGTTTCATTGAAAATAGTTTAGTAATTAATAAAGTTCCTCGTAACTTTGGCGCAATGGTGTATAAATTGGCTTATGATGGTATGCTTCTATGTAGGAGGTTGCTGGTTTGAGTTGTGTTGACACGTTTGGCTCAGTTTGTAGTGACCCTACTTGCTGTGCCAGCGGTCGTGGGTTCGACTCCCGCTGGAGGCGTTCATTTGTGTGATGATCACGAATGTTTGTACTCCAGTAATGGCTAATATATACATATTTAAAATATGTATATATTTAAAGTTATATGTGTAGTGTTTCGACTATCCGGTATCCATAATACAGGCCTCGTAGCTTGGAACTAGATGGTGCTGTGTTAATATTTACACAGGGTCCTACTGAAAATCGAGAGGAGACAAATCAACTCCTCTATAAATTTTTATATGTACTTTAAACGACATATTTACTAGTTTAAGTCTAAAATTAAAAATATATTTATTGAATAAAGCTTATTACACCGGCACGGAATATTTTTTATATATCAATGTGTGGAACTAATGTCTGGTTGGATCTCACGTAGGATAATTAGATATTGCTTGCCAAATGTTTTAAAACAGTATACAAATATTGATAGAATACTCATTACTGAGGTAAGTAAATAAATGTTAGTAAATAAATAAATACAAATAGCGAAAGGATTTTATTATAATAAAGTAAAATAAATAAGCTAATATTATACTATCTCTTTCAAGTGGAAAAAACTAATTTATTTATTTATTTAAATAAATAAATAAACAACTAAATACAACAAAAACAGTTGTATCTTATTATTCGTTATCTATACAGATAAAATTGAAGTGTCTGTGTGTAATGTTAAAATAACAGCTTTTAACTAAATGCATATGAAATTATGAAATATAAGAAAAAAAATTTTTGTCTGTCTGTATGTTCCGGTTGATCTCCGATACGGCTGGACTGATTTTGACGGGACTTTCACTGGCAGATAGCTGATGTTATAAGGAGTTACTATTATTTTAGATTAAGAATTAGGATTCCTCTGAAAAAATTAAAACGTACCTAGCGTAGCGAGGATAAATCGCTAGTGTATCACATTTTCTTCTTAAAAATCATAATTAATGACTAGTACATAAATAAACTTTCCCTTATTCACTAAAGAAAGTAAACGATGTGTATGGCAGAATCGAGAATAGTAGCATAAATAGTAATATTGGAAATGATATGCACATGAGAATATAAGAGGTGCGAGACCCGGGATTTGAACCCGCTTCACTCGGTTTTCCAAACCGGTTGCCATTCTAGAAAAGAAATCAGACAATTTAAATAATTTTTTTTTTTTTTAAATGAATGTATTAAAAAAATATTTTATAAGCCCAACATTATATAAATAAATACAATAAATAGGTTCGTTTTAACGTTTAGTATAGATTTTCTTAGAGATTCTTAGAGATGAGATATTTTCCCGCAGTTAAAAGTACCAATCCTATATGTTGACCCGGATAACCAGCTATCATCATACCTTTCATCATAATCTGTCCAGTGGTTTTCTCGTGATGCGTTCCAAGACAGACAGACAAAAATTCTAAAAACCATAGATTCGGCCTCTGTATCGATAATAAGGACTATTTCGATATGATTTTTCAAAAAGTATTTAATATACAGATTTAACTCAGAATTTTATTATAAACTAGCAGAACCCGCGGCTTCGCCCGCGCTAGAACTAAAAAAAATCTCTAAAAAGGTAAGTTTCATACAAACCTTCATGCCCTATTTTACGCCCTTATGGGATGAATTTCGAAAAATCCTCAAACTTGTATTTATTTAATTGTATCGAAGAACATTATTACTAAGTTTCAAGTAATTCTGATCACAAATATTTTTTGGGTTGTATTAAAACGTGTTTTCCCGTGGGAATGACATAATCTCCCGCGGTAAAAAATAGCCTTTGTCACTCTACAGCCCTCCAACTATATCCACACGCCAATACATAATTTCGTTTCGACGTAAAAGAAGGACAAACAAACAAACACACTTTCACATTTATAATATTAAGTATTAGATAAAACTTACCTAAATCAAACATCCAAATGCAACCACAATTATGTATGATTTGCACAAAGTCTAAAGTTAAACACTATCAAAACGGACACAGTAAAGCTTATGATCACGTGAAGCCAAAAAACTGCACTAGTCTATGAAACGTCCTTCGCACTGTAATGTCAGAAGAAGACTGACTACAGCCCATTATAAGGGGGCCACCCCATTTTTCAAATAGTTTAGAAAATAATTAATATAAATTCTTATAGTGCTGTGGTAATGTTTAATGGGGGATTGGTCGTGAATTCGATAATAGATTTGCAAATAGTTATATAGAAAAAACTAAATAAATCCGCAAAAAATACCGAAACGATAGTTTTAGGTATGTTTTAGCGGTTATTATGGAATAGTAGTCTATATATGTATATGTACAATATACATAGGTACAGAAAAGTACTTTAAATATATATATATATATATATATATATATATATATATATATATATCCCTTGAGAAATGATTGTTTCCCCATACAAACTTCCATCCCTCTTTTCACCCCTTAAGAGATGATATACGGGATAAAAACTATCCTATGCCCTTTCCAGGGTCTCAAACTATCTTCTTACCGAATTTCATCTAAAACGGTTCAGTAGATCCAGAGATTACCCACTACAACGTCACAAACTCACAAAGTTTACCTCTTTATTGTATAGAAGTGTAGATTAGTAGGGATGTCAAATATTTGCGTAAAGAAATTATTATTTAAAATGTCATCAAGACTTTTTCATGCATATTTGGATATGATTAAATAAATTTTAAAGTTAATGTATCTTTGTTTGTAAAATATTTTACTTATAAATTTTTTTTCTACTATTGGAACCGACAGACGTTTTTTGACTGTTTTGCATTCACCAGTCTTCACATAACATCCTAGAACATGACTGCTGCGCCACCTACCGGGTCCAGTTTTTAATTGAAGCCAGGAATCCACTCAAACGTACACAAAAATATCATCAGAATCGGTCCAGCCATTTAGGACGAGTTCAGTGACACACATACGAATATCTGTTATATAAATACTTTCTTTGGTCCATGCGTAATGGGTAAATTTGACATTTTTCTGATAATTTAAAAAATCACCTCCCTTAACTACACAGACATAGCAATTCTAATTAGAAGTTTTGCTCTTTACTCTTGCACTCAATTTGTTTGATGCCCAATTTTATGAGATCTCAGTAAATTAAGTCATTAGAAGTGCAACGATGCTCAAATTTAATTAGCAACTTTCATGTCATGCCTTCAAAGGTCAAGGTAAGGTCAAGTGATAAAAATACATAGTATTCTAAATCTATACATATATTCGACGCCCCTTTTGTGGCAGTTTGTAGTGACCTTACTTGCTGTGCCAGCGGTGGGGGTTCGAGTCCCGCTGGCATTCATTTGTGTGATGAGCACGAATGTTTGTACTCCAGTTATATATTATGTGTTGTGTATCAACTATCTGGTATCCATAAAACAGGCCTCGTAGCTTACCATGGAACTAGATGGTGTTGTGTGTTAATGTACCAACATAATGTCCCAACAAAAAATACAAACTTTATAATATTAGTGCTATAAAACAAAACATAATATCTTTTTCAACAAAATCGGTATAATTTTTTGTTGTTAGAAAAAAAATTCACCACACCTTCGAGTAAATGACCAGAAAATAGTCGAAGGGTGGTTTAAGCAAATAAAAAAAATAATTTAGTTCATTCCCTAAGGTAAGCCACCCTCAGCAAGTTGTGGGATGGGGATGTAAAAAATGTTTACCCCAACATGTTAGAAAAGGTGGTTTTAAAAAACATATTGTTGCAAACGGATACGCTTGTTTTCGTAATTAAAAAAATATACATAATATATATTTTAGGATTTTTAAGGTTACATACCTGTGAACAAAAAGCGGGAACCCTTATCATCTTAAGGAACACTTTGTTATCTGTCTAACAGTCTGTCAAGACCCTTTTTCTCAGGAAAGCTTGAAGGGATCGAGTGAAAATTAATATGAAATATAATATTTATGGTCCTAGCAGTTTCGTCTTTACCATAAGGGCACACGGAGTACATGCTCAGGGCCCCGGCTTTACGGGAGCCCCGAAAAGACAACATTTTCGTTTACTATCTTTATATCTTATATTTATATCTTTTTAGCTTACTTTTAAAAAGGGCCCTAAATTGTTATGCCCCGGGGCCCTTCTATGGCATAAGACGGCTCTGCCTAGTAGCTGTAAAAATGTATATATTTATAAGATTCGAAGTCAACGTAATCATAAACACGATCATTAAGTTAAGAAGCCAGTTCTTAAAATACAAAACCGAAATAAATAGTAAAGGAAAAATACGAGAAAAAGATATTTTCAGGCCCAAGCGTTCGTTCATAAAACTAAGTATTTTTTTAACTTGTTTGTTATAAAATATGAGAAACAAACTTATTTTTGCTGCCGATGAAATGAATATTGTAGATGGGTAAATATTTTGTTTTACTTCAACGTAACAAATTATGTTAAAACACAATATTTTATTTCGTGGAACACTTGGTACGTGAATCCCACTCGGACTTGCCAATTTCTTATAATTTTCCTTATACTATACAGTCAGTGTCGTCAAAGTGATTATGTGTAGGCTTACATAAACCTAGATCAGGCAGGTCACAGGTGCTACTTGCCTCGCGATGGGGGGACTCATTAGCGTCCGGCAATCCAGCCGACCACGAAGCCAAGAACGCACATGGAGGCGATCCAATGTGCGGTGTGCAATACGGGTTGCTCCTGGTACTTCTCTGATAGCAGAGTGGACCGTTGGAACAACCCATTTTCAGCTTTTCCCAAATTTCCCAAATTGTGTAAACAAATTGAGTATCTACCTTTTTTGAAGTCGGTTTAAAAATGTATAAAAACTGAATATTTTAACATTCCTGTAGAAATTGAAAGTGCTATTTTCTGTAGAATTTTTGTATGAGGACATAGATTACATCCTGGGACAAGATATAGGCTTTGTTCCCAGCTCCGTATCACGCGAGTGAAACCGAGGGTAAGAACTAAGAATAAATAAAAAATTGAAAAGTACAAATTACCTCTTTTTGGAATCCAGATTGACTAATTTTTATTATTTTTAAAGCAGCAATATCTGAAACAAAAAAAAAACAGCTTTCATTATCTAAGTTTACAGACAAACAAGCTTTTATATCGTATAAATTGTGTAATGTAATAAATGAGTTTTATTAAATTCAAAGTTTATTTATTCATTTTTCAGGTATTTATTCGTATTCTCAGCAAACCGTTTCATTTGATATCCATATCATCCATGATTTATGTAACTCCAGTTGCATAAAAAAATTAGTCCGCCATCTTTGGTAGACCTTCTAAAATTGACGTCGCTTAGCTAACCATGCATTGTCATCCAAACTTGAAAACTGAAATTTTGAGCAGAACCCTAATTCTTTTTCTAAAATAAAAGTAGCCTAAGTTACTCCTTATAACATCAGCTATCTGCCAGTGAAAGTCCCGTCAAAATCAGTCCAGACGTTTCGGAGATTAGCCGGAACAACTAGATAGACAGACAGATATACTTTCATATTATTCATTTAGAAACAGCTGTTATTTTGACATTACATACAGACACTTCAATTGTATTTATCTGTATAGATATGCGTAAAGGTAGCGAAATATCGCTTCAGTAAGTCTGATGACACTTTTATGTATACGCTTCAATGTAAACAAGTTTTGTTTAGTTATAATACAAGTCCTACAAAAGAACAGAATTTAATTTCTCCATTTTTCATGACATTATTTATATTAATGTGAAAGTTTGTATGTATGTGTGTATGTTTGTTGCTCCTTTACGCTGTAACGGCTGGACCGATTTGTATGGAATTTAGTACACAGATAGACTATGAGCTGGAGTGACACATAGGCTACTGTTAGGCGCCTAAAGATCTGAGGAAAAAGAAGGTAAGCCGTTTTTTTATATTTTTCGCAGTTTTCTTTTACTTTTTGATTAGCGACATTTCATTTTACATAATTTCAATTTGTAAAATTATAGAAACATTTTAGAACTTTAATATATAAAAAAAATGTTTTTTTATGATCTTTTATCTCTGCCCCGAATAGCAGAATAACTATTAAAACGTCAGAAAATTTTAGGAAAAAAATTATAATTTACATAGCCAACGCTGACTGATAAATATATATTTATATCTAATTAAAAAGTAAATCTCGAGTGAAGCGAGAATAAGTCGCTTGTTATGAAACTAAATTATAAACTAAATATGTTTTAAATGAAAAATGCATTCAGGATGAGAACAAAGTGCTGAGTTGAAATATTTTTAATTCGACAAATAATTAAAAGCGTAACATTAAATAGTATAAAACAAAGTTGCTATTTCTACTTGTTTGTGTTAGTTCTTTTAAACTGTCATTTAGAGATTTTTCTGGAAGGTTTAATTACTTAAGACAGCGCTAGTCCAGTGGTAGCGCGTCTGCTTGGAAAACCGAGTGAAGCAGGTACAAGCCCTGACACTTCTGATATTCTCATGTGCGAATCATTTCCAACATGATCACCACTAGTTTTACGGTGAAGGAAAACATCGTGAGGAACCTGCCTGTCTGAGAGAACCTAGCAAGTTGTCTGCAGATATGCTCAGTCTGCTCGCGTTTGGCCTGGCCCCCTTCGCATTGACGAACGAAAAATCGAAATAAATCCGCGAAAAAATTCGAAAAAATAGTTTTATTTAAAACTTTATTCATATATTCGCGTAAATCTAAGAAACGGTTTACAATTTGCGAATATCGTGTAACATAAGTCAAAACTAAAACATATAATTCCCGAATACCGTTTCTCCTAAAATCGGTTAAAATTTACTAAATTTGACTTACTGATTATCTCGTTGGTCAAGTGGTCTTTCAAGGTGGCCTCTGAAATTTTGGGATTGGGTAAAATTACACCATTGGTCCTCGAAAAACCTGAATTTCTTCTGAATTCTAAATGATTTTCATGAGGACTGAGTTCTTTTTTTGGATTAGACAAATCTTATTGAGACTACTCAGCGCAGGAGATATCATAGTGCATAAGTTACGTGCAGATACAATTGCACTCTCTATTCCTGTCATTTTCATACTCCAGTGGGACGACACGAGACACGACCGGTGAGAGTTAAGGCGCAGGAACGACGGCTTTACGTGATCTCCGAGGCACGGGAGTGAAACACCGTCAACTTCCCAACTCCGGGCTGTTTCCGAGAATTTCTTGACAGAAATACTCAAAAACTGAACTTGGTGTGACCACGGACTCGATACCAGGACTTCCGAATCTGCGGCCGTACATGCTACCACTACTACTAGCCACTAGAGCACCGAGGAAGTATCAGACAATTTATATATATTAGATATGTCAAAAGTGCTGTCCGTCTATCTCATGGGATACAGAGTGAAGAAAAACATAAATATTAAAAAGATTTAGCCAAAACACAAAGAATGTCTGCGTTTTCATTTAAGATTTTTTTCCGTTCCACGGAACTTGTCGGACATTTCCTAGGATTCATTACCTGCTCTAAAAGTGAAAAAACTTTTTAATTAAACCGGTTATTCAGTGACATTTTGTTTCGTCGAAGCCTTCAGTTTTTAAAGGCGACGGGTTTTGTAAAGTTTATTTAATAATAACTTTAGAAACGCTGTGTTTACAAAACATTAATGACGTTTTGACATCTCATCATCTATTGCATCTGTCGTTATAGCTGCTGTACACATTGGGCTAAGGTGCTGGGCCAGCATGTAGAGCCAACGCGTAGAGACTTGGCGGTATGTTGGTTGTTGGCGACAACATTGACCAGCCAACCAAATTGTCGGGTTTTCGTTCACACATCAAAGGGGCTTGGCGCGCACCGCAAACAGTGTTCACACGTTGGCGTCTTATTTAGTTTATTGTTATTCGTTAGTACAGACAGTCGTGTTGTTGTTGTTAGGGCGATGATGGCGGAGTGGACAAGCAATGAGGTTTTAAAATTTATAGAAATATACCAAAATGAACCGATAATATGGAACCCGAAGCATACACAACATAAGATCAACCTATTGTATAAATAAATTGCCGCGACTGCAAGAGTTACCGCGTCCATTTTTGTCAGTGCCAAAGCAAGATGACCAATACGCCAATGTGTAAGCAGCGGCTTTTGGGATTCGATATGCTGGCCCAGCATGTTGGCGCAATGTGTACAGCGGCCTTAACACGCCCGCCAGATAGCACGCCCATAAGCTATAGAACAAATAATTGAATTGAATTGTGGTGTAGTGTGACACAATGAAATGTTTGACTTATTTTGGAATGTAAGTTATTAAATGAGTTAGATAATAAAATCTTAATATGATAAGAAAATACGGCCAATAGAGGAAGTAAATTAATGTAGTATAAAAAAACAGTGCCATAATCAAATGTATAAATATACATAATATGTATTTACGACACGTTTAGCTCAGTTTGTAGTAACCCTATTTGCTGTGCCAGTGGTCGCGGCTTCGTGTTCCGCTGGGGGCATTCATTTGTGTGATGAGCACAAAAGTTCGTACTCCAGTCATGGGTGTTTATATTTATAATAGGTTTGTATTCTAAATTACACACACACACACACACTCATATATATATATATATATATATATATATATATATATATATATATATATATATATATATATATATATAAACCTCGTAGCTTACCATGGAACTAGATGGTGCTATGTGTTAATGTCCCAACATATTTATTCAGTTTTTTTTCATTCTTTTGCTCTCAAACATCGTTTTAGAAGTACAAAGAACTGAAATTTTGTCTAGAAATAGTTTTAGGCATAAAAGACTGATAATTTTAAATTTAAAGTGGATTTGCCCCACGCCGGGCGCCATCGTTCCCGACATGTTTGTTTTTATGTGTGGTACAATGTATAAGCAGTTACTAAAAAAATTAACATTTCGAGTATCAAAGAAAAAATGAAACTTTTTTCCAGTAGAACTTCAGTGCAATTTAGAATATTATGAATATTCAAAATTTTAAATAGTGTAGGGACGATCACAGAATCACGATCACGCTTGGCTCGGGTGCGTCCCTAGGTACGTGCACATAGCGTTGTTACATTTAATAGGAATATCTTTTTGACAGTTTTTTAAATTTTATTTAGGAATATTATAAAGAGGCAGAGTTTGTTTGTGTTGTTTGTTTGTTTGTCTGTTTGTTTGAACGCGCTAATCTCAGACTCTACTAATCCGATATGAAAAATTCTTTTTCAATTAGATAGCCCGTTTAATCAGCAGGACTATAGGTTAGATATCATCATGCCACTACCCAAGGAAGCAGAGCAGTAATCATAAATGTAAACAAATAAGGCAGACTTTCATACATTATTGTAAAATTATATACATCTATAATAAACATACATACGGACGAAAAGGTTACTAGTATTAATTTTTTTTTTCGCTATCTCTCCTTACTTAAATGTATAGCAGGTATACTTTGAAATAATTCAAACAGGGCGCTCGTAAAATGTTTTATACCACTATGAATGGCACATTCTGCGAGACTGTTGAAACTGTTAGCTACTACAGGGACAAAGAATTTTTCTATTACCCGACTGCTTCAAAGGGAGGTTATGGTTTTTCAAGTGTTTTAAAGACATAATTTCTTAGATTTAAGCGAATATTTGATGTTTTACATGCCGCTGTTTTATTAGGTACGTACTTTTGTAAAAAAAATTGGTTTATTTGAAATTTCAAATATTCGTGTAACTATTGTGGGATCAAAAAAATTAGAAAGACCAATTAATATAATTTGGACATTTACAAAATTTCGAATAAGTAAATGACAATATTTAGATTAAAAAAATCATGCTAAGTTAAAATCCATCAGTTTTTTTTCCTTAAATTTTAGCATAAATATTGTTATCTTCTTTCCTTCAAACTGAGTTGTTATTTTGGACCACCATACGTTTAACTGACGTTTTAATGCCTAAACTAATCGTGATTAAACTTATCGCCCACGTATCATACAGACATAGAACTATAAAGTTCTGGAAAAAAACCCTATCTATACATTTAATAAATTTTTAAAAACTGAATCGAATCTGCACATTAAATATTTTTTGGAATATCTTATTGAATTAGAGATTATTATCGATGCAGAGGACGAATCTATAGTCTTTAGAATGTTTGTATGTCTGTCTGTCTGTCTGAAAAAAGTACTGGAGGGATTTTGATGAAATTTGGTATGATGATAGCTGGTTATCCGGGTCAACATATAGGATACTTTTTACTGCGGGAAAATATCTCATCTCTGAGAAATCTGTACTAAGCGTCGCTAGTAAGCGATAAAAATAAATAGTGGAGATAGGTCGCTAGTATTTTTATGTGATGGCATAGTTTAAAAAGTTATTGATTCGCAGGGAATTCCCCGTATTTTATGGGGACAATTTTAGAGGATATTGAATTCCTCAGTTCCTGGTTATGAGAATGGTTTGTATTTTATATGTCGGTTTAACACAATGATTTATCTATTAGAGTAAAAATGAAAACCCTCTTTTTTAATCTTGGGAAATACATTTACGCATACCACTTACATAAACACAGGTGGTTACGTGGGACTCACCGGCAAAGCCTATATCAAAACCCAACAGAACCTCCCCTTTCTTAATAAGTCGTCGCAGGATCACATACGCACTAAACCAAGACGCTGCGACGGCAGGTCTGTCGAAGCAGACCACAACAGCCATAGGGTTGCTCTATCGCTTCACTCTGCTATCAGAGAAAGACCAGGAGCAACCCCAGGAGCATGGCACACCGTCCATCAAATTGGACCACCTCCCAATGCGTTTTTAGACGCTAATAAGCCCCCCCACCACGACAAGGTGAAAATTTAACGCCTTAGTCAGGGGGTCAGTATCGCAGCGATAAAATAGCCTAGGAGGCTGCACTTGTTATCGCATTGCGCGTGAATTTTGAACGCCCTGTTAGTTCTTTGGGATCAGTTTATTCGCTAAAAAGACAGTAGATGGCGTTGATCAAAATACTATTGTACTATTTTATGAATGTAGATATTTCTATTAAAACATATAACATATATAATATTTAACTAAATAATATAATAGATATATAACTTTACATATGTTATTCATTTTTCCTTTAATTAAATGAAATTTCAGTAATTTTAATAGTTTCCAATAGTAGTAAAATACTCATTAAATTAAAACATGGAACGGCGCTACCTACAAATGAATACGTAGTACAAACTTATTACCTAATAGATATATGATTTTTAAATCATCTGGTTGATTGAATTTTTGCATTTTCGTATTATTTCGTATTATTTTACGTACAGTGATTTTTAAAACTAAAATATACCGGTTACGGAATTTAATTCTTTTTCTTTTATTGTTTTACATAATTTAATAACAAATCAGTGCATATAACGCCATCTATTGACATTAATTTAAACTAATTTTTCTTTTAGTACTTTCTTAGATTTACGCGAATACTTGACATTTTAAATAAGACAATCTCTCCCGTGACCATGATTGCTGTAAAGAATTCGAAACGTCGGGAACCAAAAATCAAAATAAATTCGCGAAAAAATCCGAAAAGATAGTTTTATTTAAAATGTAATTTTCTTTGCTCCTGATAAGACCTACGTTTGTACTAAATCTCAATATGCACTCTACATATGTATTTTATTTTATTCAGCCCTTTTTAACGTCTCACTGCTGGGCACGGGCTTCAATATGAGGGGGATCAGGCCATAGTCCACCAAGCTGGCCAAGTGCGGGCGGACTGAGCATGTCTTTCGAGAACTTTCTAGGTTCTCTCAGACATGCAAGTTTCCTCACAATGTTCTCCTTCACCGTAAGATAAGTGGTATCATGATGAAAATTTTTGTCACATGAAAATATCAGAGGTGCGCGCGAGTCGAACCCGCTTTCTCAAGAATATATTCCATAAATATCTAGATGTATATATTAAATTGGTTTATTCAGCTTTTTTCTATTTTGTTTTGTTCCTGCAACAGTAAATTTTGTTATCGAATTTCACTTACTTGCCGTTTGATCAAGTAAAGGTCGTAGGTGAAAATTCGATGGGGTTCAAAATGAAATTGTGAGTGCTGTCTAGTCCCTTGGGAGAGTGGTTTAGGTTACTTTGAGAGTGTATTTTTTAAGTTTATTTAAAATGACTTTTTTTTTGATTTATATCTATACTAGCGACCCACTCTCGCTCCGTTCGGGTTCGTCCTCAATTACGTTATAACGGTTAGTATATATTTTTCAGAGATGAGATATTTTCCTGCAATAAAAAGTATCCTATATGTTGATTCGGATTATCAGCTATAATCATACCAAATTTCATCATAATTTGTCCTGTGGTCTTCTCGTGATGCATTCCCACTTCCCAGCAGACAGACGAAAATTCCAAAAACTGTAGATTAGGCCTCGGTATCTATAGAAATAACTATTTCAATAAGATATTCCAAAAAATATTGAGAGTACAGATTCTTTTTTTTTTATTGTAGAATTGATATTATACATATGTATAGAAGATAATTTAAATAGGCAAAGACAAAACAGTGTTATCGATAAAAAAATTGGAAATAGTTTTTTTATATAGATAGGTAAATTCTATTCATATTTGGTATCCTCAAATTTTCAATAATGAACAGTAGTAATTATTAATTATTATTAGAAGGTGTAGTTTTGAAATAAAAAAAACTAGATCTCGAACAACTGTGAAAGGAATTTGAGTTATAAATCAAAATAAAACCGCAAAAATATCCAAAAACGCTTTACGTGCTCTCCGAGGCACGGAAATGTAACTTCCCAACTCAGGGCTACTAAGGATTTCTTAACAGAAAGACTCAATAACTATACTTGACTCGACCCGGTACTCGAACCCAGGAACGCCGGATCTACTGCTGTACATACTAAGCTACTAGACCAACAATGTAAATGTATAAATATTAAATACTAGCGACTCACTCTCGCTTCGCTCAGATGCGTCCCTAGCTTGATTCGCCATACAAACTTTCATCCCCATTTTCACCACCTTAAGGGATGATTTTCAGGATAAGAACTATCCGGTCTTTCCCAGGGTCTCAAACTATCTTCTTATCTAATTTCATCGAAATCGGTCCAGTAGTTTCGGAGGTTATTCGATACAAACAAACAAACAAAAAAAACTCTCGTCTTTATAATATTAGTATACGTACACGTAACAAAAAACAAAGTCCTTCTTATAAGGCAGTGCAGTAAATAGTCTTATAGCAAAATTTTTCGAGGCTTTAACTTCGCCAATTTTACTTTTTTTATTTAAACGTTAAAAGTAACACTTTTCACGGAAAATCCTTTAGTAAAGAAAATCCTTTAATTAAAACCTATTTGGTGCTCGATCGAAATGTTTAAATACTTTGGGACTTTTGTATCTGCTATTTATTGAAACGAGTGTAAGAGGAGAACGTGTTTTAAAATTTAAGATATAAATATACATTTAAAAAAAGATAAATAAGATTAATTATAACTCGACTTGAAAAATGCTTGTATTTTTTTAAATAATATACTAGCAACACGCCCTCGCTTCGCTCAGGTTCGTCCCTATGTAGTGTACGTTTTAACGGTTAGTATGGAATAGAAAAACTCAACAAAAACAAGTCTATCCCACGGGAACCATACATTTTCCGGGATAATAGTAATCTATATACTATTTCAGACTATAATCTATCTCCGTGCCAAAATCCATTCAGATCCGTCCAGCAGTTCTAACGTCTATTATAACAGACCCTTGCATCCTATGGGTCGTTCCTAGGTGCTTTTTGTTTACAAAATACTCTTTTTTTCTATAATCGGTTAACCCTATCTATCAATTTTTATCTTGCGGGAAACTTTTCTTTTCCCGGGATTATCTAAACCCCTTATTCACCAATGATAAGTGTGAATCATTTCCAAAATCCGCCTCACACTTGGCCAGCGGTGGACTATAACCTGTACCCCCTTGCATTGAAAGTCCGAAAGACATGTGTAGTCCACCCCGCACTTGGCCAGCGTGGTGGACTATAACCTGATCCCCTGATCCCCTTCGCATTTCAGAGAAGCCCACCCCCAGCAATGGGATGGGGGTAAATACAGACTGTGTCCTATGAACATTCTCAACACGCGTGTTACCCATTTTTACTTCTTATCATTACATAAAATCATTTCATTTCGTGAAACTACAGCAATTTTTGAAATGGCCTGTAACTTATGAAATTTGTAAGTCTGCCAAAATACTAACTTCTATCTTTTATCTAAATGGTTCGGAATAAATCTATTAGTATTTTATACAGATGCAATTGAAAATTCAGATAAAAGCGAGTTGCTCGACTCCAACTGCAGGGTTCCGTATGTATTTTAAACTTTACATATAATAAAATAGTAAAAAAGCGAAATCTGTACAGCAAATATTTTTCAAAAACATCGACTGTTACGTATTGTGTACAGAATATAGAAATAACAATAGCTGTTGATTGTTTTATCTGTTTTTCTGTATATCTGTGTGCGTTTCAAGCAAAAAGTACTTAATCGATTTTAACTAAATTTTGTGTAGTGATAACTTATTACTCGGGTCAACATTTAGGATACTATTAACTACAGGCAAATACGATAACTAGTTCTGTCGAGTCGTCCTTACAGACTTACATGGCTAACGCTGGCTAAACCTTAAGAGATACATCAAAACAATGTACTAGAAAATTGTAGGTCTTAAAAAGACCTACATAAAATTCCGCCATATTACCTATATGTAAGGTACACTCTCAATAACTATTTTTATCTATTGAAAACGTATCTAGGGACGCACCTGAGTGTAAGTCGCTAATCTATCTATACATCTTTATATATATAATTCTTCTGTGAGTGTGTATGTCACTGAACTTCTCTCAAACGACTGGACCGATTTTGATGAAATTTTTTGTGTGTGTTCAAGGGGATCTGGGAATGGTTTAGATTCACAATTTGAATAATAATTTTCATAAAAAATTTTATTAAAAAAGTTTGAAATTTTCAAATTAAAGACGTGTAGACAGGACAACGTCTGTCGGGTCCGCTAGTACTAATATAAATGTATATAGCTGAAGAGTTTGTTTGTTTGAGCCGACAATTTCTGGATGTAATAGTCCGATTTGAAAAATTGATTTTGTGTTTATAAATTATTTTACATCACGATCTACTCATTCTACGAAATTAAACGACACAGGCAGAGCCCTGAAAAATGCTAGTATATGTATATTGTGTTACGTGTACATATTTTTAATTTGTAATATAAAAGTACGCTGACTTCAAAATCTACACTGGCACAGCAAGTAGGGTCACTACAAACTGAGCCAAACGTGTCGTGACTCAGTTAGTTCACATCAAGAATGTAAATGACATGAAATTTTTTAAGTTGTCGTAAGTGATATTAGATTTTAGAAAAATATGATTTTTCTTTACGTTCTATGAATATAAAATAGATTTATTTTACATATAATAAATAAGTTTCCTAAAAGAAATTCTCTATAAATAATGAACACAACTACATCAAAATCCGTCATGTAGCTTAGAAGAACTAAGCGCATAAACACTCAGACGCATATAGCGACTTCGACTACTCCAAAATTGAATACTCATGGGCAATAAAGGAAAATTATTAAAAAAAATAAACACAAAAATAAATTTTGAATGCATTTATTTTGTAGAAGTTTCATTATAAAGCAAGCCAATATTTTTGAAGCTCATGCGAACTTCAATGGTGTTAAAGTGAATGTTATCAGATCAATTTTTTTAATAATATAGCTACATAACGGAAAATACGCATTGACAAATTTTTATTATTGACCAAAAATCTAATGTAAGTCCAAAAAATTTTTTGAAATACGCGAATTTCATATCCAAAAATTTAATACATTGAATTTTATTGAATGTTGCCATATTTTTTTAAATTAGATTAACATTTTGTCAGTATGGGCACGGGGGTGGACATGGGGGTGGGCATGGGGGTGGACATGGGGGTGGGCATGGGGGTGGACATGGGGGTGGGCATGGGGGTGGAGGTGGTGGTGGGCATACAGGGGGTGTATATACTAGAGCAGAACAGCTACATGGTGGGGAGGGTCTTGGCACGCATATACTGGGTTGTGATATGGACGGTTGGCCGACTTCCCCAAAGCAAACTGTACTGCCGTCTTGGCACTTCACGCAACGCCATGGTGCTGCATATGCTGAGCTGATGAGGGCTAGCATTAAAAAAAACAAACAAAATTAAAAGAAAGAAAATTAAAGCATAATAATATGTTGATTGTTGAGACATTGACACACAGCAACATCTAGTTCCATGGTAAGCTACGAGGCTTGTGTTATGGATACCAGATAGTTGATACACTATACATATAGCTTTAAATAAATACATATTATAAATATAAACACCCATGACTGGTGAACAAACATTCGTGTACATCACACAAATGAATGCCCTCAGCGGGACTCGAGCCCGCGACCGCTGGCACAGCTAGTAGGGTCACTACAAACTGAGACAAACGTGGCGTCAATTATAATAGAATATCATAAAAACAAGTGAATCAATATTGGATAAAGAATTTATCGTCACTTCAGGTTTCACTGAAGATTAATATTTCTTCCCTGTTAAATTTATTCCGGACTTCACCATGACATCTATAAATGTCTAAACAAAATTTCATTAAACTCTTGCATAATTCAACATAAAGAGAACCCCATCTCCTAAAATATACCTAATCAAAATAGCAAATTGATTTGCATTTTGTATATTCAGATATTTAATTGTATGCCTCAAAACTTTCAAGTCATGCTTATTGATAAACTTTCATTTCTATTTAAAGGCAGTGTTTTGTCAGTCGAAGGCTGGTAAATTAAAAGTTTTTGTGACGAAGAATGAAGATCAGATTGAAATAAATAAAAACATTTCGCCGATACTTTCTTAGATTTCATTAACATCCCATTGCGGGGCACGGGCCTTCCTTCAATGCGAGGGGGATCAGACCATAGACCACCACGCTGGCCAAGTGCGACAGAGCATGTCTTTGAAAACTTGCTAGGTTTTCTCAGACATGCAGGTTTCCTCACGATGTTTTCCCTCACAAGACAAGTGGTGATCATGTTGGAAATGATTCACACAAGAAAGTGCTCGTATTAGAGGTGCGATATCGAAGATTTGAACCCGCTTCACTCGGTTTTCAAAGCGAGCGCGTTACCACTGTGCTACCTTACAGTATAAATTTAACAACTATTAATATACATAACAATGAACAAACATATGAACATCAAAACTGATAAATAGACGCTGTAAGTATAAGCGGAATAAAATGTTGTATAATAAAGCCATTATGTATATATTTTCTACTTTACTCAGCTATCTGCTTAGTTTATGAGTCTGGAGAGGTCTTTAGCGAAACACTTGTTATGACTTGCGTATATACTTATTTTTTGTTCAAGCATTTTTTATAAGAGAAAGAGTGATATGAGCGATGTAAGTCATTATTTTGTTCACTCGTCCTTTTTTTTCAAGAGTTGAACCCTTGATCTACTCATGTGGACATGATAAAGGATTATTTATTTATGTACCACAATATATATATGTATATATATATATATATATATGTATATATATATATATGTATATATATGTGTATAAAAGAAAGTCGTGTTAGTTACACTATTTATAACTCCAGAACGGCTGAACCGATTTGGCTGAAAATTGGCGGGGAGGTAGCTTAGAACCCAGAGACGGACATAGGATACTTTTTATCCCGTTCGACCGCGTTCCAATTTTTATGATATTTTAATTTTTGGATTTCTCTTAGTCCGGAATAGGTAAGTATTAAAACATCAGAATAATTAACGAAAAAAAAATTAAAATTTATATGGCTTACGCTGGCTAATAACTTTTTATATCTATTTAAAACGTACCTAGCGACGAACCCGAGCGAAGCGAGGGTGAGCCGCTAGTATATATATATATATATATATATATATATATATATATATATATATATATATATATATAATAGTTCAGTACCTTTTTCTCCTCTGTTTGTCAAACGACTTTCTTTTTTTTCGTTTAGTAGCTTGACGAGTTTTATTTATATGTAAAAAAAGTAAAAAATAATATATAAATGTTAATATAGAAATGTAAAATAATATAATATTAAATAAATGATTTGCATGTGTGTGTGTATAATGTCAATTTATTTTATAAATTAATGGATATTTTATTTTATTGACGAGATTTAGTGTTATTAATATATTTTTTTCGATACAGTTAGTTTTTTTTAAATATAGATAAGGTAAATCCTCACGATGATGATTATAGTCGAATTTTGATCACTCGGCGAACACTAATTCATATAAAAATACATACATATTATGTATGTCTACAAAGGATGAGTCATCTTTTTAAGAGATCATTACCAGTAATCCTCGAGCATGAGAGAGGATATTGTTGTACAGGGAAAAATAGTTCATAACGTAATCTAACAACTTTAGAAAGCAGATAGGAGTTTGAATAATGTAAAGATAAAAACGAACCTGTTATCAAACAAGTAGTAGATATCACCAATTAGACATGAAAATACTTCAGCTTTCAGATGAAGGAAAACATCGTGAGCATATCTGCATGTTTGAGAAAACCTAGCAAGTCTTCGAAAGACATGTGAAGTCCGCCCTACACTTGGCCAGCGTAGGTAAAGGGGCAAAGCCCACGCCCAGCAGTGGAATTATCCATTTACAGTTTCAAGATTTTTTATCTATCTGTCTGACTGTTGGTCTGGGAACACAACATAAGAAAACCACTGGACAGATTTTGATAAACTTTGGTATAATAATAGCTGGTTATCCGACTGGTAATCCAAATTTTTAGGATACTTTTTACTGCGGGAAAATATCTCATCTCTGAATAGTCTATAGAAACCGTTAAAACGTACCTGGGGACGAACATGGAGGGTGCGTCGCTAGTATAATTTGTATAATATTGTACATACTAGTATTGTTCGCGGTTTTTCTCGCGTGGCAAGTAGTGCGGGGATTATAGTATCTATAATATGATCTCCATACTATCAAGGATAGGTGACTACAACACACGTATACTAATATTATAAAGAGGTAAAGTTTGTGAGTTTGTGACGTTGTAGGGGGTAACCTCTGGATCTACTGAACCGATTTAGATGAAATTTGGTAAGAAGATAGTTTGAGACCATGGGAAGGACGTAAGGTACTTTTTATTCCGGAAATCATCCCTTAAGGCGGTGCAGCCGATGCTAAGCAAATCTAATATATTTCGATGCGTTAAATACATGTTTACCCATTAGATATTCATATTCTAAGATATTGTAGGCTGGCACCGACTTCCAAAATATCTGATTATGTATCTATTCTAAATGAAAACCCCCGTTTAGTAATTTTTTTATATTTTAGTGTCTGGATGTCGGTTTTTTTAAGTCTTTTTTTTCCATTTTTAGTGTAAACGAAATAAGCAGATAATTTGTAAGAAGAAAGTTTTTTAATAACATATTCGATTAAACAATTTATTTAAAAAAAAAAATATTCTTGATTTGTAAAAAAAACCGCTCGAGCGATTTCGATATTTATATGGGACCATCTGGGAATATACCCTTTGAAACAAAAAAAAATCCAAATCGGTTCAGACGTCGTCGAGTAATCGGTGAACATAAATAAAAAAAGATTCCGACGAATTGAGAACCCCCTCCTTTTTGGAAGTCGGTTAAAAAAAGCATTATATCACTCTCTAATGTCTAGTATAGATAATATTACGTCTATCTATTGAGTAAAGAAGGACAAACAAACAAACTCATTCAAGCTATTTATTATATAAGTATTAGTAAAAATTCAAGAAAAATTCACTTACCAAGTAAGACCACAACGTACATCCCCATTTTGAAGAATGTCTAAGCTCTTTCGTATTTTCACATATTTATATAGAACTAATAATATATTGAGAGTTAAGCAATTTAAAACATTATTCCGTTAAATTAAAACTTAAAATAAATTGAAAAATTTCAAAATTTATACAAAAAATTGTATAGTAATGGTTAGATGAAAATTTTCCAAACAAATTTTATAATTTTGATACGTTAATTTTTTCATGTATAAAATTCGTATATAAACGTTTGTGAAGGCAGTTGATAGTCAAACTTGAGGATGGGGCGACTCACGGCATTGGGTTTTATAGGTAATGTAATTATTTTATTTATATTTAAACTAGCATTGCCCGCGGCTCCGCCCGCGTTCAGATGACCAAAAACCAAATTCTTAGGTTTTACATATTAGTATACTCTTACATTGCATTTTTTGTATTTTTTCTCAGAAATGAGACATTTTAGTGCGGTAAAAAGTAAATAATCCTATATGTTGACCCGGATAACCAGCTAAAACCATACCAAATTTCATCAAAATCCCTCCAGTGGTTTTTCTGTGATGCGGTAACAGACAGACAGAGAGACAAAAATTCTAAAAACTAGAAATTCGTCCTCTGTATCGATAATAATGTCTATTTCAATAAGATTTTCCAAAAAATATTTAATGTTCGAATGATTAAAATTCGACTCACTTAGAATTTTATTACATGTATAGATTTTATTATATGTATTGATTTTAAAGTGTTTTAAGGATTTCCGCTAATAGATCGAGGTTTATTTAGGAATATTTTCGACTACCTTAGGAATATTAACGAAAACGCTATCAGTATTATGGTATTTGAATGAAATCGGAAAAGCTGTCCCTTCCGAGAACTTCCGCAATAATAAATTCGAACGGCATCTAGGGACGCTAGTTACTAATAAACAAACAACACGACAGAACTTTATCCATTCTTTTCATACACCTCGAAATAAGACAATATAGACGGAGCCTAATCAAGCGAACAAATAGTGTATTTTCTTTACTTTATCACAATAAGGAAACTTGATCTAACATGTATTTTTACTGTGTGTTTATATCTGACTATGGCTTTGAGTAGCTAAAATACATAAAATCTTTTGTACGATAAAGGATTTGAATCTAAAAGAATTCGACGACTCGTTTGGCTCAGTTTGTAGTGACCCTTCTTGCTGTGCCAGCGGTTACGGGTTCGAGTCCCTAAGGGCATTTGGGTGATGAGCTCGAATATTTGTACTCCAGTCATGGGTGTTTATATTTTATAATATGTATGTATTTAAAGTTTATATACGTGTAGTGTATCAACTATCAGGTGTATATAAAACATATAACAAGTCTCGTAGCTTACCATAGAACTAGACGGTGCTGTGTGTTAATGTGCCAACATATTTATTTATGTATAGTAATACCAGTATTATAAAATGTTGTTCTTCCCAATGTAATGGAGATTTTTCTTTAAAATATAGAATCCTTGAGGAAAATTATAAAAAAATGTGGACGAACTGAATTCCTGTTTTTAGAAATCGGTCAAGAGAAGGTGTCTGTTGGTTTGTTATTGTATTTGTAGTAAAGAAGTTATGAAAAAACGATACTTTTTAACTGTAATAATTTGTGGGAATCAGATATAGACTGGTACATATAACCGATTTTTGGTGTCGAGGAACTCTTCTCAATCAGATTTTACTTTCTCTATTACACTTACAATATATTTTTTTTCAATATGGTATTTTGAATACTTTTTTATCAATCCGTGAGCAAAGATAGATGATATTAATTGAAAAATGGTTTAATTTTTTTTTGTCTAGCGCTTATATCATCTGTGGCAGCGGCTCCTACGCCACAAGTGTGTTGCGTAATCCCGGATCCCTGCCCGCAACCTTGTCCCCCGCCGAGTCCTCCACCATGTCCACCGCCATGTCCACCGCCATGTCCACCACCGTGTCCCCCACCCGGTCCACCAATAGGTCCTCCAAGCCCATGTGATGTACAGCCGAGTAAGTTGTTAATATTATTTAATTTACTTATATCCTTATTGAGTATAGTCATATAAAAACACAGATATCTTATTTTACTATGTGAAAATCTATAATGCAATTAATTATTTTCTTTTTTTTCTGTTAGGGTAATTAACACGAAATATTACTTCGATACAAATAATATAAAAAGTTGTATTTAAATTTGGCATACTTCTTTATTGCAGCAACTACTGGCGATGGACCAATAAGAGTGACGATCCAAAGAAGTAACACTGCGGAACAGCTCAAATCTGCCGGTTTCCAGGCTGTCCCCGTTGCTGGAGGGGTATTCTTTACTCGTACTAACCCTGACGTCATGATTCAATTACCACCAATCCTCGTCAGACCTGCTCCACTTAAACCTATCCAACCACCATGTATAGAAGTCCAACCACCTCAATTACCTCCAATAACGCCGCCTCCTATCTGTGTAAGACCAGCACCGCTACCACCAGTGTGTGTGCCACCAATTTGTGTCAGACCACCACCCTTAGCTCCGATCTGTCCTCCCGCAATAATAGTCAGACCACCATGCCCCAAACCTGTGCAACCCCCAGCGATCACTATCAGACAACCAGATTCGCAAGTGATTAATCCTCCACAAATAGTCGTACGGCCTGCAGCTCCCGCCAACATTCAACCACCTACAATTGCCGTCTGCACTTCTGCAATTAATAGAGGAGCAAACTCTGAAGGAGGAGAAGGAGGAGCAGGAGGTTCTGACGTAAATTGGTCTTATTCTGGACCTTGTTCAGACCCCTGTGCTCCACCATGCTCAGACCCTTGCCCGCAACCATGCCCAGACCCTTGCCCACAGCCATGCCCAGACCCTTGCCCACAACCACCCTTGTTTCTGAACTAAATTAAAAAAGGATGATATTACAAAATACATTACTTAACTCAATCTATTCACCAAGGATATATAGAATCTTCTAAGATATATATTGCCATGGATATTAGTGGGTAGATTTTTGTAATATCTATAGATTTTCAAGCAGATCTTGACTACGATTTGTTAAATGGACATGATTTTTGTAGCCCGTATTAGTTTCGTTAGTTTTTAATTTTTGCAAATGTAAGTTATTATATAGTATTATAGAAATATATATGTTTGATTGAAAATTTGTATTATTGACCATCCCCCGATTAAATGAAACTTCTAAAGAAAACTGCTTAGTTTATATTATTACGAGAATAATTAATACTCAAACTTTGGAAAGAATTTATAAACTATTTCTAGGATCTAATTTTAACAAAAACGTATGTGTATCTATACCAATATTATAAAGAGGCAGAGTTTGTTTGTTTGCTTGAACGCGCTAATTTCAAGAACTACTAATCAGATAGCCCGTTTATTGAGGAAGGCTAAAGGCTATATATCATATAATATATAAACTATCTATTCCATACTAACCTTTAAAGCGTATTAAATAAGTAAAAAAAAACTAATATTTTTCCATTTAATCAATACTTTTATATTAAATGTAATGAACTTTTATATATATGTTTCGTTCTTTTTATACACGTGATGATTGTCAAAATCTTAGACAAAGACGAGGAAGAAATCGCCATTACGATAACCATTTTATTTCCAGAATTTTCTTCAAGCTAGTAGAGTTCAGATAGAATTGAACTCAGGTTTTTAGAGTAATTATAAACAAAAAAGTGTTTAATTATATCTAGGTATTTAATTTAAACTCAAGTGAAGCCAAAACCAAATCTTGTAATAAAACAGTAATTCAAAGATATAAAAATAACTTTTTGTTTAGAATATAATGAAACTTCGCAAGTTAATTTTGTAGTCAAGATACGATTACACATACCAAAAGATGTTCATATTTCGTCTCAAAGATGTGGAAGTTTGTGTCAAGACCAATACAATTTAAAACTTTATTTGAGACATATCTATCCATATGTATTATAAAAGTGAAAAATTGTGAGGATATGTGGATGCTTTCACGCAAAAACTACTGAATGGATTTTAATGAAACTTTACAATAACATACATCAGAATAGCACATAGGCTACTTTTTATTACGGAAAAATATGTGGTTCCCGTGGGATAGATATGTTTTTGTTTTTTAAGAGAAAGAGGCGAACCCAAACGAAGCAAGGGTAAGGCGCTAGTGACAATATAAAGTAATTATATTAAGCTTTACATTAGAATTTTTACATTGAAAACTGATAGAATGAAGAAGGATTTACAATAAACAATAGATAAATAGGAAAGAAGAATAGTCCAATAACACACCCTTGTGGAACCCTTATACTTCATGGGGAATCTTAAAAGTTTCCTGGTTAACATTAACATGGATTTTTTGGAATCTATTAATGGAACACCAAATCTAAAGTTCAGGCAAGTTATTTATAATGTCATGATGATGCAGATTTTTAATATTCTATGATACACAGAATCAAAGGCCTTAGATAAGTCGCAGAAAATGTCATAAGCTACCTAGGACTCTGCTGAGAATAGCAATGAGGTTCACCGAAGTCTGTGGCATTACCTACAATTACTTCTAAAAATTTTTTCAACCTTATTATTACTGATGTTAGTGTAAATAGTTAGGTTAAGTATCGAAGGACGTATGTTGGAATAATTTTTTAACGGTTAGTATGGAATAGATAGACTATATGTACATAGGTATAGAAAAGTAAGTAAGAAATTAAAAAAAAACTAAACATCATCCTCTTTTACTTGATTGGTCATAAACGCCGAAATAATTTTTATTTCTTACCAATATACCATTAGGGTATAATATTTTTTTTGTGAAATGAATGATTCCCCATAGAAACTTCTACCCCCTTTTTCCCCACCTTAAGTTATGATTTCCGAAATAAAAACTATCCTTCCTAGGATTTCAAACTATCTTCATGTCAAATTTCATCTAAATCGGTTCAGCGGTTTAGGCGTGGAAACGTAACAGACAAACAGTGTTACTTTCGCATTTATATATTAGTATGGATGCTTCATTAGATCATGAAACCAACTTCGTTATACACAGCTATTAATAATTCCAAGATGAGAAGATCAATTACTGAGCTGATTGACTTTTAGAGATATTTCCTTTGAATTACGAGTAGGTATACTTGATTTCATTACAACTTCAAGAGTACGCGGTCTGAGTTATGGCCGCAACATTAATATATAGATTTTCTATTTTTTTACATGTTTTCTATTTCATTCACGTAGACGCTCGTTCAAGTTTGTTTGAATAACCAAACTAAGGCAAATTCTAACTCCCAGTAAGTTACTTTTGCTGTGAATCTGTTTGAAGTTATATTCGACCCAAATCGTATATAAAGAGGTCAAATTTTTTGTCTGCACTTTTTAATTTATCATATATTATAAAACAAAGTCCTCCCGCCACGTCTGCTTGTCTATCTGTCTGAATACGATATACTCAAAAACTACCGAACAGATTTTCATACGGTTTTCACCCATAGACATAGTGTTTCATGAGGAAAGTTTAGGGGTATAATTCATTATGGTTTTGTGTGAAGTGTTAACACTGTGTAACAATTATTTAAAAAAACAAGTCAATGAGAAAGAAAATTCCTAAAGGCTATTTTTAATTGAAGAAGCAAGCGAGTGCAGCCATTGGCAAAAATCAGTTTTATATATTGTTGTAGGCTTGTAGTTTTTTAAATTCTTAAATTAGAATGTCCCACTGCTGGGGGTGGGAATCCTTTCGATACGAATGGGATCAGCCTATAGTCACGCTGGTCAAATGCGGATAAAATAGTTTTTAATCTTTCTTAAAAAATAGTCTATTTATATATTCTATGCTATGGGCCTTTGTTTACATATTTAAGATCTTTTTGTAAATATTGCCTGAAATAAATTATTAAATAAAAAATAAATTATAGTGCAAAAAGTTTTTTAAATTGGACTTATACTGTTAGAAATTAGCTCGTTCAAATTTTAATTTCATATATGTATATACTAGCAGAACCCGCGGCTTCGTTCGCGATAAAACTACAAAATAAGTCAGCCATATTGAATTAAAAATGGCGGTATTTAAATAATCGGGTATTGTATGTGGAACCAAACTAGTGCTCTAAATTTCAGCTCATTCGGACACTGGGAAGTGGGTCAAATTTAAATTGCAAGATTCCATTACACAACCCCAAACAGGTAAAACTAAATAAAAGTTTAAAAATTTATATAGTATCTATGTAAGATACTAGAATCTTAAAAAAAAACTAAGATGAGACGAAAATGCCCCAAAAAAGTTACATCAGTTCAAAAAAGGTTCAAGTAAACTATTTTAAAATGTTACACAAACTAAATCGAACTGGGGACATTATTCAAAAGCTTGGCTCGAATTTTTTCAAGAACCAATTCCGAAGTGTATTAAAATTTATCTCCTTAGGAAATTTTATGAACGATAAAAGTTTTCAAGAGATATTTTGTTGATTAGATATTTGAACAATCTAAAAAAATGTACTTGTTCAAAAAAATAAAATGAAGAGTATAATATTTTTTCATGTGGGACTTAAATATACATGAATCTGAAACTAACTTTAAACATATTTTCTACATTTTTTCTTCAAATTCGACTATCGCCAAATTTATTAGGAGACCTGCTCAAAAAAACCATAATCAGTGATTACTAAAGATGCCAAATACCAAATCTCAGCCATTTTTTAACGTTGGGAAATGTATTTACGCAATGCATATATGTAGTAATGTGGGATTCATCGGCAAAGCTAGTACTACCTAGTAAAACCCAACAAAATCTCCACTGTCTTACTGGGGCGTCGCAGGATCGACCTCAATGCTGGCGCCTTAACGGCTGGCCTGCCAAAGCAGGTCCCATGGTCCACTCTGCTATCGGAGAAGTACCAGGAGCAACCCGCATAGCACACCGTTCACCGAGGTGGGCCACCTCCCATTGCGTTTCTTGGCTTCGCGCCCATCAAATTTTAGTCTAATAGGATTCTGCCAAGTTTTTGCTAAATGGATAGCGTATGCACTTTGATATAGGAAGACTGACAGACACGCACAAAACAACTTAATGTAATCTTGTAAATACTGATGGGATAGATGTTTTCAAAGTTTGTTAAAATAATCCGGAATCGAACCTACTACTTAATAGGCCAAATATATTCCGCGATTTTATAATATTTAATTTTTCACATATAAATAAATCAATTCATCACACTTTAATAAAAATCAAAACTAAAACTGTTTAAAAAAACGTTAAAAATTTGCTAATCAAGCATTTATAAACATTTTATTTTAATTTTCTTTATCTTCAGAAAAAAATAAAGTTTCTTCTACAACAATTGTAGTCTTTATAATTTAGTGGTTAAGATTGATTTCTCAATGTCCGGAAAATTAGTCAATTATAATATTAAATTGGTAGCTTAAAAATCTTTGCTATAAGAAGGGGTGCACTCAAAGTCAGGTATCAGACTGGAAGATGGTAGCGGGGACAGTCGTTTGGATATTCGGTAACATTTTTATATACTATTATAATTATTTTTAATTAAATGATAGCCAGTGGTAGCCCGATGGTAATGCGTTCGGTAAATTCAAATGAAGCGGGCTTAAGTCCCGGATCTCTGAGAGGATGAAGTAGAGTACGAATAATTTTTTCCCCCACATAGCCTTTTCTTCCACGAAAGAACTTTTATTACAACAAAGCTATGAATTTTAATGATATATTAAAAACAAAAATACCTTTAGATATTTCTAATCATAACGATATTGCTGAGTGTTTTGTTTGATTTTCAACATTGACGAAGTGCGTACATTGATTTCAATACGTGATTTTTTCTTTTATTAATGAATATGTTCTTAAAAATGTACCCCTTCCAGTGAATGTTACTCTTAAAGTCTGTATACCCTTATTTTACTCTACCTTAATATAAATGTAGAGTTTAAATGAGGGTATACAGATACGGATAAGGGCATACTATTTTAAAAAAGTATTTAAGTTAATAGATTTTAATTTGACTAATATGCCCTGGGAAGTTAAGGCCTGAGCAAATCCTTAATTAATTTCTTTAATTTTAGCCCTTCTCGCGTACTCACTTGGGCAACCAGTACCTGATCCGCAATATTACCCATGTCCACCGCCATGCCCTGACCCTTGTGTAGACCCATGTCCACCAAGTCCGGACCCAAGCCCACCATGCCCAGACCCATGCGAACCATGTTCAGACCCTTGCCCTTGTAATCAAGATGCGATACAGATAAGTCCATGTAACCCTAATGCCCCATCAGTGCAGTATGTATACGGGCGAGCACCTTGTGGTAAGTTGATATTTTTAAAGTTATTATAGTCAGTTATGTGATTCAATAAAATTCAATAAAGAAAATGGTGTGATAAAAAAAATCTTAAATTTTAATGTGTTTTACAACTTCAAGGTTCCAAAAATTCTCTAATATGGAAATTCTTTCTTGATTTAAGGCATTGACGTTTTTGTAAAGTACTAATTAAATAATATTAGTAATATTATTAATTATTTTAAAACAATTTGCAGGTTACGTGTTAGTTAAGCCTGGTCAGATACGGTTCCCGGCACCTAAACCGATAGTCGTGAAACCTGGTGCGGTCAAACCTCCATCACCACCTCTAATTTGGGTGAAACCAGCTCCAGTCCAACCACCAGCGTTAGCACCTATTAGGGTTCAACCACCTGCAGTGCAACCTCCAACACCTCCACCAATCACCGTTCGGCCGAACCCCGTAAACCCTCCTAGACCACCACCAATAGTGGTCAGACCGCCACCAGTGTGCCCACCAAGAGTACCTAAGATCAAGGTAAGCAATAAGTGTATTGAATTATTTTGTTATAAAAAAGATTTTTAACACAACTTTTATCATTATAATGTTTGCTGCATCCGTTTTATGATTTTATTAAAACGAAATTTAAGTTAGGGATACGAATATATGTAGATTCTAAGTAACAGCTCAATTTACTATTATACAGATAACTATAAAATTGGAATTATGTAATTACCTATCTAGATCTAGACTATTTAGTTTGTAATATATAATAAACATCGGTACCAACATGTTGTAAATCAATAACTTCGTCACGAATGGATTTTCTATATTGTTTATTAGTTTGGTTTCGATCAAAGTTTGTTCTTAATTACGTAGAGTTTGGAGGTCGTCCGACGATAAATAGTCTTACTTCGAAATCTGAACATTTTTGAATAATTAATTATAATGGTTTCCTAGTATTTTAATGACTTTAATAATCCATTTGGTCTGGTCTTTGGTCTGTCTCACTAATTAAGGATTAATGAATAAAAATTATAAATGCAATGGTACCTCTCTATTCTGTTGGTCTTATAGCTTATATGGGTACACATTGTGAGATTCTGGGCTTGAGTCTTAGATATTTTTTTGCCTATCAACATTCAATAGCAACTCTAAGTCAGAAAATCAGATCACCGCGTGTCATAAAATATAAACGTAGCAGAAGAACTTTATTAAGATTCTCGTTATTTTCAGGTAACACCAAGCTCAATTCAGCCACCTCAACCTGATCTCCTCATCGTGCAGCCGCCAAGAATTATTGTGTCTCAATCACCCACAATATGCTTCCAACCCAACCCACCACGTTTCAGAAATTGCGGAAGTGCCCGAGTAAATATATACTGCCCAAACCCATGCCCAGATCCTTGCGCACCCCCCTCTCCACCTCCATGCCCAGAACCATGCCCACCCCCATGCCCTCCTCCATGCCCAGAGCCGTCCCCGTGTGAGGACCCAAATCCTTCACCCTGTTCAAATTACTAAAGTATAACTAGAGTAACAGATCCAACTTGTCATGTTATATTATTGTATTAGGATATGAACTGGCATTACATACTTTGCACCTATCAGATTAAGTTTCAGAATTCCCCTTTATTTGGTACGTTTTCCTCAGACACTGTGTTTTTATTTAAAGTGAATAAAAACTAGTTTATTTTCTATAAGGGACCCCCTATGTCCCCTGAAGATGCCCCTTAAAGACTAGTCAATACTGAACACCCCATTCAATGTTCTAGAATGTACTGATCTTGTTCCAACATCAATGATGGTTTTAATCATTTTGAGTCTTCTTTGTTAGTAGCCTGAAACTATGTGTATATAGGTTCGATTTCCGAACAGACAATAAGCAATATGACAGTTTTTAATATGAATATATATTAGTACGTATATTTTAAATGTATGTTATAATTAATTAAGCTACATTTGCAAAATGTGTGAGCGACCGAAATTAAATACGGGTTTACGCATGAATTGTTGTTTCCTTTACCTTTTATTACCGCTATTATAAATGCTTAAGTGTATATGCTTGTTTGTGTGTATTTTTATTTACTCCTTTGGATAAAATGCTGGACAAATTTGAAAGAAATTACACATAGACTACAGTTAGTAATAAAATTAGCCAAGAGGTATGTATTCAGCCTATTTTTACCGTCCCACTGGTGGGGCTGGACCTCCCTTCAATACTATGGGGATCGGGTCATAGTCCAACATGCTGGCCAAGTCTGGATCGGCGGACTTTACTAGCCAAAGGTGGCGCTATATATAAATAACCTATGAACGCATCAGAGCGAAGCAAGGGCATATCATAAATTATTAATATCCAAAGTAACAACAATATTAAACCAATATTTTCAATAAATGTAGCCATTTTAATTTGAATCAAATTAAACTGAAATTACAATACATATTCATTGAATTGGGCTTTTAAAAGAATAATATGCTATTATCAAAACTACATATAAAATATAAATATATTTTAAATAAAAATGTAGGACGGCAATATCAGTTTAAAATAATTATTTCATCTTTAACCTTAGGACTTCTGCTCTCTTTCTGACAACACTATGACTTCTTTTAAAATACAGGTTGTCTGGGGGAGATCACTTTTATTTATAATACTATCTCATATCTACATTGTCATATTTCTAATGAAATAAAGGGTTAAAAAGAACTAAAATATATAATTTGAAAGGGTTGAATCAGTCCAAGGATGCTGGTTCTGTATATATTAGCCATATAAATTAGGGATGAAACTTTTGTTTTTTTAGATAAAGGTTTAAAACAAAAAACTAAATGAAATATATATTTTTAATTTAATCCAATATCAATACATATTATAAAATAACAAATTTAGTAAATACATTTTTTTTGGTTCCAAACATTATTTACACGAAAAAATTTCATACCTGAAAAATCAGGTAAAAGAAATAAGGTAAAAATTAGAATGTCTGGATTTTTTCTCATGCTAGCCTAATTCTGTTACTTTTTTTATTTATGGCCGGAAACTATTCAGTAGAACCCTGGAACTGTAATAGGCAGTGGACCACGAGGGAGTCCATATGCCCCAAGACCTAAATTGGCCGTGTCACAAACTGTTGTCGAGCCCAATCCTGAGCAAGGTCTTGATAGATATGGATATGAACTAAATAGTGGGTCGAGTAGGGGAAGCCCCAAATTTGGTGTGCTTTCGCATACATTTGTTTGTGCGAAACCTGGTAAAGGTCTTGAGCGGTAGCACCCGTAAGACCCCAGCAATGGATCAAGTAGGGGAAGCCCCAAATTAGGTGAGCTTTCGCATACAGTTGTTTGTCCTAAACCTGGTAAAGGTCTTGAGAGGCAAGATCCGTACGACCCCAACAATGGGTCAAGTAGGAGCTGCCCCAAATTAGGTTGACTTTCACAGACGGTGGCAGATCCTAGATTTGGTAGGAGAGGTCCATATGGTAAATGTAAGGGTAGGCTATTAAGACCATAATAAGGGAAATTGGGGGCATTTTCGCAGACGGCGGTCGTGCTTGGAGCTAAATAAGCAGGAGCTACACCTTGATTTTCGCAATATGCCGTCTGGCCGAGCGGGTTGCAACGACCGGAGTAGATAATCGCTAAAAAAAGTAAAAGATGTGAATAAATATTTGGAGTTTTATTATAGACTATTATTTTAGCCATTATTATTTCTTCCTGCGGATCTATCCAGATGGTATATATTTCGAGGCGGGTTATAAAGTAGAATATATCCGTCCTCTTGATCTATGTGCTCGACAAATGTCATCGAAATCTGTTCAGCGATTCAAGCATGAAATTGTAACAAGCTAAATCTAAATAAAAATGATATGATGTTCGTTAGTAAACGCGTAAACAAGCGGGATTATCTATACCTATAATAAAATTCTAACTGAGACGAATCTGTACAATAAATATTTTTTGGAAAATCTTATCGAAATAGTCATTATTATCCATACAGAAGCCGAATCTTTAGTTTTTTGAATTTTTTTCTGAGTGTCTGTCTGGGAACGCATCACAAGAAAACCACTGGACAGATTTTGATGAAATTTGGTATGATGATAACTGGTTATCCGGGTCAACATATAGGATATTTTACTGCTTGAAAATATCACATCTCTAAGAAATCTATACTAACCGATAAAACGCACCTAGCGAGCGGGGGTGAGTCACAATGAGTACCTACTTTATAAGTTACTTTTTACTTCATTAAAAGTAATTTGTTGATGTTTAATAGAGTTAGGTATTATGAATTCACATTAAATTAGCAACAAAAGAACAGATATCACTACAAAACCATTTACAGAGAATATATAAATTTTAAATCTATTAATGTTCTAAAAAGAGTTGTTGGTACAAAAAATAGCTTACCAAAAAGTATGAAACAAGTTTTGAAAGCCATTTTCCTTTTTTCCACCGAACTGTGCTGACTGAGAGGATGTCATACTATTTATAGCTCAGTTTTGATTTTGTTTGGGTTTCATGGTTCAAAGAACAGATTAATAATAACAATTTTTAATTAAAAAATGTTTGGTGATTTGGATATTGTTGCTCTTCTACGGTTCAATTATTTCTCTTTTTTTGTTTAAACATATATTTTAATTAACATTAACGTCCTCGTATGTTTTATAATTAATATAACATTTCATCTTTAGATGACACGGTTAGCTTAGTTTGTAGCGAGCTTACTTACTGTGCCAGCGGTCACGGGTTCGAGTCCCGCTGGGAGGATTAATTTGTCTAATGAGCATGAATGTTTGTCTCCAGTCCAGTCCAGTGTTTATATTTATAATATGTATGTCTTTAAGTTATATATGTGTAGTGTATCAACTATCTGGTATCCACAACACAAGCCTCGTAGCTTACCATGGAACTAGATGGTGCTGCGTGTTAATGTCCCAACACAACAACACTAATTTGTATAGTTGTTGGTTTTCTATTTTGAGAAAAATCTAGCCAGTTATCTATACCAATTAAGCTCCGAAACTACTGAACCGTTTTAGATGAAATTTAGTAAGAAGATAGTTTAAGGCCCTGGGAAGGACATAGGATAATTTTCATCTCGGAAATCATCCCTATAGGGGGTGAAAATGAGGATAAAAATTTGTATGGGGAAGCAACCTAGTATTTATATGAAAGCGAGAAAAATATAGAACAACCTCTAGACAATTCTGTAGTCAAAGTATAAAAATTAACAAATAAAAGTGACACTCCCTCCATTCATGTACAAGTGGCCAAAAAGAGTCCAAAAACGTGTGTACATAGTATATCTGGTTAGGTCTTTAAAATTAATATACTTGTTTCTTATTCAATTTTGTATTCAAATTAAAAGGAAATTCTCAATGAGTCTAAAAACTGATATCGAACTAGGAACCACCTACATAGTCGACAATGCCATTCAATAACATAACTGTACAGCGAAATATTGGATTCAAAATATTGAAAAAAAGCATTTTTACTACAAAAAACATCGTTTGATACGCATTTTTGTAAAAACCGTGAAGTATTTTCATTTTTAAGTCGAAAAATTTGAAATAATAGCTTAATTAAGTTTTAGTTAATCACAGGTTCAAAGTGCCAAAATGTTATGGTGTACGGGTATTTTTCTAATATGTGAGTTAAAGTATATTCTTTGGTGCACTCTTACATATCTACAAAGAAAAAATCTATCCCACGGGAACCATACATTTTTCCCTACATCTATCTCTGTGCCAAATTTCATACAGATCCGTTCAGCCGTTCTGGCCTGATTGAGTAACAACCATCCAAACATCTAAACTTTCATATTTATAATATTAGACACACAGACAATACAGACAGATTCGAATCTATATAAATAGGTAAAGACAAAACAGTTCGGTACGTTTTGTTGTCTGTTTGTCAACCGATTGTCTTTTTTTTGTTTAGTAGCTATTGACGAGCTTTATTAATAAAAAAAATTAAAACAGATATATATATATATATATATATATATATATATATATATATATATATATATATATATATATATATATATATATATGTATATACTAGCGGCTCACCCTCGCTTCGCTCGGGTTCACCTCTAGAATAGCACAAACAGATCTATCCCACGGGAACCGTTCATTTTTCCGGGATGAATAAGTTGTTGTGTACTAAGCTGTATAAATTACTATAGTTTTTTAACTATCCCACGGAAACTCTTTAATTTTCTGGAATGAAAAGTATCTTAGATGTTGACCGGGGATATAAGGTACTACCATACAAAATTTAATTTAAACCGGTTCAATAGTTTCGGAGATTAGCCGTACAAACAGACAAACAGAAGAGAAATAACCTCTACAGTTTTATTATATGTATAGATAGAATAGAATAAATAACGTATAATAAAACAGTAATATATAATAATGAAAATAGTTATAGCGAGTGTACCTTAGGAGAAAGACATATACTATGTAGAACTTTTCTATAGACCTTTTTAGGACTTACAATTTTCTTGCACAATGTTTTGATCTATCTCTTAAGGTTGAGCCAACGTTATTGTGTTTTCGAGTAATCAATAATTTGCCTGTCGTAAAAGGTATCCTAAATGTTGACCCGAGTACTAAGTTTTATCACTACAAAATTTAGTTAAAATCGGTTGAGTACTTTTTGCGTGAAACGCGCACATCGATTTGACTAAGTTAGTTTTATTATACGTATAGATAAGAATAAATATTGCGAGTGTAACTTAGGAGATAGACATATACAATTCAGAACTTTTCTGTAGGACTTTTCAAGACCTACAATTTTTTTGTATATTGTTTTAATGTATGTATGTCTTAAGGCTTAGCCAGCGGAAGGTTTCTAAGGAGGACTCTATAAAACCAGTTATTGTATTTTCCCGTGGGAAAGAAAGATTTTCTTGAAGTAAAAGGTATCTAGGCAGTGGTATCCCAGTGGTAACGCGCTCGCTTGGGAAACCGAGTGAAGCAAGTTCAAATCCCGGGTCTCGCACCTCTGATATTTTCATGTGCGAATCATTTCTAACACAATTACCACTTGTCTTAACGGTGAAGTAAAACATCGTGAGGAAACCTGCATGCCTGAGAGAACCCAGCAAGTTTTCAAAAGAAATATGAAGTCCGCCAACCTGCACTTGGCCAGCGTGGTGGACTATGGCCTGATCCCCCTCGTACTGAAAGGAGGCCCGTGCCCGGCAGTGGGACGTTAAAAAGGGCTGAATACATACATACATAAATACATACAAAAGGTATCCTAAATGTTAACTCGAGTAATAAGTTATCACCAAATTTCGTTGAAATTAGTACATTACTTTTCGCGTGAAACGCTCACGCAAAAACAGACAAACAGACATACAGGCAAACAGACAAACAGACAACTTTTTAATAACTATTGTTTTGGGGTTTATGTTGTGTACATAATACGTTACAAATAAACAAAAACATCTATCCCACGGGAACAGTACATTTTTCCGGGATAAAAAGTAACCTATTTCTTATTCTGATGTATGAACTATATATATTATTGTAAAGTTTCATCAAAATCCAATCAGTAGTTTTTGTGTACTAAGCTGTATAAGTTACTATAGTTTTTTGGCTATCCCACGGAAACTCTTTAATTTTCCGGGATGAAAAGTAGCTGATTTGTTTTAGTCATGTATGAACTATATTATTGTACAGTTTCATTAAAATCCAATCAGTAGTTTTTGTGTACTAAGCTGTATAAGTTGTTATAGTTTTTTAACTATCCCACGGGAAATCTTTAATTTTCCGGGATGAAAAGTATCTAAGATGTTGCACGGGGATATAAGGTACCACCATGCAAAATTTTATTTCAATCGGTCCAATAGATTCGGAGATTAGCCCGTACAAACAGGAAAACAGATAAACAGCTCGCTCGGGTTCGTCCATACCTACGAATATGTTGTATTATCTCTTTAACCATTTGTCCAAATTATATGCAGTAAAAGGGAAAAGTCTTTTGTTTTAAACATTTTAGACGATAAATTTACTTATTTTGATAAGAATTCATAATTGTTGATAATATGACCAATAAACATGACCTACCGATTTAAATTATTTTTTTAATATAAAAAACTACTTATTGTGACTTAAATATAAAAGTTAGACATATGCTGTCGCTGACTTTTTTGTAGGCATTATTAAGCTCTACAACTTTTTTCTAGAACATAATCATATATCTCTCACCGTTAATGCAGCGTTCGTAAGAAACCTGTTCGTTCGACCGTTTTTTCTCCGACTTACTTTGCAAATCCGACTACCACGAAAAAGCCTTTTCATTCTTCGCGTTAATATATAGCCTATGACACTCAGAAAGAACGTGGCTTTCTATTGGTAAAAGAATTTTGAAAATCGGTTCAGTAGATCCAGAGATTACCCCCTACAACGTCACAAACTCACAAACTCACAAACTCACAAGATCACAAACTTTACCTCTTTATAATATTAGTATATATATATATATATATATATATATATATATATATATATATATATATATATATATATATAGATATGTATATGGACTAGCGATTCACCCTCACTTCGCTCGGGTTCGTCCCTAGGTTAATTCCTCATTCAAACTTTCATCCCCATTATCACCCCCTTAAGGGATGATTTCTGGGATAAAACTATTGTATATCCTTTCCAGAGTCTCAAACTATCTTGTTACCAAATTTCATCTAAATTATTTTAGTAGTTTTGGAGCTTATTCGTTACAAACAAACAAAAAAACTTTCCTCTTTATAATATTAGTATAGATATAATGTCATCATGTTCAAAATGCTTATTAATTTCATATTTGCAGTAACCATTCCTTTAGCTTTGACCACGCCCACCATAGCCTTCGGAACAGAAAGAGGATCCTTTAAAATAAAATATGATTTCTATCCAAGAGCTTTGATCCCAACAACATATTTGAAACTAAACAGAGGCAGTCAAGGCGCACACAGGTATAGTAAATCATACTAAGATAAAAAAAACTAAATAAATAAAAAAGAACGTGTGTGTGTACTTATGTACGTACGTAGGAAGTTATACTTCTTTCGTGTAACAGAACAAAAATAGCTAAAGATATCATCTCGTATGTCAAAACTGTCTGTAAAAGGAATGCAGCTAACTTCATCATGTCGCTTTTTGGCTTTCAGTGTGCGCGCGCATCGTAAAAAATTTACTCTCAAAAAACTTAAAAGAAATATAACTTTAAAAATAAAAAAATAAAATACCCAACCGCGGGATCTTTTAGTATGTCTATAAATACACAACTACATCTAAAACATATTTGGTATTTGAGTGATAAATGTCATATTGATTATTCCGCCATTTGACTTTCACTCCTTTTAGGATTCCTCAGGCAAAGGTCAATAAACAAAAAGCTCAGCTGAGTAGGCCCATTGATTTTATCAGTGATACTGTGAAATACGAGGATTATCAAATATACTCATACCATATTTTTAGCCCCCGACGCAAAAATAATGGTGTTATAAGTTTCACCGCTATGTCTGTGTGTCTGTGGCACAGTAGCTCTTAAACGAGTGAAACGATTTGGATGCGTTTTTTTTTATTTGAAAGCAGGTTTTATATATGTTCTTAGACATATTTTATCTAAATCGGTTCGTTTTTCACGAAACCCTAATTGATCATATTTTTTTTGACAGATCCCATTTTGTGACAAACTAAACTGATTGTGTTGTAGTTATAATACTCTCTGGTTTGACTTGAAAAAACAAATCATAAATAAAAAATATTAATTTACATTTATTGTATTTTTTTCACATATTTATAGTAGCACTAAAATTAGGCTTTATGTCTGACAACGTTTTATTTAACTCTCAGACGGAACTCAGAACCCCTGTGACCCTTCTACGGAACCCTAGGGCTCTGCGGACCACCATTTGAGAACCGCTGCCTTAGACAACTATATAGATTACTAGCGTAAGAAAACAAAGATACACCTATCCCACGGGAACCGTACATTTTTCCGGGATAAAAAGTAACCTATGTGTTATTCCAGACTATAATCTATCTCTGTGCCAAATTTCATCCAGATCCGTTCAGCCGTTCTGGCGTGAAAGAGTAACAAACATCCATACATACTCACAAACTTTCAAATTTATAATATTAATAATACAGAATACGGACTAGAAGTGATACTTATTAGTATGACATAGCATGATCCATTAAATAATTATTTTTTTTTTCAGACTTGATCATCAGCGTCAGTATAATCAAGACGAAAGGCTTTCTGAAGACTCAGAAGGCTTGATATCCACATTTATAGATTGCTTTATATAGTTAACTATTTACTAACTTTTGACTATGGCTTTGCCTGCGTGCTTATTTCTATTTAACCTAATACATTCTTAGATTTACGCGAATACTTTTTTTATTATTTTTATATAATTTTAATTAGTTTTATAAAAGAATTTGGAATATTATTTTTTTAATATGAGCTGTTATTATTATAATTATTACGATTCTAAAAATATTAATTAGTAATCTATATTTTTAGTGTTGCCATTATTATATTTATGACCATAGAGAAAAAATCATAATATATTAATTATTTAAGCCACATAATTTATCTATGTGTAATTTGAAAAAATTAAAATTAATTAAAAATAATAATTTTAATTTTAATTTATTATTTAAAAACAAATTTTTAAGCAACGCATTACTACATACATTTACAAATGAAAAAAATCATCGCGGTCATTTTGATGTACACGTCGGAAACCAAAAATCAAAATAAATTCGCGAAAAAATCCGAAAAGATAGTTTTATTCTATTTAATCTTTAAAAGTTATTCTCGTTTTATATGTATACTAGTGACTTTCTCTCACTTCGTTTGAGTGCGTCCCTAAGTACGTGCAAATAGTGTTGCTACAGTTTAATAGGAAGATATTTTTAAGAGGAATAATTCTGTTATACATTGTTTTCATATAACTTTATTAGTTTACGCGGCGCGCTACAATAAAGGTCGGAATATTTTTTTCCGACATCTTCAACATACATCGTCTTATTCCAGCCAATTTAGACAAAACCTTAATGATATTTTAAAATTTTATTTAAACCTTTTTCATGAATCACTCCATCTATTAGTGAAAACCGTATTAAAATCTATTTAGTAGTTTTTAAGTTTATCGCGTTCAAACAGATGGCGGCGGCGGGGGACTTTATTTTATGACAACTAAAAATCTTCGAATATAGTAGTTAGACTATATCTATACATATAATAAAATTCTGAGTCGAATCTGTACATTAAATATTTTTTGGAAAATCATATTAAAATAGTCATTATTATCGATACAGAGGCCGAATTTATAGTTTTTAGAATTTTTATCTGTCTGTCTGCCTGTGACAGCATCACGGAAAAACACTGGAAAGATTTTGATGAAATTTGGTATAATAATAGTTGGTTATCCGGGTCAACATATAGGATACTTTTTACTGCGGGAAAATATCTCACCTCTGAAAAAATTAAGGTAAATCTTACAAGGTAACTAGGGACGAACCCGAGCGGTGCGAGGGTGAATCGTTAGTTACATCATATAATCGATATCGCTAATTGCATGCTACAAAATGTTAGAGAACGACATCATCGTTATGTCACATTATCGACTTCCAACATGACGAATCGTTTGGCTCAGTTTGTAGTGGACCTACTTGCTGTGCCAGCGGTCGCGGGTTCGAGTCCCACTGGGGGTATTCACTGGGTGAGGACGAATGTTTGTACTCCAGTCATGGGTGTTTATATTTATAATATTTATGTATTTAAAGTTATATATGTGTAGTGTATTAACTATATAGTATCCATAACACAAGCCGCGTAGCTTACCATGGAACTAGATGGCGCTGTGTGTTAATATCCCCACTTATTTATTTTTATTATTTATTTATAACTACTGGGCGACACTAGTTGACATTACTTTTTATAGACCGAAATGAACAAACAGAAGGTAGAAGTTTTACAATTACAATTCGTCCATATTTTATTGTTTATGCATTAAACAAAAACTCAAGATAAACAATTCACTCAAAAGTAACCTCAAAAAGAAGTGCACAATTCGAAACTGTGCGCTTTTTCAAATCTCTTGTGTACATTACTTTTCGGATGACAAAATTAAAACGCACGTTGTTTCGTTTAAAAAAGTACTTTATGTGGTGCGTGGAAGTAATAGTGGGGGTAGTAATAGTAGGGGGTTTTTATATTTTTTTAATGGATAAGTTATATCTCCAGGGTAGTCTCTTATAACAAAAAAAAAACAAAACTTCACCCTTAACGGTGCAATTATTATAATAAAAAAACCATGGTATTTAGATTATTTTAATATTTTAAAAGGGGTGATTTGCCTCCCAGCGCACTACAACCTCAGGTTGTTAGGTCCTATCTTCTTTCAAAGATATATAGATACATAGGTAATACTATCTTAGATTTACGAAAATATTTGACATCCATACTAATATTATTTAATATTTGTACTTTTTCACGCTTAAATAACTGAACATATTTTGATAATATTTGCCAAGGACATAGATTGCATGCTGGAACATACATACATAGATTTGATACCCACCCCGCTTATCACGCGAGAGAAGCCATGGGAGAAAACGAGTTGTAATACTATCTTTTCGGTTTATTCGAATGCCTTTTGCCAACGTTTCGAATGCTTTACAGCAATCATGGTCTCGGGACTGTCTCTCGTCAAGATAGTTTTATTTAAAATACTATATAATTAACCTAACAATAGTAATCTAAATTTAGTGCGCAGATTTTCAAAGATACGCGAAATATGGAGCATACTAGTGGTTTTTCTCGTAGCTTAGCAGATAACAGAAGAAATAACACAATATGTAGATAATTTTGGAAATAAAAAGCTACGTTTAGCTTATGTTTTATTTCAAACCTTTTAGACATTAATCGAAGTAATCATAAATATATGTATAATTTTATTTTTATGTGAGTTAAGCGACTTTTGCATTATAATAGAAGTAAAATTAAAAAAAAATCAGCCCCTTTTAACGTCCCACTGCTGGGAGTGGGCGGGCCTCCCTTCAATACGAGGGGGATCAGGCCACAGTCTACCACGCTGGCCAAGTGCGGGCAGACTTCACGTGTCTTTCGAAAACTTGCTAGGTTCTCTCAGACATGCAGGTTTCCTCACGATGTTTTCCTTCACCGTAAGGCAAGTGGTAATCATGTTAGAAATGATTCGCACATGAAAATACGAGAGATGCGAGACCCGGGATTTGAACCCGCTTCACTCGGTCTCCTAAGCAAACGTGTTACCACTAGGCTACGACTGCTTACAATGAATAAATGTGTTTAATCTACACCATTTTGATTGTGACTTTTAAAACAATTCTCATAATGAAATTATGCTTGGATTCAAACAAAATAATAAAATTTCCATCGATATTTACGCTTCGCAGATTTCGATGTTATTTCTAAATTTAATCAAGCAAAGTTAAATACACGTGCAAATAACTAATACGATTGAGTAAATCAGTTTGTTTGTAATGAGGACACGTTTGGCTCAGTTTGTAGTGACCTTACTTGTTGTGCCAACGGTCGCGGGTTCGAGTCCCGCTGGGGACATTCATTTGTGTGATGAGCACGAATGTTTGTACTCCAGTCGTGGGTGTTTTATTTATAATATGTATGTATTTAAAGTTATATATGTGTAGTGTATCAACTATCTGGTATCCATAAAACAGACCTCGTAGCTTACATAGAACATATTTGTATTCAAAATCAATATTAAACTCTCGATTCGGGTTTTTTTCCTATTTCTATTAAGTATTAGTTTTGTAGCTTTGATTTGCTTGAAATACAGTTGTGCTGAAAAGAAGCATTAAAACTCAGCAAATTGCTCTTTTAAAAAAATTGGTTTCAAAGTTGTTGAAGTTTCAGCTGAAAAAGTGATATAATTTCTATCTAAATTATTCGAAGTCTAAAATTGAGTTAAAAAATATTTATTTCAAGTAAAACCGCATGCAAATTATAAGCTAGTGCCTTCATGAGCAGGTTATCTATATAAAGCAAGGCAATGTTAACATAAAAAATATAATCATCAAAAATGTATCGACTACTTATAATATTTTTTTTGTTTATTGGTAAGTTTTGTTAAAATATATTTTTAACCCCCGATGCAAAAACGACGGGTCGTTCTAAGCTTGACGTGCCTGTGTATGTCTATCTGTGGCAACGTAACTCCCGAACAGATGAACCGATTTTGATTGTTTTTTTTTGTTTGAAAGGTGAATTAGTTGGGAGTGTTCTTAGCTATGTTTGATGAAATTCGGTTCAAGATGGTTTGGTTTTTTTTTATTTACATCGCTTAACTCGTCTCCAAAACTCATGTCTTGCAACATACATAGTCTAAGGCGTGTTATAAATGAAAAAGTTATCTTGTATTTTGAGCTAACCACTGAATCATCTCCTGCAAGACACTTGTTAGAGCTCCGTATAAAACTCTTATAGAGTGATCGGGCATCATGACCTAGTGAGCTCGTTTTTGCAATTCAATTTTAAATGAAATTTTGGGCATTATTAATAATTTATTAATATCTAGTTATTGATAATATATTTAATTAAACGAGCGATTCTTGTATATTTATTTATTTATTTATTTATACCGGCAATCTCGAAAACGGCTATAACGAATTCGCTGAAATGGTAAGTGGGTGTTTTCGGAGGCGAAAAATCGATCTCGATTAGTCTTATGTCTGGGAAAACGCGTGTTTTGAGTTTTCCACAGGTATCCGGGTTCGAAACCCGGTCGGATACAAAGTTTTTACTTGTATTCTTTTTGGGTTTTTTTTGTATTTATTCAAGTTTTTTTTTGTTTTTAAGCTAAATTAAAAAGAAAATTATACTTTTGGCCAAAAACTCCGAGTGAAGCTAGGTCGCCCGGGTACTAAGCTATAATTTGAAAAAATATTTTTTCAAGTCGCACTGGTAGCTGCAGGGATTGGTGCATTCAAATGAAATGAAATAAACTTTATTCAATTAGACTTATTATAAGCCCTTTTGAATAGTCAATAAAATTTGAAATTCATTCAAATTCAAACAAATAAATCAAATTCAAATATATAAATCCATCCAAATATATCCATATAAATTATTAATATTACGTGTTCATGCTTAAATCGTTGCACAGATTTAAATACCATTTGCCCAAGACATAAATTGTATCCTAGTATCGGATATTCTTTATAATTTTATACCACATCGACGAATAATCTTTATCTTTTACAGAAACCCTGGCTCATCCTGTAATGTATACAGTACCGTGCCCCATAACTCAGGACCCTACAGCATCTTCGATTTTCTATAGCTCTGGCAGCCCCCAATACAACAGACCGCCTGACGCAGGCCAGCCGCTTCCAATTAACATAATAGTGAAGCCCCCGAGTAAGATATTCGATCGTTAAATCAATATTATAAAATTTTAGATATATCGATTATAATATATATATATATATATATATATAACCACATCTTTTATATACATATCTATATGTGACCTATCTCGTTGGTCTAGTGGCTAGTTTAGTTGTAAATTTAGAGGTCCTGGTATCAAATTCTGGGACAGTCCAAAATAGTTACTGGATTTTATGCCATTTGCAACGTTACTTGTTGTCTTCCGGTAAAGGAAAACATCGTGAAAATCTGCATGTCTGAGAGAACCTAGCCAGTTTTTGGACGATATGTTAAGTCCACTAACCCGGACTTGGCCAGCGTGGTCGACTATGGCCTAATCTCCTCGTATTGAAGGAAGGCCCACTCCCAGCAGTGGGATGTTAAAAAGGGTTGAATATTTTAAATAAAACTATCTTTTCGGATGTTTTCGAATTTCAGCGAAAAAATCAGAAAAAAATGTTTTATTTAAAATGTCAAATATTCGCGTAAATCTAAGTTAGTATTAAGGGTTGAATATATATGTATATACTTTCAAGCTAGAAAACATGTGCCATATATTCTTATGTATCTCATATAATATTTTTTTAGTAACTCATATATTTATTATACGTTAAAAGCTGTATTTCTGTAATTTGACTGACTGTGAAACTGATATTGAAATAATTAACTTTAAAAAAAAATCAACTGTTGAGTTTCTCGCTCGACTTAATCCTAGCTAATAAGGAAAGGCGAGATACTTTTATTTACATCTATACAAATACTAAAACAGGAAAGATTTTTTGTTTGTTTGTTTATACCGAATAGGCTCCGAAACTACCTACTGAACCGATTTAGATGAAATTTAGTAAGAAGATAGTTTGAGACCCTGGAAAGGACATAGGATAGTTTTTATCCCGGAAAGCATATCCCTCAAGGGCGTGAAAGTGGGGATAAAAATTTGTATAGGGAAGCAACCTAGGGACGAACCCGAGCGAAACGAGGGTGAATCGCTAGTCAATAATATAATTTCATTATCTTTTACTAATTGCTAGCAAATTTATTCTCTTTAAAATATATATGCTATTTTTGTAGACCCTCCGTCACCACCTCCGCAGAAAAATGAGAAAAAAGTAATACAAAAAATCCTGAAGACGTCAGAAGAATGTTTAAGTGATTTACTTAGTGGACAATTAGGTTAAGAAATGAAATTTTAATAAAGAATTTTATTTTGTAATGGTATTCTTAGTTCAGATCCTTAAATGAGTGGGTAAGTCGTCCTTTTCAACGTCCCACTGTTGGGCTTGGATCTTACAATGAATGGGTGCCCATATGATGTGTCCCACGTCCCACCATATTAGCAAGTGGTAATTATGTTGAAAAGTATTCGCACAATCCATACTAATAATATAAATGCGAAAGTAACCTGTCTGTCTGTCTGTCTGTTACGTTTTCACGTCTAAACCGCTGAACCAATTTTACTTTGAGCTTTGATTCCCGGCGTTTCAAATGCTTTAAAACTTACATGGTCCATGGAGAGACTAAGGTTTTAGACGTTTCAAATGTCATTGTTCATATATATGTTACAGACAGCACTCACCCACAAAATTATACAATGATTATGAAATCATGATTACTGTTAAGTATTCGAATCTTCGGGAACCAAAAATCAAAATAAATCTGCCAAAAATTCTGAGAAGATAGTTTTATTTATCTATTGATTGAAAATGTAGGCTATCTAACATTACACTAAAGCCCTTAGGAGAGGAGTTATTACTAAACTAAGCGGGCAGAGTCGCGGTATAAATACGGTAATAATACTTAAAAGTCAATTTGAACTTTAATACCATAACATAAAGTTTAAGTGTTAGTGGAGAGGTTTCGGGAAGGCAAAACATGGATGGCAATTGAGTGACGTTAGAATCGTATAAATATTAATGACAATGTTTGTCAATATTATTAACAAAGAAATAAAATTCATATGGCTAACGCTGGCTAATAACTATTTATATCTATTTAAAACGTACCTAGCGACAAATCCGAGTGAAGCGAGGCTGAGCCGCTAGTATATAATAAATACGTATTGGTTCTGATCAATTATCCCGATTCACTCGAACTCGCGTCGAAACTTTTTCAATAGACGTTAGAATTCAATAAATTACCAAAATTTATTGTTTGTTCGAAAACATACGTGTAAAGTATTTGAATTTAATTTTATAAATCCCGATGGTGCGATTTTTTGTTCGAAATTTTAATAATTGTTATATGATTAAGTAATGTATTCAGCCCTTTTTAGGATCGCACTACCCCAGTAGGTTAGGTTAACTGTCAGTTAAATAAGCTAACCGACAGTTATTCTAACTAACGGTTTATGTAACTGACAGTTACGCTAACTGACAGTTAAGCAACGGATAGTTAAGCTAACCGACAGTTAAGGTAACTAACAGTTTAACTAACTAAACTGTCAGTTAAATAAGCTAACCGACAGTTATTCTAACTAACGGTAACTGTCAGTTACCTAAACTGTCGGTTAGCGTAACTGTCAGTTAGCTTAACCGTTAGTTAGCGTAAGTGTTAGTTATCGTAACTGTTAGTTAGCCTAACTGTCGGTTAGATTAACTGTCAGTTAACTTAACCGTCAGTTAGTTAAACTGTTAGTTACCTTAACTGTCGGTTAGCTTAACTATCCGTTGCTTAACTGTCAGTTAGCGTAACTGTCAGTTACATAAACTGTCGGTTAGCGTAACTGTCAGTTAGCTTAACTGTTAGTTAGCGTAACTGTTAGTTATCTTAACTGTTAGTTAGCTTAACTGTCGGTTAGATAAACTGTCAGTTAGCTTAACTGCTAGTCATCTTAACTGTCGGTTAACTTCACTATCCGTTGCTTAACTGTCAGTTAGCGTAACTGTCCATTAGATTATCTGTCGGTTAGCTTAACTCTCGGTTAGGTTAACTGTCAGTTAAATAAACTGTCGGTTAGCGTAACTGTCAGTTATCTTAACCGTTAGTTAGCTTAACTTCCAGTTAGATTGTCTATCGGTTAGATTAACTGTCAGTTAAAAAAAACTGATGGTTAGCGTAACTGTCAGTTAGCTTAGTTAGCTTAACTTAACTTTTTTTTTGTTAGTTAGCTTAACTTTCAGTTAGCTTAACTGTCAGTAATTGTCAGCAATCTGTCAGTAATCCGTTAGATCTAATTGAAAGTCTAACTTAAACCCCAACACAATAACCTATTCATGGATACCATTTCAATGAGCATCTGCAATGTAAACGCAAAGAGTCGAGCATCTTACAGATTCCAGGTGACACTGAATAAAAATTTCGAATGAATTTTGATATTGATTGCTATGAATTTTAATCTCACTGAGACTAGACATCTGGGCAGCATCTCAAATATAAAGTCACACGCAAGACCTGCAATTTAGTGGGTTTGTCGTCATCTTCGCAAATCTAGCTTTCGTACTCTAGCCAGTCTCAGCTTCTAAGACTTTTGGTTTCGCTGTAAAACCAAGAAGCAATTTGAGGACAAGTTTGGCTCAGTGTGTAGTGACCCTAGTTGCTGTGCCAGCGGTCGCGGGTTCGAGTCCCGCTGGGGGTATTCATTGTGTGATGAGCACGAATGTTTGTACTCCAGTGATGGGTGTTTATATTTATAATATGTATGTATTTAAAGTTATATATGTGTAGTGTATCAACTATCTGGTATCCATAACACAAGCCTCGTAGCTTACCATGGAACTAGATGGTGCTGTGTATTAATGTCCCAACAAAAAAAAATTGTCCCACCCAAATTTAGAATTTCCAGATCTGCAGCCGAACATGCTAGCCATTAGAAAAACGAAGGCGGACCGACTAAGACCCCAATTAAATAATAAACAAATCTATTTATACATATTAACGCAGTTTTATTTGTATAGTAATCTTAGAAAATATTGCAATACAAATTTTTGGTACTAACATAAGACGGTACTGATTTAATTGTATGTAGAAAATTTGATCAATATTATTGAACATTATTCGGAAACTTACTTTAACAACTGACTTTGACATAATAAAATCTACTAATGTTATAAGCGCGAAAGTTTGTGAGGATGTATGTATGTTTGTTACTCTTTCATGTAAAAACTGCTGAATGAATTTTGATGAAACTTTACAGTGATATATATAGCTTATACATCAGAATAACACATCCATATTAATATTATAAATGCCAAAATAACTCTGTCTGTCTGTTACATTTTCACGCTTAATCTACTGAACTGATTTAGATGAAATTTGGTATGGAAATAGTTTGAGATCCTGGGAAGGGGATAGGATAGTTTTTATCCCGGAAATCATCCCTCATGGGGTTGAAAAGGAGACTGAAAATTTGTATGTGAAATCAATGAATTCTCAAGTATGGGAAATAAAACTCGTAATACCTATCTATATATATATATATATATATATATATATATATATATATATATATATATATATATATATATATATATATATAATATATATATATATATTATAGTTTATGTATTCCATACTAAGCTATTTAATATATAAATATCTCGTGTCGCCGTGTTTGTGGTCGCAAGTCCTCCGAAACGGCTCGACCGATTTTAATGATTTTTTTGTATATTTGGTAGGTATAAGAATAGGTCGTAAAGTATTTTTTACCCTCCTACCACCACCCTCCATTTTTTAATCGCGATTTTAGTATTTTTGTATGGAAAATATCCAAATAATTTAATATTATATAAAACCCGAACGAAAAGAGGATGAGTTGCTATTTAAACATAGAGCAAAAGAGTTTTCTTTTTTTGTAGATTGAACGCGGGCAAAGAAGCGGGTTTTGCTAGTTATAAAAATATAGTTATAAGTTCACTCCATAGGGAGAGCCGCGGGGGAGCACTAGTGCTCTATAAATGTAAGTGAAACCTTGGACTTCCAACCCTTTTATACATTTTTAATATGTCTTTTACAAGCAATGTTCTAATAAAAGTATAAGTGAGGGTTCAATTTTATGGTCACTTGGACTTTTCACAGAATAAATAATATATAGTATAATCTACTATCATTGCCCGCGGCTCCGTCCACGTTCAGATGACCAAAAACCAAATACTTAGGTTTTACATATTAGTATAACTCTTACATTACAGTTTTTGTATTTTTTCTAAGAAGTGAGATATTTTCCCGCGGTAAAAAGTATCCTAAATGTTGAACCGGATAACCAGCTATCGCCATACCAAATTTCATTAAAATCCCTCCAGTGGTTTTTCCGTGATGCGGTAACAGACAGACAGACAAAAATTCTAAAAAAACTATAAATTAGGCCTCTGTATCGATAACAATGACTATTTCGATAAGATTTTCCAAAAAAATATTTAATGTACAGATTCGCCTAAGTTAGAATTTTATAAGGTTTTATAAGGCAACAGTAAAAAAAGCAAACCAAAAAAATTTCATATAACATACGACAAAGCAAAAATATTTCACGCTACAATTTTCAAATAATTTGTTTTAGAAAGCCACACCAATCTATAGCATAAATGTTTAATATAAAAATCTTTATCTATAAATTTCTTTTCAATTTTATTGTTAGTTCAACCTTGTTTTAAAATTTTTATCTTATATTTTGATTTCTGAATCGTAATAGTCACAGCTACGGTACTCTTTGGAATCTAACACATAACACCAAAAAGCAGGTTGCTATATGCGTTATACGTCCCATGGCTGTAGTTGAAAATGGCTGGAATATAGGAGAATGGGTAAATATTTTTTTTTATTTTATTACTAATTATCTTACCAAAAATGTCTATCGATTTTTACGCTTTTATTTTTTTACCATACAAAAATGGTTTATAGCAAACAGGGCTTTCTTGATATCAACGTGTGCTGTAAAGCATTCGAAACGTCAGGTATATATATATATATATATATATATATATATATATATATATATATATTCTATAATAAAAATCTGATTCTACTACATAAATCTGTACATTATTATGGATACAGAGGCCGAATGTATAGTTTTTTGAATTTTCGCCTGTCTGTCAATCTGTCTGTTTATCTGTTTGTGACCGCATCACGAGAAAACCACTGGACAGATTTGGATGAAATTTCGTATGACGAGAAGTGGTTATCCGGGTCAACATATAGGATACTTTTTACTACGAGAAAATATCTTATCTCTGAGGAATCTTTACTAAACATTAAAACGTAAGTAGGGACGAACCTGAGCGAAGCGAGGGTGAGTCGCTAGTCCATATATATATATATATATATATATATATATATATATATATATATATATATATATATATATATATATATGGACATTAATTAACACACAGCGCCATCTAGTTCCATGATAAGCTACGAGGCTTGTGTTACCAGATAGTTGATACACTACACATAAATAACTTTAAATACATACATATTATAAATATAAATAACCATGACTGGAGTACAAACATTCGTCATGAAATACTCAAAGACAAAACTGTTCAGTACCTTTTTCTCCTTTGTTTGTCAAACGATATTTTTTGTTTAGTAGCTATTGACAAGCTATAGTGTTATCGATAAAGAAATTATTATATGTATATAGAAAAATTTCGGCCACTTTCGATTTTTTATTTTTTCCAAATCATTATATAATAACTCTCTGTTACTAATAACTTTGATTTTATGAAAATAAATCCGCGAAATAATCCGAAAAGATAGTTTTATTTAAAATGGCAAATATTCGCGTAAATCTAAGAAAGTATTACATATTTATTTAATTGTATTGAAAATCATCAATACCAAGTATCAATAACTCTGATCAGAAATATTTTTTGCGTTGTATTATAACGGTTTTCCCGCGGGAATGAGATAATCTCCCGCGTTAAAAAGTAGCCTATGTCACTCTTTAGCCTTCCAAGTTTCTCCACACAAAAAATTACGCCAATCCGTCACTCTGTTTTGACGCGAAAGAAGGACAAACAAACACACTTTCACATTTATAATATTAGTATGGATTATATTCTATAAATGTATGATTGTACTGTTTCTTATTTAATTATTGGTTTGTTTTAATTTTATTGCGTGCGATATTTGCCAAAGAAGTTTTACTTCAATCGCGCGTAAAGGTTACGCACACACATTTTTTTGTATATCAAAACTAGCGGACCCGACAGACGTTGTCCTGTCTACAATGATAACAAAACTTTTTTTTAATTTGATCGCAGCGCTAACTGTCGGGACAGACTAAAATTAAAATTCGAATATTATTTAAAATTTGACACTGCGATGGTAGCGCCGTCTGTCGGATCCAATGTAAAACATTCCAAAATCAACAACTACTAATAAATTAAAAATTAATTAAAAAAACATTGTCCAGCGGACAAAATTGTGAATCTAAACCATTCCCAGATCCCCTTGAACACACACAAAAAATTTCATCAAAATCGGTCCAGTCGTTTGAGAGAAGTTCAGTGACATACACACTCACAGAAGAATTATATATATAAAGATTTGTAAAAGATTTTTTGTTTCAGAAATTCATCTAAATGTTCGACAACGCAACATCGAAACGATATGATAAGAACACGAGGCCCAATACAATGGAATCTTCGATGTAAGTTACGAGTTTTATTTTTATCTAATTACGCAGTTTTGCTAGTTATAGCTCAGTGGTAGCGCACTCGCTTGGAAAACCAAGTGAAGCGGATTCAAATCCGGGTCTCGCACTTCTGATATTCTCATGTGCGAATCATTTCCAACATGATCACCACTTGTCTTACGGTGAAGGAACACATCGTGAGGAAACCTGCATGTATGCTAGCAAGTTGCAGAAAAACAGCTCGGTCAAGTCAGTCAAGCTTGGTCTGATCCCCCTCGTATTCAAGGGAGACCTTCCACCCCCAGCAGTAGGACATTAAAAAGGGCTGATTAAATACGTACAACGAATGTGTTAGTAATCTCCTCTTTAAAAATGAAAAATAAAATATGCACTCGAATCTAGTATCTTTTTATGAAATCGATCTAAAATAACCATGCTGTTGTTTTCAATTAATAAAAAGAAATACTTTCTTAGATTTACGCAAATATTTGAGATTTTAAATAAAACTAACAACTAACGTAGTAACTATCTTTTTGGATTTTTTCGCGGATTCATTTAGATTTTTTGGTTCCCGACGTTTCGAATGCTTTGCAGCTATCATGGTCACGGGAGAGACTAAGGTTTAAGTTCTCTTAAAAGCGGTATATACTTGTTACAGACAGTGCCTACTCACACTTTTACAAAATGAATTCAAAAATTCAAAAATGGCACCAATGTAGGTACTTTACAATATTTGTTGATTTTAATTCTAAACATTTAAAATTTTTAGTAAATATTATAATTAAATATGGCAATATTATTAAAAATTAAAAAAAATAATTATTTATTTAAGCAATATTATTGTTCTATATGTGATTTAAAAAAAGTTACAATATTAATTAAGATTGTTATTATTTAAAGTTAAAATATTAAGCAACACTATTGCTATCTTTACAGATAAAAAATATATATTAATTTGAATTCATGTTATTGCGATCCACACAGTATGAACTAACTACATCTAATGATTTTTAATGTTTATTTTTGTTGTTAACAACAAAAATAGTTTGTTCCGGCTAATCTCCGATACGTCTGGACCGATTTTGATGTGACTTTCACTAGCAGATAGCTGATGTGATAAGGAGTAACCTAGGCTATTTTTAATTGAGAAAAAGAATTAGAATTCCGCTTAAAAAAATTAAAACGTACCTAGGGAAGCACACGAGCGAAGCGTTAGTACAGTTTAAAATGAAATTATAAATTCATAAAGGCTTCTCTAAAATTTAATTCTCTTAAAAATAATTGTCGATGCACATACTGTTCCAGACTAAAATCTATCTCTGTGCCATTCATCCAGATCCGTTCAGCCGTTCTGGCGTGATTGTGTAACAAACAAACATCTAAAACTTTGTCATTTATAATATTAGTAAGAATTACATACACATACATCCTATATATACATAATTTATACCATACTAGAAGAAGCAAGCAATAATAAGCAAGAGTCACAACAGAATGAGTGAATATTTAAACAAGTTGAAGTAGGTAATAGCAGGCATTTTGCAGCTCGCGCCAGTTGATATTCGACGAGTGGACGAACGTTTAGATCTTAAATAGCAGAACCCGCGGCTTCCCCTGTGTTAAGACTACAAAAAAAGTCGTTGGTTTTATGCTATTAGTAATAATGTATAAAAGTCTGCCCGATTTGTTGATATTTATGATTACTGCTCCGCTTCCTTGGGTAGTAGCATGATGATATATAGCCTTCCTCAGTAAACGGGTTATTTAATGCAAAAATAATTTTTCAAATCGGATTAGTAGTTCCTGAGTTTAGCGCGTTCAAATAAACAAACAAACAAACAAACAAACAAACAAACACACTTTCACATTTCTAATATTATTATGGATATCTCAAATATTTTATTAAATGTCAAAGATAAAAAAAAGTATAAGTAAATTTGGAATTAATTAAAAAGTATTTATGTAATAAATACAAACTAAAAAAAGCACTTGCCTGTGAAGTGGTTTTCTTTACATATACATATGTATACATTGTATAGTGTGTGTGTGTGTACTGTGTATACGTGTGTATGGATATACGTACCTCAAGAGTACGCGTCTCAAAAATTCCTACTACAAATTTAGTCCTACAGCGGTAATTAAATAAGTAAAAATATTAGTGGACCAACCTCACTACATATCACGTTAAAGTGAACGTAACGCTTGCGCGATGCAGCACTACTACCGCCATCTAGTGAACAAGCATCGAACTTATATTCTTGCAAAATTTTTCTCATTTATTCAAAACGAAGATTATCAGTTCGATACGTATGTATGTAATATTATTGGAACTGCAGAATATTCATATATGATTATCTATTAGGGCTTTCAAACAAATATACAAAACTAGCAGAACCCGCGGCTTCGCTCGCGCTAAAACTACAAAAAAAAAATCTCTAAAAAAGGTAGGTTTCATACAAACTTTCATACCCCATTTTACCCCCTTATAGGATGAATTTTGAAAAATGCTAAAACACGTATTTATTTATTTGTATTGAAGAGCATTAATACCAAGTTTCAAGTAATTCTGATCAGAAATATCGATCGGAAGTTATGCGCGTACATATATATACATATTTCGATGATTCATTTTTATTTATTTAGACTACCGATTTACTCTCACTTCGCTCAGGTTCGTCCCTAGGTACGTTTCGACGCTTAGTATGGAATAGATTATTGTTTTTAATTTTGTTCGTGAATTTTTCCGATGATTTAATTATTCTGCTATTCGGGGTGAAGACAAATCCAACAAAATAATGATCATAAAAATCGGTCCAGCAGTTCTCGAGTTATAAGTGTTGTAACAAACCCGACTTTGTTTTATATATACATATATAGACTTGCGAGTTACCCTCTCTTCGCTCGGGTCCCTGGGTACGTTTTAAATAGATAAATTTATTTATTTATTAAAGGACAACCAACAAAAGATACAATTAAAAACAGTAAGATATTCATGTGCTAACAATTTCATAAATGTTCTTTTATTTATAAGTTATCACAACATGCTTTTTTTTAAATAACGTAAATAACATTTAATTAGAAGATGCAAGTTTAATTTAAAAAAAATAATAATAAATTAATAAATAAAGCTGAAATTAAATTATAAAATTAATAAATATGACAATTGAAATATAAAAAACTAGCGGCTCACCCTCGCTTCGCTCGGGTTCGTCGCTAGGTACGTTTTAAATAGATATAAAAAGAAAAAATCTTTCTTTCTCACATTTTAATTATATGTTTTAATACTTACCTATTCCGGACTAAGAGAAATCCAAAAATTAAAATATCATAAAAATTGGAACGCGGTCGAACGGGATAAAAGTATCCTATGTCCTTCTCCTGGCTCTAAACTACCTCCCTGCCAATTTTCAGCTAAATCGGTTCAGCCGTTCTTGAGTTATAAGCGAAGTAACTAACACGACTTTCTTTTATATATATAGATACATAATCAGACATAAGTAAAATTAGATAATAATATATAAATAGTCAATCGAATAAAACAAATAATACAATAAAAATAAAAATAATAATTGCGAGTATATTATCTTAGGAAGTAGACATATACTATTGCAGACTATTTCTGTAGGCCTTCTGAGATCTACAATTTTCTAGCACATTGTTTGTGTTTAAAGACATGTATAGTCCGCCAATCCGCACTTGGTCTTTATATATATATAAAGATATAAAAGTAATATATATATATATATATATATATATATATATATATATATATATATATATATATAATAGTAATTACATTTTATTGAAAGCGGTTAATTTCGCTAGGTTTCAATCAGTAAGTAAATAATTTGTTTTGTTTAATTAACATTTTTCCCATTTTTCGCATAACGTGTAGCATTTTTTAGCTTGCTTTGTTAGATGTAAAGAATGTAATACTTGGCCTTAATTAGGCAGAAGAATGCGCGAAGTGCGTTTAGAAAGCGACGTTTGTATAATCATTTGGTAAATAAACGTTTGTTTCTTTAGAGTATGAGTAAGGAGTAACAAAGCGATTGAAGTCTAAGATGGTATTGTAATTGGCTGTTTTATAATACCAGTACCTGGGCCACCGAGCTTCGCTCGGAGTTTCTGGTCGAAAGTACAATGTTCTTTTAAAAAAAAAACTAAAAACTTAAATAAATACAAAAAAAAACAAAAATAAATTATACCTTTGTATCCGACCGCGATTCGAACCCGGACACCTATGATTGTCAATCTTGCCTTGGCGGCTTAACCATGATGCTTTGACATGAGTTTGCGCAATTGTCGACCATATTTTGCGCGGAATAATGCGAAAGAAAATCGCATGAAAATTCGAAAACACACGTTTCAAGATATAAGATTTCTGTGGTTGCGGCCGCAGTATATATACATGTACATATATGTATTTATTTATTTAAAACGTACCGGTTTTGTTGCAACACTTATAACTCGAGAACTGCTAGACCGATTTTTATGATCTTTGTTTTGTTGGATTTGTCTTCACCCCGAATAGCAGAATAACTAAATCATCGGAAAAATTCAAGAAAAAAAATTAAAAACAAAAATCTATTCCATACTAAGCGTCGAAACGTACCTGGGGACGAACCTGAGCAAGCGAGATTAAATCTACCGATTACTGATGATTAGACTACCGTCTAAATAAATAAAAATGAATCATCGAAATATATGTACGCGCATAACTTCCGATCGATATTTCTGATCAGAATTACTTGAAACTTGATATTAATGCTCTTCAATACAAATAAATAAGTACGTGTTTTAGCATTTTTCAAAATTCATCCTATAAGGGGGTAAAATGAGGGATGAAAGTTCTGCTAGTTTTGCTTTTAAGCCCTAATAGATAATCATATATGAATATTCTGCAGTTCCAATAATATTACATACATACGTATCGAACTGATAATCTTCGTTTTGAATAAATGAGAAAAATATTGCAAGAATATAAGTTCGATGCTTGTTCACTAGATGGCGGTAGTAGTGAGCTGCATCGCGCAAGCGTTACGTTCACTTTAACGTGATATGTAGTGAGGTTGGTCCACTAACATTTATAATTATTTTAATTACTGCTCGAAGGACCAAACTTGTAGTAGGAATTTTTGAGATGCGTACTCTTGAGGTACGTATATCTATACACACGTACACACACATACACACTATACATATGTATATGTAAAGAAAACCACTTCACAGGCAAGTGCTTTTTTTTAGTTTATATTTATTACATAAATACTTTTTAATTAATTCCAAATTTGCTTTTACTTTTTTTTATCTTTGAAATTTAATTAAATATTTGAGATATCCATAATAATATTAGAAATGTGAAAGTGTGTTTGTTTGTTTGTTTGTTCTTCTTACACGTCAAAACGGATTTTTCGTGATTTTTTGTGTGGAAATAGTTGAAGGGCTGCAGAGATATATAGGCTACTTCGTGCCGTGGGAGATTATCTCATTCCCACAGAAAAACACGTTATATATATATATACACACGCAAAATAGGCGCATAGTCGTCGAGTTGCGGAAAATAGCCCGAATATACCATACCATATATATATATATATATATATATATATATATATATATATATATATATATATATATCCTACCAATATTATAAATACGAAAGTTTGTGAAGATGTATTGATGTATGGATGTTTGTTACTTTTCCACGCATAAACTACTGAATGAATTATATTTTGTTTTTTCTAGAGGCGAACCCGAGCGAAGCAAGGGCGAGCCGCTAGTATACTAAAATAGTAACTTAGCGCTTTCTGTACATGAAATATTTTTCAAAAACAATGACTGTAACGTATTGTGTACAGAATATAGATCCCAAAACAATATTTATTGACATTTTTATCTGTTTGTCTGTATATCTTTGTGATGAAACCCTGGTGGGTTATTATACTACATTTCGCCTTATATAAAAGTTCCTGGCCCAAAACAAATGCTTCTTTGGACTTTTCTCTTTTACGCGTACTTAAGCCATTCAAGCTCAGTGACGCGAACGAAGCGAGGGTATGTCGTTAGTGTTAAATAAAACTATATTTTAAAATCTAACAGTATTTTAACCCCAACCAAAAGTCACAAATACGAGTATATGAACCTATATTTATAAACCGATTCAAATAAAACAAATACTAAATGTTAAGTGAAGCTTACCACAATACATAAGTGAAAACCGACTCCAAATAGTTAAGCCGTTCCTAAAATTAGCGCGCACAAACGCACAGACAAACAGACAAAAATTCTAAAAACCATCGTTTCGGGTTCTATTGCTTTAAAAAGAACCCCAATAATAGTTTTTCTAAAATATCTTCCATGCACAGACAGCGATCAGTTACACTTTTATTATATGTATAGATGACACATACTCGTATATCTCTGTCAACTATAAAATCGTTGGACCAATTTTAATGTAACTTTTTGTTTCAAAATTTTTATCGGATATACAATTCTTTAATCTGGGTACAATTATTCGCTATATATTTGCTGATACTTTGAACAAAATCGAACCTACATAAGTACAACACCATAATATAGTATATTCCTAATGAACAGCTAATTCACTTACGCCATATTTATTCCAGTATAATGGCATCTGGAGCTGACATTTGGAAAATATGTTGTCTTAAGCGTTTCTTAACTGCTGTAAATTTTACTGAAATTTCTTTCGGAACCTCTCGATTTTTTCTCGATTTAAGTTTTGATGCTTAATGCCCTAAAAATGCTTAAAAAACATATTTCATTTCATTGTCTTTGTGGTCTTCTGGCTAGCATTACTGGTGCAGAGGTCCTGGGTTCAAGTCAAATTAAGTTATTGAGTTTCTAATAGAGATGGGCGAACTATGAGTTTTGCCGACTAGTCGAATAGTCGGTTGGAAAAATGCCGACGAATCGGCTGACTAGTCGACCTAGCCGATCACGAAGTACGAACGGATTTTTTTTATTTGTATTTCGTTATTTGTGTTTTTTTTTAAATTAAAACAGTTTGTATTATAGTAAAAGTAACCACACAATTAAAATTAAGTCATGTCATACTTTCTTAGATTTACGCGAATATTTGACATCTATACAGATAAATAAAATTAAATTGTATGTTTGTAATGTCAAAATAACAGTTCTTTACTGCATATTAAATTTTATAGGGTATTAATATAAATAAAACCATTTTTTAAAATTTTGTCCGTTTGTCTGTATTTTTGTTTGTTTTGACGGGACTTTCATTGACAGATAGATAATGTTATAAGGAGTAACTTAGACTTTTACTTTAGAAAGAGAATCAGGGTTCAAAAAAATTAAAACCCATAAAATTGTGAACCAAATCGTATCTAGGGACGCAACCCAAGCGAAGCGAGAGTATGTGGCTAGTTTTAAATAAAAGTATCTTTTCGGATTTTTTCACGGATTTATTTTAATTTTTGGTTCTGGACATTTCGAATGCTTTACATCAATCATGGTCACGGAACAAACTAAGATTTTAGACGTCTCAAAGGCTTTATATAGTTGTTACAGACAGTGTCTACCCTCAAAATTACAAAATGAAATTTAATGAAAAAAATATTTTTTATTAATAATAACAACCCCTCTTTTTTAAGAATAGTTATATGAATACAGTAATGAGCCGACTAGTCGGCTCCGGTCTATTTGCCACCGTGGCCGAAATCGATCAGACGGACGTCATATTTTCATACAATCTTTAAAACAAGGCAGTAAGTAATATAATTAATTAAAGTGGCTTTTAAGTTAGAAAGTTATAAATTGTAGGTAATATTAAGCAAAATTATTAATATATCAATATCTACAATAGCCGAGTTCAAAAAAAAAATATTTTCTTTTTTGTGAAAACATCTTTAAGCAATACATTTATGGTTCAATTAACATTGTTGTATATTATTTATTTCAACTGGAATATTTACCTAAGCGCATTTGGTGACAGTTTTAAGAGAACCTTTAAATGAGATTGTGTATCCACGAGTAGTATTTTTTTGATCGATGGCTTTATTTGAAAATAAAATTTTCCTTTAATTTATTAAGTGGGGGTGTAGGTTGGTAACAACTTAACAGGTTCATTGTAACACGTGTGTCAACTGAAATAAGTAGTATATGAAAATAAAATTATTTTTAGTCTCTGATAAGCACTTGTACTCTTAATATAAACAAATTTCGATAGAACTTTTAGGTAAAATACTAATAAAGCCTATTTTGTTGCAGATTTCTTCTACTTCTATATATGCATTGTCAGCTTCTTAATACCGGGTACCTCTTGCGACTGTTCACAGAAGGTATATTTAGTTTTAGTACTATTAAAACCTTAAATAGCGTTATAAGTATTCAATAAGAAAATTGAACCCTTATAAGATCACGTGTTTGTTTGTTTGTACGTTTGTTGTTTCTTCGGAAGATTAAGGACTTATTCACACTAGAGTGGCATAACTCAATATATGTCAACAGGATTCAATATATGTATGTTCTCGCCAAACTTTATCGAAACTTTACGCTTTTAATTTTTTACGCTTAAACCGCTAAGTTTAAGCGTAAAAAAGTAATAGACAGAGTTACTTACACATCTATACATATAATAATATTCTAACTAAGTCGAATCTGTACATTTCATATTTTTTTGAAAATCTTATTGAAATAGACATTATTATCGATACAGAGACCAAATCTATAGTTTTTTAGAATTTTTGTCTGTCTGTCTGTCTATTACCGCATCACAGAAAAACCACTGGAGTTACTTTTTACTCTGGGAAAATATCTAATTTCTGAGAAAAAATACAAAAACTGCAATGTAAGGGTATACTAGTATGTAAAACCTAAGAATTTTGTTTTTGGACATCTGAACGTGGGCGGAGCCGCGGGCAATGCTATTTTATAATATTAGTATGGATGTCCGTCCGTGTAGTGGAATAATTTGTTCCAAACTTAAAGTTACTGTTTGAATATTCGTATGACATAAAATGGACCATTTACCATGTTTTCCACTTAACGGTCCAGCATATAGCGAATTCCCAAATTTTTTTATATCGTAAAAATAATGACTAACAAAGCTCACAGTCTCTTAAAAAGTTAAGTTTCAAAAAAATAACATATTGTGTTAAATTTTTTGCAGATTGCTAAATTGTGTCATCACAGCCAGGGCCAGGCGCCATGTGGACAGAAAACAAACGTAGGTTTAGGTAATAATAATGATACTAATAATATTGTATACTATGACAATGGTATAATACAGTACCATAATTCTAAACAAAATTTCTTTAAAACACATGATTCAAAGACAAATTTCTATGAAAATTCCATAGACACTACATATCCACGTGAAAACAATCAAAATGTAATTATATACTTAGCTGGGTATGATGATGAGATTTTTAAACTTAAAAACGATATTGTAAAACATGGAGCAGGTAACGAGATACTTGTACATTTCTTTTTATATAATGACCAAAATTATTACCATTTAGGAAATATTTATACTGACTTAAAAGTTTTAGAGGATAATGTAGCAAAATATACACATTACTTTTGTTTGGATAAAATATCATTAGAAAAGGCGTGGTATTTAGATAATGCAGGGTATTTACAAAGACGTCTAACTAATAATAATGATAACATTATAAAAATTGTAAAAGAAGTTGATAATAATACAGAAAAACCTATATCTTCATATGAACTTGTATTTCCAAAAAAGAAAGAGTTACCAATAAAAGATATTTTTGTAAATATGTACAAATTTAAAGACAGGAAAGTCAGTCAATCTCCTGAAGTTATAACTAACAAACAAATCAAAACCAAATATTTTGACGAAGTAAATGCAGTTGTCCATCCAGAACTATATCAAGGAAACAATAATGCAAAATCAATGTACAATTTAGGAAAGTTAGTTAATTCAGATAAAAATGATTTATTAAATAGTAATCAATTATACATGCATAAAGAACAAAGCGATGAGCTTCAAGATAGACCTAAAATAGGATATTGGCCGTCTGATATAACAATGAAAGAAACTTATTCTGGTGATTCTCCAGAAGCACAAAGCTATATATTAAGCAATACTTCTTCAATTTATGCACATGATACAAAAGAAATGAAAATGGAATATAATAAATCAAATGATCAATTACAAGATTTCAACGAGTACAATCAATCATTCGAAGTTAAAAATGAAAAAACATTTAATAAATTGTCAATGAAACCTTGTTATTTAAGTTATGATAACAATAACAAAGATGCATATGCATTTAGTGGATTGGAACCTATCAAGGCAGACCAGAAAAATCAGAATGTAAATATTTTAATAGAGCTACCAAAGGATCAAAATTATAAGGAATATTATGACTCCGAAAATGATGGATTATTAAATATTAATCCAAAAATCAAAATAATTGATAATGAAAATAATACCGCAAAAAGCCAAAGCACGCAAATACCAATGAGTAAAAGTATGAATAAACAAAATATATATAGCATCGATAATGACCTTAATCTTAAGTTAATAAATAAAACTGAATATATTGACGAAAGCAAAGTAAACATCAACAACACAACAAGTTTTTTTCCAACAATTCAAAACTTGGACAGTAAAACCATTAGTGGTTCGAAAAATATTAAAAATCTACAATTTGATACAAAAGAACCTTACGCAACTGATCAACAAAATACTGTAAATGGAACTTTTAATAAACAACAAAGCATATGTTATACTGATAGTGAAACAACAGACACTAAAAAAAATGAGGAAAAAATAGCTTACTTTCCATCTGCTAATGCCTTGGATAGTAAAGAAATTTATGAGCGATTGAAAAACTCAGAAGAAGCAAAATATAATAATCAAGAAATGCAGATAATTGAACAACGGCCTGAAATTATATCATATATTGAGCCTGATTTACTCAAAGATACCAACATTAAAGATAACCTAGAACCAAATTATCAGGTAATCGTAAATAATAATCACGAACCATTACAGTATGAAAATATATACGTAACACCTAATATATCATTTTCAAGAGAACAGATAACGATACCAGTCAACTTAAATAGTAATGCAGACTATACAATTTTCGACACTCTAACACAAAATAAAGTTAATCCATACGTATTCAGAAACAGCGTTGCACCTTCAGATATTAAATATGAAATGATATCTTCTGAGAATGAACCAAAATATTTTAACAACGTTACAAGTAGTAGCAATAATTATCCATCTGTATTATATTTAGATACGTCATATATTAATCAAAACGGAATATTTAATCCAAATATCATTCAATCATCTAATCTTCATAGTTATGATTCAAATTCAAATTTATTTAGCACATACGCACGAAATTTAGAACCTATCAATTATCCTATAACGTGGTCCGAACCGCATTTTAACTATTATGATAACATTGCTAAAACCAAATTGAAAACGCCTCAAGGAACATACTTTTCTCAATATATAGCACCAAAAAATAAACTTGTGAACATAAAATTACCTCCAGTTACACTTACTGAAATATCATATAAGAGTAATCCCAGTTATGTTTCTATTCCAAGCTATACGCTTAACCAAAATGCTACACCAATTGAATTAAAAGACAATAAAACCTATAGAAATATATCAGAAAAGAGACCACCAAATGCTATTTTAGAACAAGTTTGTAACCCACATTTATCTTTCAAACAACAGGCGAAGGGTTATTCCACAAGTCGTACACCAGATATTGTAAAAATGACTTTAAAGAGGCCTAACGATGGTCAATTTGACTGGAAACTATTGCCAGTCAATTCAAATTTAAAGGATACGTCGCCTCGAGTTGCATCTCGTGGTGAATTCTCGACTCAGATTTATCCTAGTTCTTTTTATTCACCAAATATCAATTTAAATCAAGAAATGATGTCAGGTAAATTAAGTGAATATCACGCATACATCGACGACGTAAATCAATCTAACCAAGCAACGGTCTCTAATAAACCTAATGTTCAATCAATTGATCATTGGCTATTACCTAATTATATTAGTAACTATGATTATGTTTCCAATGTTGGGACATATAACAAAAATGGAAATGAATTACCAGACGAAAATATAGTATTAATAGCAACAGAAGACACTAAACTTCCGAAATTTAACTATCCCCAAGTTGCCAGCATAATCCCAGAAAAAGTTTTGCCAAAACATAACATTTCACCAAAAATAGTACAATCAATGTCATCAGTATTGTTAGATAAAAGAAAGACATCTACTTCACCACAGCCAGATTCATTTGATACGTTTTCGTTAACAGAATCGGAAAAATCTTTTGAACTGTATCCCGAATCAAGCATTCCTATTTCTGATGGTGATATTATTCTAAATAATAAAGGAGATTCTGATGTTAAAAAAAGTAATGTTATACCACACTTGAATCGATATAAAGAATTAAAACAATATATTCCATCAAAAGTAAAATATGAGTCTATAAAACCAGACATGTTAAAAGAATCTGTTCCATACCATCTATATAATTCTTATCCCTCTTCCTCAAATGTAGATTCTTCAAAACTGTATGAACCAAATGTCCCATATTTTTCTGAATGGTTCGAACCTTGTATAAAAAATGTCAAGCAACAGGACATAATAAATATTCAACCAATTTCTAACTATTCAGAACCTTACAATGTAAATTCTTCTGACCCAAATATTTTAACTTCAGAAACATACGATTCTAGTAATGGTATACCAAGTGTTAATAAATATATTAAATTAAATTCTAAAATAGAAAATTACGAACCGTTACAAACAACATATGAACCTAGTTTAATATCAAAAGAATTTAAATCAATACGTGAACCAAATAAATCACTAAAAACTAATCAACCAGGATCATTTTTTACTATGTTGCCAACGTCAAAAGTGGATTTTTCAATACAATCACAACCTAATAATTTTCCAATTTCTTCTAAATCAAATATTCCTTACACTTTTGAACGATTAAAACCTCTTGCTAATAAAGCTACACAAAATATCTTTTCTCAAAGCCCAGTAGCTCACATTAGTGAATTTCCCGTAATAAATGTTTCCTCTCCTTTAAAAACATATCAATCTACCGTTAATAATAATAATAAACCTTATGATTCGAATATAATTAACGTTATACCAAGTGAAAATCAAAATTGGAAATTAAATTTTAACTTAAGAAATTATAACCCTGTGAAAATAGAGTACGCATCTGGTTTACCCGCCTTTTCGCTTAAAAAAGATAAATTAACGCCAATTAGTAAATCAAATATTCCTATGTCTCTAGAAATAAATGAATTAAAAGTTTCTGAGGGAGACTTTAATACTAACAATAATGTTATACCAACTACAAATAAAAATGTAGAGCTAAATTTTGCATTTGCACAAAATGAAAAACCTGAAGAAACAGTCTATCAACCTTGTCAGTTGTCAGGAAAATATAAAATGCCAAAATTAAGACAAGAAAATTTCAAACATTCAGAGTCCCTTTATACTGCGCCTTATTCGTCTAATACTGACTTACGTACTGAAATAGAGCTATCAGTGCCTCTTAGTGATAATAAACAAAATAATTTAATGACTATACAATATCCCGTTGCCCATTCAATACCTCACTTAGAACCAAACCTGATAGAAAATATAAAATTATTTCCTGACACAATACCTGTTTTCTATGATAATAAAACGCCAGTACCTTTAGCAACGGCGTCTCCAATGCCTTGTCAAAATAGAGTGCATCTAGATAACTATCAATATACACCAATACTTTTATCATCTAGAATCGAAACAAAAAACCCTGCATCATTTAAAAACGACTATATATCAACAGTTTCAGCACCTTTAAACACTATTTCATTACCTTCTCCATTAGTATCTTTTTATACACCTGCTTCTTCTAATTTTACTTCAGAAGCCCCTATTTCTCAAAGACAAAGTCACGTTATAAAAACATCAAATACTGGCAACACAACAACTTACATAGATACTTTGCACAGTACTCTACCAACATATAAAGTATTTGATACTAACAATTTACCTTCAGTTTCTTCAAACTTTGTATCACCAAGTCCTGTTCCATTAAAAATGGCTACTGATACATTTGCAAATCCTTTACAAAATACATCACTACCTTCTAAAACCTATACGTATAATGAGCTAAAAGATACTTTTGACAAATATAATAAAATTTCATATTTGATTAGGCAACCACGTGTAAACAATCAATATAAAAATCTTGATAATATACTTAATACAGTAGATGAATTTAATGAAATTCCTATGATATCTCAAAAAGACTATACTTTAACATCTCCTGTTTCTCCCAGTACTGCTTCTTTAGCTCCTATTCCGTCAGATTTTATGTTATTCACTTATATTCCTCCAAGCTCACCAAATACTATTTCTCTAACAAGGAACAAGCCAATAGAAAGTATGAACATACCATGCTCTGATATTTACGTAAACCCTGCTGAAAGTACTTTATCAACATTTTATCAAAGCAATTTACCATCCTTTAAGATTTTCAATAAGCCAAAGGATTTTGGTAAAAGTCATGAAATTTCATCTATAACAAATGTGCCACGAGTAAACGAGCAACAAAATAAATATGATAATATAATTAACGTAGTAGGAAAACTAAACGAATTTCTTTCATCGTTTCAAAAAAATCTTTCGTTAACAACTCCTGTTTCTTTCAACACTATTTCATCAGTCCCTGTTCCTACAGATTTTTCTTCATCATCTTTAGTTTCTCCAAACATTATTTTACAAAGTCCTGTCTTACAAAAGACATACCAACAAAATGAAGTGTTTAAAATACCAATAGCTAATGCTAATGGTGAACTATCACAAAGTACTCCACTAGTACAAAACGTGTTTGATATATTTAACAAGCCAAAGAATACTATTATGAAATATAATAAATCTCCATGTCTAACTAGTGGACAAACAAATCACTTAGAGAAAAATAACGACAATATAATTAATGTAGTAGAATCACAAAGTGGTGACACCCCTATACCTATTAAAACCGATTTAATATCATCAAGTCCTGCTTTAAACATTGCTCCATTAATTCCAACTCCATCAGTTACGATTTCAGCACATCCCAATTCAAACTTCCTTTCCTTTTCTTCTTCTTCAAACACTGTTTTATTAGCTCCTGATCCTACAGATTCTATTTCATCAACAGTCACTTCTTTAAATACTATTTTACCAACTTCTGCTACTTATAAACTGAAAAAACCAATTGCTTTTTCTAAAACGCCAATAACTGCTACTTATTTAAAAGACGTGCAAAGTTTTCCAACAACATCAAAACATCTTGACACACCTATTCATAATGTAGTTACGTATAAATCAATAGAATATGTTCCAAAATTCGTACCCTATGCAGAAACACCTGAAATAACACCAAACCTAAACGTATTGAGACCGACACATCTTCCCAAAAACTATATTCCTAAATCATATATAGAAATTAAACCACAAACTAAACACAAACCAAAGTATTCATATATAAAACCACCTAAAATAAAAGAATATGTATCCATATCAGAAATTCCTAAGTATAATTTACCTCATCAATTACTAGAATCAATTCCTAATACACAATTTATATCCTATCCAACTAAACCTCCCACTGCTTTCGCAAGCTCACAAATACAGAAGTGGCCACAAGATATGATATATTTAACCTCTCCTGAAACAAAGCAATCGTCTCATTCAAAAGAATGGAATTATTCACCTATTAATAAAATTGTAAAATTAAATAATATTCAAGCGCCGACTTACCAATTTCCTATCCAAATACCAAGTTCTAGTAAAAATAGCTTATTTTATAAACCTATACATCTTAATTTTGAGTCGAAACCATCAGTACAAAAATTTAATTTGAAGCCCACATCATCTTATCAGGGCCCTCTGAGGAATATAATAGAATACATAACGGAACCACAGTCCCTATCACCATCAACATTATCGGTAATGTCAGAAATGTTTCCACAAAGTAATATAATTGTCTCCAAAATTCAACCACAATCTGTCTCACTTTCAAATTATCAGTTTTATTCTCCAGCAAAAAAATTCGAACATTCTTATCTAAAACCTCATATGAAATATACATTACCATGTCAAATCCCAGTCACTAATGACCGAAATACAATAATTTCAACGGAAAAACCTCAATTGATGCCTTCATCATCAAAACTACAACCAAAACCTGCAATGGAACCCAAACCAAGTATAAAGTGGCTACCAGATTTAATTAAAAATAAACAATCAGTTCCAAATCAATATCATATATTTATTTATCCGAAAACACCCAATAGAATTTCAAGCGTTCCACCAAAAAGTGCATTTCAATCAACAGCTTCTATAAGTCCTGTACAGCCTAGTTTAAACGAACAAAACAGTTATACTTATTTGCAATCACCATTAAGTACGGTGTCTATGAGTGTTAATCCGGTAAAAGAAACTTGTACTTATAATGTACCAAGCACTGCAAAAATCCTTTCATCTCCTTACCAGATACCTTATACATCGACTTATTCAAAAGCTCCTTCTTTACCACAATCTGCCGATATAATTCAAGATATTCAACTATCTTCGCTACCTCACAACGGGGAAATTCATAGAAAGGGAAATGTTAATTCTATTCCTTTACAACCGAGCTTTATGACGTCTAATTCTTATCAATTGCCAAATATAACATCTCTAAAAACTTCTAAATCAGATACTTCTAGTGTTGCTCTTAAGACTTTAATGGAAGAAGTCGTACAAGACGACATAATCAAAGAGCAACTAACATCACATACAATTACTAAGAGTAATAAATGGTATTTACCTTATACTTTACCAAAAATAGAGCTCATGGAATCTAGTCCCTCTAATCCAAATTCGTCATATCATGTTACGTGGCCACAAGCTTATCAAAAGGTTAAGCCACAGGTTGCTGGTACTTCTCTAAATTATCAACCACCGTTAACATTATATGATTGGACTACCTTAAATAAAAATAGTATAGGTCCAAAACCTTTAAGACCCAATAAAAATTCTGTTTCATATTTAAACTATTTAACACCTACGAATACTTCGACATCACAGTCCACTCTCAGACCTTATAATTTAAGTTACGCTACCTACCCATTAGCAGATCAATCTCTTAAAATGTCAAATGGCATGTATTTATCAAATAAGAAACTGCCATTACCAATATGGTCCCCTATTGCTTTTAAACCAGATATATCTAATATTTCATCTCCAGCCAAGTCTCCATTTTATTACCAGACAAGCACTGTAAAAGCCCCTCTCTCTATTCCCACTACTCCTTTACCATGTCAATCTGTCGGGACAAAAGCCAATTCTTATTATTTCCCATATGTAGATAGTAAAATTCAAAGTGATCAAATATTGAAAATGAAACCAAAAACAAAATCTTTTTATTCATATTTAACTTATTTATCGCCTACAAATTTACGTGATTCTAAAAAACCATGCCCTACGAGCTATACTTTCCCAAACGCACACAAAACACAAACTGTTCAAACACAGAATGAAATACTAGAAACAAATAAAGAAATAAAAAATAGCACTCCATACGTTTTCTTAGATTTAAAACCTAAAAAAGTATATCAAGTCCCCTATAACTTACCAATTTCTAATAAAATTGACTATTTTGATGATAAAAAAAGTAGAACAGAAATAGTAGATAACATAGGAATTGATAATTACTACAATTTCACTAATTATCTGCAAAATGAGCAAAATGTATATAAAGGAAGTCCTGATTTAAAAAATCAAATAATTCAAAGCTATGCACCGATTAATCCAAATATATCTGCAATGCCTTATATTACATACACACAAAAACAGACTCCTGAAGACCAATTTATAGCGGATAAAAGTGAAAATCTCGCTAAAGTTGCGGATAACTATTACGCCCAAACCCCATTAATTTCAGAAGTTCCTTGTAGTACATATACACTTCCTAAAGTTGGAGAAGATATAAGTAATGGTAAATATAATTATTTCAATTCTATAAATTATCCTCAAAATGAGCAACCAAATATACATCAAGAAACTCCTAACTATAAACTATTCTATTCTAAACTACATCCAAAAGCTTATCCTATGGGTGATAATTATGCAAAGATTCAGCCAACTATATCAACAAACCCATATATAACATACACAGATCCAACTAAACCCATAAATGATAAAACTAATTATAAAGGCCAAATTATAATAGGGAAAGATAGAAATCTCGAACCAGCAGACGCAAAAATTTTGGGCAGCCCTCGTAAACTAAATTACAACATTCGTCCTGTAAACCAAATTACATCTCCATTACCAAACATAGGTGTTATTAAGTACGAACCTTACGAAATAAACAATGAGATGAAAATTCAAACGGATAATCCAGATATAGGAATAAGAGCATGGAAATCGAAACTGAAAATTGTAAAATTTAGAATTGTTGCTGACGCTTACGAAACAGAAGCCTACAATTTCGAGCCAATCATTAAAAGAAAATATATTAAGAAATATGATCTACAAACTGTACAAGATACAGTAAAAAGTTACGTTCAAAAATTTTATGGAGAACCAATTGTATTGAAAGGGGTTTATAGTTTTTATAAGCCATATGCCATTTATAATATAAATGAGAAATATATAAATGAAGGTTTATATTTTATTTGGCCAACATTGTGTCAATGTGGATGTGACAAATTCGGATGTCGGTGCCAGATTTGAAACAGATATCGAATTGTGGCTTCAATTTTTATTCGAATAGACAACTAATATTAATAAAACATTTAAGATGTCACAAAGACAAAACTTCCTTACTGATTTCGATTAGGCGACCCTAAAAGAAAGAAAGAAAGAAAAAGGCAAAGAACATCTGGGCATATTTCTCTACGTGGCACGATCTGATGATCTTTCGATGACATAGGCATTATATTGTTACGTTCATGTCATCAGAACTCTGGCTGATCTGGCTGGAGGTCTACCTACACTACTTTTAGGGGAAGATATAATAATACACAGAAATATGTACTCAGACAGAAAAGTACAATCTTATAGCTATTAGTTAAACCCCATTACATTACATTATCTTCTAAGCACCAAATTAATAAATACTCACCGGGACTCGAATCTAGGACCTCAAAATCTAAAACTACCTACGTTTACCTACCCACTAGATCAAGTATGCATGTAATTATATATCATGCAATATAGTCGTATTTCTACTATATACGGAATATATCGATAATACTAATAACTATTACAATAAGATTTTCCAAAAAAAATATTTAATGTACAAACGAACTAGACATGGAAGAAAAGTACCTTAAATATGAAAGGTTTTAAAAATTAAAATAATAGTAACCGTATTTAAATAATTTTTTAAAAGTTTATCCGGTAATCGAACCTATAAAAATGCAAAAAATACGCCGTGATTGAAAATTGACATGTTCAATATTTAAGATATTTTCTTTCCAAGAACCATTTATTTTACGCTGTAATGATAATCATAATATTGTAGATGTAATTGTTAATTAAAAATTACAAAATATGATGGCCTTTATATTTAACTTTTGATCTTAAAATCTATTTCTAATATAATTTTAGTTGCTATTCGTACTTTAATAGGACGAATCTATATATATCCTCCTTTTTGAAGTCGGTTGATAAAATGCATAAGTGACTAACTCACTGATGTACTCAGTAACTAACTGATGTATCACCGCACAGGCCAAACCCTCAGGGCTAGAAATTTAAAATTTGGCACACGTATTCCTCTTATGACGTAGGCATCCACTTAGGAAGGATATTTCAAAATTCAACTCCCAAGGGGGTGAAATAGGGGATAAAAGTTTGTATGAAACTTTTTATTCCTTGATAATATTTGCATGAAATTTCGTATGAATTGAGTACGGCAAAATTAGCCGATTTTTTGTTTAACCTAATTTTGATCTTGAGAGTGAAGCTATTGTAATCTTATCCCAGAACATGGAATAAAACTTTTAGTTTATGTGTAAATGAAAGTATATTTTACTTTAGTTAAATTTGATGAATTTAGTAAAAAAAGGTTATAAATTCTATGTCTGTATAACGCTTCATTACAATTCTCACTTCATCTCGATCAACTCACAAAACTTCTATCCTCCATCCCATGTGAACCCTATCCTTTTCACATGATGCTTAATTCGACCGGTTAAAATAGATTTGGATATATCGATATCGATCGATAGACTCCTGTTTTTTTTTTTTTTTTTTTTTTATGTCGGGAAATGCATTTACGCATACCACCTGATCCCCCAGGTGGTGATGTGGGGCTCACCGGCTAGAAGAGCCGGTACTACCCACTAAAACCCGACATTCCCCTCCCCTCCGCCTTAATGGGACGCCGCAGGATCGCTTGCGCATAACTACTACGGCGCCCCGGCGGCAGGTCTGCCAACGGCTGACCACCATACCGATGGGGCTGCAGTCAACTCTGCTACACCAGAGAGGTACCCGGAGCAGCCCCATTAAACCGAATCTCCGCCCACTGAAGTGGGCCACCTCCAACCGGCTGCAGAGGACAGGGTGAGCAGCAACGAAACACCGACACTCCTCTTCCCCTGCAGCCCCACCGCGTCCGCCATCAAACGGTGGCGGCCCCGTCTAGGCCGCGGAAGGTAGGGAGAACGGCGCACCGAAATACCGGCACTCCTCTCCCGCCGCGGCCTACCCCTCCGCCGGATGCGGGCCTGCAATCACAGTCCCGCAACCGGCACCCATCATCCGGTTGTGGGACCAAGCGGTCCCACCACCGGTAGCCGCAACGTCTTCGGCTCGAGGCCTAGACGAGCGGCCCCATCCAAGCCATTTGGTCCGCCGCCCTAAGCGGGTGGCATTCCCCTATCCGCCACCTGGGGACGCGCCCGGTAGGAGTTGGCTTCTCCCCCGGGAAATCGATAGACTCCTGTACTTTAACCCCATGGGATACCTTTTTGAGAAATAATAACAGCCTATATGTCTTTCAAATCTTTTCACCAAACCCTCTATCTAGTGTTCAAAGACAATTCTGTCGTTCAGACAAAAAAAGGTATTATATAATCAACTAATGGCTTAATTAAACGGATTTTGTTCACAATTTCATGGTTTTTAATTTTTTTGTGCGGAACCCTGATTCTTTTTCTAAAATAAAAGTAGCCTAAATTAAGCCTTATAATATACTAGCGACTATCCCTCGCTTCGCACGGATTCGTCTCTAGGTACGTTTTATATTAAAATGGACATAGTATGTTATTCTTAAGAGATAGACATATTATGTCATCGCATGTTTCTGTAGACCTATATAAGATACACAATTCCAGCATACAGAATTTTGTTATATCTCAAAGGGTTTAGGTAGCGTTTTCGTTGAAAGCTTCCAGACAGCTTATTGTTTCCGGCACCTCCAATCAATATCGTTATATTTTAGCCAATGTATACAAAAACTAAACAAATTATATACTTAAACCTTGAATCACTCTATATTAAAAAAACACATAAAAATCCGTTGCGCAGTTTTAAAGATCTGAACATACATAGGGACAGACAGACAGCGGGAAGCGACTTTCTTTTACACTATGTAGTGAAGCAGTCTGTCAGTGTAAATCCCGTGAAAATCGGTCCAGCCATTTCGGAGAGTAGCCTGAACAAACAGGCAGATAGACTGGCAAAAATTTTAAAACCTGTGTTTTTCTTATGGGTAGCGTATATAATTTCATATGCATTTAGAAAAAAGCTGTTATTTTGACATTCCACACAGACACTTCTATTTCATCTTTATAGATTATGAGTTTGATGCATTACATTCACAGACAGACATTTTTACTATAGACTATTATACATGTATTTATTTTATATACAGATTATATGTCTCATAATCATTATATGCATAATACTATATTCCTTCGTGAACTTGTTTTCATCTTTTTAATTAGCTTTTATTCAGTCGGATTTTTTATTTTTATAATATATTTATTTATTTACAGCTTTTTCAGTATTTTAAAGTAGTAATTTTAATTAGTGAGAATGGTTGTTAACCAACTTTAAATCATTAAATATCCTAAACTGTTATTTAAAATGAAAAACGATGAAAGAAACGTAAAATTGATTTTTAAACACCTATTCAAAGATACCCCATTTATAATAAAACATTGTAGTCTTAATACTAATATTATTGAGATATCACTGAACTAGATAACTGATATACGAGTAAATATTTCACAAATCAAGTCAAAATAAACTATATTTATATAGATTTACAAGCACTTTTGAATTGTCAACTTTTGTATTTTTTTAATTTTAATTAAATCTCAGTGCGCAAGTTTGCTGTAGCCATAGACGTAAGAGATTCTTTAGGTCTATGGTTGTTCAGCTACAGCTTCGATTACAGCTTCGATTCAGCTACAGATTCGAACTACGATTGCATGTCGTCGTGTGAGTTCACGTAACGCTAGTTGACAAAACCGGTTTGTTCCGGGTCGAGCTGTTGACAAGATCAGGGGTCACGCTCAAAAGAAAACGCACACACTGCCTTATGGAGTAGTGTACCTATCTTTTTCAGGTTTACGCGAATATTTGACATTTTAAATTGCTGTAGAGCATTCGAAACGGGCACCAAAAATCATAATAAGTCCGCGGAAAAATCCGAAAAGGTAATTTTATTTAAAAGTCGGTGTATGTACCTATCTTTGCATGGTTTTATAAACCCTTGTGTCTTAGGTCCTTATCAAAAGGTCCCAAGTTCAGATCCCAGATTACTATGAGCTATAACACATAGAAGCAATAAGCGCAGAAAAGAGAAAATATTGAGTTGTAAGTTAAAACATTTTGGTATGAGAACCATGTGAGATATAAATATTAGGCAATGTTTAGTTTGTAACTTTGTAAAAAATATAAAATATAACTTATAAGTGTACAATAATTTTATAATAATAATAAAAATATTTTTTGTTTTATTATGGTATTATTTCATACTGACATTTTTTTTTGTAGTTAAAATTCGAGGAAAACCTTTATAATGAATAGAATTTATCTATCTATAGAAAAAACTGTTTCAATTTTTTTTTTTTTTGATAAAACTAACTATATCAGAAGCTATTAAAAAAAAAGAAAATCTTTTGACAAACAGAGGAAAGGTACTGAAGTGTTTTGTCTTTGCCTATTTATATATAGATACTTTTTTTTAGCTTTTCTTTAAAGTAACTAATCAAAAAACAAACGTACAGTGGATTTTAACCTACTTATAATTGAACCATCTGTTTTAAGTTTAGCAAGTTTATAATAACTATTGGATAATCTATACATATAATAAAATTGTAACTATGCCGAATATGTACATTAAATTTTTTTGGAAAATCTTATTAAAATAAACATTATTATCGATACAGATGCCGAATCTATAGTTTTTAGAATTTTTGTCTGTCTGTCCGTTATCGCATCACAGAAAAACCACTTGAGAGATTTTGATGAAATTTGGTATGGTGATAGCTGGTTATCCGGGACAAAATATAGGATACTTTTTAGGGTGGGAAAATGTCTCATTTCTGAGGAGAATACAAAAACTGCACTGTAAGAGTATACTAATAAGTAAAACCTAAGAATTTGGTTTTTATTTTATATAATTTAGAATTACCTCATGATCTGTTGCTAGTCGCAGGAGGTGGATAGTGGAACTCTTCAATGGCCACTAGTTACGGCATAGTGTTTGGACTCGTTTGATTTGTTTTAATTGTTCCAATACATTTTGCTAAAAGACAATTACACATATATTTTTTATACTTTTCTATATTAAAACTTAATTTACAAAATGTTATGGCAAAAGAATAATCTGGTAAAGATTTTATTAATTACTGGCGACTCAGCATCGCTTCCCTCGGGTTCGTCCCTAGGCACGTTTTATCGGCTAAAATGGAATATATAAACTGTATATTACTATATACAACTGCACGGGGGTGATGTGTTCGAGTGGGAATCGAATAATCTGCCGCGGTAAAAAGCCTATGCCACTTTCCAGCCCTCCAACTATCTCCACAAAAAGTCACACCACTCCGTCATTCTATTTCGACGTGAAAGGAGGACTAACTAGCAAACAAACAAACAAACAAGCAAACAAACAAACACGCTTTCATTTTTTCTTTCTCAATTATAATATTATAAGTATGGATAGGTACCGATTTGATAGTCTTTTGAAAATTGAATTCGAGTCTTAGAGAGGATACACACATATCACAGTACATGAAATATTTTAACGTGCAATCTCCTCTCGCCACACCGCTATAATGCCGGATGCTGGATTCAACTGTCAAGGAGATGAGCTTCCTCTAAGATTTTAAATAAAATTATTGTTTTGGATGTTATCGCGGTTTTATTTCGATTTTTTTGGTCTTGACGTTTCAAATGCTTTACAGCAATCATTGTCACGAGAGAGACCCAGGTTTTAGTCTCAAAAGTTATAGATATAACAAACAAACCGCAAAATTAAACAGTGAGTAAGAAAATATTAATTAACTAATTAAACAAGCATAATGTATTTTTTATCTTTTTTTAAGCCCCGACGAAAAAAGTGGGGAGTTATAAGTTTAACATGTGTATCTGTGTATCTGTCTATGACCTCTAACGCTTAAATTTACTTTTTTAACTAATCAGCTTTTTTCTAAGGATATGAACAACTTCCATAGATCTAATCCATTCGAAACTTGATGTCCAGTTATTTCAATGACATTACAATAATATGATAACCTTGGCCTGATGCTGCAGACTACAGCGTCATCTGGAATCTGCAAGATACACAACTCTTTACTAAGATACTGCTATAGTGTTCGTTAAGGCAGTGGTAGTCCAGTGGTAATGCGCTCGCTTGGGAAACCGAGTGATGTGGACTATGGCCTCCTTCTATTGAAGGGAGACCCGTGCCCAGCATATATATCGTGTTCGAATTCATTGAAATGGCTTAAATAGGTTATTGTGTTAGGTTATTATTTATTTGTTCTTATTTATTTTCTTATCGTTTCTTTGCACTTTCTCTTTCTGTCCCGCTATTTAACACTATTTCCCACATACGTGGGTTGACTGGAAGAGATCTCTTATAGAGATAAGTCCACCTTTGTCCACATCATTTTCTATGTATTTTTGTTATTACTTGTTATTACTTATTTATATATATAAATATATATATATATATAAATATATATATAAGTTAAATGGATCGTGAAAAACTACTTTGATAATAAAAAAAATTGCAGTCATATTCCACAAAATTTTACTTACAATTAGTATTTCCAAAAGAATATTTCATCGGGAAACTTCATTGTTTCCACCAAAAAATGAACGCCGTCCCGAGAAATAATGCGGGACTATTGATTTTATTTTATAAACTTACCTATTAAAAGTTTTATTTAAAAATGGCCTGGAGGCGTCACGTTATAACCAAGGCTTACCTTTGGCTTATCCTTTAATGCCAACGATCTTTTTTCAGAGTTCCGTACCTCAAAGGGAAAAACGAACCCTTAGAGGATCACGTCGTTGTCCATCTGTCTGTATATCTGTCTGTCAAGGCCCTATTTCTGAGGAACGCGTATCAAGTTGAAATTAATATCAAATACTCAGGTCGGTAATCCCTTGAAGCTGTGAAAAGTCAAACTTTTAATAATACTTTCTTAGATTTACGCGAATATTTGACATTTTAAATAAAACTATCTTTTCGGATTATTTCGCGGATTTATTTTGATTTTTGGTTCCCGATGTTTCGAATGTTTTACAGCAATCATGGTCACGGGAGAGACTGACGTGTTAGATGTCTCGAAAGTGTAGTTGTTACAGACAGCCTACCCACAATTAACAAAATGAAAATTACACCAATTACCTTCATCATCCTTAATTAATTTTAACTTTTTAAATTACACATAAAACAATTATATGGCTTAATAATTAATACTATATTTTATATTTTTCTTTATGGTTATAAATATTATAATGGCAACACTAAATATAGATTACTAATTAATGTTTTTAACATTGTATTAATTATAATAATAACAGTAAAAATTAAGTAAATAATATTCCATATTCAATTATAAAGCTAATTAAAATTATAAAAATGTTTAAAGTCAAACTTCTAAACAACGCAATCAAAAGATACGGACGTTTATGCCGCATATTTTGACGGTCGCAAGGGAATCAAAACCTTTTGGGTGCTTCCCCTTGACCTAGAATCATGAGGAAATAAATATGGCCTTATAGCACAACTAAAGGAAAAAAATCACTAAATTAGTAATTATATCCCAAAAAAAATCATAGTAAAAATTTAGTGTTTACCTAACAAAATATGTTAGTAAAAACAACACAATATTCGGTACGGAACCTTTGTTGCGCGAATGAGGATCGCACTTGCCCGATTTCTTTAAAAATAGCATCCAATTTTGGACCATTTTAGTGCCCCATTTTAACAAAGAAAAAAGTACTAAATCGATACTACGAGTAAATCTATAATACGAGTCATAGGTATGGCATGATTGTTAGTTGAAAATGAATGCTGCAGTGTCGTATTTCTTTAAAAACTATTAATATTTTATTTAGCTTTTTAGCTTTTGACATTTATTTATGATTTTAAATAAAAAGTAATAGTCATTTAATATTTACATTGGAGCAACTGCCTTTGTAGTTATGTACGGCTGCAGATCCCGAGGGCAGAGGGTTTGAGTCCTGGGTAGGACCAAGTTATCGAATCGGCGGCCGATCTCATTGAGACATTTTTTTTTAACGTTGGGAAATGCATTTACGCACGAGGTGTGGGACTCACCGGCAAAGCCAGTACTACCCACTAAAACCCAACAAAGCCTTCCCCCGTCTTAATGGGGCGTCGCAGGATCGCTTACGCATTCAACTACGACGCCCCGACGGCGGGTCTGCCAAAGCAGACCACAACAACCACGGGGTTGCTCCAAGGTCCACTCTGCTATCAGAGAAGTACCAAGAGCAACCCGCATGGTACACCGCCTTTCGAAGAGGGCCACCTCCTACCGCCCACCGAAGTGGGCCACCTCCCTGTGCGTTTCTTGGCTTCGCACCCGGTTGGGTTGCCGGGCACTACTGAGCCCCCCCACCACGACAAGGTGAACGCACGTTGGGGGGGGGGATCTCATTGAGACTAGCCAACTGTACAGTAGATATTACTGTACGTGTACACGCAGACACGAGTGCACTCTCTATTCCTGTCACTCTCATACTCCGGTGGGATGACACGAGACACGACTGGTGAGAGTGACTTTAGAGCATGACATACTTTTTCTCGCGAAAATCAAACATGAAGTAAATCCGATAGGAATATACGAGTATATCGACACAATCGCCGTGAGATTTAAGGCACAAAACCGACGTTACATGCTCTGCCTCGGCACGGGGGTGTAACACTGCTAACTTCCCAATTCCAGGCCGATATTGGGACTTTCTTAACAAATAGACTCGATAACTAAACTTGGCTCGACTCGGGACTCGAACCCAGGACCTCCAGAACATGCTAACCACTACACCACCGAGTTATTTATAGAGAGATAGATAAATACTCTTTATTGTGCACAATAATACACAAAGTTGCACAGCAGACGGTCTTATCGCTAAAAGCGATCTCTTCCAGGTAACCTTGAGGTGTTTAACCTATAGATAAGCTATTTTTATTCTCTAACTAACGGCTCACCCTCGCTTCGCTAGAGTTCGTCTCAAAAACAAAAACAAATCTATCCCACGGAAACCGTGCATTTTTCGGGATAAAAAGTAACCTATGTGCTATTCCAGACTATAATCTAACTCTGTGTCAAATTTCATCCAGATTGTTTTAGCCATATTGCCGTGATTGAGTAACAAACATCCATCCATCCAAACTTTCGCATTTATAATATTAATAAGATATACATACACAAACATACATACAATATATACTAGAGGTAGTAAGCAATAATAAGCAATGGTCGGACAGAAATTGTGAATATTTAAACAAGTAATACCAGACATTATGCAGCTTGCGTGCATTCGACGTTCGTATGAAAAATCAAATGTAAGTATTGATTGTAAACAAAAAGCCCTTTGCTACTGAGAACTTGATAATGAATTTGTTAATCTATACGATAATACGTCGCCTTAAAGCTTATTTTTCCATACGACCAATACTTGTTGTGATAAGTTTTTTCCTCAATTTCAAAAAAAAAAGAATGACTTCAAAAAAACAATAAAAAGTAAAAAATAACTGATTGGTAGTTTTCATTTATGTACTTAGATCTAACTCATAGTCTATCTGTTTATTAAATTTCATTCAAATCCGTTCAGCCGTTTTGACGTAAAAGAGTAACAAACATACACATACAAACTTTGATATTTATAATAGTACTGCAATTCCTACACTAGCGACAACCAGTGGCGGTATTTGGGTCATAGCTTGATGACACGTTTGGCTCAGTCTGTAGTGACCCTACTTACTGTGCCAGCGATCGCGGGTTCGAGTCCCGCTGGGGACATTCGTTTGTGTAATGAGCACGACGTGTATGTGTCATGGGTGTTTTTATTTTTAATATTTATGTATTTAAAGTTATTATATATGTGTAGTGAATCAACTATCTGGTATCCATAACACAAGCCTCGTAGCTTACCATGGAACTAGATGGTCTGTGTGTTAATGTTCCTACATATTTATAACTGCTAAGCAACATAATATGTACATACAGACGTTTTTAAATAGCTTTTCATATATTCGCTATTAGTTTTCAACACGCATTCAGACCTTTCAAAACGTAATTACCGTTTCGAGCGTACAATTTAAAATAATATTCGCTAAAATTGCTACTTGAGAGCTTGTTATACCACATTTGATACTATTTTCTACTTATTTATGAAATCTTTTGAAAACACTTGTTATAGTTTTCCCGAATAGCATTCTTTTTATGGCATGCAAATATTTTTAGGTGAGCTTAACATGGCTATGTTTGACTGAATATAAGCTATCCGTGTCTATCTAAATGTAATGTCGTTATTAAATGAGACTACTGTTTGGGTCCGAGGTCCGTTTGTATTCAGCCCTTTTTAATGTCCCACTGCTGGGGTGGGCCTCCCATACGAGTGGGATCAGGCGACAGTCCACCATGCTGGCCAAGTGAGGGTGGACTTCACATGTCTATTGAAAACTTACTAGGTTCTCCCAGACATGCAGGTTTCTTCACGACGCGATGTTTTCTTTCACCTTAAGACAGGTAATCATGTTGGAAATGATTCGCACATGAAAATAGCTGAGGTGCGTGACCCGGGATTTGAACCCACTTCACTCGGTTTCCCAAGCAAGCGCGTTACCACTGGGCTACCACTTCCAGGTCCGTTTATTACTGACTTAATAGGTATTACGTTAGAGGATACCCACACTACAAAAACGTATGACGATAAAACTCACACATAACATCATATTATAGGCTAAGGCAGTGGTAAGGCGCTATTTTATGTATATATTGTAGTAATTGTAACAATTTAAACTACACAAATACGTTGAAATCCATCAAATAATTTCACAATAAGCCATCGCAACGAATGTATCCACAAAGTTTATAAATTATTCCCTTGTTCATTCAACATACTCTTATGATTAATGTGTGTGGTGATTAAATACCCACAAATGCACCAAAAATGTGTTTCGGCCACGACAATTTTCGCTATCCCAATTATGAAAGCAATAATGACATTCAACAATATTCAATATATACTAAAGTATCAAATTTAATGGCGCCCGACGTGGGGCAAAACAACTTACCTCTACAGCTTTAATGACAGCTCTTCAAAAGTTTCACCTGAAAATAATAACGTTGTTCTGCAATATCAATTAAATATATACTAGTGTTCGCTCAGCGAACGAAATTTGACCATAATCATTATTAAAAATAGGTTTTACTACTCGAAAAAAAATAAAAAAGTAAACTTTAAAGTCGATTCAACAGAAAAGGGCTATCTGTGTACTCGACTTGTAAAGTCGATTTTAGTGAGGCTATTGGTTTTAGTCTTCATAAGTCATACGATATATATTTCCTGCTCTAACTCGCACATAGTTAATCTTCACGGAATCCATAAAAAAGCAATAGAACAAAAACATTGTGTTTTAATTCAATTCAATTATCTTGTTAATGGCTTCAAAGCGTGCCAGTTGAGTACAAATTACTTCGCCAATGTCACGTAGTATGGAAGAGATACGAAGCTCGTGTTTTAATGTGCGATTTATATGTTTTAATATATCACTTGACATTGACAGTTAGAGTTTTTTTATCTATAACACTAAAGCTCGTCAATAGCAACAGAATAAAAAAAATTGGTAGACAAACAGAGGAGAAAAAGGTAGTGAACGATTGCTGCATACTCTTGAACGCCATTTTTGATAAAACTAATTATACGAAAAGCTCTAATTAATTAAAATTGAATTTTAAGTGGTATTACTTATAAGTCAATTATAAGTCTAATTGAATAAAGTTTATTTCATTTCAATGTTAAGTGGAATTTTTCGAGAGTGAAAATTCGTCCAGACGATAAGCAAAACAACAACATTATAAAAAAGTATGTAATATATAAATAATCTATACTAATATTATAAAGAGGTAATAAAGCATAAAATTTGTGAGTTTGTGACGATGTAGAGGGAAATCTCTGGATCTACTGAACCGATTTAGATGAAATTTGGTAAGAAGATAGTTTAAGACTCTGGGAAAGACATTACTTTTATACCGGTAATCATCCCTTAAGGGGGTAAAAATGGATGAAACTTTGTATGGGGAGTCAAGCTAGGGACGAACCCGAGCAACTCCTACCGGGCGCGTCCCCAGGTGGCGGATAGGGGCATGCCACCCGCTTAGAGGGGCGGGTGGTACCGGAGAAATCCGGCGCGGACCAAATGGCTTGGATGGGGCCGCTCGTCTAGGCCTCGAGCCGAAGACGTTGCGGCCACCAGTGGTGGGACCGCTTGGTCCCACAACCGGATGATGGGTGCCGGTTGCGGGACTGTGGTCGCAGGCCCGCATTCGGCGGAGGGGTAGGCCGCGGTGGGAGAGGAGTGCCGGTATTTCGGTGCGCCGTTCTCCCTACCTTCCGCGGCCTAGACGGGGCCGCCACCGTTTGATGGCGGACGCGGTGGGGCTGCAGGGGAAGAGGAGTGTCGGTGTTTCGTTGCCGCTCTCCCTGTCCTTTGCAGCCGATTGGAGGTGGCCCACTTCGGTGGGCGGTGTTTTGGTTTTATGGGGCTGCTCCGGGTACCTCTCTGACGTAGCAGAGTTGACTGTGGAGCAGCCCCATTGGTTTAGTGGTCTGCCTAGTATTTAGGCAGACCTGCCGCCGGGGCGCCGTAGTAGTTATGCGCAAGCGATCCTGCGGCATCCCACTAAGGCGGGGGGAAGGGATGTCGGGTTTTAGTGGGTAGTACCGGCTCTTCTAGCCGGTGAGCCCCACATCACCACCTGGGGGATCAGGTGGTATGCGTAAATGCATTTCCCGACGATAAAAAAAAAAAAAAAAAGGGACGAACCCGAGGGTAGCAAGGTTGAGTCGCTAGTCTTTGTATATACAGGCAAAGAAAAACCAGTTCAAAACCTTTTTATCCTCTGTTTGTCAAATGTTATTTTTTATTTAGTTCAGCTTTAGTGTTATCATAAAAAAAAAGAATAAATCTGTCATTTTTCATAATATTATAAAGGTACGGGAACTTGATAGCATTCACTGCCGTGCGCCCGTAATATGAAACGTCAAATCAGTAAGGATTTATGGCGGAAGCGGTTACGAGTTTAAGTGTACGATGTTTAATCCCTCAACTTAAACCCACATATTTAACTAGAATGATGTAATTTTGAGTTAATTTAAAATGAGGTACTCAATTCACCTGTATCCATACTAATCCATACTAAAATTATAAATGTGAAAGTAACTCAGTTTGTCTGTCTATTTGTCTGTGTCTTATCACGCTCAAATTAACCAATTATGATGAATTTTAATAATAATATGGAAATGGACCTTGGAAAAGGACAAGGACAAACTTGAAGGAGGTGAAGGGTTGATGTATTGAAAACAAGTTATTTCTCATGATAAGAACATAAAAATTCGTTATATATTATATGTTGGTAAGAAATACCTGAGCGAAGCTATGGTAAATCGCTAGTCTATATATAAATAGGTAAAAACGAAACAGTTCAATAACTTTTTTTCCTCAGCTCAGTACCTTTTTCTCCTTTTTTTGTTTCGTAGCTTTTGACGAGATTTAGTGTTCATCAATGAAAAGAAATATTTTGGTTTTTTTTATCGATATTAAAAAAGGTTTTTAAGACTAAACATTCTATTCAATTCAATTTCTTTGTTATTCAATTCAATTTCTTTGTTTAATGGCTTCTAGGAGTGCCGTTTGAGCACCATTTACTTCGCCAATGTCGCGTAGAATGAAGAAGACACGTTATATATAGAAGAACCGGTAAAAAAAGACAAACTTTCGATTCTCAAGAGTGAAATAATTAGCTAGTTGACACCACCAAATAATGGACATAATTTGTATGAACTTTCAAAATAGTGCTCCCCCATACATTTTGTATTGAAACATCAGCCAAGGACCTTTTATGCAACAACTTTTGTTATGTCTTGTGTAACTTATACTTATTTAGCAAATAAAATAGCAAAAGAAACAAAATATTTACATAACAATCCATTTCCATGACTTTCAACCTCTATAACTTATAACCCGGACATTAGATTATATGAGTCAAAACAAAAATATAAATATTTGATTTGAGTGATTATTAAGATGTATTAGTCTAAATTAAGTTCTTATATTTAATAAAAATTACATAATAATTGACTGAATGCAGACATTAAAAAGAGCTGAATACATACATACATATTACTACAACATTATATATTTTTATCATATGAAATGAAATCGACATATATGAAATCCGGAGTTAAACTATTAGTCGCGAAATAATATTGGTAGTGGTGTTTTCTTCTTATGATATAAAGGTCTTAAATATTAATATATAAGTTTATTAAAAACCCGACTTCGTAAAAAGCGAACTTAAAAGATGAGATCAAGCTGACGAAGAAACACACATACGGATCAAACACATAACCCTCCTTTGGTATTCACCGCAGTCGGGTAATAATATCCATCGTCCATGTTTTTTGAGAAATGTGATACATAACCATACTAATAATATAAATGTATAAGTAAATCTGTTACTTGTTCACGCTTAAAAACGCTGAAAAGTTTTCGATAAAATTGGTTAAGAACATACATATGTACATAGATTGCATCCAGAGATCGGACATAAACTTGATCTCTGTCCCACTTTGCGAGCGAAGCCGTGGACATAAAATAATATTCTACATTAGTAACTAAGTTCTAAACTTGAAGTAATTTATTTTAAGCGACACGTTATATGGAAAATTAACTTTTCTAATAAATCATTGCAGTGTGTTGCTGAGGGCTCGGAAGTGAAGGAGACAAGTTCTATTCACGGTTGTCAAACTTTTACACTGATATATATATATATATATATATATATATATATATATATATATATATATATATATATATATATATATATATATATATATATATATATGAAAGTTTATATGCGAGTGTTTTTACTTCTTCACGCTGTAACGGCTCAACAGATTTTAGTAAAATTCGTAATGGAGATAGCTTATATCTTATAAATGCGAATTGCTCTAAGTTTGTTAGACTTTCATCTAAAACAGCTGGGTGGATTGGTGTATGAAATTTTGTACATAGATAGAATTAGACTGTAACCTGGAGTAACACATAGGCTATTGATAGTAATTTTTACTATATGATGGCAATACATGTACATAATATGTAAAAAATTGAAGGCATCCGAGCGAATCAAGGGCCACTAGTAAGATATATTTTATCGACGTATCTATCACTCGATAAGAACCACGTGTACTAATAAATATTAAACATTTTCATTGAAATTAAAAACCTACCAACGTTTTATTCCTATAGCTTTTCATATCCTTAATACATCTCAGCATTTAATGATTGTATAATTACATCTTAACTAAAAAGGTACGCCACCCGCAAAATGCGCTTTAAATTTAATTATTTCACCCGTATCAGTGCCTTTTTTTTAAATAATTTTACTTATTACTAAAAAATTACTACATGATTACTAAAAAAATAAAACACATACAAACCTATCCCACGGGAATTGTACATTTTTCTGGGATTAAAAGAAGCCTACGTGCTATTCCAAACTATAATCTATCTGTGTGCCAAATTTCATCCAGATCTGTTCAGCCGTTCTGGCGTGAAAGAGTAACAAACATACTCACAGACTCACATTTATAATATTAAATACGGGTATACGTATATATACATTAAAGTCAAATATGTATGTTTGTGAATACCAGTTTGAACGATTTTGATTTTAACTTTGTAGTATAAGCAAGTGACGCACCCCATCGTTTCGATTAAACTTAAATGAAAAACAAAGGGTGATACCACTAAGTAGGTACTCGTAACTTTGTTACCTAGATGTGTAGTGTGTACCTCTATCTATGTACAAAATTTATATGTTCTTTTAAAGAGAGTCTTCAAAAATCATACTACTGCTTTACATGGTGAAGGAAATCATCGTGAGGAAACCTGCATGTCTGAGAGAACCTAGCAAGTTGTCTGCCGACATGCTCAGTCCGCTCGCACTTGGTCAGCGTGGTGGAGTACGGCCTAATCTCCTGAGTATTGAAAGGAGGTCCAACTCATCATACTTATGACTACATAAATAATATATACTAATATATGTATATATAGTCTATCTATTCCATACTGACCGTTATAACCTGTATAGGGACGAACCTGAGCGAAACGAGAGTGAGTCGCTAGTAGGCTATTTAAAAATGCTAAAATAATTTTTCATATCGGAACTAAACAACCAAAGGTTGGCGATTTCAAACAAACAAACAAACAAACAAACAAACGAACGAAAAAGCTTTATATATTAGTATATATTATAGATATACATAAATAAAAGTCAGATGTAACACCTAGTATAGCGCACCCTTGTCATCTCATCGTTTTCGCTTCAAATTTAATTTCGACCCTCTCTCATATGATTAGATATTTTAAATAGTATGTGACATGGAATAAAATGGATTTGGCGTATTGATTGGGGTTCAGTGATTTTTAATGTACGGACTGGTAAAAGCCGGCGGTTTGTTTGCTCTTTGTTTATATTTTTAACCTACTTTTTTTAAACTAGTAGATGTTTTATTGATATGTTTTTGTACTAACGGTACGTTTTATAAAATTAATCTTAAGTATGTATTCATCTCTTTTTAAGGTCGCACTGCTGGAGGTGGTTCCCAAGGAGGGTTGACGTCAGGCAGGCGGCCGGTCGTAAAACTTTTGCCAAATCCTATCAGCAGTACAGAAGCTGTACTGCGCCGACCCCAAGTGATTGGGAAATGGGCAGGGAGAAGACTGCTGGAGGTGTGTCTACCAATACGAGGGAGATCAGGCCATAGGCTTTCGAAATCTTGCTAGGTTCTCTCAGACATGCAGGTTTCCTCACGATGTTTTCCTTCGCTGTAAGGCTAGTGGTGATCATGTTGAAAGTGATTCACATATGAAAATATCAGAGATACCAGGGTTTTGAACCCGCTTTACTTGGCAAGCGAGCGCGTTAAACCTGAACTAGCACTGCGTACGTTAGGTATATGGGAACATTATTTCAAAAATCCATATTATTGTTGAATCATTTCTATAAAAATTATTAAAATTGGTAAACCTTATTGTTAAAAAATACTCATTTGTGTACACTTATTATTATGGCTTCAAACCACATAATATATGTTATTCCATGAGATTCACATAAAAGATCGGGATAAAAGAATATTATACATTCCTTCTATAAGCTAAGATCCAACTAGGGTCGTCCATCACTTATGTGTTTAACTGCTTACCGAATCATAATCGTTTTATTTAGTACTAGCAACTCACCCTCGTTTCCCTTCGGGTTCGTCCCTACATTTCATTTTTATTGGATAAAAAGTAACCTGTGTGCTATTCCAGACTATAATATCTCTGTGCCAAATTTCATCCAGATCTGTTGCTGTTCTGGCGTGAAAGAGTAACAAACATCCATCCATCCACATAAACTTTTACATAATGCGAATTTTATGTGCATATGTATGTTCGTTACCCCTTCACGCTGAAACGGCTAGACAGATTTATATGAAATTTAGTACACTGATAGACTGTGACCTGGAGTAAAAAATAGACTACTGTTAGGTATCTAGGAAGGCATCCGAACGAATCGGGGTAAATTGCTATTAGATACCTAAATATGTCGCCACTGAACCTAATAACAAGGGTTCATTTACTAAAAATAAGTAATTTTCGTTTTTAAGGTTCCGTATCCGATGGGTGCCAGCGGAACCCTATTACTAAGCCTCCGCTGTCTGTCCTTCCGTCCGTTAGAGGGCTGTACCTCATGAAATATAATAGGTGGAGAGTTGAAATTTTCACATGTAGTATGTATTTCTATTGCCGTTATAACATCAAATAATAAAAATAAATAAAATTAAGAATACAAGAAACATTTTTTTAATGTTCGTAATCAATCATCAAAGGTAATATACTACATACGTAGAGTAAAAGTCATATTAATAAAAAGTTCATGTACGGTACGGTACGGAACCCTTCGTATGCGAATTCGATTCGCACTTGACCGATTTTTATGTTTTATTTCACTTGCTTACCATTAACTGCTTTGACGTATCACTTATATAGCAAAGAGTAAGCAGATGAGTTAAACAGGTTTTACGTAGGATCTTATACTACGTAGTATAAGGAAAACTTGATTCTAACTTCAATACTCATTAAAATTCTAACTCCTTTGTTTCAAACATTAATGAAACATTTTTCACCCTAACGCTATAAACTACAGTTCGCGTGAAAATATGTTATTTTTAACACGTTAAGTTGTCGTAGCGTTAGCAAAAAAAAATACAATAAATATTTTGGTGTTGGCATCATCTAAGCCGAAAATTTTTGTTTTGTATAACATTTATACGTATAATAAAATTCTAACTGAGTCGAATCTGTACTATAAACTTTTTTTGGAGAATCTTATTGAAATAGTTATTATTATCGATACAGTGTCCGAATCTATCTATAGTTTTTAGAATTTTTGTCTGTCTGTCTGGGAACACATCACGAGAAAACCACTAGGGAGATTTTGATAAAATTTGGACGTTGATAGCTGGTTATCCGGGCCAACATATAGGATACTTTTACTGCGGGAAAGAATCTCATCTTTGAGAAATCTATACTAACCGTTAAAATATAACTAGGGACGGCGGAGTAAGGGTGAGTTGCTAGTATTAATATATAAATACGAATATGTTGGTCCGTTACTCCTTCGGCTCTATTGATTTGAGTGAAATTTGAAATAAATGTAAGCAGTATTATAGACTTATTACCAACATAATATGTTCCTGCGATAAAAATCATAGTACATTTTAATATATTATGTATGTACATAATTCTTCTGTACGCGTGTTAGTCACCTAACTCCTCCTAAACGGCTGGACCGAATATGATGAAATTTTGTGTGTATATTTCAATGGCTTCCTGGATGGTTTGAAAACACAATTAGGCTCGGTAGATGGCGCTGCAGTTGGTGTGTCATCAAATCATTATTAGTTATATCATAAAGCCAAAGATTTTCTTTTAGTAGCTTAAACGCGGGCAAAACCACGGGTACTGCTAGCACTAATATAAATGTGAAAGTTTGTGTATTTATTTGTGTACTTTTGTCACTCCTTCACGCAGTAACGGCTGGACTGATTTGGATGAAATTTGGTACACAGATAGACTATGCTGGACACAAAGAGTACTGCTAGTAACAAAATTGGCTAAAACGTGACGCTGCCCATATATAATACTAGCGACTCACCCTCGCTTTGCTCGGGTTCGTCCTTAGGTTGCTTCACCACACAAACGTTCATCCCCATTCTCACCCCTTTAAGGGATGATTTCCGGGATAAAAACTATCCTATGTCCTTCGCAAGGTCTCAAACTATCTTATTCAGTACAAACAAACAAACAAAAAAAAACTCTTTATAATATTGGTATGGATTTAGATTATAAACAGAAAAGGCACTTAGGGACGCACCCGAGGGAGTGAGGATAAGTCTAAACTATTTTCCTATTAATGATTAGTTTATACCAATATCATATTCATTAAAACATGATACCCACGAGGACACGAGCTTTTCTCAGCAGAACTGCCTTCCGAGTCGGTGGTAGAGGTTTATCGTCCCACTGCTGGGCGTGGGCCTCACTTCAATGTGAGGAGGCTTAGACCATAATCTACCACACTGGCTAAGTGCGTGGCGGACAGAGCATCGCAATCGCAATTAGTCTTTCGAAAACGTTGACCTTTCAGATTTTAAAACGATGTTTTACTTCACCGTAAGACAAGTGGTGATCATGTTGAAAGTGATTCATACATGAAAATATCAGAGATACGATACCCGAATTTGAACCCGCTTCACTCTGTTTCCCATGCGCGTTACTACTTGGCTAACACTGTCTTACTTATATACTGACATGTAATTTAAATGTTGATATAATTTGAAAAAAATTCCAGCAACTATCTTTCTTTCTCATGGACTTGCAATACTAAATCTATTAAAATAAAAGATCTACCAATTATTAATTAAATTGAATGAAAAGTACCCAAGTTATGCTTTTAAAGACGCTCCATGCGAGTGGAATCGGGATTAAAAACTAGTTTAAATCTATATATAATATAAATATTTAACCGTGTCTGTTCGCCCTACTTATTTTATTATTTGGCAGAACAACAGATTACTTTAGCAACTACATTTTTTCAATTGAAAAATTCATTCTCTAGGGAAAGCTTTTTCAGCTTGTAACAATTTATTCTATACATCCACTAGCTTTTTCCATCGACTTCTGTATTATTTTAAACTTCTGTTAGAACAACCTATTAAATAATAATAATTTAGTCCACTGCTGGGGGTGAGCCACCCTTAAATGCAAGGGGTTCAAATTACCGTCCATCATAATGGCCAACTTCAGGTTGACTAACTTCACTAGTCTTTTGAAAACGTGCTAGATTCTCTCAGACATGCAGGTTTCTTCACCATGGTTTCCTTCACTGTAGGACAAGTGGTAATCATGTGGAAAATGATTTGCAAATGAAAATATCAGATTTGAGAGACCCGGGGTTTGAACCCATCAATAAGATTTCCAAGCGAACGTGTTATCACTGGGTTACTGAAAGAACTAAAACTAGAAATAGTTTATGTTTTTTCATACTGTGAACTTGCGTGTTGCATTTCATTAGTAAGGCATGAAGAAGTGACGAAAAATAAAATGGCTTTTGTATTTAAATAAATATATTTTCTTCTAAGTACATCAAAAATCTAGCTATTTTCGACCGATTTCAAGAAAGGGATACTCAATTTGCCTGAATTTACACAAGCTACTATTTAACTTGCAATGTTCGTTAGCTGGTATGTTTGTTTGGAAGTCAACTGGACAAGCTGTCACAAGCTTAGAACTACTTCCTCTTATCCTACAGAGTTGACATTATACATATTGGTTCAGTTCCGATGAAAATGACTTTTTATGACAATTAAGACCTGATTCTCCATCTAGGATTGAGTAAAGATGAATGAACTCCTCAACGGCTAACAGTACAGACACAAAATTTTATATACATTCAATTATAATTTTATGTATTTTGCGCGACATCTTCGAGTTGTGACGAGTTATAGACCTCCATCTTTTTTTACTAAGGATGATATACCTATATTAGAATAGGTCTCAAAAAATATGATTTTCATAAATAAATATGTTGGGACATTAACATAAGAGTACTATCTAGTTCCATGGTAAGCTACGAGGCTTGTGTTATGGATACCAGATAGTTGATACACTACAAATATATTATAACTTTAAATACATAAATATTACAAATTATATAATAAAATAATACATATCATTTCAGTGTCTATCACTCTTTAATATATAAAGAAATATATTTTAAACACATTTAAAAGAAGGAGTAATCTTTCTTTCTACAAATTGGGCTTAAAAAACAAAAAAAAGTAAAAAAAAAATTATTAAAATTTCGTCCAAAAATTTGTTTAGCTGACGGTACACTTATAAATCTAGATTTAAATCGGCTAGTTAATCTACGTAAGTTAAAATGGGTAAAAGTAAAATATATTCATCAAAAGGTTAAGCGCTTAGTTAATTTTAACTTTAAGTTAGTTTTTAAGTCCAAATTTATACTGGGTTTGATTTATATTTTGTGAGAAACGTCATGTATTTGATTTCTGATAACAATAAATGTTAAAATAAAACTATCTTTTCGCGGATTTATTTAAATTGTTGGTTCCTTATGTATCGAATGCTACCCTTTCAGTTTTCAGCCATCATAGTCACGGGAGAAACTGTCTGTCGGCTTGTTCCGGTCAATCCCCGAAACGGCTGGACCGATTTTGATGGGACTTTCACTGGCAGATAGCTGATGTTACAAGGAGTAACTTAGGCTACTTTTAGGGACGCACCCGAGCGAAGCGAGGGTAAACCGCTAGTAACTCTATAAATCAACTAGACTAGTAAATTAAAGGTGTTCCTACATCGCATCATACGGCATCTAGGAAAGATGCCTAACATCAGCCTATGTGTTACTCCAGCTCATAGTCTCTATCTGTGTACTGAATTTCATACAAATCGGTCCAGTCGTTTTAGCTTGAAGGAGTAACAAACATGCGGACATATAAAATTTCGCATTTATATTAGCCTGTAGATGTACGAGTATATAAGTACGTAAATAGCACTGCTTTTAGTAAAGCGAAGAAAATAACATATTTTTTTAAATCTTACGTACATTTTGTTTGGTTTCTTTTGTTGTCGCGTCAAAGGGCTTTCATACATTTACAGTCTTTAGTCCTTGTATATGGGAATTTTTAATTAATCACATACTAAATGCTTTACGTGACTTTACTTGACACTATTTAATATTATTAGTTCACAAATAAAAAAATAAATTATAATTAAAACTAGCAGAACCTGCGGCTTCTCCGCGTTCAATCTACAGACTAACTCTATTGTTTTATATAATTTTTCTATGTTTTCTATGTATTTATATAATATTAAATTATGTATTTGGATATTGTTAATACAAAAATACTAAAATTGCGACAAAAAATGGAAGGTGGAGGTAGAAGTGTTAAAAATACTTTTGCGCACAGCCAAGAAGTGGAATGCCCTGCCTGCGTCTGTTTTTCCGAATGCGTATAACCTGAAGCTACTGAAGGCGCGTGTTAACAGGCTGTTCCTGAGCAAACTCGCTAGATCATAGACCTCATCTATGCCATCGAACTAAGATAAAGGTCAAGAGTGAGCCCTTAGCCTATTTATAATAAAAAAACGACCTATTCTCATACCTACCAAATACCCAGTACCGAATTCAACCTTAGCGCCGCCCCTGGACACAAAAAAATGCCGCCCCATTATCAAATTTGGCATTAAATTGATAAAATTTCTTTTAATTATTATTTTTTTGTAAAATTCAGAAAGTTGATTCATAAACGTTTTCATTGTTTTGAAAAATGTACTAGTAGCATTTTCGATAACATTTTTTTTTCTCGCCCTCCGAATTTTGCCGCCCCTGAAAATTTGCCGCCCTGGACACTAGCCCCGAGTGCCCCTAGTATAAATCAAGCGCTGCAAATACCTATACAAAAAACACATTAAAATCGGTCGAGCAGTTTCGGAGGAGTGCGACTACAGACTCCATACACGAGATATTTATATATTACACTAGCGACTCACCCTCGCTTCGCTCTGGTTCGTCCATAACTTGCTTCCCAATACAAACTTTCATCCCCATTTTCACCCCCTTAAGGGCTGATTTCCGGGATAAATATAATCCTATATCCTTCCCGGGGTCTCAAACTATCTTCTTACCAAATTTCATTTGAACCGGTTCAGTTGATCCAGAAATTACCCCCTACAACGTCACAAACTCACAAATTCACAAACTCACAAACTTTACCTCTTTATAATATTAGTATAGATTGACGTGTCTTCACTCGTTTTTGTCTATGACTCTTATCTATTTGTTTTTTTTTATTTATTGAGGATTTTAAAAAATTAAAAGCTATTATTTTTTACCTACCATTACATCACGAGCATTTGAGTTAAAATATTTTTTTTTGTTTTTTTTTTATAACATCCGAAACAAATTTTACTTCTATTCAATAATAATTAATATATGTCTTTAAAACGAGTAAGTAATGTCATGTGGTTTTCTCGTGGTACGTTTCCAGACAGACAGACAGACAAAAATTCTAAAAACTATAGATTTGGCCGTCGTATCGATAATATTGAACTATTTCAATAAGATTTCCCAGAAAATATTTAATGTACAGATTCGACTCAGAATTTTATTATGTGTACGAGTAGATATAGATTATCAAAATTATGTTTGTCCATCTGTCAAGATCCTTTTGCTCAAAAACGCGTGAAAATATCAAGTTTAAATTAATATCAAATACTTCGGTTTTTTTAGGGTTTTAAAGTCAATCATTGTTTTCTATAGTTAACATAAATAAAAAAAATCGTAGGAATTCAATGAACACGTGGACCTTGCTATTTTTTATTATCTTCTATACTATAATATTATAATCTATAATATTATAAAGAGGTAAAGTTTGTGACTTTTTGACGTTGTAGGAGGTAATCTCTGGATCTACTGAACCGATTTAGATGAAATTTGGTAAGAAGATAGTTTGAGACCATGGGAAGGACATAGGATAGTTCTTATCCCAGAAATCATCCTTTAAGGGGGTGAAAATAGGTATAAAAGTTTTTATAAACCTAAGCGAAACGAGAGCGAGTCGCTAGTAGATATATGTACCTACATATAAAAGCGAAATATCACTCTGAGATTAATCACGAAATCTCACAAAGTATAAATGATAAAGTTTGAATTTGGGTAAATAGAGGTACTGGTAGATAGAGTCCTCACAAAGAGTAGTTCAATTAAGAAAGGATTTTTGGAATACCAACCCCTAAAGGGTTAAAAAAGGGTTTAGAATTTTACACAAAACTCGTATGTTTTTGGTGCCAGATCAAAAATGAGTATTCTGGTTCCACATACATAAATAAATCACTTCAAGCAAAGCTATTACGTACACATATACATATATATGTCTAGGTTTTTTTATTATATGCTTCTTTGACTACACATAAATTGCAAAACTGTCTCTATAAGAAATATATAACATCGTCTTTATCTTTTAAAAATTCGAAAATAAAATTATTTTGTAAATAATTATTTTACAACGATATTATCGTTATTTTAATTTATATTTATTAAAATCTTAAAACTTGTTCAAATATAAACTGAATATATCGTTAGTTTTTCCAACGGATACGTAACAATACCGTTTATAGGCGTATTATTTTTAACAGATAACAACCATAACGATATTGAGCATAAATAAAACAATTTTTTTACTCGATTTCAAAATAGAGGTATCTCATCTATTTTTGTGTGTATTTTACGCGATATTTGTGTCAATTGAAAATCGATTTTCATTTTTTTTTATTTAATAGGTTATATGCATAATTTATTTGTGTTAAATATATCACAAAATCCAATTTTTCATGCAATTCCGCCTATTTTAATCGCAAGCGCTAACATAATTATAATATAATAAAAAAATTACATAACATACCGTAAATTGGTCCAATCCACCAAATTCCGAAACAAAAACTAAAAACACATGGGAAAATAGATTTTATCCGTTAAAATATCCTTTTATTTTGTAATTTTCACTGATTTTCGTTTTAATGTTTTAGAGACTTCCTTCCGCGTACGCACGCGTATAGAAACTGCCCTGGCTGCCTCGAGGGAGGTGAAATATCGATGTTTTAAAACCATAGCATTATCACGCGACTGTTCTTACTAAATATACCTATCAGAAATAATATAGACAATGTGTCATTGAACTAAACATAGCGCCAAACAATAATATTTAAAACATTATGTAATATATAAATATCTCGTGCCACGGTGTTTGTGGTCGCACTCCTCCGAAACGGCTCAACCGATTTTAATGTTATTTTTGTATATTTGGTAGGTATGAGAATAGGTCATGAACTATGTTTTACCCTCCTATCTCACTTCGCTCATGGAGTCAAGGAGCTAAACACTTCTTCAAAAACATACACCTCGCCATATCGCCTCTACTGGTGACAGGAGAGCTGCCTCATTTTCCAAAGAATCGGCATCGCCATTTAACGGGGGAATGCGGCTAGCCTTCTTGCCACTATTCCACGCGGACATGACTGGTACAATAATAATTATGTGTACATTTGTTTTGTATATATGATTAAAATTTAAGTAATATTGTATTTTGTTTTATAAACCGACTTCCAAAAAAGAGGAGGTTCTCAATTCGTCGGAATCTTTGTTTTTTTATGTATGTTCACCGATTACTCGAAGACGCCTGAACCGATCCTTTGAAAAAAAAAATTTTTCAAAGGATAATTACTTCCCCGGTAGTACCGTGTAAAGTTTATATAATAGGTTTTTAAAAAATAAACAAATAAATTATTTTTTTAAATAAATTCCTTAACCGAATATGTTATAAAAAAAACTTACAAATTACCAGCTTATTGCTTCTATACAAAAAATGCAAAGCAAATCTAATATATTTTGATGTATAATATTTTTAACTATTATTAGAGTTCATACCTAATCAATCATATTTACCTATTAGATATTCATATCTTAAAATATTGTCGGCTGGCACCGACTTCTAAAATATCTGATTAGGTATCTATTCTAAATGTAAACACCCGTTTAGTTATTTTTTACATTTTAGTGCCTGAAAGTAGTTTTTTTTAGTTTTTATTTAAAATTCAATGATTAGAACGTTAATTAAAATGCCTTAAAAATTCATTCCTATCACATAAATTTTTTTTAGGTGAACTGATCTGCCCTCTCGTATTGAAGGGCCCCAGCCCAGCAGTGGAACGATAAAAAGGGCTAAATACAAAGATGGACTGAAAAGAGATCACATTAAGCCAAGTCATTGTTGTGAAAGAAAATGTTAGCGGGGAAATATAGTGGAAGAAATTTGTTATATATAAGAGCAAATTTATATAAAATTCAAATTAATATTAAATTTCCCTTGGGCTCTTTTCAGCAGAACTGCCTTTCGAGTTTGGTAATGTACCCTTATACATTCTGATACTTACATACTGACAATTAAATACAACAATAGAAAATTCAAAATTACTTGTAAAAATCTACTCCAATAAAGTAACATTTTATCCGATTTAAATGTATGATCAATACAGATTTATACTTAAAATTATATTTTAAAATACAAAATAATCGATTTGTACGTTTTCATCGACTAAAGAACATCACTATACGCTTTCCCGGTAGTAAGATCGTTCAATATTCCCCGTGAAGCCTAGTAGACAAGGATGGACGATGCAAAAGGAACATTTTCCCATACGTGCGAAAGAGACAAAACATGCCTTATATTATTTTTCAAATTTGTTTTGGTTTCCAATTGAAAATGGCGATTCATATTTTAGAAATCCCGCTGTTAAATTATTTAAGTGTCAGTGAATTATGTTCTTAGTTATTTTATGTATTATTTGATATGTGCATATTTAGTACTAGCTTTTATAAGTGATTACGTCTGTATATATTTCTGTTTGTTTCCAACCCACGCATTGTACGAAAACGCGTAAAACCCTTAATCTATTTTGTACAAGAAAAAACAACTGAACCGATTACAATGAAACTTATTGCTCCGTTGTAAATCCAAACGATTATCTATAAAATAAAAAAAGTTTTACTGAAATCTGTCCCACTATTCTTAAGTTACATGCGATCAAACATATGTATAACAAGTGATTTATTCTTGCTTCGTTCGTGTACTTCCCAATATGCCTTCTGTATTCATAATATTATATACAAACAGCATTTTAGCTAATTTTAGAACTAACAATAGCATAATATGTGTTAAGCCAGATCGTAGCCTATCTGAGTACTAAATTTCACCCAAATCAGTCCAGCCCTTTTATTGCTTGAAGCAGTGACAAACATACAGACATACAAACTTTCGCATTTATAACAATATATAGTGGTATATATAGGACTAGCAACTTACGTAGGTACGAGGATTTTGTTCACAATTTCATGTATTTTTTTCGCGCGGAACTCTAATTCTTTTTCTTAAATGAAAGTAGACTAAGTTACTCCTTATAACATCAGCTATCTGCCAGTGAAAGTCCCGTCAAAATCGGTCCAGCCGTTTCGAAGATTAGCCGGAAAAAGCAAACAGACAAAAAAAATGTTTTCTTTTTAAATTATAAATACCGTATATAATTTTATATGCATTTAGTAAAAATCTATTATTTTGATATTACACACAGACACTTCAATTCTATTTATCTGTATAGATGTATAGATAAGTACGCAGATGTTTCATGTACACTTTAAACCAACAATAAGTGTACACTCGTATCATTCAAATGACATAAAAAAGGACGACATAAGCCTTTTAAGCCGACAGAAGAGGATGATGTCAAATGAAATACTACAATATTGTTTCAAAGGTTATGTTAATGACAAAAGATTCTAAACCATAATATACGTATCTGTCTATACATATAATAAAATTGTAACTAAGCCGACTCTGTACATTGAATATTTTTTGGAAAATCTTATTGAAATAAACATTATTATCGATACAGAGTACGAATCTATAGTTTTTAGAATTTTTGTCTGTCTGTTAACGCATCACAGAAAAAGCACTGGAGGGATTTTGATAAAATTTGGTATGGTGATAGCTGATTATACAGGTCATGTTGACCTGTATATAGGATACTTTTTACCGCGGTAAAATGTCTCATTTCTGAGAAAAAATACAAAAACTGCAATATAAAAGTACACTAATATGTAAAACCTAAGAATTTGGTTTTTGGAGCCGCGGACAATGCTAGTACGTCAAATAATCTCACCCTCGCTCCGCTCGGTTTCGTCCCTAGTTACGGTTTAAGGTTTAGTATAGATTTCTCAGAGATGAAATATTTTCCCGCAGAAAACTATCCTATATGATAACCTATCATCATACCAAATTACATCAAAATCTGTTCAGTGGTTTTCTCGTGACGCGTTCCCAGACAAACAGACGACAGACAGATAGACAGAGAGACAGACAAAATTTCTAAAAATTATAGATTCGGCCTCTGTATCGATAATAATATAAAAAATCGATTTTCCAAAAAATATTTAATTCAAAAAATATTTAATGGTCTGCTTCGGCAGACCTGCCGCCAACGTTAAAAAAAAAAAGTTTCGACTCAGAATTTTATTATAATTTAGCGAAATCTGTATCTACATGAAATTTTAAAAAAAACAATGACTGTAACGTATTGTGTACAGCATAGACCCCAAAACAATAGTTATAATAAAAATTATCTGTTTGTCTGTTGTGTATGCGCGTTTTACGGAAAAATTACTGAACTAACAGAAAAATATGCTATAGAATAAAAATACATACGTCTTTCTCCTAAGATACCACACTCGCAATAGCTATTTATATCTATATAAAACGTATTCAGGGACGAACCCGAGAGGAGCGAGGGCCAGTAACTAGTCCATATATAAATAGGCAAAGACAAAACAGTTCAGTACCGGAGAAGACGACAGTTCAGTACCTTTTTCTCCACTGTTTCTCAAACGATTATCTTTGTTTTGTTTAATATCTTTCATCTTAATCGGTTCACTAGATCCAGAGATTACCCTCTACAACGTCACAAAGTCACAAACTTTACCTCTTTATAATATTAGTATAGATTATGTACACACATATGAAGTTATACTTTGGCGTAACAACAAAAATAACTGAAAATTTCATCCCGTATGTCACAACTCTCTGTTTGTAAAAGGAACGCAGCTAACTTCATCATGTCGCTTTTTGGCTGTCGGTGTGCGCGCGCATCGTAAAAATATATACATATTCAAATATGCGTGTAAATCTAAGAAAGTATTATATAATAAATTCTTAGTAACAATATTGAGTTGAGAAATTACACTGCTGTAATTAAAAAAGCAGTATATAAATATAGCTTCCGTACTAAAATTGATCTCTCAACAATCGTGTCGGATTTACACATAGGATTCGTATTCAACCCTTTTTAACGTCTCACTGCTGGGGGTGGGCCCCACTTCAATACTCGGGGGATCAAGCCACAGTCACCACGCTGGCCAAGTGCGGGCGGACTGAGCATGTCTGCAGACAACTTGCTAGGTTCTCTCAGACATGCAGGTTTCCTCACGGTCCTGGGTTAGAAGCCTGGGTCGGACCAAGTTTAGTCATTGAGTCTTTCTGTATAGTAAGTCTTAGTAACAGCCCGGAGTTGGGAAGTTGGTGGCGTTTCACCCCCGTGCCCCGGAGAGCAAGTGTCGCGTCGGTCCTGCGCCTTAACTACCACCGGTCGTGTCTCGTGTCGTCCCACCGGAGTATGAGAGTGACAGGAATAGAGAGTGCACTTGTGTCAGCAATATAGTGTATAATATCTCCTACAGTTGGCTAGTCTCAGTGAGATTGGCCGCCGTAGTCGAAATGGATTACGAAAACATCAAATAGGCAGAAAGATTAACACTCCCTCTCTAAGGATGCCGCTGAATTCCAAAACAAAAGGAAAAATAAAATAAGCACATAAAAATAAAATATTTTATTTAACCTCCATGTAGTGTCGAAATAAACATAATTGAATCATTTTTCTGAATAACATATTCTAATTCACCAAAAAGTTCCCAATCTGCATCATTTATCAGCACTAAGATGCCCGGCCTGACTGAGTCGCCCTGAAAGAAAATATATTTGCTATAATGTACATATAATAAAATTGTAACTGATCGCAGTCTGTACATGGAAGATATTTGAGAAAAACTATTATTGTGGTCTTTATTAATGTTATTGAACCAAAAACAATGATTTTTAGAATTTTTGTCTGTGTGTGTGCTAATCTCAGAAATGGCTTAACCGATTTGGGTGTGGTTTTCACTCATGTATTGTGGTAAGCTTTACTTAATATTTATGATTATATATTGTTTTATTTCAATCGATTCATAAATAAAAAAGTTATGTCAATTTATACAATCACCTAGGGACGAACCTGAGCAAAGTGAGAGTGAGTCCCTAGTAAAAAAATATGTATATCTATGTTCATTAAAATATTTATGTAGCTTCCTCATGGACTAACTACCAGATAGATGATACACTACACATATATAACTTTAAATACATACATATTATGAATATAAACACCCATGAATAGAGTACAAACATTTGTGCTCATCACACAAATGAATGCCCCCAGAGGGACTTCTTTCTTAGAATTTGGTAAATAAAATTAAAAAAAATGAACAAAAAATCTTATAAGTAGTTCACCTGCAAAAACAATTCAGGTCTTTCTTTCAATAAATTATCTTTTATCCAAATAAGAAGGTCTTTTATGGTCCATTCGTCTCTATTACAATCTGGAAAATATTTATTTAATGGTGGCAACTCCACTTCTCTTTTTTTTATTTTATCAAATAATAACTCGGCACCACCACCAAAATGAATTTGTAGCTTGAGACTATTTGACATTTTTAATCTGGAAAAAGTTAAATAAATTAGTATGAATTACTCTATTAAAAATGAATTACTATATTTAAAAAAAATATTTATAACTTGTGACTCTAAAAACAACAACAAAAACAAACCTATCCTACGAGTACCATATTTTTCCAAGATAAACAGTAACCTGTGTGCTATTCCAGACTATAATCCATCTCTGTGCCAAATTTCATCCAGATCCATTCAGCCATTCTAGCGTGATCGAGTAACTAACATCCATCCAAACTTTTGCACTTATATTTAAGGTATTAGATAATTGAATGGTACAATTTATTTGCATTTTGTTATATTATAAATGAATATCGTTATGCTAAATAAAAAGAGCCACAAAAACAAACAAAATTTTAATTTCTTTTTCTGTTTTTCCTTTAATTTCTTTCTTATTTGAACTTTTTAAGCAGATATTTCAAAAAATTATGATAATACTTTAAATCCTATTTTATAAGTTTTGCTTAGTAATAACATTATACATTTAGCGTTTCTAAATAAATAAAAATAAAGTTGCAATATAAACTATGAATTTAACCAACTGTACTAACCTCAACTATATGTTTCTTATTAATTTTATTATTAAAAATAATTTAAAATGTATAAACTCAAGTATGTAAACATTTATATAAAATACTGCATTTATTATAATAATTCATAAATAGTAATTCAACAGTTCAACTTCTAATTTAAGGTTATATTTCTGTTATTTTGTCACTGTCAGTTGTGTATTTAGTATGTATGTACCTAGATTCTAGAATCTAGAGTCTGACGTAGACAAAAATCTAGTATAGAATCGATATATATTGAATTTAAACTTTTATTAATCGATTTTCTAATTTAGATACCGGATCTTTGGTTCTTCTAAGATTTCATGATTTAGGTACATTATGCAGGTACTCCATCTAAATTCTTAAGAATGTCTCAACATATTTATTTAAATTTATTTATTTTGACGAACTTTAATTTACGTCTTTCCCTTCTTGCCTTTTTAGCCAACCGCCACGCAAAATAATAAAAAGCTGTGGATGGGGCTCTACACGGCATTAACATAAACATTTTAAGCTTATTTAAATAAAGAAATACGTGGCAATACACAATAAACCTTTCTCAATGACTTACTTTAAAACTTTAAAAATGTCGGTGGGTGACAACGTTTGAATATTTCTCGATAGCTAGCTGAAGTAAAGTACTAAAACTATACGTGAAAAAAATGGACGCGTGTAACCTTAAACCTTTACGCGCGTTTGAAGTAAAACTTCTTTGGCAAATATCGCAATTTAATTAAAACATATAAAAAATGAAATAAGGCATATTACAATCACATCTAAAGAACGAATATATTATTATATCATTTGTCAGACAATAGCAACGGTTACCATGGCAACATGGCAATGTTTTCTATCTCATTCTCTCGTCGGCTTAATCCTTTAGAGTTTCAAATCCATACAAAATTTTACTATAGCTAAACTATCATGCAGTATAAATGTTCATGCTAGGGCTGCGAGGTACAATGGAATCTCAATTCCAACGGAATCCAAATATTTGTATAATTAAAACGTATTAAAATATCAAATAAATAATTAGAGTTATTAAAAATATTAAATCTAAAAAAAATGAGAATTTACTTTAAAACATAATATGTAATGAGGACGTATTTGCTATTTTTTGTCTATATCAGAGAAGTATTTGTCGGCTTGAAAAAGTCGATTTAGAGGGCAACTTATAAACAACCATTTAAATAATACTTTCTTTAAAACAACCAAATTATTATTAAAAATAAAATTAAATGTGGCACTCGGAGACTGCCGCGCTAAAGCTATTGCATAGCATTTTTTATCAACTTATGCAATTATAATTATTTATTTTATTAATGCAGTATTTTTTTCCTTGACTTTCTTCATTAATAAATGCACTTTGTTTATTCATATTTAAAACACTTTGTACACAAATTATACGAGTACAGATATTCACTGTTGTACATAGATGATAAATACCTATACACCTATATACTTTCTCACAAACAGCTGATTACGGTAGTTTTCCAATACAACCAATGCCACCCAAAGGCGGGTTGCTGAACTAAAGAGACAAGCGTGATATTTCAAAAAGTCATTAAAAGTTCTGATATTTATCGATAGATGGAAAAACTAAAAAGTATCACCGCTGTGCCGGTCGGAGTGGGGGGTGTCAGGTTTTTTTCGTTACGGAATTTCTGGATTCGATCCCCACGCTCAAGGCCCGCGATAGAAGCTATGCAATAGCTTAAAATAAAATAAATGAAAATTGACAATTTTAGAATTATATAAATTGACGAATTGAGAATGGCGACAAAGACTGGAGAGTATTGGCTTGAAAGTCAGCAGAAGCACAGATCATATAATACTATACTGCAGAAGTAATTAACAGATCGTGAGGAAACCTGCATGTCTGAGAGAACCTTGCAAGTTTTCGAAAGACATGTGTAGTCCGCCAATCCGCACTCGGTCAGCGTGGTGGACTATGGTCTAAGCCCCCTCGTATTGAAGGGAGGCCCGTGCCCAGCAGTGGGACATTAAAAAAGGCTAAATACAAATCCTCGTTTCTAAAATTTAACGTTTATTCCTAGAATACTATGTTTAAAGCTTATATTATAAATATTACAGATTTATTTTTTATATGTTTTAAATAATAATGTCTAAAATTTTATGAAAAATATTTTATGACATGATACATATAAGATAATTGACTAAGTTTTCTGATTGCAAAGGTAGCATATTTTGTTTAGATTTTAATAATCTATTTCATTAACTCGATTTACAAATGTATTATAAGATACGCATAATAATATCGATCATGATATCGATATTTTTTAAACAACACTGAATTGTCAGCTGTCAAAATATTAATATAATCAAATAATCGTATCGTGTTATTCATATGTATTAAAAACATTAAAGCTAATTTAAAAGAATTAAATTGAAGACAATTTTTTTTTAAAATTAATAGTATTATTCGTAAGTGTCAAACAACTAACATTAATGTAGCTATAAAAACTTACTCGATCTTTCCAATTATAAGTAACTGGAGTCTGGATTTTTACAGATACAAATCGAAACCCAGAAAAAATACTCTAACGAAACAAAATGAAACCCTCAATCGATGTGGACTCATTGAGATCTGAGCATGAATCTGAAGAACAGTGGGCAGTAAGACGTATGTTCATGCAGGAACACAAAGATGACTTTCCAGAACATGAGTTGATAACGTTAGCTCAATTGTTTACTAATATTGAGTTTTTGGGATGCAGGTAAATAATAAATACTCAAATTTATAATTAACTAGCGACTCGCCCTCATTCCGCTTGAGTTCGTCTATAGATACATTTTAAAGGTTAACAAATTTCTCAGAGATGAGATATTTTCCTGCAGTAAAATGTGCCCTATATGTTGACCCGGATAACCAGCTATCGTCATACAAAATGTCATCAAAATCTGTCCAGTGGTTTTCTCGTGATGCGTAGACAGACAGACAGAAATTCTAAAGACTAGATTCTGCCACTGTAGCAATAATAATGACTAATTCAATAAGATTTTCTAAAACAATATTGAATGTACAGATTTGACTCTGTTAGACTTTTATTATATGTATAGAAAAGACCCATGCTAGCTTTAAAAAAGTTTAGTATTATCATATAATTTAAAAAAGTCAAAAAAGCTTGTTTACTTTCCTCATTAATGAAATAATATAAAAATCAGAGAAATGCTAGAATGTAAGTCTGTCAAAAGTATCGAAGAATATTCCCTAAACAAAAAAAAAGTGTGTGTATTTATTATGTATGGACATATGAAGTTTTACTTTTTTAGCATGACAGAACAAAAATAGCTAAAGATTTCATCCCGTATGTCACAACTCTCTGTTTGTAAAAGGAATGCAGCTAACTTCATCATGTCGCTTTTTAAAGTATAACTTCAAAAAAATTATTAAAAAATCAATATGGATCTGTTGCTTGCAAATAAAATATAAGTAAAAACTAACTGCCTCGGTGGTGTAGTGGCAAGCATGTACGGCTGCACATCCGGAGGTCTTGGGTTCGAGTCCCGCGTCGGACCAAGTTTACCTCGTGCCTCGGAGAGCACTTGTCGCGTCGGTCCTGCTGTTTAACTCTCATCGATCGTGTCTCGTGTCGTCTCACTGGAGTATGAGAGTGACAGGAATAAAGAGTGCACCTGTGTTTACGCGCACACTTGTGCACTATAATATCTCCTGCGCAGTTGGCTAGTCTCAATGAGATTGGCCGCCGTGGCCGGAATCGGTCAAGAGTACATTATAAATAAAAATTAAATATCATTTATTACTTTATTTTAGATACCCACCACAAACTATGAAAAGAATTGCAAAATTGGCTGAAAAAGTGTCGGCTAAGTATCGAGAAAGCCGAAAAAACAAACTGAAAAGAACTTTTGTGGAAGCAAGCGATGCAGCTGAAGCTAAAGCTAAGAGAAGTTTTAAATAAATAATAATATATTAGCAATAAACAAAAAGAAGTGTTACGTTTTGACTGCAACTACAATGCAAGTAGAAATTGTTAAATAAAACTTAAATGTCTAACGAGCCACATCTGAAAAGATATTTGTACATTGTACAATTACATATATATAAAAAATAATTCACTGTAAAATTTATATTTATTATTTCATTATAAGTAACATGTACATATGTATCCTCCTGCGTTTTTTTATTTTTAATCCCCGACGTAAAAACGACGGGGTCTGTGTGTGTGTGACTGTCTGTGGCATTGTAGGTCCCGAACGGATGAACCGATTTTAATTTTGTTTTTTTTTGTTTAAAAGGTGAATTAGTCGGGAGTGTTCTTAGCTATAATGAAAATTGGTCCAAGATGGCCGCCGCCACAAAATGGCGGATTACATATTTTGTCACAACTTCCTCAATATGGGTATCAAATGAAAGGGCTTGACTAGTAGAATACTATAAACTATGAAAAATTTCAAATCCAAGATGTCCGCCACCACAAAATGTCGAATTACATACATAGAAAAAGCTTTTTTCCAAACTAAATCTTTTGCAATAAAAGTTTATTATTTCAATAAAATATATTTACAGTAATTCATTGTTTAATTTATTTTATCAAATATAAGTTTTAGAGTTTATAACTTTTTTTTTAAAAGAAAATGTTTTTTCCTGTCATTGCTAACCTTCCGCCACTTAAATTTTTTTTCTAAATTTTTATGTATATAAAATAAGTACTTAGTGCATATGAATAGAAGACTCTTGAACAAACAAAAAATATTAGCTTATGGCGCCTTAAAGTTTTTTTTCTAAGTTTCGATATAATTGAAGGTAAATCGCAATATGAAATAATGACAATAATTAAAAACTGTTATTACATGCTATTATGTATTAATTTCATTAATAAATCGATCAAAAATGTACTAGATACACAATCAGCGACAAAAAATGTCCTCAACTAATGAGCGCTCTTAGAACATTTGAGCGCGCTTTTATTTCTTGTGAAAACAACTTTAAGCATTGCATTTAAGGTTCAATTTACATTGTTGTATATTTATTTCAACTACAATAATTACCTAAACATAATTGGTGACAGTTTTAAGTACTTTTTTTGATCAATGGATTCATATGAGTAGTTCTCATATAAGCCTATAATATCTAAAAATATCTCCCTCATATATATCTAAAAATATCTCTGAAACATGACACCTATTGTTATGTAATATATTTTTTTAAGTCCTCTATTACTAGATATAGTTTCATTGTGCGCTGCGGCTTTAAAAAAAATGGCGGTGGGTGGTTAATGTATACTTCCATAGAAATATGACTGTTGGGTCAGTTAGTACATCTGTACTATTAATATAATAAATGTGAAAGTTTGTGAGTATGTATTGATGTTTGTTACTCTTTCACGCCAGAACGGCAGAACGGATCTGGATGAAATTTGGCACAGAAATAGATTATAGTCTGGAATAACACATAGGCTACTTTTTATCCCGGAAATATGTACGGTTCCCCTGTGATAGGTTTTTTTTTTTTTTCCTAGATGTTAACCCGAGCGAAGCGAGCGTGAGCCGCTAGTAATATATAAATTCTAGTGGTATAGGTTAATTTAAATACTAGAAAAAAATGATAATCTTTTATTGAAAGTCTTTAATTACTATTAAATTTTATCATTAATATACACATATTTAATTAAAAAAGTTCTAATTTGCTGGGGGATTAAAATTATCTCATCAACAGACCCGTCATCATCATAAATATTGACGTCATCACTGAATTCTTTTTTGTCTTTTCCATAAAAATCATTGAAATTTCTAACAAAGCTTTCATTTTTCTGCCATTTTATTGGAGTCCAATCTTTTTTAAGGATGTGTCCACCCAATGTTGTTTCGACAGCATTTATAATTTGTATATTGAAAAATAGATCTTTTAAATAAACACGTTTTATGTTTTTCCTCAAAACGTCTACTTTCTCCAAATAATTTTCGAGTCGAACTAACAGACCATCATCGGTCTTCTCTAAACTCAGCAGATGTACCCCAAATGGCAGCTTGCTTTTTAAACCTGTAAAAGTTTTATTACCGGCCTTATCATTGTTTAACGAGACAAAAATTTGAGATTTCAACTCAATCTCCTTTGAAATTTTTTTCTCAAACAGCCTATTTTGTTTGAAATTAGCCTTAGTTAGGTAGAGATAGTGTGTCCCACGGACAATTAGGCCCTTTCCATACTCAGTTTCATTCATGTACGACTGAACTTTGCTATCATCAGTGAATATACGTCTTAACACAAATAGATCTATCGATCCTTCCAAAATGGATGCTCCTCCTTGAGACCTGTCGTTGAAAATTGAGAAGCGAAGGTTTTTGTTCAAATCTTCCATATATATCCTTGATGTAACAGGATACATGTTACCTGAAAGTTTAATATGAGAATTATAATTTTCAAGTTATTTTGTTTTAATGATCTATCCTCGCTTCGCTCGGGTGCCTAATAGTAGCCTATATATGACTAAAGATCACAGTCTATTTATGTACAAAATGTCATCCAAATCGGTCCAGCCGTTTTAGCGTGAAAGAGTGACAAACATACAGACATACTAACTTTCGCATTTATTACGTGTGATAATTTTTTTATCTTTGGATTTCTCATTATTCAAAACATTAAGTAAGACCGACGGCTTTACGTGTATAACTTGGCCCGACCTGAGACTCGAACCCAGGACTTCCGGATTCGCAGCCGTACATGCTAGCTAGCCACTACACCACGGTTACCCGACTGTCATATAAAAGTAAGTATGCCAGTCGGAAGCGCTTTCCCACGACTCCCCCCGCATGTTTATCCTGTCTTGACGCCTTTGTTAACAACTGTATGGATTATTAGACTATATTTTCCCAGAACATCTGTTAGGACAGCTAGTTTATAGTAAAAATCTGTACCAATTATCATAATACTTTCTTAGATTTACGCGAATATTTGACATTTTAAATAAAACTACCTTTTCGGATTATTTCGCGGTTTTATTTTGTTACTTGGTTCCCGACGTTTCGAATGCTTTACAGCATCCATGGTCTCTCCCGTGACCATGGATGCTGTAAAGCATTCGAAACGTCGGGAACCAAAAATCAAAATAAAACCGCGAAATAATCCGAAAAGATAGTTTTATTTAAACTGTACCAATTTTAGTGAAACTCACCAGCAATAGGGTCCAAATTGTGCGGTTCGTACGTCGCTCGAGTATTTTGTATCCGTTTTATCATTTGCCTGCCATTGGCGTCCGTGTAGAAAACACCATCGTTATTTAAATTTGTTGTGTATCGTAGGAACACTTCTTTGCCAAGACCTTGATGTAAATAATTATGGAATTTTTAAAGATTATATCGATTTCAAAAACAAATTAATTGTATTTTCCCACAACTATATGTGAATGGTTTATCTTTTTTAAATGTTCACCTGTTGGTAGTATGTCTGTATATCTGTTCGTTCAAAACATCACGAAAATCGGTAAGCATTTGGCAAAGATATTGGTAACATATATCCAAAAAAGTTTACATATATAGGTACGTACATCTACCAGAATTGTCTAATTCCTATTTTTGAAATTGGTAAAAATTTGAATAAAAAGTTCAGGTTTTGGGTTTAGTTGGTATAAAAAGATATATACATAACCAAACGAAAAATATCTTTTGTATATCTTCTGTCTGTCTCTGTTATCGATTCTTACTCTTGAATAGTTGATCAGATTTTATTTGGTATGACTTTTAGATGATTCTATTGATTGGAATTATAACAATTATATATACATATACCTTAGACTCCCAATATAAATTAGAAGCTATTATTATTTGTTCTGTTTTTAAATATACAATCTAACTAGCGTCCCTAGGTCTCACACAATAGCTTATGTATCACTAGGTTATAGTCTATCTGTGCACTAAATTTCATCCAAATCAGTTCAGCCGTTACAGCGTGAAGGGTTAACGAACAAACACACATACACATTTTAACACTTATAGTAGTCCAATACAAACCATCATCAGCTGGCACTGGTCCCAAAACCCAATCCACTTCTAAAACCGGACTTTCAGAATACAATTTTACAACAAAACTAGCAAAATCTGAATATTTGCAATGAATTTCTTCGACCACATCACTTTTATATATCCTCGTGTTTATATAATCTATAATAGGTACTGGGTTCGAGTCGTTGCTTCGGAAAATGTAAGCGCCTGGATCGATTTTGGTGCTGTTCTTTTCTGGGACATCAGAAATGTAGTAATAATATTGGATATCCAAAGTCGTGTTGATCCCGTTTGAAAGATTCATGGTTGATATTTTTCGGTACTCATCTAAATTTATTTGTATGTACTGAAAAAAAATGCAATATTATTGATTTTCGTAAAGAAGGATAAACAAATAAACAAACAATGAAACAAACACATTTTCGCATTTATAATATTAGTACGGACTAACGGCATACCCTTGCTAGAAGGAATATTTCTTTCGACTTAAATTCTAAATATTGTCATATCGGTAGTTAATTTTCGGAAAATATTCATAAATTATAGTCTACAACCTGCATAATGTAAATAAAACAAATAAAGGCATATTAAAATCCATACAGTAATGTCTAATATCCCATTACCCCATTAATATTATGAATGCTAGTTTGGATGGATGTTTGTTACTCAATAACGCCAGAACTGCTGAACGGATCTGGATGAAATTTGGCACAAAGATAGATTATAGTCTGGAGTAGTATATAAGTTACTTTTCCAGAAAATAGTACGGTCCTCGTGGGATAGATTTGTTTTTGTTTACATTATGTTAGAATAGTATCATTATATTTGCAATAAAGTGTTATGTTACTAAATTTAAACAAACAGACAAACATTTTTCAACATCTGCCAAAAAAAAGATTACCTCATTCCTTATAAAAGTATCATTAGATTCTTCATAGTAATATTTATGATTAGTTTGTTTTTCTCCAACACTCTCTTTTTCTTCTGCTTCTTCAACAAACCAATTGAAATTAACTTTAGAATTATTCAAATTTTCAACTGCAGTTGTATCTTGAACACTTGTTACTTCTACTTCAGTCGTAGAATATAAAGCAGTAGCTGTAGTTTTACTTCTAGACGTTACAACATTACTATTATCATTAATCACATCATCTCTACTTACATTCCCAAAATCAATCTTATTTTCTGCTGTTGTTTCATCAAAATCGTCATAATCATCAAATATTGATCTATTATTATTAACTTGACGAATGAAATTTGTTTTTTGTTGGTTTTCGTTAGTTTTCTTGATAAATGATCGTTTTCTTCTTTTTGCTATAACTTTATAAGAAGTAAAACCTAGAGGTGGCACTTTGGCTATATATACTAATTCATATTCGGTTGTATGTCTGTTTGGAATTTTTAAAACATGGTCTGATGTTTTCATTATGACCGCTCTTATTTTGGTATCTGAAATATTTTTAATTATTATATTTTTTGGGTTGCCATCATCAAATTAAATATATACTATTTTTAAGTATTTTATTTCTTCCTCATAAATAGAGAAGTCTAAAAGTGTTATTTTAATGGTTTCTAGTTCCACATCTTCTGTTTAATTTTTTGTAATAAAAAGTCACGTTTACAAAAAGCAGTAATTTTCTTTGAAGAATCCAATCTAAATTATTTTTAGTAAATGAAAATACCAAGCCGCATCATTTTTCTTTGTCTAATAATTACTAATATTGAAAAAATAGAATGAATATCGTTATTTACGCCTCAACATATCTCCCATTTACAATAAATTTGCATCCATAGTACTTTAGCTATTTCACACAATAAAAAACCAAATTTTAGAATATTTCTTATGTCTTACCTGTTGAATCAAACACATCATAATCTTTATTGAAAATCGGCAATCTAATTGATGTATTGACTGACCATGCCAGTGGATTGTACACGACAATCTGAAACAAATATGTACTTAAAGATATACAGACGGACGGACGGAGGGTCGACAAAGTGAGTGATGAGGGTTCCTTTTTTCATTTTGAAGTATGGAACCCTAAAAACACTGAAACTAGCTATCTGCATTCTAAAATATTATTGTGCAGGCGTGTGGAATTTTCTGTATTTTTTTTAATGGAGATTTTCGAAAATTGGTCCTCAGGTAGCGATATCGCGTTTTTTTAAGTTGATTAAGGATTGTTTTTTTGAATGTGAATTTATATTGAATGAAATTCATATATATATATATATATATATATATATATATATATATATATATATATATATCATAAATTCATTCGATAATAAAAATTCCATACAAAAAGCTTTCTTGTGAATGCATAACAATTTTAAATAATAGATGTCACTGTACTGAATATTACATTCTAGAAAATAAAAACACAATATTACAAAGAGATTTTTTTTAACTTTAAAAGTAAGCTGACATTAACTCAAACTGAAATGTAGGAACAGACTTACACACATTTTCAATTCTTACATTTATATTTGCAAACGTCAAGTCAGTGAAAATGCAGTTCTGCTGAGAAGGGCTCAAAGGAAACTCAACAAGTGCTCTTTGAAATCTTCTACACAAACCTTTTTTTATCTCCTAAACATGCTTATGCTTAAAATAAATTCTTTATTCAATATTTTTCTTAGTTTTACCCGACTTCAAAAAACGAAGAGCTTGTAGAACCACCTCTTCTTTCTCGGAATATAGGTACATAGGTTTGTATGTATGTATTTTTAATTTAAAAAATAATAATTATAAAAGTTATAATTTTAATATTATAATTAGAATTTTATTTAGAAAAGAAATAAAGCTTCTCACATTAAAAGCATTTCCTTTAGTATGTTGACATGAAGACGTGTTAAATGAGCATCTGTGGTAGACTGCCGGTGATTCAGTCTTACGAAGTTTACTAAACAAAAAAATATAAAAAAATAAATTATCATATACGGAAAGAATATAACATTATATATTTGTCTCACAATAACAACGGTCACTATGGCAAAATGGCAATGTATTCTATCTCGTTCTCTCGCCGGCTTAATCCTATATATTTATGGGTTTGTCTCTTTCTAGTGTCGCATTTCCGTTTCATCTAGTTTCAAATCACAACGATTCTAAAGAAGTTTCACTTCAATAATAACTTTGTTTACAATATTAGAATATGTCGCGTACATACGAACATTTTTATATGAGTATGTTTGTCACTCCTTCACCCGAAAACGGCTAAACGAAATTGGATGGAATTTGGTACACAGATAGACGATGTTCTGGAGTAACAGAAACTGAGTAAAGCAAGGGTAAGTATCTTGTATACATACTTAAAAGATTCTCCAATTAAGGGTATAGCTTGTTCTATCGCTGAATGTAGCTTTTCAGAATAATAACTCGCTGCATAGGGTCTCATAGCTCCTGTTATTATATTATGATCTTGCACCACCCCTATAAAAGTTATTCATAAGTTCGTTGTTCAGGTCCAAATCATAAAAAATGATTAAAATTAACAAATCTTGTAAGGTACGTTGGTGCCATGTTTGTATTTTTTTTAATTCATGTTGTACTTTTGTGGGTAGGCTGTCTGTAACAACTATATTATATTGACCTTTGAGACGTCTAAAACCTTAGTCTCTCCCGTGACCATGATTGCTGTAAAGCATTCGAAACTTCGAGAACCAAAAATCAAAATAAATCCGCGAAAAAATCGAAAAGATATTTTTATTTAAAAATAGTAAGCTTTTGTTAATTCTTACCAACAATCCATTTCAATTCTTCTAAGACTTCTTCTTTGTTTTTTAAATTTGCTAAAACTTGTAACTGCTTTGCAATCTAAAATATAAATATTTCCGAAAGTATATGCTGCATTATTTATAAGGAAAATCATTCAAAAATCTGTGATTGTGTTGGTGCTATCTATTTAGGGGGTGACACCCGATTAAATAAAGGAATCATTTGAGTTTCCATAAGGATGCAGATTAATTAAAGGTGACAACATCGATTATCGCCCATGATGTAATGCATGCTACCTACACCACTGTACAGATATTCTATCATCTAGTATAGAGTACTACAGACTGCAGTCAGGCACCGAACATCGGAGGGGAATCCCCGTATTTCCTGAATCAACACATAGCGAGCCCGGTAGAAAGCGAAAATTTTGTCTATAATAAATATTATCTAGGCATTAACAGTATAGTGGTAATCCACTCGCTTAGGAAAGTGCGTGAGTGAATCGGGTTCAAATCCCAGGTCTCGCACCTCTGATATTCTTATGCGAATCATTTCCAACATGATCACCACTTGTCTTACGGTGAAGGAAAACATCGTGAGGAAACCTGCATGTTTGAGAGAACTTAGTAAGTTGTCGAAAGACATGCTCAGTCCACCCGATTGGCCAGCGTGGTGAGCTATGGCCTGGTCCCTCTCGTATTGAAGGGAGGCCCACTCCCAGCAATGGGACGTTAAAAAGGGCTGAATATAAATATGTATTACCTGCAAATAGATATTAGCTTCCCTCACAAAATACTTGAAAATTGGTCTCGAGGTGAACATTCCAGATGCGTATGAATACTTGTTGTATGCAAAGGGAAAGAAATCGTCTTGCTTTGTTTCTAAAATTGGACTTAAAATCGAATATTTAGCAAATCATATTACTATTATGAATGTTTGTTTGTTTGTCACTTGCTCAAGCATTCAATGGATTTAGATACAAGCAAATAACTATTATTATAATAATACCTATTACCTAGTTATTTATAAGTTATAAAAAGAGCAGCTGTTGAGTTTATCTTGTGCTCTTCTCAGCAGAAATGCTTTCCGAGCCGGTGGTAGCTTCCTCACGGACTGACTACACTAACGCTATTTAAACTAAATTGACGATTCAAAAGTTCTTATAATACGTCTATTTGAATAAAATTGATTTTATTTCATTGCATTATATTTCATTTTTTATTATTTCACTAGCATTGCCCGCAGCTCCGCCCGCCTTCAGATGACCAAAAACCAAATACTTAGGTTTTATATATTTGTATACTCTTACATTGCAGGTTTTGTATTTTTTCTCAGTAATGAGATATTTTCCCACGGTAAAAAGTATCCTGTATGTTGACCCGGATCATCATACCAAATTTCATCAAAATCCGTCCAGTGGTTATCTCGTGATGCGGTAACAGACGGACAGACGGACAGACAGACAGACAGACAGGCAGACAAACAAAAATTCTAAAAACTATAGATTCGGACTCTGTATCGATAATAATGTCTATTTCAATTAGATTTTCCAAAAAATATTTAATGTACAGATTCGGCTTAGTTACAATTTTATTATATGTATGGATTACATATACCCGCAAACGTCAGGAACATACACATAACCCCTAAATTTTTATCTTTGTATGGTAGTCCTGTATGCTTTCTGACACCATTTATCCCTAGGGACGCACTCGACGTGAGTAAGCCGCTATTCTCATATAATATTTGGACGACACGTTTGGCTCAGTATGTAGTGACCCTACTTGCTGTGCCAGCGGTCGCGAGTTCGAGTCCCGCTGGGGGCATTCATTTGTGTGATGATCACGAATGTTTGTACTCCAGTCAAGGGTATTTATATTAATAATATGTATGTATTTAAAGTTATATATGTGTAGTGTATCAACTATCTGGTATCCATAACACAGACCTCGTAGCTTACCATGGAACTAGATGGTGCTGTGTGTTAATGTACCAACATATTTATTCATTTTTATAATATATTAGGAATATCACACTCACTTTTCTCCTTGTACAGCATTCAAGTAGCATGAAGGGTTAGAATACATCAAATTTATTTTGAGATTCTCTCTGTAAGTCCTTTCATTTACGTAGCTGTAATTAACATAAAGTCGTGTTTATGTTGTTTGTTTAACCTTTGGAACTAACAATCAGATTTGCAGAAGTTTTTGTTGCATTTGAGGAAGGTTTTAAGCTATCTAACATGCTACGAATTTCAGTTCTTTTCGCGGATTTCTTTTGATTTTTGGTTCCCGGCGTTTCGAATGTTTTACATCCCACATGGTCACGGGAGAGACTGAGGTTCTAGACGTCTCAAGGTCATTATATAGTTGTTACAGACAGCACCTACGACCTACCCACAAGACATCGGGAGCCAATATAATCCAAAAAAATCCGCGAAAAAATCTGAAATGCTAGTTTTGTTTAAAATGTCAAATATTCGGACTTTAAGGATCGAAACAGTTACATATATATAAATAGAATACGCGAGCAAAGCCGCGGGTAAAGCTATTAATGCCATAGAGGTTGATTATAGAGTCAGCTTACTTTACAGACTAACATTTTGTATAATTTGAAATTTCCCATACTAATCTTTATCTGATTAAAGAATCACTAATAAATGCAAAAGTCTATATACGTGTTTGTGTGTGTATATTTGTCACTCACGCAATAATGGCTGGACGGATTTAGTACAAAGATAGATAGACCTAGAGCAGCCATACTCAACCTTTTTTTTATAGGGGCCACAAACACGTTTCAGTCATGGTTTGTTTTCCCTTTTTCCTTTAAACAGAATTTCTAGATAGGTATCGTTTTCAAAACCGATGAACTCATCAAACAACTCTGAGTGATTACAATTTAAAACGGAAGCCAACTCTGAGATGTAACTTCAGATTGGCCAATAACAAAGGCGCGGCGGGCCGCAGGTTGAGTATAGCTGACCTATATATATTAGTATAACATGTAAAAATTTCGAAAATATATTGCTTAATGCTTATAACATTATAAATTAAAAAACACCTATATATTTCTATACTGTAAACAATGTTTTTGTTGTATCTCAAAACAATATCAACGTTATACTTCCAGCAGTTTGTGTTCAAAAGCTTAGAAACAGACATACAAATTGCTTAAACAACATAAGTAAAAAATAGAAAAATATTGTTCTTACAAGATTAACTTGTCGATATTCTCATACCAGATTCTTGCGTTAAAATAACCCATTCGTTGCCCCAACACCACCATCACTTGCCTTGTATTGTAATATGGGGCTTGACGATATCGGATAGCATCTATGAAAACGTTTGCCTGAAAATATTTTAATCTATGTCTTTAACACTGTTATATTTAACCTGTGACGTTCCTTAATAAATAGACTGTGGATAAAAAGAGAATGACTATTATGTTATCTTATTAAATGGGCATTTGGATCTAAGTTTGTATATAGTCAAGGTTTTAATGATAATAATTTGTACCTAATAATAATGTCTCTAATTCGTTCATGATGGTAAGTTACAAGGCTTGTGTTATGTATACCAGATAGTTGATATACTACACATATATAACTTTCTATACATACATACATACAAACATACATACTATTAATATAAACACCCATGACTTTAGTACAAACATTCGTGCTTATAAGACAAATAAGTGCTCCTAGCGGGACTCGAACTTGCGACCGCTGGCACAGCAAGTAGGCTCACTACAGACTGAGCCAAACGTGTCGTCAAAAAGATATGTTAGTTCTCAGATACACTACATTCTCAGTTCCATCAAATTTAATGACAATAAGAAAGTTTGCATATAAAACAGAAGTAACCCCTTTACGTATAATTATACTCACTCGTTCTTCAGCATTTTTAAAAACACTATCCGAAGTTATAAGCAGAGGATCAGAACATAAACTGCCGAAGCAGAACCCTGGCGGAGACCAGTAGCCATCGAACAATTTGTGCGTGTAAATATCAGTTTCGGGACCTGAAGATAAAACACGAAGATAAGTCATATCAATAATAAAAATTGACATATAAAAAAATCGGTCAAGTGCGAGTCGAATTCGCACACGACGGGTTCCGTACCGTCGTATATGTAGTGACTTTTTATTAATATGACTTTTAGTAAAAGTCTTTTACTCTATCTATGTAGTATATTAATTTCGATGATCGATTACGAAAGTTAAAAAGAAGTTTCTTGCATTTTTATTTATTTGTTTTTATCATTTTTTATAATAGCCGCAATAGAAATACATATTCTTTGAACATTTAACCTCCCTACCTATTACGGTTCATGAGATGACGGACGCATGTCCCTCTGACAGAAGGACGGACGGACAGCGAAAGCTTAGTAATAGGTTCCGTTCGCACCCTCCAAGTGCGGAACCTTAAAAATGGAAGTAAAATTATCACCTCCCAAAATGCTCAGTCTAACTGTGTGATGTTATGCATAAGAATTCTTCGTCAGAGGACTGGGGATGAGTTTGTGAAAATTCTACCTCTGAAAGGGTTAAAGGTTGAAAGTTTTTTCAAAAACTAAAGTAATTGATTTTCTTTTCAACTCTTCAATTTGTCGGAAATCGGACATAAAGACTGTTTTTTTTTTAACTTTTATTTTATGAAACATGCCAAACCCAAGAATACAGCCAACTATCTCTCCAAAAGTCTCCACCGAAAAGTAGAATGCAGAAATTTGTGTTTTATGTAGGTACATAGAATTTAAATAAAACTATCTTTTCGGTCCTTTTCCCAGATTTATTTTGATTTTTAGTTCCCGATGTTTTGAATGCTTTACAGCAATCATGGCCACAGGAAAGACTAAAGTTTATTACATAGAGAATTTGCCTTATCTTAGTCTTAGGAAGCTTTTTTTATTTACCCAAATCGTCACTTCCTCTCCACAAAAACTCCAGAGCCTTTCTCTCCATCCTAATCATCTCATCATCAAAGCTGATGGGGTTTATAAAAAGAGCGTCGAATCCCATCTGTGCGATTAACGATGCATGTTCTCTAGAATGTCCAAAGGAATCTGCCTGCCACGCCACCAGCGGACGAGCACAGGATAAGAAAGTCGAGTTTAGCTTTCTGAAAGAAATATATATATTACTAGCGACACCCTCGCTTAGATGCGATGCATCCCTAGGTACGATTTAATGTTTTTGAGCGGTACCCTATTTTTTTCTAAAATAAAAGTAGCCAGGTTACTTCTTATAACATCAGCTATCTGCGAGTGGAAGTCCCGTCAAAATCAGTCCAGCCGTTTCGGAGATTAGCCAAAAAAAACAGACAGACAGACAAACAAGACAGACAGACAGTTTTTATGATTTTGTTTTTTTTTATAATTACCGTAGATAATGTGCTAAATACTCTAAACGCTTTTATTTCGTCATTACAAACAGACACTTGTTTTCTTCCAAGGAATCGGCATTGGCATTCAGCGAGGGAATGCGGCTAGCATTCTTGCCACTATTCCACGCGGACATAAATTGTACAGAAATAAATAAGTGTACATTGGTTTTGTACACATAAAAAAGTATATTTGTAATTTCCCTTATTCTAAATAGATAAAAAAAAGTATTATTACCTTAAAGAAAAAGTATAGCTGTCAATAACAGCTTGGTAGTACGTGGTAGCTTCGTCCACCATCCCCCATCCTCCCCCCACGAACACCAGCCGGCCCTGGCGTATCAGTTCGTAGACCATTCGATGAACTAAAACACAATTTACTTTGTTATGTACAATCTGGTAGATATATTTAGTCTAAGATCCGATGTAAGTTCACTCTTGATTCAACTGCTTACCGGGTAAAAAGTATTTTGTACTAAACATTATAGTATAGACTATAGACTAGGTGTCTGATTTAAAAAGTTATTTACACATTTTATAGCTTATCGATTGTGAAAGGGTATAGTCTACCTAACATCACACAGGATGTTATGCGAGTCTCAATCGACAGAGCAGTACCAGTACTACCCACTAAAGCCTATGGAACCTCTTTAAGGCGGCCGCATGATTATTCACGCACTACAGACTACAACAACCATAGGTTTCTCCCATGGTTCACTTTGCTATCAAGTATCAGGCTGCCTCTCCGTATGTCTCTTAGCTTCACGCCTGGCTGGATTGCCGGACGCTAATGAGCCAAAACAAAAATATAGTGTCCTATTTGTATATTTTTAAATTTTAGTCTAGCAACTGTGATTTGTTATCTATTTATTGCAATCCAGTCTAAGTTTTTCATCTTTCTTACACTTTGTACTTCCAATTGAAATCAAATTCATTTAATGTAATCAAATAAGACTAACATAAAAAAAAACTTAAAACTTAAAAAAACATATTTATAGGGAAAGGCAGTATTAACTATAATATTACCTATTTATTTAAATTGTATTAAGTTCAATACAAAATATTTTCTATCAAGTAAGCAGATACTTTAGTTTTGATCTTAGACTATAAAGATTCTTCCACATACATTTCAACTAATATCGCATAGAATTACCTATACTAGCTCTATTAGACCACCAATGGAAAAAATATGGCAACTCGCTGTTAGATAACGTAAACCTGAAACAGATAATCATGTCAAATCATTAGACGACACGTTGGCTCAGTTTGTAGTGATCCTACTTGCTGTGCCAGCGGTCGCGGGTTCGAGTCCCGCTGGGGGCATTCATTTGTGTAGCACGAATGTTTGTACTGCAGTCATGGGTGTTTATATTTATAATATGTCTGTATTTAAAGTTATTTATGTGTAGTGTATCAACTATCTGGTATCCATAACACAAGCCTCGTAGCTTTCCATGGAACAAGATGGTGCTGTGTGAAATGTCCCAACATATTTATTTATGTCAATATGACTGTGTATTTGTCTTAAAAAAACATCACCTGAGAACAGTTGGATCGATTTGACTAATTGTTTGTTTATTTATACAATCCAAATAAGGTTTTTAGAGACCAAGAACTGGAAAAGCTATCGGGAAAATTAAGAAAGGGAAAAACTGAAAGTGGACTTTTCTATATCTATTTTTTTATTTTATATTTCTATATTAACTGTTAATTCAAAGACCAAATTGGTAGTTTTTTTTAAAACACCTTGAAAATAATACACTCGAATTGAGAAAATCCTCTTTTGAAGTCGTTTAAAGACTGTATCTTTAAATATAAAAATATATACTAACTTCCTCTTCTTATCGGCCCACAGTTCACTGATCACTGAGTCTAACGTTCTTTTCATATTAATATTTGAATTTTCGTAAAAATCGTCATCTGAAAAATTCAAATTTGGTAAAATTTTTGTTTTGAAATGGTAAAGTAAAAATTATTTACCGACAATACAAAATTCTTTATTTTTACTTTTCAAAAATATATTTGTTTGTCTGTGTACAGATCTCGTTAGGAATTACAGTAATTGTATATATCCAAAAAGAAGTCTATATGATCGCAACAAATAAAATGCATAGTTTATGCCTTCTGCTAGCACATGCTAGTTAAATAATCTTTACTTTACCTATGATACGTAGTATAAAGAAAAATTGATGAAGATTGATTGGCGAAAAACAGAAATGAAAATTAATTTAAATTAAAAAATGTATAAACAAAAGTTGAATCTAACTTAAAAAATATATTCATAAAATAGTTTTTACTTACATCCTGTATAATAATCATCGAACGTCTTCATGTAACCAAGTTCAGCGTGAGAATGGGGAACAATGTGCACGTTGGTCCACCCTTCTTTTATCTCAGGACAACTCTACATAAAACGCATGTTTAAAATGATGATCCAGAAAAAGATCCGAAATTAAATCTAAATAGTTCATGAAATATTTATTTATTCATTTATTTATTTATGTACCAAAAAAAAACATACAAGCGAAAACCTAGACCAGTAGATACCATGTGTACAAAGGATGACTTATCTCTTTAAGAGATCTCTACCAGAAACCCTCAAGCGTGAAAAAATATAAAAATAATCATGTGGTGCGGTGTACGTACAAACTACAAACATCAATTATAATATAAATATACACATATACAAACATACATACATACGTACAGAGATACATACATACTTATGTTTTTCTTTTAAATTATTCTAAGATTTTTTTACTTTCAATTACTCTAGAAAAACAAAAACAAACCTATCCCACGGGAACCGTACATTTTATCGGGATAAAAAATAACCTATGTGTTATTCCAGACTATAATCTATCTTTGTGCCAAATTTCCTTCAGATCCGTTCAGCCGTTCTGGCGTGAAAGAGTAACACGCGTCCATACTCATAAACTTTCACATTTCTAATATTAAAATAGTACTCGTATAGATTTGTTACATAACTTCAAATGAAGATTTAACTCAAATATAATTGACATTTTTATAACAAGAGAATTGAATTTTTTTCAGCCATTAGTACCTATCCCAATGCTGGGCAAAGGCCCTCTCTTCTCCTTCCACTCTCCTCTATTTGAAATAATTTATACTTTTTAAGACGTGATTCTTTCACATATTATACAAATTACGATGGATGCATTTCAATTACTAAGAAAAAGACTAACAACTACTAATAATAGAAACAGGTAAAATTCGATAACATTAAAATTGAATTAATTCAATTTTTATTTGCTTGAAGATAAGCAACACATAATGTGCAGTAGGTACCTACTTTACAGAAAAAAAAATAACTGAGGAAGAATTTTAAATAAAATTATGTTATTGAAATCCGCGAAAAACGTGGATTTATTTTAATTTTTTGTTCCCGATGCTTGAAATGCTATACATTATTCATATCACAGGAGATACAAAAAAAAAAAACAAAATAAATCTGCGAAAAAAAACCGATAAGGTTGTCTTATTTAAAATGTCAAATATTCGCGTAAATCTGAAAGTATTCTGAAGGAAGACGAGCTCTAACAAGGATATCTACTAGCCCTGACCTAGGTCTCCTAAGCCATCTTCAAAATGAAATTATGTCCCCAAAAAATCTCTATAATTTTAATAATAATTAATATTATATTAATGTATCATACTCACATCATAACCACAGCTCTCTCCCAACTCTGACATCGGCGTCAATAGATCCTTTAACACAGGATCGATAGCGTTTACCATAAATGGTAAAAATGTGAAAATTAGCCACATTTGAAAAATTCCTTTAATACTTTTTAAATATAAAAATTATTTTCCCTGCCGTTGCTTTATCGATACTGAGAAAGGAAATGTGTAAGCAAAATAACTACAGAATGTTTTTGTTTATATGAAATGTTTTGAACATGTTTTGTAAAATTTAATAACATAAACGTATGAAGTAATACGTACATCCATATAAATACGGTATGTATGTATGTACGCGTTAATCTCAAGAACTACTGAATTATTTTGGGTGCGGCTTATACTATATTGATTTGCATTCCTCAAGAAAATTTTTAGTGTATTGAAAATTACTCTAGCACTTATAGTTGCTGATCATTGACACGTCTTAGAGTGTCGAGTCGGCAATATACTGTGTGGTTGCTAAAAAAGGCAAAAACCGTGGCACGTCGGTAGTGCCACATATGAGTAATATGTGTACATAATTTATAATTAAATATAAGTATGTTTGTTTGCATAATATTTTAGAAGCGAAACATGGTGGATCACGAAATCTCATATTAATGCTTTAAACTTGAACTTCGACGGGTATATTCCTCATATGGAATAGATATCCGCTAAGATAGGATTGTTAGAAATTCAATCCCTAAAAAATAGTTTGAAAGTTGGTACGAAAATCATCAATCAATCAAATATAACAATTTTCTGATTCAAAATTACTACTAATTAATGAAATTCAAAGACATGGCTTAAAAATAAAGAATAAAAGTAAAAGATAGGGTTTAAAAATAGAAAAAATAAGAAATTATTTCACAATTCACTTTACATCTTCGAGTTTAGGCTCAAATGATTAATTTGACAAGCCTCATCCATATGTCTGTATGTCTGTTATATTTTCACGCATAATCCGCTGAACTGATTAAGATGAAATTTGGTATGGAGATAGTTTGAAACCCTGGAAAGGACATAGGATAGTTTTTATCCACGAAATCATCCTTTTTTGGGGGCGAATGGGGAGGAGGGGGGAGGGTAAAAAAGGGCTTGGAAGTTTGTATAGGGAATCAACTATTACCCGTTAACCAACGAGTCGCTAGTGAATTATAAAGAGGAAGGCCACTCCTATACCTCTATAAGCTAGAAAGTCGGTAAAGTGAGAAAACTCCATAAGCGAGAAAGAGATCGCGGTCCCTTGAAGTCTCGCTTATCCAGGTTCGACTGTATTCAAAATCACGATTATTTAATTTTTTGAAACTATTAGGAAATATGAAGGCAAAATGAAACAAAAAAACACGTAACAAAATAGATTTTATTAATATGAGAGTATAAATTCTTATAAAATATCAAGAATTCTTGATAATAATTAATAATAGGAATTACCCTAATTCAGTTTCTAAATTCATAAGAAAAAAAAACAATCTGAAAAATAAATTAAATTAATATTTATTTTTTCCTAATAAACCTATTTTATTTTTTATTTTATTATAATTCAAAAGCTAAATTTAAAACCCAACCAACCAACAAAAGAAAACTGATTTTTTACAAAATGCAAAAAAAAAAACACAAAATAAATAATTGAAAGTTATTTATACTACCATTTTTTATAGTTCAATTTTTTTGTATCTGTGAAGAAAAAAAAAACTAAATTCAAATATTATTTATCCTTAAAACTAACCCTAGCCCATGTTACACCATATTGTCGAATTACTTGAGAGGAAATTGCAAAAAAAAATGTTTTTTTTACTAAAAAATATATCCACAGGTTGAGCGTTTAAGACATTTTATTAAATGAAAAATTGCCATAACTTTGTTAAATTTCATAAAAATATTGACTCAATTATTAAAAAAAACATATATTTAGTCGAAATTTTAGTATAATTGATATAATAATATATTTATCAACCAAATAAGAAAACAATATATTAAAAAAAATATTAACAAAAAAAACGAAAAAAATGTAAAAAAAGTCAATTCAAAAAATTCTACAATTTCTCTGCAATATCCCCTAAACACCTACCTAGAAACATCACAACATCTTCCTAATCATATAATTTAAAATTCCGCCATTTCTAAAGTATGTAAGATCCACTTCAGTATCAAAACGGACCGTCACTTGGAATGATTTGCCGTTGTCCACCTGGAAACATTAAAACGAGTTATATTTTTTGATATACATACATACATACATCCTTACGCATACTAATAATATAAATGTGAAAGTGTGTTTGTTTGTTTGTCTTTCTTTCACGCCAAAACAGAGAGACGGATTGGCGTGATTTTGTATCAAGACAGATGGAGAGTGACATAGACTACTTTATACCGCAGAAGATTATTTCTTTCCCAAGAAAACACGTTAAAATACAACCCAAAAAAATATTTATGATCAAAACTATTACAATCTTGGTATTAATGCTCTTCAAAACAGTTAAATAAATACGTGTTTCAGCAGTTTTCCAAATTCGTTCCATAAGGGGGTAAAATAGGGGATGAGTTTTAGCCCGAGCGAAGCCGCGGTTTCTGCTATTTACTAATATATTTTTGTATCTATGTGTGTTTGTATGTGGAGAATTACTGTAAAATATTTATATCAATTTTAAGAAATCCTTATAAGTCGCCAAAAAACTTTACACACATTAAATCGCAAAAAAAGTAATAAAATAAAAAATACACATATTTTTCTAATAAATCATAATATTATGTCTTTTGTACATATAAAAAAAATAAAAAAAAAACAATAATTTGTCCAAAGCCATAATAATAATAACCAGATTGAAATAAACACGAAATATAAATAATATACATACATATATATATACCATACATAAAATACAAACACAAAAATATTTTTTTTGTTTTCTTTTTTGGTTCAACGAAAACCCAACTCTCCGCGTTCTCACCTGCACAGTCAACTTCTGACCAGGCACCAGATCCTCCGGTACCTGTACGGAGTACACTTCGGTACCGTTCAGGCCTAGACTCTCTGCACTCTCCCCGGAAAGGAATTGGAGGGGCATAATCCCCATACCGACTAGATTCGAGCGGTGGATACGCTCGAAGGATTCCGCTATCACTGCTTTTATGCCCTGGGGGGTGAAAGATTTTTTTTTTAATTGAACTCGAAATTTAAATAAAACTATCTTTTCAGGTTATTTCGCCGGATTTATTTTGATATAGATAGAATATATTAATTTGATATAGATAAGAAAAGATATGTTTAACTTTAAATATCAAATATTCGCGTATATCTAAGAAAGTATTAATTGAACTCGAAATTTTAAATTGAATCAAAAAATTATTATACAACGTATAACCTTTTATTTAAAAGTTGGTTAAATGTTGGAGGTAAGTTCATTTGCTGAGCTTTGGATTATAATCTTTGTTCATATAAAAGAGCAATATATGTCCCGACCGTTTTGCATATTTTTACATACACGTTATATCAAATGTTAAATACAATTATTATTATTAAAGTTCAATAAAATTATAATTAAAATAACTTATATATTTAAAAAAAAACTTAAGGCATAATTTATAACGAAATCTTAATTATTGTGCTAATAATACATAATAAAATATATGATGCGTTTGGAATATTTTATTTCATTTTTTTAATATTCTAAATAGATATACATATATATATATATATATATATATATATATATATATATATTTAGAATATTAAATAAATTCACTAAAAGTTTTCCTTTCAGTTCTGGTACAATTTGAGTCAAACAAAAATGTATTCCATGTAAAAGACCCCTTATACAAAGCAATTAGGGGGCTTTTTCATAATTTTATTTTCTTACACGACGACGACACGTTTGGCTCAGTTTGTAGTGCTGTGCCAGTGGTCGCGGGTTCGAGTTTCGCTGGGGGCATTCTTTTGTGTGATGAGCACGAATGTTTATACTCCAGTCACGGGTGTTTATATTTATAATATCCATAACACAGGCCCTGTAGCTTACCATGGAACTAGATAGTGATGTGTTAATGTACCAACGTATTTATTTATTAAATATTTGATGCCTTTGGAATATTCTATTTCTCTTTACTTAAGTAAAATTCTGAAAAAATGATTGAATTGAATGATACAATATGATTTCTGATACAATTTGGGTCAAATAAAAATGTATTCCATATGTAACAGACCCCTTATACAAAGCCATTAGGGGTTTTTCTCATAATTTTATTTTCTCACCAGCAAGAAAGGTCCCTTCGCCGCCCAATCACGGCTGGAACCAGAACCGTAGTCTTTACCGACGATTGCTATTAAAGGCACATTTTCTTTTGCATACCTGATGAGAAATAAATTAAAAAATTGGTCAAGTGCGAGTCGAATTCGCATATGAAGGGTCCCGTACCAACGTACATGTACTTTTTTATTAATATGACTTTTAAGTACTCTATGTATGTCAAATCAAATCAAATCAAAATATTTTATACAGCATTAAATTATTACACTTTTGCTGAACGTCATGAGTCTACTACCAGTTCGGAAAGAAGAAGCCTTTTTTAAAGTAAAATTATAATTTACAAATATTTCTATATGTTCACGTCGATGATCGATTACGAAGGTTAAAAAAATGTTTCTTTAATTTTCTTTTTTTTTTGTTGTAGCGGCAATGGAAACACTCTGTGAAAATTTCAACACTCTACATATTACGGTTCATGAGATACAGCCCTCTGACAGACGGACAGACGGATGGACATCGGAGGCTTAGTATATATAGGGTTATATAGGGTTCCGTTGGCACCCTTAGCGTGCGGAACTCTAAAAACGAGTTACTTAAAAAACTATATATTAAAATATTTCTTTTTAAATTTTTTATTATTTATAAAGAAATTGTAAGTGTTATAAAATGATTAACGTTCTTTTGTTATATAAATTTTTTTTATATAGACTCATTAGTCTGAAGACTGACTTTATTGCACATTATTTTAAAAAAAATATTATATTCTTTATATATGTATATAATTATTCTGCACATGTGTATGTCACTGAGCTCCTCCTAAGCGGCTGGACCGATTTTGATGAAATTTTTAGTGTGTGCTTGCGTGTGTGTGTCCCTATATAGTTTGGATTCACAACTGGGTCAAAATCGGGTTCTAGGATTTTTTGTGAAGACCATATTCGGACGACTGTCAGATTAGTTTTTCTATAATATTTCATCCCTCAAGAAAACATCCAAAAACCCCACTACATACCGATCAGCAGCATCGAATATGTCCATCACATCGCCACTGGGCTGGTGGGTGGTGCGGGGTCCCGGGTTTGGTGCCAGGCGGTTGACGAGACGGATGTTGGCAAAGGTACCGCGGGACATCACCGCGTCGTTACCACGCCGAGAACCGTATGAGTTGAACTCCCGGGGGGTGAGACTGGGGGTGTCCAATTATCACTTGTTGTATTCCAATCTCAATTTATTTAAACAAATATTATTATACTGGAAAAATTCAAGATTCAAGATATTTGTTTCAGCTTTTAATTCTTACATTTTTTTTACTAATCGTCATGAGTACTATCAGTTCAGAAAGAAGCCTCAGACAAACCGAAGATTAAGAATAATGAATAAATGTGTGTTAATGTCCCAACGAATTATTATTATACATATTATAAATATAAACACCCATGACTAAAGTACAAACATTCGTACTCATCACACAAATGAATGCCCCCAGCGGGACTCGAACTCGCGACCGCTGGCACAGTAAGTAGGGTCATTACAAACTGAGGCAAACATGTTGTCTATACTAATATTATAAAGAGGTAAAGTTTGTGAGTTTGTGAGGTTGTAGGGGGTAACCTCTGGATCTACTGAACCGATTTAGATGAAAGATAAGAAGATAGTTTAAGATCCTGGGAAGGACATAGGATACTTTTTATCCCGAAAATCATCCCATAAGGGGTTGAGAATGGGGATGAAAGTTTGTATTAGGAAGCAAGCATAGCAAGTCATATATATAGCAGTATCCTCACTCACCCTCTGGAAGCCAGGAGTCTGGCAGCTGGAGAGTTCCTGGCGATGGAGCCAGCTGGAGAGATGTGGTCGGTGGTCACGGAGTCACCCAGCAGCAGCAGGCAGCGGGCGTCTGATATATTTTTAATAGCGGGAAGACTCTGGAATATCAAGCAATAAACATTTATTCAAATAAACTTGTACGAGTACTTTTGAATCATAATACTTTATTATTTTAGATTTACGCGAATATTTGACATTTTAAATAAAACTATATTTTCGGATCATTTCGCGGATCTATTTTGATTTTTGGTTAATATTTTATTTATTAATATTTTTAATTTTCTATGTGGTAATATGTTTAATATTATAATAATAGCAACACTAGATAATATTATCTATACTAATATTATAAAGAGGTAAAGTTTGTTTGTAAGTTTGTGACATTGTAGGGGGTAATCTCTGAATCTACTGAACCGATTTAGATTAAATTTAGAAAGAAGATAGTTTGAGACCTTGGGAAGGACATAGGATACCTTTTATCCCGGAAATCATCTCTTAAGGGGGTGAGAATGGGGATGAAAGTTTGTATTGGGAAGCAAGCTAGGGACGAAATGAGTCGCTAGTTAATTAATAAAGTTTTTATCTAATCTAAAAACAACTAACATTTATAATAATAACAGCTAAAATTAAATAAATAATACTGCTATATTATATATTATACTTATAAATAAATATTTAAAATGTTTAGAGTTAAAATCAACACATATAATGGCATATATGCCATTTTTGAATTGAATTTGAAATTGAATTTTTGAAATCATTTTTGTAATATAATGGGTAGGCACTGTCTGTAACAAGTATGTGTTTGAGACGTCTATAACCTCAGTCTCTCCCGTGACCATGATTGCTGTAAGCATTCGAAAAGTCGGGAACCAAAAATCTAAATAAATCCGAGAAATAATCCGAAAAGATAATTTCATTCATTTATTCATTCAATGAACTAACCTTAGTCATTCCATCAAAGAATGGTGGTTTCTTAATATATGTGGAGTTCGGATCCCATCTATACAACTTCCCCTGTGGCACATCCAACGCTTGCCAAGATGGCGAACCTTCTTCTATTTTCGCATAAACCTGTAAAAAAATCATACATTTCATTCAATAATATATTTAGTACTAGCGACTCACGCTCGCTTCGTTTCAGGTTCGTCATTAGACAAGAACAAATTTAACCCACGGGAACCGTACATTTTTCCGGGATAAAAATTAGCCATGTGCCATGCCATTCGAGATTATAATCTATCTCTATGTCTTACATCCAAATCCGTTCAGCCGTTCTGGCGTGATTGAGTAACAAATATCCATACATCCTTACAAACTTTCACATTTATAATATTAGTAAGATTTGAGTACATAAGTCATTCCAAGACAAATCGAAAAATGGTTGGAATCGATCGCTTTCAATTTCGAGGAAACTTGGTAGGAAGTTTTGTTTTATCATAAAAAACTTTTTAACAAAAAATAAAAACCGACTTACAGGCACTAAAAGTAAAAAATAACTAAACGGAGGTTTTCGTTTAGAATAGATACCTAATCAGATATTTTCGAAGTCGGTGCCAGCCTACAATATTTTAAGATATGAATATCTAATAGGTAAATATGTATTTTACGTATCGAAAGTTTCTACCAAAGGAAAAAACATATGTTTTTCAAAAGTTATATATGTATACATATACAAAAAAAAACACTTTTTACAGTGTTTAGTTTTATTTTTTTAATATCTCGATAACTATTATATATGTAGCTACAAAAAAAACTTGAGTTTATTTTAAAAAAAATATTCGTGACTGTGAAAAAAATATATATTTGGAAAAAATGCCAACTTCTTCTGATTAGTTTTCACATAACATCCTAGAACCCGACTGTAACGCTACCTACCGGCTCGAGTTACAATTATAAGTCAACCACTTAAACACACAAAAATCTCATCAAAATCGGTCCAGTCGTTTAGGAGTTCAGTGACATACACACGTACAAGTATTAGTAGACATGAGATTAGTAGACATGAGAGTTAAGGCACAAGAGCGACGCGACCTTTTTTAACAGAAACTCAATAACTAAACTTAGCCCGACCCGGGACTCGAACCCAGTACCTCCGGAATACCACATATGTTAGTCACTAGACCCAAAAGACCGAAATTAGTGCGAATAATATGCTGCTAATATAATTACTTCTTTAAACATCCCAGGGATGACATATTTGTTTTCTACTTCTTGGATTTCAGCTCGAGTGGGCCATATTTCTTTTAGATATACGGGAGTGCCATCTGCTCGTTTACCTGTCGACAGAATTAGAACAATATGAAAAATTCTGCTCTTTTTAACGTGCCACTGCTGGAGAGTGGGCCTCCCTTCAATACGATAAGGATCAGGACATAGTCCACCACGCTGGCCAAGTGCTGGGTGAGCATGTCTGCAGACAACTTGCTAGGTTCTCTCAGACATGCAGGTTTCCTCACTGTGTTTTCCTTCACCGTAAGACAAGTGGTAATCATGTTAGAAATGATTCCCACATGAGAATATCAGAGGTTCGAGACCCGGGATTTGAACCCGTCTTCCTCGGTTAAACAAGCCGGCGCGATACAACTAGGCTACCACAGTATAAAAAAATATGTGTTACTTATTAATTATTATAATATCATAAACCATTTATTCCTAATTTTGAGTAGATTGTACAAATAATAAACTAAAAAAAAAGAACCTGGAAGAAAACAATAACATTTAATTATTAGAATATTTATTATCTGTGCATGTTTTAACATGTATGTTATCTGTGCTAGCTTTCTCTCACTGCTGTGTGCATATTAAAATAACACTCCATTCTTTTATAACGTCCCACTGCTGGGAATGGGCTTATTTTTAATACGAGAAGGATCAAACTATAGTCCACCACGCTAGCCAAGTACGGGCCGGACTGAGCATGTTTAAAAAAACTGGTTATCTATACTAATAATATAAAGAGGCAAGATTTTTTTGTCTGTTTGTACTGAATAAGCTCAGAAACTACTGGACCGATTTAGATGAAATTTGGCAAGAAGATAGTTTGAGACCCTGAAAAGGACATAGGATAGTTTTTATCGTGGAAATCATGCATTAAGGGGGTGAAAATGGGGATGAAAATTTGTATGGGGAATCAATCCAGAAGCCTAACCGGAACGAAGCGAGGATGAGTCGCTAGTAATATAATAATTTCTCCAACGTCCTCAAAGCCCATCTATTTTATTTCAAAAACACCATCAAAACCAATAAATCATTTCACTCACCTAAAGGCTCTTTCTCAAAATCAATATTGACTGTGCCGGCCAAAGCATAGGCTATGACCAAGAGGGGTGATGCGAGGTAGTTAGCCCTCGTGTTGGGGTGAATCCTACCCTCAAAATTCCTGTTCCCTGACAACACCCCACAGCACACCAACTCGTTCTGGAATAACATCGATGTATTAAATAAAGTACCTGAGCATCCGAGCTTTGGTCAATTTTATTTTTTTTCAGTATATAGAAAAACTTGAAAAGCAAAACCACAAACAAAAACAAAAATCTAAATACAAAATTTATATGTGTGTATGTTTGTCACTCATTCACATTGAAACGGCTGAATTTAGAGTAATGTCTCATTCCAGACTGTAATCTATCTCAGTGCCTAAATGTCATCCAGATCCTTACATCCGTTCTGAGGGTAACAAACATCCATACTCACAAATTTTCACATTTATAATATTTGTATAGAGTATAGATTATAAATACAGAAGGCATCTTGGGGCGCACACAAACGAAGCAAGAGTATGTCGCTAGTCTATACAGATAAATAAAATTGAAGTGTCTGTTTGTACTCTCACAATAACAGCATTTTACTAAATGCATATGAAATTATATACGGTACTTTTATTATGATAGTATTAAATAAAAGCTAGAAGATGGTTCCGTCTGTACATAATATTTAAAATACAAAAATTACATAATTTTAAAGAAGTTTTACTTAAAACAAAATCGTAAATTCTCACCTTTTCGATGGTATTTGCAATATTGTCATCTATAGGTCCAGAGTTACCGATGCACGTCATACACCCATAGCCCACTATGTCGAAACCTAACTTTTCTAAATACGGTACTACTCCTGATTCCTGTAAAGATATAAGACAAGGTTTTATGGTACGTGATAATTAATTAATCTATACAGATAAAATTGAAGTGTCTGTGTGTAATGTTACAATAACAGTTATTTAATGCATATGAAATTATATACGGCACTTATAAGAAAAATACGATTTTTAAAACGTTTGTCTGTTTGTTTGTTCCGGCTAATCTCCCCGACCTATTTTGACAGGACTTTCATTGGCAGATAGCTATATATGATATATAGATATGTTATAAGGAATAACTTTAGGCTACTTTTTTTTTAGAAAAATGAATAAGAGTTCGCTCTAAAAAGTAAAATGTACCTACGGATGCACCCGAGCAGGGCGAGGATATGTCGCTCGTCTTTATATATAAAAATCTATGTGTGTGTTTGTGTGAATGTTCCCTATGAACTCCAAAATGGCTGAAGCGATTTTTATGAAATTTTCATGCATCTCCAGATTAGCCAAGCGGATGATCCTGTAAAATTTGGTAGCGATCGGAAGTTTGAACGCGGGCAAAGCCACGGGTACTGCTAGTGTGTAATATTGGTTCATTTAAATTTTAAGAAAACTATAACTAAATTTGTGTGGTGTTTCAGTACAATCTCTATTTTTCTAAATTCTTGCATAATTTTGTGATTAGACACCGCCTACAACAATACGACAACGGCTATGTTTAACAAAAAAATAATAATACAAGCAAAAATACGTAAAAATATTTAATATATAACTGATCTGATGCTGGACGCAGGAGCTGATAGTGGAACTCTTCAATGGCTACCAGTTACACCATAAAGTGCGGGTCCGTTTGGTTCGTTTTGACGAGTCCTATACATTACAATTGCTCAAAAGCGTATATTAATAAATATCAGATATATAAATAAATAAATATGTTGGTACATTAACACACAGCACCATCTAGTTCCATGGTAAGCTACGAGGCCTGTGTTATGGATACCAAATAGTTGATACACTACACATATCTAACTTTAAATACATACATATTATAAATAATATATACATACAATACATATAAATACTATAATATATTAAATTTAAATAGATAAATATGAACTTACTCTTAAGTAATAAGTCACAACGCCAGAGCCGGGTGAGAGCGAAGTTTTGATGTAAGGAAGTACACTGAGACCGTTCTCCACCGCTTTCTTTGCTAACAGACCTGCAAATATCATTTATAATCTATATATATAAAAAAATTGTAACTTAGATTTTCCAAAAATATCTTATGTACAGATTTGGCTTATCTGTACATAAGATATTTTTGGAAAATCTTATTGAAATAGTCATTATTATCCATACAGAGGCCGAATCTATAGTTTTTAGAATTTTTGTCTGTCTGTCGGTTACCGCATCACAAAAAAACCACTGGAGGGATTTTAACGATATTTGGTATGGTGATAACTGGTTATCCGGGTCCACATACCTATAGGATACTTTTTACCGCGGGAAAATATCTCATTTCTGAGAAAAAATACAAAAACTGTATTGTAAGAGTGTACTAATATGTAAACCTAAGAATTTGGTTTTTCGTCATCTGAACGCGGGCGGAGCCGCGGGCAGTGCTGTATTAGATAATTTTGTTCTCTGACCGATTCGGCCACGGCGACTAATCTCGCTGAGTTCAGAGAGAAAGTTTATGTCTTCTATTTATTTATAAACTAGCGACTTACTCTCGCTTCGCTGCGTTTCGTCCCAGGTGAAAAACCAAAACAAATTTATCCCACGGGAACCGTACATTTTCCCGTTTTAAAAGTAACCTATGTGCTATTCCAGACTATAATCTATCTCTGTGCCAAACCAGATCCATTCAGCCGTTCTGGCGTGATTGAATAACAAACATCCGTCCAAACTTTTGCATTTATAAATGTTTATGCGATGGGATGGCATGGGATGGCGTGTGTTTTTCACATCACTAGCAAGTTATTATCACGGTAACACTTACCAGCACCCAACATCACGCTAGGGTTGGACGTGTTTGTACACGACGTGATAGCCGCAATGATGACTGAGCCGTGCGTGATTGTGTACGTGTTGCCGTCGGTGAAGGAGAAACTGCCTGAGGCTGTGAGCTGGGCGGGTGATAGTCCGTACCCTTTGAAACCGACCTGGTGGGTTACCAAAAAATGATATATTATAACATAATATAATAGAAATACAAAAAAAACCTCAAAATAAAAAAAAATATATTATTAAAAAACCCAACTGTATAAAAATAAAGCGAACAAAAAATATGAGAACAACGGTGACGCTTTTTTTTTATTTTTGTGAATATTTTTTTTATTTTGGTAATTTTAAATAAGACTATCTTTTCGGATTTTTTCGCGGATTTATATAGTTTTTGGTTCCCGACGTTTACAAGTGACACTTTTTCAACTAATCCCCCATACAAGACGGTCCTTCTTACTTCCACCCTCCATATTAAAATTACAAAAATGTTTAAAGATAAAAAAATATTGTAAGGTATTTGGTGCAATTTTCATTTCGTTATTTGTGGGTAGGCTGTCTGTAACAACTATATCTTCGAGACATCTAACACGTAAGTCTCTCCCGTGACCATGATTGCTGTAAAGCATTCAAAACGTCGGGAACCAAAAATCCAAATAAATCCACGAAAAAATCCGAAAAGATAGTTTTATTTAAGGTGTCAAATATTCGCGTAAATCTAAGAAAGTATTATTAATTTTGGTCAGTTAGACTTTTTTAGTTTTATTTAACAACTAGCAGAATCCGCTCGCGCTAAAACCGTTATTTTGATACCCCACTTGAATGATTCGGACCAAAAAATTTTTTTCATGACAAATTGGCGCCTTAGAACCGCCATTTTGTTTTTTAATGATATCTATTTATCCTGTGACACTCGCGTTATCAAGTTGAATCAATTTTGTTGATTGAATTTTGTTAGCGATTGGAAGTTTAGACGCGGGCGAAGCCGCGGGTTTTTTTTTATAATATAAGCGAGCAAACGAGCAGGCGGGTCTCCTGATGTTAAGAGATTACCGCCGCCCATGAACATTTGTAGCACCAGAGGCACCACTAATGCGTTGCCGGCTTTTCAGGACTTTATTGGTCCGCCCCTTGAATAACCCCATGTTGTAGTCAAGCGGGAACACAGTCGATGGGAGTCGATGGGTACTGCTAGTCTCGTATAAAATATTACGACATAATCTGGTCTACACATATAATGAAATTGTAATTAAGTCGAATCTGGACATTAAATATTTTTTGGAAAATCTTATTGAAATAGACATTATTATCGATACAGAGTCCAAATCCATAGTTTTTAGAATTTTTGTCTGTCTGTGTCTGTCTGTCTGTCTGTTGACGCATCACGAGAAAACCACTGGACAGATTTTGATGAAATTTGGTATGATGATAGCTGGTTATTCGGGTCAACATATAGGATACTTTTTACTGCGGGAAAATATCTAATTTCTAAGAAAAAATACAAAAACTGCACTGTAAGAGTATACTAATAGATGTAAAACCTAAGAATTTGGTTTTTGGTCATCTGAACGCGGGCGGAGCCGCGGACATTGCTAGTACTCTATATAATGGATAGATATCATATAAATTAAAATAATTACAAACGCGGAAATGATAATTTCAATTTGCTGCGTGCCTCTATGCTCTATGCTGGAGACGCAAGGAATACGTATCTAGCTTACGCAAAAAGAATTTTTTCTTAGTAAAAAAATACTATAGATTAAAGTTAGAGGAATATATAACTATTACGAATTACTTAGTTCAAAATTTCTATCTATACATATAAATAAAATTGAAGTGTTTGTGTGTAATGTCAAAATAACAGCTTTATACTAATTACATAGGATTATATACAGTTGCTTAAACAAACACAAACTTCCCAACTCTTATTATCAGAGAATTTCTTCACAGAAACTCAATAACTAAACTTGGCCCGACCCGGGACTCGAACCCACTACCAGATCAGTACTTTCAACCCACTATAACACTGGGTTTCGCAAAATATAAAAAGTTATACGAAAACGGTCAATTTATTGACATTGACATACATATAAGTACAATCAACACGGACAATTTTACATGTCACTTAAAACTTATCAAAGAAAAATAACACATATTTTCTAAACAATAAAGTCTTTTATTGAATGGAAATTATAATTCGCTTTGTAAGCTCGTTTTGGACCTTGCCAAGTAAGAGAAATTATAATACTAATTGTTATTTACTGTTTTCTTTGATTTAAATTAATTTGATGTAACCGATTTCGAAAAAGGGGGTTTTGTTAGATTATTATTTGATTTAGCTTTTTTGTGTATATAAAATAATGTAAATATAAAATAATATAAAATGAATAAATAAATATGTTGTGTTATTAATACACAGCACCATCTAGTTCAATGGTAAGCTACGATGCCTGTGTTATGAATACCAGATAGTTGATACACTACACATATATAAGTTTAAATAAATACATATTATATAAATGTAAACACCCATGATTGGAGTACAAACATTCGTGCTCATTACACAAATGAATGCCCCCAGCGAGATTCGAACCCGCGACCGCTGGCACAGCAAGTAGGATCACCACAAAGTGAGGCAAATTTAACCAATTGTGTATATGTTAGTTACGAGACATCTTCTACTATCGAATAATACGTATACTGTTGCTACTTTTTTATATAAAAAACCATGATAATGACGATAATGACTAATATTATAAATATGAAAGTGTGTTTGTTTGTTTGTCCTTCTTTCACGTCGAAACAGAGTGACAGATTGGCATGATTTTGTTGTGTGGAGATAGTTGGAGGGCTGGAGATTTACATAGGCTACTTTTTACCGGGGGACATTAATTCATTCCCACGGGAAAGCACAACCCAAAAAATATTTATGGTTAGAATTACTTAAAACTTGGTATTGATGCTCTTCAATACAATTAAATAAATACGTGTTTTAGCATTTTTGGAAATTCATCCCCTAAGGTGGTAAATAGGGGTTAAAAGTTTGTATGAATCCTACCTTTTTAAAGTTTTTTTTGTAATTGTGTTTTTACACACTTCAAAATATATAGGACAGATTATTATGAAACTCGAATAAAAAATAAAAAAAAACATACTTTGGCATATATACCAAAACAATTTCATTCAAGTAAAATAAATACAAACAGATCGACACAAAACTTATTTACATATACATATATAAATAAGGAACTAAAATAGCTGAGTCTCGCGAATTGTTTTATAAAATGTTATATTCGTACAAAACACGTTCAATCAAACCGATATAGTGAAGTTAAAATCGTGTTAAATGTATTGAGAGAAAAGCATTATCCGGTAAGTAAAAATTCTTCTTTACTTTGATTGTTTTAATGTATATAAAAAAATCTATTTTTTAATCGACTTCCAAAAAGGAGGTTGTCAATTCGTCGGAATGTTTTTTTTCTTTTTTTTTATTATGTATGTTCACCGATTCCTCCAAGACGCCTGAATCGATTTGGAATTTCTTTTTGTTTCAAAGAGTATACTTCCCACTGGTGGTCCCATATAAATTTTATCGAAATCGGTCGAGCGGTTTTTTATAAAATCAACAATAAATATATTTTTTAAATAAATTGTTTAATCGAATATTTTATTAAAAAAACTTTCTTCTTACAAATTACATGCTTATGACGTCTACACTAAAAATGGAAAAATAAAAACTTAACAAAAAAAACCAACTTCCAGGCATTAAAATGTAAAAAATATCTAAACGGAGGTTTTCATTAAGAATAGATACCTAATCAGATATTTTCAAATTCGGTGCCAGCCTACAATATTTTAAGATATGAACATCTAATAGGTAAATATATATTTTACGTATGGAAATATATTAGATTTGCTTTTCATCCGCTGGCACAGACTTCAAAAATATCTATTTTAAATGAAAACCTCCGTTTAGTTATTTTTTACATTTTAGTGCCTGGAAGTCGGTATTTTTTTTTTTTTAATTTTTATTAGCATAGATAACACTAATAGCTCGTGAATAGCTAGCTACTAAACAAATAAGAAAATCGTTTGACAAACAGAGGAGAAAAAGGTACTGAACTGTTTTGTCTTTGCATATTTATATGTAGAATTAACATTACACGGAAATCGAACGCAATACTCTGAGTAAAAACAATTTGACAAACACTTTCATTAAGAAACGCTTTCAAGTAACCACTAATTGTAATTAAAGCTAACGACATAATTAAATAATTATTAACAAATTACTTTACCTGTATTTATATCTATACTAGCGAATCACCCTCGCTCCGCTCGGGGTCATCCCTACTTACGTTTTAACGTTTAGTATAGATTTCTCAGCGATATTTTCCCGCAGTAAAAAGTATCCTATATGACGCGGATAACCAGCTATCGTCATACCAAATTTCATCAAAATCTGTCCAGTGGTTTTCTCGTGATGCGGTAACAGACAGACAGACAGTCAAAAATTCTAATCTAATCTATATATATCTATATATAAATTATAATCTATATATATAATATAATATATATAATATAATCTATATATAAATCTATTTCAATAAGATTTTCCAAAAAATATTTAATGTACAGATTTGATTCAGAATTTTAATATATGTACATTGTATAGATTAAAAACTATCTTTGTATGTATGTTTGTATACTTTTGAAATATCCAAAATGATGTGATTTTTATTATCTTGTGACTTGCCCCGGCTTCGCTCGGGCACTTTCCTAGATGCCTAACAGTAGCTGTTACTCCAGCTCATAATCTTGTACTAAATTTCATTCAAATCAGTCCAGCCGTTATAACGTGAATTAAAATATACAGATACACAAACTTTCATATTTTATATTATATAAACTTTTATATTCAATACTATCTATACAGATAAATTAAATTAAAGTATCTGTGTGTAAAGTCAAAATAAAAGCTTTTTACTTAATACATATGAAAATGAATAAGAAAAACATTTATATTTTTTTATTTTTTTCTTGTCTGTCTGCCTGTCTCTTTGTTACGAATAATCTCTGAAACGGCTGGACTGATTTTGACGGGACTTTCACAACCTGATAACTAATGTTATAAGGAATAACTTAGGCTTTTATTTTAGGTAAAGAACCTATGGACGACCCCGAGCTGCGAGGGTGAGTTGCTAGTATATATTATAACTTATTTACATATTTCATTTTAATGAGTCTCATACAACAGTGGGTCAAAAACATATATTTTATGGGTTTTATTTTTAGTTTATTTATTTAAATTAAAATCCACAGCTACATACAGAAATAGAAAGTACATAAGAAAAAAAAATCCTTTTATAAGACAATTCCGGATTTTCATTATTTATGCAATATAGATGGGTGGACTAAGTTTACATATATTGTATTCAGCCCTTTTTAACGTCCCACTGCTGGGCACGGGCCTCCCTTTAGTACGAGGGGAATCAGGCCATAGTCCACCACGCTGGCCAAATGCGGCTTGGCGGACTTCATATGTCTTTTGAAAACTGCAAGAGACATGCAGGTTTCCTCACTGTGTTTTGTTCACCGTAAGACAAGTGGTAATCATGTTAGAAATGATTCGCACATGAAAATTTCAGAGGTGCGAGAACTGGGATTTGAATCCGCTTCACTCGATTTCCTAAGCGAGCGCATTACCACTAGGCTACCACTGCCCCATACATTATTATATTAAAGAAAAGAATTAAATTAAACAAAACCATAATATTTATTTGAAAATGAGAGTAAAGTCGAATGCAATAATAAGGCTATTTATTCTAACGTTGTATCGACCACAGCATAGATAGTGCTTACTAACGATATTTTTACTAGTGTTGGAGTAATAAATTTAAAATAAGTCATAAAAATAAATGGCCAGATTTCATAAAAACCTATACATTATACAACCATCATTTTCGTTTAGTAAGATATTGACTAATTACAAATTCATCTATACTAATATTACAAATGTGGAAGTGTGTTTGTTTGTTCTTTTTGAAACAGAGTGATGGTTCGGCGTGATTTTTTGTGTGTGAGGTTGAAATTTTTTATTTTAAATAAAACTATATTTTCGATTTTTTTTCAAGAATTTATTTTGATTTTTAGTTCCCGAAGTTTCGAATGCTTGATGGTCACGGGAGAGACTAAGGTCTTAGATGTCTCAAAGGTATTATATAGTTGTTACAGACAGCCTACCCACGATTACCAAAATGAATGAGGTTGAGAGTTGAGTTTTAGGCTGGAGTGACAGGCTACTTTTTACCGCGGGAGATTATCTCATTCCCACGGGAATAACACGTTATAATACAATCCAAAACAACTTATCATACCTATGAACATACATAATATATGTATGTTCATAGGTATGATAAGTTATATATATAATATAATATACACTATCTATTGTATATTATAGAGTAATCATAATAACTAGTGTTCCTTCAGTGGTCAAATTAAACTATAATCTTTTTTTTTTATTGATAACACTAAAGCTCGTCAATAGCTACTAAAAAAAATGAAAACCGGTTGACAGATGAGAAAATGGTACTGAACTGTTTTGTTTTTACCTATTTATATGTATATAGACCATTCTCACAAGAGATTAGCCAACTAACTAGCCTTTATTAAAAATGACTGAATTCAAATTAAAACTGCAACATCACAAACCAATAACCACATTGATAACGATTCCTGTTATATTTATATATAAAGAAAAACCAAATTTATTGAGTATTTCAAATTATTACAAAACAGTGTTATTGAAGTATAGTACAGTTGAAACATAATCAAATTAAAAAGTGTGTGTGTGTAATTCACACACAGTAGAAGTGAAACTTCAGAAAAGTAACCTACGAGAGGAATAGATGAAGTATCAGGAGTGAGATAATTGTGAGGTTTATTTTTGTTATAATAGACCAGGGTCGACAATTTTTAAAACCAAAAAAATTATAGTAGGATGAAACCCATTGGAAAAGGAAGAAAATATAACAAAAATGAAAGAAAAAATAATTTACGAGCGATCTGAGGTCGGGAAGTGGGAGGGGGTGAGTTTTTAAGGTTAAAAAACGGTTTTCTCGATTTCCGGCAAAACTACAAGTCCTATGGAAAAAAGTTAAATGGCAAAGTTGTAGGTAATAAAAAGTGTTAATCAGTATTATTTTAATGTATAATGTATTCTATCTCATTCTCTCCCCGGCTTAATTCTATATATTTATTTGTTTGTCTCTTTCTCGTTTCGCATTTTCGTTTCATTAAGTTTCAAATCACAAGGATTCGAAAGAAGTTTCAGTTTAAAAAGGTCGGACATTTTGTTTGTATAATAATAATTATTCATAATACATTTAAACACATAATAATTCAGTTCAAGTGATACTTCATTGGACAATGTTCGATCAAGAAACCAAGTGAAGTGGGTTCAAATCCCGGATCTCGCATCTCTGATATCATCATGTGCGAATCATTTCTAACATGATCACCACTTGCCTTACAGTGATGGAAACATCGTGAAACCTGCATATCTGAGAGAACCTAACTAAACGCGCACTTGGCCGGCGTGATGGACCCCCTCGCATTGAGGGCAAACCCATCCCCAGAAGTGGGACTTTCGAAAGGCAGAATTATTTATTATTATATTATATTCATTCATCAATTACACATTATATTATGTAACGTGAAAACGGGTACACAATTTTTAGCGAAACTTTTTCGCGATTAAACAGATTTATACGAGCAAATGATCTAAGATACATATTCATAAAATATTTTAGAAAAATTATACATATATTTATTCAATCAATTCTTTCACTTAGTATATGCATTTTTATACTAATTACCGTCTAATAATCTACGAAATAAAACATAATATACTAGCATTGCCCGCGGCTCCGCCCGCGTTCAGTTTCTTAGGTTTTACATATTAGTATACTCTTACATTGCAGTTTTTGTATTTTTCTCAGAAATGAGAAATTTTCTCGCGGTAAAAAGATTCTATATGTTGACACAGATAACCAGCTATCACCGTACCAAATTTCATCAGAATCCCTCCAGTGGTTTTTCTGTGATGCGGTAACAGACAGACAGACAGAAAGACAGACAAAAATTTAAAAAACTATAGATTCAGCCTCTGTATCGATAATAATGTTTATCTCAATAATATTTTCCAATAAATATTTAACGTACAGATTCGGCTTAGTTACAATTTTATTATAGATTATAATTATAATAAAAAAAATATTCGAATCTCCAATTATAATGTTCGTGAATGTTATCGTGTTCAAACAAACAAACATTATTAAATATAGAACCAGAAATCAAAAAAAAAATGAACTTGGAATAACTTGGACCACATAAAAAATATGAATGATTGACATCTTTTTTTTAATATACATATTTTTTTAAGATTTCATTTCAGATATCAGTTCACATTCCAGTCATTTGGTGATTCTGCTTATGAGTTAGTATATATCATAAAGCTGTTTCACTAAATAGCTGCTATGTGGCATACTACAGATAGACTAAAATACCATGGACCAATTTTTAGACCTATTAGTTCTTATTTCTTATTTGGTTTTCAAATTGTCTTTGTGCACATTACACTACGTGACACACGGTGGACTATAATCATCACTAAAACCTCTAATCAATGAACATGGACCATAGGATGATGAGTATCAATTTATTCGAAATGACCATCAGAATTGACGTTTTTAATTCAAAAATATAAATTGATGTGATAAGGTGTGCGAAAATGATCCAAAGGCTCTATTGCTAGATTCAAAAAAAAAATACGTTTGTGTGTTGAAATGATGAATCTCGGAGACAAAACACCTTAGGAATTATGTAATCGCCTTCAGGTTTCATAAATATCTTTAGAAAATGAAATGATTTTTAGTAAAAAATTTATTGTTGAATACCATTAAATAAAGAAAAAATCTCGTTATGGTATTCCCTACTAATGGACCATTGGACCATCTTCTTTAACCAATTGCAAAAAAAGTATTTTATCTTTTCGCTAGGCGTTATTTGGAAAAGCCATAAAAATTGCGCTTATATCTTTTCCGAAAAAAGTCCAGATACTTATATATAAAAAAGGCAGTGGTAGCCCAGTGGTAACCCACTCGCTTGAGAAACCGAGTGAAACGAGTTCAAATCCCGGGTCTCGCACCTCTGATATTTTTATGTACGAATCATTTCTAACATGATTACCACTTGTCTTAACGGTGAAGGAAAACATCGTGAGGAAACCTGCATATCTGAGGCCCATATCCAGTAGTGGGACGTTAAAGAGGTTTTTTTAGCTAAAACATAATTATTTTTCACATGCCTCTCCATTCTTAGCATTTCTACTCAAAAAAAAACAACTATTTGTATATTTTTATTGTAATAATCAAAACAAAAACTACAAAACAAGTTGTAAATAATTAGGCAAATCATTTTAATACTAAAATCTAATTTACTAATTACCCTTTCATTAGCTAATGTATATTTAAGGTGTAATTAATTATCTGTTATTAATAATTTCATTCCCACTCCTGTCATATAAATACGCTACGTCGTATGACAATCGCTATCAGTCTTTCTTTAAAACTCGTCGTCACAATATCTAAGGAACACGGATTTTGTGCTGAATTGTGTGTAAAATAAGGTGTTTATCGAAAAAAAATTCATTTGTGCGTTTGGTAATTTATTGTTTGTGTCAAGTGTTGATAAATACAATGGTTTGTATAAATTGGATGTTTAAATTACTGTTTTCTAGTAATCTGTCAGTCAGCGTTGTTAATCACTCAATAGGTAGTGTCACAGTTCTATCACTGGGTGATTGACAGATCTCGCTGATAGATACTGATATTAAATTTGTCATACTAATAATTATAATTAGATAACTATTTCATCTAAGAATTTAGAGAAGAATATAAATTTATTAAAAATAGTAGTCACTGGCTCAGTAGTCACGTCACTTTATCTGTCACAAGATTATCGATCTTTGGAGGAATTTATTATTTCAAATAATTTGCTGTCAAATAATGTAAAAAGCCATCTCATTATCTCTAAATGCCAGAGCTGTCAATCGCTCAGTAGGTAGTGTAAGTTCTATCACTGGGTGTTTGACAAATCTTGCTGTTAGAAGAAATCATCAGTGTTCATGATTTATTTTTATAATATCATCTTTAATATTGTTACATATACGAATATTTCGTATGAAACAATTACAATGGTCGTACATACAACTACCTCAACAATTTGTATTTCATTGTCATTGGGTAAGTTAATTCTGTCACCGAAATGACTGCCTTACGTAGGTAGTTTTTTTTATTTTTATTTCCTAAAATATATTTATTTTTAGCAGCAAATATTTTAAAGTAGTACTCACATGTGTTATTAAATCTATCACTGGGTTTATGATTACTGCCTCTAAAGATTGTCACTTCTTAAAAAAAATGTTATTTTCTCTACAAATAATTTTAAAATGTATATGTCAGTCAGAACTGTCAGCCATTCAGTACATAGTGGCAAAATTCTATCACTGGGTAATTGACAGATCTCGCTGATAGACCCACAAAAAATGTTTAATGAAGATCTAGACAGACTATTAGTAATCGTAGTCATGTACTCAGTAGATATTTTTGAACGTTACCTATCACTGGGTTTGTGATTATTGTTACTGATGGTCTAATCATCAATTATTTCTTTAATTATAGTTTTAAGAAGTGAACAAAAAAGAGAAAACTTCAAAATGTATCTGACAATGTTAATATTCACTCGCTCAGTAGACATGTTGAAAACTGTCACTGGGTTAGTGATTACTCCCATTGGAGATAGCTTCAGAATTAAAAAAAAATAAGAAAGATAATACATTCTTACAGTCGGAGCTGTCAATCAAACAGTAGTTAGTGTAATAGTTCTATCACTGGGTGTTTGACAGATCTAACCGTAGAATACAAACTTCTTATTCAAAATGTTTATAAGTATAATATTGAATTAGCCTAGTAGTGATCGCAGTCACTTACTCTGTTGACAGTCTTATATTTTGTCACTGGGTATGTGATTGCTGTCACTGTAGTCTAACCACAAAATAAAGAAATAATAATAATTAATATATCAACAAGAAGATTCAAGAAAAATGAAGAGTTATACAAATCTTTATATTAATAGCTTTCGCTTACTCTGTGGACATTTTCATTTTGTCACTGGGTATACGATTGCTATTAATAGAGAGATATCATCGTGCAAAATATTTAATCACTAATACATATATCATAAAATATTATTTTGGAGAAATAATTTTAAGAATAGACTTCAAGATTTTCATAGCAACCATTATAACATTATGAATGTTCATAGTTAAATGGTTTATGGACGAAGTCAACTTATAGTCGTAATCACTTACTTAGTAGACATGATTAAATACTGTCACTGGGTATGCGATTATTGCCATAGAAGACAAACTCATCAAGTAAAATTTAAGGAGAAATAACATCAGTTACGAGACATCTCATAAAACAATAATCATACAGTGGTAGTAGTCATTCACTTAGTAGCCAGTTGTTATTCTGTCACTGGGTGTATGATTATTGCCACTGTAGATTTCCGAGCTGCCTTAGAAAAAGAATATAATTCAGTTTAATATAAGAAGATAAGAACATTTTCTCATTGGTGATAGCTTTCACCTACACAGTAGACATTTATTCTTCTGTCACTGGGTATGTGATTGCTATCACTGAAGAGAATTAAAAGAATACTCATCGATGGTAAACAAGAAGATTTATATACATAGCAAAGAAGAATTTTACAAAAAATACTCATTATTGGAATCGGCATCAGCATTGGAATAATATGAGTTTTAGAGTCAATTTAACCACGTCAGCATAATTTCGATACTTTTATATCATTTCTTTTTAATCATTTTTAGATTGTCTTAAAAAAACACTCAAATAAGCACACGCACATACACTCAACATACTAAAGACACTCAATATACAAATCATAAATAGAATAATGAATGGCCGTATCCCTAACATGCTGTTTTTTTCCGTTTGTCTGTTTTGTTGTTTTTTCTGTGTAATTGATTTAGTTTCTTTAATACATTTACACTTAGTCTACCCATCTAATAATTAAAATCCTTTAGAAATTGGCTTATATAAGGACTTTTCTTTTTATGTATTTTCTATCTCTGTATGTAGCTGTGGATTTAAGTTTGAATAAATAAATAAAATAATTTTATTTATTTAATTTTTTAAATATTTAAAAGTTTCGTCGGGAGGCATAAATTAATCGTGGAAATATAATCTTTTAGTGATGGTAGTTATTCACTCAGTAATGTTTATAATCCGTCACTGGGTGCATGATTACTATTACTGAAGATTACTGCTACACATGCGAAGAGGTGTTAGGAAACGTTTTCGATTTTGTTTTACATTCCAAAACTAGAATAAAGAAAACAGACAAAAATATTGATGATGGATAATCTATGAATGGTGGTAATCACTCGCTCAGTAGACATGTGCATATTCTGTCACTGGGTGTTTAATTACTGTCATTATGGATTTATATCAGCGATTAATGTCATCATTAACAATATTCTCCTGACAGATTTCAGTCACGGCGGCACTCTGTACTCCTTTTACTCTCGAAGTCAAAGGTGAGAGTAAAGGTCAAATATTTAAATTTAAATTATTATTTTATATTGTCACTAAACTTAAATCCGTCATTAAAATTCTTTATATTGTATTTTTTAATTCTTGAATAGCAAAGGAGGTTACAATTTTTTTTTTACAATAGTTGATTTAAGATACGATAATGCTATGAGCAATGTTAAATAACCGCTATGCCAAAACAAATCGAGATCTATAAGTTCAAAACAAAAACTTGTTTGTTCATTACAAATAGTTTTTTTATCTTAGCCTGAAGAAAAACAAAGAACACAAAAAAGTGTATTTATTAAAGTTTTTTTTCTATTGGCTTGGCTTACTATACTAGGCTTTGTATGTTGTATGTAAATAATTTGGAATATAGTATTTATGTTATACTGTAATATTTATGTTATATTGTAATATTTCTGTTTATATTACGTCACGGGGTAAATGATTACTGTTCCTGATGATTATTATCTACGATTGATTACATTTATCTCAAAAGATTTATATTATAGTATAAACTTACATCGTAATAATGTATTTCTATTCGTTCTTTCGCGATTACAGATAACTAATTTTTAGTGACAGTTTCCACTAACTCAATTGACATTCTGACTATATCTGTCACTGGGTTTGTGGTTACTATCACTGAGAAAAACTCGACGGAAGATGAAAGAATAAGTTAATAATTCATACTAATTCATTAGTGGTGGTAGTTATTCACTCAGTAGACATGTTTATATTGTCACTGGGTTTATAATTACTGTCACTGGTGAGTAATATCTATAAAAATTGGCTGAGAAACATCAAGAGAAAAATCCCAGTAGTAGTGTTCAATTACTCAGCAGACATGTTTATATTCTGTCACTGGGTGTTTGATTACTGTCACTGGTAAATAATTACGAAGAAATATAATTTGTTTATTTATATATATACAAAGGATAGAACATAATCTCTCGAAATTGAAAACCAGCTCAAAAAGGAACATAAATATTCTACCATCAGACATTTTATTTTTTCTATTTATACAAGACCACTCACAGATCTCCTCCACGCAATCACATGCAAACCAAAATACACTACACTTCTGGTTCTTCTAGCTAAATCTAAGCCAGTCTAATTTCTAGATAGTAAAATAAAAAAACAAACCTTATTACTCAAGCAGTCCACAAAGTCTTTCTTCATGACCGACACGGACACTCTATCCTGTGGTCTTTTTGGTCCACTCACTGACGTCACTACCGTTGACAGGTCCAGTTCTACTATCTGGGAAAACATATAATCTATTTAGAAATATAAAGTTTGATTGATGACACTTGACGACACGTTTGGCTCAGTTTGTAGTAACCCTACTTGCTGTGCTAGCGGTCGCGGATTCAAGTCCCGCTGGGGACATTCGTTTGTGTGATGAGCACAAATGTTTGTACTCTAATCGTGGGTGTTTATATTTATAATATGTATGTATTTAAAGTTATATATGTGTAGTGTATCAACTATCTGGTATCCATAACATAAGCCTCGTAGCTTACCATGAAAATGGATGGTGCTATGTGTTAATGTACTAAAATAATTATTATTTACTATTGATTGATAAGTTGGTCGATTGATGATTGTTTTGTATGCACAAGACACAAGTGCACTCTCTATTCCAGTCACTCTCACTCCGGTGGGACGACACGAGACACGACCGGTGAGAGATCAGGTGTACTGATCTGCTTTGCCACGGGGATTCAATTCCGAGCTGTTATTGTAAATATTCTGTCAGAAAAACTGAATAATGACCCAGGATTCGAACCCAGGACCTTTGAATCTGTCGTTCATGCTTGACCACAGAGGCAGTCAAAAGTTCATCCACAGCTCAATTTGTCCACAGATAATAAATATGCAAGGAAAATATAACAAAAAATATAGCTTACCTCCGAAAATATAGGATCTTGGTCAGGATTGTTGTAATTTCTAAACTGCTTGGTTGCTTTCAAATACTCTTCTATTATTTTGATCTTATCCGCAGCTCGATCTAGAAATATTTATTTTCTAGATTTATATTTGATATTAATATTATGGTAAAATTTTACTTATTTAAATTATTTATTTGAAATACAAGTCTTTTAACCTATGGAGTATGGACTAAAATAGGTCCATATTTCATATTATATATCATTATTTCATAGTTTTTTTTTTAACAATTTAAATATTATAATTCTTATAAAACAGACCATCCCTTGAAGGGCAAGAAAAACAAACAAACAAACACACTTTCACATTTATAATATTAAGGATGGATATATTCTATCTATCCCATACTAATCGTTAACAATACTTAGTCTATACAAATAAAATCAAAGTCTCTATGTAACGTCAAAATAACAACTTTTTTTAAATTATGTACAATACTAAAAAATGTTGATGTTATAAGGAGTAACTTAAGCAACTTTTATTTTGGAAATAAGAATTAGGGTTCCGCTCAAAATAATGAACAAACAAACTCACTAGTCTGACTGAGATACTGCAGAGAGCGGGCGTCGACGGGGAAGTGAGCGACGGTGGCACCGAACTCGGGACACATGTTGGCGACGGTGGCGCGGTCCGCGATGCTCAGCGCCGCCACGCCGGGCCCAAAGAACTCCACGAATTTACCCACCACGCCCAAAGAGCGCAGGTGCTGGGCGACAACGATAACAAATCAAATCCATCCTAATATTATAAATACCAAAGTAATTCTGTCCGTTTGTCTGTCTGTCTGTGACCGCATTACGGAAAAACCACTCGAGGTATTTTGATCAAATTTGGTATGACAGCTGGTTATCCGGGTCAACATATAGGATAATTTTATATGTTGACCCGGTAGAAAATACCTCATCTTTGAGAAATATATTCTTTGGTGCATTTTATATTTTTCTTTTGTAATTTTGTGGGTAGGTGCTGTCTGTAACAACTATATAATGACCTTGGAGACGTCTAAAACCTCAGTCTCTCCCGTAACCATGATTGCTGTAAAGCATTCGTTTTATTTTCACCCCTTTAACCAATCACTTCTGGGAAAAAACAATCCTATGTCCTTCCCAGGGTCTCAAACAATCTTCTTACCAAATTTCATCTAAATAGGTTCAGTAGTTACGGAGCCTATTCGATACAAACAAATACAGAAACAAAAAAACAAAAAGAAACAAATTTTTGTTATTTATAATATCAGAATAGATGTCAAATATTCGTGTAAATCTAAGAAAATATAACGAAAAATTACCTTGGTAATAGTGAGTACTAAATCAGTAGACGTGGCCAATGGGTCCAGTTCGCCCACTAACTTGTAGCCCACCACTTTCGGTAATAACATACTGATGGCTTGTCCCAGCATGACTGCTTCCGCTTCGATCCCTGGTTGGTGTAAAAATGAAAAAGTTATTTTAAATAAAACCATCTTTTCGGATTATTTCGCTGATTTATTTAGATTTTTTGGTCCCCGACGTTTCGAATGCTTTACAATAATCATGGTCACGGGAGAAACTAAAGTGTTAGATGTCTCAAAAGGCATTATATACTTGTTACAGACAGCCTACCCATAAATTAACAAAATGAATTCAAAAAATTGAAAAATGGCACCAAAGTACTTTACAATATTTGTTAATTCCCGGTTAAAATGCCCGGGCTATGCCTAAATGCATTTCCAAACGATCCATGTTAGCTTGTTAAAATCAAAGTATATAACATGTACATATAATATTCGATATATCACTAGTGTATATGTATGTGTGTTACATATATATGTGTGTATGTGTATCTATATTTGTATGTATGTAACTCACCGCCCACCCCCCACCCGACGACGCCCAACCCATTGATCATGGTAGTATGACTGTCCGTCCCCACCACTGAGTCGGGGTGCAACATGTTTCCAGTGAACACTACACGAGCTAAATATTCTAGATTCACCTGAAAAAATAAAAAGAACTTATTTTTAGGATCCATTCGCGCCTTTTTTTTCTACGTACTCTGATAGAAACAAACAAAAGAATAGCTAATATGCGTGGTTTTTTTTATACAATAGCTATCTTTAGTCGTCATATAATTGTAAAAAACCTATCCAGCTCTAGAAAACTAAAATTTTGTCTACATTTTTTAATATCATACCGATACGGATACTTTAAACGCCCGCCATACCGCGCGCTCGGCGTGACGTCACAGTGTGGTGTACACAGAGACATGGCGACGCAGTTTGTAGCGACAACATCGCATCGCTCTGTTATGATATACTCTGACGTCACATTCCGTCTGACCAATGGCGTGCATTTCAATTACTTTAAATTTCCCACCTATATTTACACTTTTCAATAATTATTTTCTTTATCAAAAATAAATTATTTTAAAAAATATTATAATTTTAATTATTATATTAAAAAATATTGATATATGCTTAATTCAAAAGCAATAAAGATCACAAAAAATAATGGGCAAGTATAACCTTTACGCGCAGTTGAAGCAAAACTTCTTTGGCAAATAACGCAATTAAATTAAAACAAATCAATAATTAAATAAGGCATATTACTATCATATATTTAAAGAATTACATATACGGAAAGAATATAATATTATATATTTGTCAGACAATAACAACGGAAACCGTGGCAACATGGCAATGTATTCTATCTCATTCTCTCGCCGGCTTAATTCTATATATTTATGTGTTTGTCTCTTTCTAGTATCGCATTTTCGTTTCATCGAGTTTCAAATCACAACGATTCTAAAGAAGTTTCACTTCAAGAAAAATTCACCTTTATTTAAATCACACGCATATTCCTTATTGAATTATATCCTGTATATATACTTACTTGATGCACTATCCCGGATCCCGGAGGAACTATCAACATGTTGTCGAAGGCCTGAGCTCCCCACTGTGGATATGCATACAAAATATTAATGACATTATTACATATACGAATGTTTGTACGTGTTCTCCTTTATACATATATAAAATAAAATTCTGGTGTCTATAATCATTCTCTTCCTGAACGGCTTGACCGATTCAGAGTCCAGTAAAATCTCATCAAATCTCAACAGAGGGGGGGATAATAGAAAATTTGACACTTTAAAAGGAAATATATATAGCACAGATAAATTATTATTTTTTTACTTCTTTTGAAGTGTCCCATTTTGCCCAATTAAAAATACGTGAACATTGTATTATTTTTATATTATGTGAACATAAATGTAGTCCTTTAACAACTGTAGCGTAAATCTCACGTGAGGGGAAAGGGGGAGTCCCACCAAATCTCACTTAAACTCACCAAGATTCATTCAAGAGTCTAAATTGAAAGAAAAACAGCTCACATAATTAATGGACACTTCCTAACTTGTATGATACAAATTGTTTAATTTTTTACCTTTAAGAACTGGAATCTCTCTTTGTTTCTCTCAAACTCAAGCTCTTGATTTTTATTTAAAGCATCGGGTCTGAAAATAATATATTATATTACACTAATATTATAAGTGTGTGTTTGTTTGTCACTTTTTTACGCTATAAGGATTCAATGGATTTTAGTGAAATTCAGAATACGCCACATGGGAATATATATTTTTTTAATTAATTTATTTTTTTTTTAATAAAGAAATATATAAAAAAATATACAATTAGAGTTTTAATAGTAACAACTAGCAGAACCCGCGGATTCGCTCGCGCTAAAACTACAAAAAACCTCTAAAAAGTGGGTTTCATATAAGCTTTCATCCCCTATTTTACCCTCTTATGGGTTGAATTTTAGAAAACGCTGAAATACGTAACTCATTATTTTTGCCGTACTCAATTCATACGAAATTTCATGCAAATATGTCCAAGGAATAAAAAGTTTCATACAAAGTGTTATCCCCTATTTCACCGCTATACCTTCGTCATATAAGGAATACGTGTGCGAAAATTCAATTTTCTAGCCTTAAGAGCCTTTGCGTTGGTACATCAGTCAATCACATTTGCCTTTTATATATATAGATATGTTCTTTTTCATAAATGTATATTTATATATGTATAAAAATATTTCATATACAAAAAATAACGTATATCGTATCCAACCAATATAAACACATTTAATTAAATATAAAAAAAAGTTATTTTAAAATAAATTTCATTTACCTACAAAAAAGTAAAAAGAAGGTAAAATTATATATGTATATTAAATTTATATAATATAATTTTTTTGTATATATATTTAAAACTCACACCCTAGCGAAATCCACTTGCACAGAGTGATCTATAACAAGATCAGCGGGACAGATGGGATTGATCTTATCTGGGTTGCCTCCGAGATCCTTCACAGCATCCCGCATCGCTGCGAAATCCACCACAGCTGGTACACCTGTTAAGTCCTGGAAAATTGATTTAAAAAAATGATTTAGGAATATTTCTTTTTTTTATATTTGTTTGTTTTTCAAATTAATATTTTTTTCGCATATGGCGACAAAGATGAAAGATTCACATGGGCATTTTTGTTTTAATTTCATTTTACATTATATTTCTTTAATATGACATGATATTTAAAATATTTTATCCTAGTTTAAAAAAAAATATACTACGTACATAATATATAAAGAAAATTTTCCTATAGTTTTTTCCCCTTTTTTTGTCATTTTTTTTAAATAAAGAAATAAAATTTGTCAATAAAAAAAAACAAATTAAAATTATACCTGCAAAATAACCCTGGCCGGTTTGAAAGCAATCTCCACAGGGTTCTCTGCGTTCTGGTTCGATTCCCAGTTGAGAACATTTTGCACGTCCTTCTCTAGCACTTGGAAATTGTCACAGTTCCGGATACAAGACTCCAATAGCACCCTGATACTAAATGGAAGGCGGTCTGAAAGAGAATTAAATGATATTTTATTCCTTTAGAACAACAATAAAATTGAAGTGTCTATATGTAATGTCAAAATAACAAGTTTTTACTAAATGCATATAAAAGTATATACGGTACTTGTAAGAAAAAAAAAGATTTTTACTATTTTTGTGTCTGTCTGTCTGTTTGTTCCGAATATTCTCCGAAACGGCTGGACTGATGTTGACTAGTAATATTATAAATGCGAAATTTTTTATCTATGTATGTTTGTTTGTTACTCCTTTATACTGAAACGGTATGATAGATTTGGATCAAATTTTGTACACAGATTATGAGCTAGAGTTAACACATCATCATTTCGACTCACATTTTGTTCTTTATTTTATTCTTTAATCTTATATTTTCTTCTTATAATTTAAACAACTTTGTGATGTAGAATCAAGTATAGTTGTATAATAATAAAATGTTTGTGTAAATTTATTTCGAGTCAATAAAAAAATAAAGATACAGCCAAATAGAGAACCTTCTCCTTTTTGAAGAAGTCGGTTGAAAATATATGATTTTAATTTTTAGCCAAGAAGAATATTACTTACCATATTTATCTCCGAGTTGAGACAAATCATAATACTTGAACGTCTTCCCATTTATGTCCAAGGTCTTCAACAACTTGTTGTAGGGGTTGTTGGGGGCTGAAAAAAAATAATTTTAATTTTATCTAAAATTTTAAATAAAACTATCTTTTTAGATGTTTTCGCGAATATGTCTAGTCTCTCTCGTGACCATGATTGCTGCAAAGGATTTGAAACGCCGCGTCGGAAAACAAAAATCAAAATAAATAAATGAAAAAATCTGAAAACATAGTTTTATTTAAAATGTACTCTAGTAACTTAGGCGCAACCTGAGTATCGAACCTTGGACCTCAGGATTCTGCAGCCGTACCTGCTACCGTACCATTGGAATTCGAAAGTAAAAGGAATAGAGAGTGCACTAGAGCAGTAGTTCCCAAATGGTGGTACAATAAATATTATTATAAGTACATATTAATATTTTTCATTTATGATTTGTTTACAACATGATCATTTTTGTTATAATCAAATCGCGGATCCGTTAAAAAAATATGATCAATTAGGGTTCCGTGGCAAAAAAATGGGAACAGCTGCACTAGGGAGTTGCCTGTGCGTATACTTGGGTACTATAATATGTCCTGCAGTTAGCTAGTCTCAGTGAGATTGGCCGTCGTGGCCGACATCGGTTTGGGCACGTTAGGGTGACGTCATCATCAAAAAATGTTCTAAAAATCTTTACGCACGGTTGAAGTAAAACTTCTTTGGCAAATATCGCAAATAAATTAAAGCAAATCAATAATTAAATGAGGCATATTACAATCATATATTTTTAGAATATCATATACGGAAAGAATATAATATTATATATTTGCCAGACAATAACAACGGTTACCATGGCAACGTAATCTATCTCATTCTCTCGCCGGTTTACCTATACATGTAATAAAATTCTAACTAAGTTGAATCTGTTCATTAAATATTTTTTGGAAAAACTTATTGAAATAGACATTATTATCGATACAGAGGCCGAATCTATAGATTTTAGATTTTTTGTGTCTGTCTGTCTGTTACCGCATCACGGAAAAACCACAGGAGGGATTTTGATGAAATTTGGTATGATGGTAGCTGGTTATCCGGGTCAACATATAGGATACTTTTATCGCGGGAAAATATCTCATTTCTAAGAAAAAATACAAAAACTGCATTGTAAGAGTATACTAATATGTAAAACCTAAAAATAAGGTTTTTGGTCATCTGAACGCGGGCGGAGCCGCGGGTAATGCTAGTAATCCTATATATTTATGTGTTTGTCTCTTTCTAGTGTCGCATTTTCGTTTCATAGTTACATCATCACAATGATTCTTTAGAAGTTTCACTTCAATAATTAATTAATTAATTCTGGTACGATTTGAATAGAGTACATAGATATTACTATTATATTTAACAGTTAAAAAATATAACAAACAATATAACTGTACAAGTAAAAGATAACAAAACTTTAACTGATAAGATAACCTGATCTGGGTTGAAGGACTGATAGACAATTTACATAATAAAGTAAGCATCTAGTATTTCAAGCGGACGTCAATTTTATGGTTCCGTGTCCAAAGGGTAAAACGGGACCAAATTCCTAAGACTCCGCTGTCCGTCCGTCCGTCTGTCCGTCTGTCACCAGGCTGTATCTCATGAACCGTGATAGTTGAAATTTTCACAGATAATGTGTTTCTGTTGCCGCTATAACAACGAATACTAAAAAATAGAATAAAATAAATATTTAATGAGGCTCCCAACAACATACATGATTTTTTTGCCGTTTTTATAGATAATAGTACGGAACCCTTCGTGCGCGAGTCTGACTCGCACTTTGCCGGTTTATTTAATAGCGATAACCAAAACTATATAACGAAAAAAAAACACAAAAATAGCAAAGCTATTGCGTAACAAATAACCCTCCAAATGAATCCTTGTAGTTTTTCAAAAATAACGTACATATATATCGCATATTGTATATTTGAAGGCAGTGCTAACGCGCTTACTTGGGAAACCGAGTGTAGCGGGTTCAAATCCCTGGTCTCGCGCCTTTGATATTTTCATATGCGAATCATTTCCAACATGATTATCAGTTGCCTTACGGTAATGGAAAACATCGTGAATTAACCTGCATGTCTGAGAGAATTTAGTAAGTTATCGAAAGTCATGTGTAGTCCGACCACCCGACTTGGCTAGCATATCGGGCTATGGCTTGTCCCCCCTCGTATTGAGAGATATAGCTTGAAAATAAATATTTGTCAATTAATGAACCGCTCATTTAAGCCATTTCTAACGGGTAGCAATGAGGTGGGCCAGGGGCTATAGTCTACTACGCTGCCTAAATTCGGGACGGACTTCACGTTTTTCAAATTTTTGTTTTCCTTAAAAAACCATAAAGTTATATTTTTTCTCTAGTTTAGTTACCATGTATGGCTGCAAATCTGAAGGTCCTAGGTTTGAGTCCCAAGTAACCCCAAGTGTAATCACCGGGTTCTTCTGTTAAGAAATTCTAAGTAACAGTTTGGAACTGGAAAGTTGGTAGTACACATGACTCTGAGTCCGAGAGCACGTTGAGTCGTCCGACTTGTGCCTGATCTCTAACCGCGAGTTGACCCATTGAAATTTGAGAATGCAAGGACTTTTTGTACCTGTGGTGTAGTCCATATATCTAAATCTTACTTTACTTATCCATTTTATTTTTGTAAGTAACGATAAATCTAATATATAAATATCTCTTGTCGCGGTGTTTGTGATCGCACTCCTCCGAAACGGCTCGACCGATTTTAATGATCTTTTTTTTGTATATACTTTACAAACTATTCTCATACCTACCAAAGGTATAAGAATAGGTTGTAAAGTATCTTCCTACCCCCAACCCACCCCCCATTTCTTAGTCTCGATTTTAGTATTTTTGTATGAAAAAGATTATTTAAATACTAGCGACTCACCCTCGCTCCGCTCAGGTTCGTCCCTAGGGTGAATCACTCTTATCACTTAGGGGTATGAAAAATAGTTTACGTTCTAATCTCAGACCTACTGAATATACACATAAAATTTCATAAGAATCGGTCAAGCCGTTTTGTAGGAGTTTTGTAATTTGTTACAAACACTGTGACATGAGAATTTTATATATTAGACATAGCTGTATAACATAAAGCCAGAATTTTTTTTGTACATTGACCACGGGCGTAACCGTAGGTTTTGATAGTATAACAATAAATCTGGCAATACTAGCTTTAACCCAATTTAACTTCTGAATTCTACTTATGAATGAATAATAAGTTTACTATTTTTTACTATACGATTGTACTATGTGACCTTTGTACTTAATTTGAATAATTATTTCATTTGTAATGTTTCAAATTACATCCATTTTCAAGGCTATGCCTCACAATTGAAATTTCTTTTGATTATTTAATGTAGTTAAATAAATAAAATTATTTTACCGACCAATCTCCTCCATGTCTTCTCCATTCTATGTGATATTGGTGAAGTAATCGGTACTCAACTGGCAAGCATTGAAGCCATAACAAGAAAATAGAATTGAATTACATGTCACAAGTTCTTTTACAGCAGAATGATATGTTAACTCAACAGTGATTTACACAAAAAGTAGATATGAGAGATGATAAAAAGAAAAATCTAAACTATATATTTGTTTATATTTTATTATGTAAAACCTTATGACATGACTGAATGTGACTTAGTGCATTTAAAAATCCATTTAATCTTCACTATTATTATGAAGTTTATTTCATTGTTTTTTTTTGTTCATTTGTTTGCTCTAATCTTAAGAACTACTAGCCAGATTTTATAAATTTTTATGGTGATTTATTGCCATGCAGTTGTGGGCAAAACCTAGTTAAGTTGTTATAATATGTTTAGAAAAAATACATTAAAATTTGTTTTTTAATGTTTTCGCCGTTTAATGTGGAACCTACTGGGCACAAATTCAGAATTGGGGACTTGGCCCCTAGCGGAGTGGGTGGTATTTCTGGATAAGGGACGTGATAGGGAGTCGAAATGTTAAATAAAAATTGTCCGCGAACGTATGAGTAAAAAGTTATTGAGACTTAAAGTTACAACATTTCCATACATTTTCATATATTTCTTTACCACCATTCGGAGTGGGTGGTATTTTTAGATAGGGGAGGTGACAGAGAGTCAAAATATATTAAAAATATTTGGAGGAAACGTACGAGTAAAAAGTTATTGAGACTTAAAGTTATAACATATCTAACACATTTCTATACATTTCTTTACCTAAATAAGTGATTACAACAGATAAACATACCTTTAACGAATAGTACGCATCCTTTTTTATGTACATTACACATTTTCACAACAATTAATGCTTTATTGTATTTAATATTTTAATAATTTCACAACACAAACAAAATGATCTTACATTTTGACAAAAGCAAAACTGACACTTTGTTTTATATTACCGCTTAAATGACAACAGATTATATTTGATTATTTTTGCTTTTTCTGTTGGTAAAATATTAATATTAATAAATAAATAAATAAAAAGAAAAATATTATTTTCATTTCATAAATACATTTATGATTTTTTATCTGATTTATGTAAAATATATTGTTTTACAATTGTACATTTAGTAAAGAAAATCATTTTTTTTATCTGTGAATATTTTTAATTATTTATTTATTATTCGTCATATCTGGGTTAGGTTAGGTTAGAACATTTAAGATCATATATTTATTATTCGTCATATCTGGGTTAGGTTAGGTTAGAACATTTAAGATTATTTATTTATTATTCGTCATATCTGGGTTAGGTTAGGTTAGAACATTTACCCCCCCAACGTGCGTTCACCTTGTCGTGGTGGGGGGGCTCAGTAGTAGTAGCGAAGCTAAGAAACGCACAGGGAGGTTGCCCACTTCGGTGGGCGGTGGGAGGTGGCCCTCTTCGGGGGGCGGTGTACCATGCGGGTTGTTCCTGGTACTTCTCTGATAGCAGAGTGGACTGTGGAGCAACCCCATGGTTGTGGTGGTCTGCTTTGGCAGACCTGCCGTCGGGGCGTCGTAGTTGAATGCGTAAGCGATCCTGCGACGCCCCATTAAGACGGGGGAAGGTTCTGTTGGGTTTTAGTGGGTAGTACTGGCTGTATTACGCTGGTGAGTCCCACACGTCGTGCGTAAATGCATTTCCCAACGTTAAAAAAAAAAAAAAAAAAAAAGGTTAGAACATTTAAGATTATTTATTTATTATTCCTCATATCTGGGTTAGGTTAGGTTAGAACATTTAAGATTATTTATTTATTATTCCTCATATCTTGGTTAGGTTAGGTTAGAACAGTTGCCACAACGCACGAGCCGAGCGAGCGAAGCGAGCGTGCCGCGGTAGCGGCCGGCGAGTGCCATAAATGACTAGAAAACTAGAAAATTCGAATTTCACGCAAAGTACAAATAAAGACAATCATCTGGAGATCATTTTGACAATTGAAAGTGACGTTTTGACTCAAGTGTCTAAATGGTAGTAATGTCAAAATAATGTATGGAAATGTTGTAACTTTAAGTCTCAATAAATTTTTACTCATACGTTCGCGGACAATTTTTATTTAACATTTCGACTTCCTATCACGTCCCTTATCCAGAAATACCACCCACTCCGCTAGGGGCCAAGTCCCCAATTCTAAATCGCAGCCACCTACTGTTAAAATTATTGTGTTGTTTTTATCACACAAATTGTCCGCAAGTTACCAACTGTGAACATATTTTTTTGTTTCTCTTAATCATTTAAATATAGAATAATATAAGTATAAGACCAAAAGACGATAAACTAACAATCACATTTTTATATATAAAGTATTACTTACCTTGTATGGCATAAGGATATTAATTACATATTCATAAAATTAAATTATATATTTAATATATATTATATTTCTTTGTTTATTTTGTGTATTTTATGTGATATATATTTAATATGTATATTTTAAATAGGCCAAAAATCTATACATATAATAAAATTGTAACTTAGCCAAATCTGTACATTAAATATATTTTTTTAAATCTTATTGAAATAGACATTATTATAGATACAGAGGCTGAATCTATAGTCTTTAGAATTTTTGTTTGTCTGACTGTTACCACATCACAGAAAAACCACTAAAGGGATTTTGATGAAATTTTGTATGGTGATAGTTGGTTAACTGGGTCAAAATATAGGATACTTTTAACTGCGGGAAATTATTTCATCTCTGAGAAATCTATACGAGCCCGAAATCTATACCCGAGCGGAGCGTGGGTGATATACTAGTATAACTACATGAATTAATGTATAACATTTTTCAAGTTAGTTGTAAACTTATAAACAGCAACGAATAAAAGTTAAACTTAGAAAAAAAACTTTCTTAAGTTAATTAACAATAAAAATAACCTTGATATAACATTTTTTATTAAAACTTAATTAACATATGTATAATAAGATCAAAGGTAAGAAATATCGCATAAACAGTGAACTACATAACCAATAACTAATCGCAAATCTCGTTATCAAGTTATAAATAACTATTTAGTTTATGTCAAGAAAAGATTAATTACTTACCCGCCATGGTCGGTAGTGAAAAAGTCACGTAGTCACAAACAGAAGTTTAATTTATAGTCGTAATTTAGAAAGAACAAGTGTTAGAGAGCCGAACGGTCACTGTCATCCCAAACCACCAACAGTCAACTGTCAAGTGTCAACTCAGCAACTGACGGTACAATGTTGCGCTTAGAAACTATATAATAGAGTGTACACACTAACGATAACATTAAAAACTATAGATTCGGCCTCTGTATCTATAATAAAGTCTATTTCAATAAGATTTACTAAAAAATATTGAATGTACAGATTCGGCTTAGTTACAATTTTATTATATGTATAGTTTAACGCCATCTGTAAAAAAACTAAAAAAATACTTTTTATTAAAAATAAATATACTATAAAAATAAAAATCCCGACTGCATAAAAGCTAACTAAAAAGATGAAAAGAAGTTCACGATGGAATATAGTATTATGCAGTTGGAGACATACATACGAGTATCTGTGATTATTAGACATATAAATAATCTAAGACGAGTATGTACATCTTGCGGCAAGGATAAAATGTTTGTATACACTAATATATAGTCTATCACTTATCAGCTGCCCTGCTAATAGCTATATCGATATTCATAATATTGAATTATATATTTGGGGAAAAAAACTTGAAAAGAAAATTGGGAAATTCTGGAAAAACTGAATGTGATTTCTTTTTGAATTAGATTTTTAAATGAGCTCAAATATTACAATATGTGTAAATGGATTGTATCTCGGGTCGGCTAGTAACTTATCAAAATATTAAAATTTATGATATTTTTTAGACAGTACATATTGAAAACAGTTAAAATTTTAGCTTCTAGTACTAATTGCATTTTTCTACGTGTATGAATATGCAATAATAAAAAAAAAATTGCCTTAATATTTTAGAATTTAGAGCTTTAAATTTATGAAATCTAACTTTGACATTTCGTTTTGAGTTTGACAGTTTCTTACAAACAAAAAAGCGAAGCCGAAAATTGAATAAAAAGTCCGTTGATGTTGTTGTTTCCGTGGTAATAACAGTTTTGAAGTAAATAATTGCATCAAACATGTCGTTCGATTTAAACGCAATAAGTTCAGCATTAAACGAACCAAATAGAACTTCGAGTGGAGTGGATTTTTCTGGAAAATCGTTAAAATTGGACACCGAAAAAGATGGTATGTTATTTTCTTTAAATATATCACGAATTTTACATATTATTTATCATAAAAATGTTATTCTATGCGTAGTTTTAAAAGTAACAATAAGTTATTCATGATTTGAGTAATTGTGCTGCATTTAATACATAACCTCTTCGGGTTATTTGTTTTTACAAAACTTAATTTTGGCTTCTGTTTCTATGACGTTAAATACAGTAAATAGGGTTATTTATCCTATTGCTTTATATATTTAAATAACGTAATAAAATTATTATGCATAATAAAATAAATTTTTATTATGCATAAAATTTTTTTTTATATATTCATCTTTATTATTATATTCCAGCTCAACCAATCATCGACGCTATTAACGCCTGTCCAGATCTCCAATTCCTTACACTCACAGGCAACACATTAGGTGTTGCAGCCGCACAAGCTATTGCTAAAGCACTGTCAAATCATCCAGAACTAAAGACAGCCAGGTTCTCGGACATGTTCACTGGAAGAATGAAGACCGAGATTCCGCCAGCATTAGTAAGAATTTATGTTAATCTGTACTTAGGAACATCCATTAATAATTTATGTGAACTGTTTTTCTCATACTAAGTATCACTCCCTGTTTAAACTCACATCATTCTATTTATACAATAATATTATTTTATATTTATAAACTTAATCTTTCTTTTCAGAGTGCTTTAGGAGATGGTATGATAGAAGCAGGGGCTCGTCTTTCACTATTGGATTTGAGTGATAATGCCTTTGGTCCCATTGGAGTAGAGGGGCTCGCCAAGTTACTACAAAGTGATGTTTGTTCAGAATTACAGGTATTTATATATAGCTATATAGTATTTATTTTCATAAATCTTTGTAGCTAGATTGTTAGAGCCCTATTACTCGTGACAAAAGTACCAGGTGAGCATGAGTTCATATGCACTCTTATGACGGAGTCCTACATATATATAATGGATATCTCTTGAGGTTCATTGTGTCCCCAAGTACTCATGACAAAAGTACCAGGCGAACATAAGTGTTGAGGAGTGTATGTAATAAGCAGTCTGCTTGCACTCTCCACAGGCCTCTCTCTGACGAGCTGCAACATGTACAATGCACTGGCTCGCTGTCTGCCACTAGTGAGCTTATGTATAAGCCAGTATTAGCCAAAGGCACACAGCGGAAGGTCCTATCATTGACGCGTCATAAAATTATAGTAACGCCATCTAGTTTAGTCGCTTATAAGTCTATGTGTGGTAGCACTAGGCCAGTAGTCTTATCTATATATCAAGTGTCGTCTTAATCGGTCTAGGGTTGTGCTGGCCAAGTGCAAGGCGGACTTCACATGTCTTTCGATAACTTAGCTAGGTTCTCTCAGACATGCAGGTTTCTTTACGATGTTTCTTTACATCTTATGACAAGTGGTGATAACTTGGAAATGATTCGCATATGAAAATATCAGAGGTTACCCGGGATTTGAACCCGCTGCACTCAGTTATCTAAGCGAATGCGTTACCACTGGGCTACCACTGCCTATATAACTAAAAGTAATAATAGCATTGATTATATTTTTTCAGGAACTTTATTTAAATAACAATGGTCTGGGCATAACCGGAGGCAGACTGCTAGCTAAAGCCCTCTCAGCCAACCCTCGGAAGCTCCGTATCTTCATTGCGGGCAGGAATAGGTTGGAAAATAATGGTGCCAGAGCATTAGCTGCTGTTTTTCAGGTATATTGTTTCTTTTTTTTTTTCACCAAAAACCTTATTTTAATGCTTCATGCTATGGAACCCTCATGCGAGTCAGACTCGCACTTGACCGATTTTTATCTAACTAGTCTATACATAATACATATAATAAAATTCTGAGTCGAATCTGTAGATTAAATATTTTTTGTAAATTCTTATTGAAATAATTATTATTATTATATTACATCCATACAGAGGCTGAATCTATAGTTTTTAGAATTTTTGTCTTTCTGGGAATGCATTACGATAAAACCACTGGACAGATTTTTATGAAATTTAGTATGATGATAGCTGGGTACCCGGGTCATCATATAGGATACTTTTTACTGCGGTAAAATATCTTATCTCTAAGAAATCCACACAAAATGTTTATTATATACTACTTACTAACGACTCACCCTCGCTTCGCTCGGGTTTCCCATACAAATAGTGAATATTTTTATGATTCCCCATACAAAATTTCACCCCCATTTTAACCCCTTAATGGATTTCCGGGATAAAAACTATCCTATGCAATTCCCAGGCTTTCAAACTATCTTCTTACCAAATTTCATCTAAATTGGTTCAGTAGTTTCGGAGCTTATTTAGTACAAAGAAACGAAAAATCTTTCCTCTTTATAATATTAGTATAGATAATTTTTTTTATTTCCAGTCAATGGGAACGTTAGAAGAGATAGCAATGCCCCAAAACGGTATATATCATGAGGGTATATCCGCTTTGTCCGAAGCCTTCAAACACAACCCACGTCTGGCCCGGCTCAATCTCAACGACAATACTGTAGGGCCCAAAGGAGCTGTGGCGATAGCTGGGGCCTTGCCTAGGTTGGTATTGTATAATACAGATAAGTAATATTGAAGTGTCTGTGTGTATTATCAAAATAACAGCTTTTTACCAAAGGCATGTAGATATCATAATATGATATCTACATGCCTTTGGTAAAAAGCTTATATTAAAAGCAAAGCAAGCTTATATTAAAGCATATATTATATGGTATTTACATATAAAAAAAAAACACAATTTTACACTCAACACAAATCTTTCACTAGCAGATAGCTCATGTTATAAGAAGTAACTTGTGCTACTTTTATTTTAGAAAAAGGATTAGGTTCCCGCTCAAAAAAATTAAAACGTACCTAGGGAAGTGCATGAGCAAAGCGTTGGAAAAAATGACGGTTGGTACCACCATTTACGAGATGGCGCTATGTCACAATGTCAGCGTTAGAGCTGATAGAAAAAAAGCATTTTTTTTTATGAGAAATTGTATTTGATATCCGGCCGAATATTGCGTTACTATCCGGTATCTGGATATACGGATGGTCGGATAACAAAATAAGGCAGGACAGTCCGGATACCGGATAGTTACCAGATATCCGTTTCGTCTCTGATATTAATGGAAATGTCGATTGAAATGATTGAAGTTTTTTTTCTTCTTATTACAGATTAAAAAATCTAAAAGCAATCAATTTTGGTGATTGCCTCCTCAAAAGCTCAGGCGCCCTCGCCTTGGCCAAGGGACTTAAAGACAACTCAGTTTTATTAGAGGTACTTATTTAGCTCATACTAAAAAATGTATAGATTGAGTTCGCTAAAATAAATATCAAAGTCAAAAACAAACAAACAAACATTCTTTGCTGTTTATGCTTATCATATTCATTTATCCAAATTTTATTCTCAAAAATTGTATTTTAATTTACATATATATATATATATATATATATATATATATATATATATATATATATATATATATATATAATTAATAAAGTAAACATATGGCAAAATCGAGAATAGTAGCATAAACATGTTTGACCATACATTTTTTTGGTGGATATAGAATTTTTTTAGTCTAAGTGTGATTGTATTTGTTGATATTTAAGTAGACATAAAAGTTATAGTCACGATTCATATTAATTGTTACATATCGCTTAGACAACTGTCACAGGCAAAGAAATAATAAAACAATCTAAAAAGTGTGTCCCACTTATGAATTATTGTCCGAGTGTGATTGTATTTTAGTCTGAGTGTTATTACATTTTAGTTTGTGTGTGATTTGATACTAATATGTCAATTTCCCAGTCAGTGGACGTAAGCCACAACGAGATAGGGCGCGAGGCGTGCATGGCGTTTGTGGACGCGCTCGCCGCCGCGCCCGGCGCCGCCGAGAGGCTCACGCGCGTTGTGCTCGCCGGTGAGGTGTTTTTTTTTATGTTTTTTTTTATTTTGTCACGTGCCCATGGGATGAAGCCTAGAAACATCGACCCGGGTTTTTTTTAAGAATATTGGATCTCATGCAATTTGCAAATGCCCATGGGATAAGGCCTAGTGGATTTCAAACCGTTTATTTTGACATTTTTTTGTTTTTTTTTTTTTGGGTGATTGGACCACATGCAAGTGCCAAGGGGTTTAGGCGGCCTAACATCATCAACTCGGCTTTTTTCGTTTTTTTTTTTTGGACTGATTGGATATCATACAAATGCCCATAGGATAACGCTTAGTGTACATCACCCGTTTATTTTTTGGGTGATTGGACCACATGCGAATTTACGTAATGCGTAAATCCATTTCCCAAAATAAAAAAAGAAAACAAAAACATGCAAATATCCGTGGGATGAGGACTAGAGGGCATCCAGTCACACCCGTTTTATTTTTCTGAAAATATTTACACTAACATTATATCACTTCAATTACTTGTAAACATCCACTCTTAAAGATCATTTTATGTTTTTTAAAAATAGAAATTGCCTAATTTACTCGACTACTAAAATCTCGACATAATGTATCCAGCCGTTTTGGAGATTAGCCAGAACAAACACACAGACAGATACAAATTGTTTTTTTTTTTCTTATAAGTAACTTGGGTATATAATATGTAATTTCATGTGCGTTTAGTAAAAACCTGTTATTTTGATATTACACACAGACACTTCAATTTTATTTATTTATACATATGTATGTAAAGAATTATAATATGTATGTATGTTTCCAGGTAATAGTTTAGGAGGTGCAGCAAACAAAGAGACGATGAAAACTAAGTTGGGTCCGTCCGCAGAGCTGAGTGACGGCGAGGGGAGTGAAGATGAGTGTAAGTAGTTGTCATAGTGGATATTTTTTTTCATTTTAAAACCAAAAGCTGGTTGAAAATAAAAAAAGGATATAAGAATCATTTGTTCTAAATAAATAATACATATGTTGGTCCATTAACACACAGCAACATCTAGTTCCATGGTAAGCTACGAGGCCTGTGTTATGGATACCGGATAGTTGATACACTACACATATATAACTTTATAATAATGTTTCAAATCGTATTAGTTCCTGAGATTAGCGCGTTCAAACAAACTATGCCTCTTTATAATATTAGTATTGATACGCAAATGTATTAAAGTATATATTTTAATACAATTCCAGATGTGTCAGGATCTGAAGGTGAGTCTGATGATGATAAGTCCGAAGATGATAAGTCCGAAGACAGTGCAACGGAGGACGCTCAACACTTTGATTCATCGCTGGATATGTCGAAGGGGATCGATTTGGATAGGACGGGTGAGTTGAGTGTGTTGAATCGGTCGGTTGATAGATTGATGATAGATTTATGAACCGGACGATTGATGGGTTGATATTGGTTGATTTATTAGAATAGCATTGCTAAGCTTTCATTCGCTAAATATGCTGTGCGATAAAGAAGTTCGTTCCAAAATTAGTTTTAAAATGTACATATATATAAAACTTCATTGTGATGTTTCAGAGGTAGAAGAGGCACAAACAGACGTTGTCAGATTCCTAAAAGACCCGACTCTGGAGAACTTGGCCAAGCTCGGAAACAATGTGGCTGAGTTAATTGAGGCACATTTACAGGTATATTATTATTTTTTGAAGTGAAACTTCTTTAGAATCGTTGTGATTTGAAACTCGATGATACGGAAATGCGACACAAGAGACAAACACATAAATATATAGGAATAAGCCGGCGAGAGAACGAGATAGAATATGTTGCCATGGTAACCATTGTTATTGTCTGACAAATATATAATATTATATTCTTTCCGTATATGATATTCTATAAATATATGATTGTAATATGCCTTATTTATATATATTGATTTTTTTTAATTTAATTGCGATATTTGCCACAGAAATTTTACTTCAACCGCGCGTAAAGGTTATACGCACCCTTATTTTTTTTATTTAAAAAAACTATCGACATACTCTTACTTCGCTCGGGTGCGTCCCTAAATAGAACAGTTGCCTATATGTTACTCCTGTTCATAGTCTATCTGTGTACTTCAAATTTCATACAAATTGGTCCAGTTTCAGCGTGAAGGAGTTATATATTATATAAAAAGGAACCCAGTGGCCATTTTTACAGATGGAGTTTGTAATAATTGTGACACAGTTTATTAACTTCTGCAATCATTATCTTTTTTTGTACTGTTGCTATTTTTGTTTTTGCCAAAAATTAAAGTGTCTGTGTGTAATGTCAAAATAACAGCTTTTTACTAAATGCATATGAAATCACATTTTTAAAACTTTTGCCTGTCTGTCTATTCGTTCTGGCTAATCTCCGAAACGGCTGGACCGATTTTGACGGAACTTGCACTGGCCGATCAGAGGTCATGACTGGTTCCTAAGTGGTTTCTGTGTCCCTCCAGTCTATCCAAGAGCCTGAGCGGCACACGGTCCGCGCGGAAGCCCTGTGCTGCGTGTCGGGGCTGGGGCCGGGGGCGGAGGCTCAAGCGCGGGGGCTGTGGCGGGGGGCTGCGCGGGTGCCGCTGCAATGGCCGCTCGCTAATGCCTTGTTACGCGCGCTCAGGCTTATTAAGGTAAGTGGGCGGCCATTCAATTTCAAATTATGGACTTCTATTTGAGGATACTTTTGAGACGCTAATAATTGTGTAACTTGAGTTTTTGTATATCAATGCTAAACCTACAAATAATTATATTCCCATACTCTATAGATTATACAAATCCAACTCGCACTTAAGTGTATTCAGCCCTTTTTAACGTCCCATTGCTGGGCACGGGCTTCCCATCAATACGAGAGGGATCAGACCATAGTCCACCACGCTGGCCAAGGCAGGTTGGCGGACTGAGCATGTCTTTCGAAAACTTGCTAAGTTCCCTCAGACATACAGGTTTCCTCACGTTTTCGTGTTCACGTTAAGACAAGTGGTAATCATGCTGGAAATGATTCGCACATGAAAATATCAGAGGTGCGAGACCCGGGATTTGAACCCGCATCACTCGGTTTCCCAAGCGAGCGCGTTACCACTGGGCTACCACTGCCTTTTGTAATTTTAACTTAAATAATTTTTATTTTTTACAGTCTGAAGACAAAGATTACAAAATTCGCTGGCGAATTTCTTCCTGTTATACAGCGCTTGCGCAGGAAATAGACCAGCCATACTTCCCAACAGCTCTCAGAGACACTTTAAAGTTCTTCATCTCCAGCAAAATGATGACGCTTCCGCCAGAAGTAAAATCCGTTATAGAAAAACATCCTAATTTGTACACATGATGTGATTTTTGATTGTGATTTATTATTATTTAAGTGTATTTTTAAATATACATGTGACGTTTGGAGATTGTTTTATTTAAATTATGGTTTCTATGCTTTGTTTAAAGTTATTTAATTAAGGATTTTTTTAAATCTAGATTTATTTAAATAACAAGGTTATTAGTAAAAGAAAAAGCATGTGTTAAAAGTTTATTCCTATATAAGTTCTGCTGAGAACAGCCCAAAAGAAATGAGATAGTTACTCTTAAATATCGACGTCACATTTATTTTATTACAAAACAATATAGATAGCTCACATGCGAGTCAATATTTCTCAATTCCACACATCAATAGGAATTCTTGAACAGAGTAATGCGCTTTGCTCCATATACTCTATCTGTATACTAAATTTCATTCAAACCGTCCAGCCGTTACAATGTGAAGGCGTAACAAAAACACATACATACGAACTTCGTGTTTATTTGGAAACTTTAAAAATATTGCCTGGCAACACCATTAAAATATACACTTATATTATACTACCAAATTAAAAAGTTATAAGCTTGGTCATTTGACGTTTAAAAAGTATTGATTTTCCTTCAATAATCCGCCATGATTAATACTTTTCAACTTATTCGGGTTACCTCAGATGTTTTGCTGATTGTCAAATACAAAGTGACAAAGAAAGAAGACAAAAAAATCAATTACAAAACTAAGTTGAAGGTATTTTCGCTTAATTTTATATAAAAACTCCGTGAAAATGAAATAATACTTAAAAAATCGACCGACAAGTTAAATTACAGGTACACTTTAACTAATTACTTTGGATATTTATAATTTATGTTACGTGAAGTCTTTGTTTCAAATTTTTTTTATTATTTACAGCATTCCATATAGTTCAGTGTGATAAAGTAACTCGTATGTGAAATTAAATATTGAAAATGGCGTTTTCATTGAGGAAAATGCTATCCAATATTACTTATTTCAAAAAATCTGAGGATAGCCCTGAGAGTAGCATATCAGATCCTAATTTGAAGAAACGTCGACACACTTACGTGGGTGATGAACCAATTATTATAAATTTCGAGTCGACAGAACCAGACTCAACATATCGACAGTGCACAAGTCTAAAATTACCTGAATCTGTGAAAAATTTTGCTGCCAAAAAGGGTTCTTTGTCTGACACAGACTTACTAACTCTAAGTGTTGATGCTCCTGTCCGAGAGAAACGCCGTAAATGCAGAAAACTTAAATTAGACATCAGAAAAGCGAGTCAGTCAATGAATCAGTTAAGTGAAGACAGCTTAAGCAATATAGAAAATACACCAAAACATGTTTTGTTAGAATGCAAAAGTTCTGATGTATTCAGCGAAAGGTTCCGAGGTTTTGATTTTAATAAATCCTTCGACTTGTTTGATGCAATCTCTGATGATCATCCTTCATCACCTTTTGAAGAAGAAGATGTAGATATTGATTCGTTATCTGACCACTCTGACTCCAACATATCATTGCCGTCACACAAATCTATCAAAATGTGTAGAAAAGTAACCGAAACAGAAAGTCAGTCTAGTGATGAAAACCAATTAGTACCATCAGCGAGCCTTGAATCTTTTGCTGATGTAGAACTAGATAAAAATGAAGAGGAACGAATGCAATTATTGCTCAATTATCAAATGAAATTGGAGAAAATGGAATGCTTTTTAAAAAAACTACTACACGAATTTCAATTTCACATTGAAGTATCTAAAGTTTTCCGCTCAAAATCTATAGTTACTGCTCTTCCTGGTACTGATATTTCTAATTTACCAAAATGTCTAGGTCAAGTGAAATATGTGAATAGCTTTAATTCAAGTGAAAGAAGTTCGAGCCCAGCCAATTCATGGAATATTGTAATGGAAAAGGATGATGACCAAACCAAGTTTAAAATAAAAAAACAACTGTTATCTATGAAACATTGTATAGATGACTTTGTAAAAATTAATTTACAGAATTACAAGGAGAATAAAGTAACAAAAAGCATAACCTTTAATTTCCAAAAAACAAAAACGTCTAAACAACAGAGTGCTAGTCATAAGAAGAAAATGAAACACTTTGATTTCCCTGATCTCCGAGAAGCCATGATTAATTTATTTTCAGCAGACAATATGGATTCTATTAACTTTTACAACGAGAACATAGATAATAAATGTGTGTGTAAATGTCACGAGCCAAGTTCTCCGTCGTCTCAAACAGATTCTGGATTAACTTCAAAAACAGATTGTTCCACATCTATCACATCTTCGATTGGTAACTTTAGTTTGGATTCTTCAACTTTAACAGCATATTCTGAATCATTAGACCAGATTGTGAGTTATAACAGCTTTCAAGATACGAGCCTGTACAATACATTACTTCAAAAGGCTGCCATAGAAAGAATAACATTCTATGTCCAAGTACATAGTATACAATTAAAATGCGATTCAGAAGAAATAGAATCTAAAAATACAATAATATTCCATTGTCCCTCATGCAAAGATACCCAAAATGAAGAAAATGGGCTTCTAAGACATATTTTAAGTCAAACTCACTGTGAAAAAATACATTTTCTTTACAAAACTGCATATATTAAAAAATGTATGTCAACTGGTAAAGAGATCCAGCCAAGTACAGTGTTAAACTCTATGAAAATGTATAGAGATGATAATAAAATCGTTTGTTTTGGTGACGCAGTGTATGCTTGTTCTCTGTGCTTTGAAAATTTAATCGTCGGGGAATCTGTTTTGATGGCACATTGTGCGGAACCAGAACATATAAATAGAAGGGAAAAACTCGCAGATATAATTGGTTAGTGGGATATTCTTTTTTAATTTGTAGTATTTTTTTAATCGTATTCATCTCTTATATGCAAGAAATATTTTTACAATTTCCACTATGACTACTAAGTTAATTGAACTAATTTTTTCCAATTTTTTTTCTCTAAAATGATTTCTATTTGTCAAACTTTCTGTTTTTAATTTCTTATACTGTATTTTTTGCATGTTTGCAACAAAATAACATTAATTATATTAGTCAATAAAAATTTAAATTATTTTTTCCTTTAATATAAGCTTGACACCATCTTTTCTTATCTGTCACTAATTGTCTATTGACTGAAAAATGATTGTTATTTTTTTTCCAAACTACATTCATTTTAGGCAATGACTAGAACAAAAGGTATTTTTTTCTAGGAAATGCATTGATGAATTTTTAAATTTAAATCAATGTTTGATTGTGTTTTGAAGCTTCTATTATTATTTTTCTGTAGAATATTAAATTGATTTTTAAGGACATCCATTTTTACACAAATTTCATAGTGCTCATCTTTTAAAAAAAAATTTTTTACTATATGTATGATTCAATTAATTTTTCGTTCATTTTATCACTGTTTAAAAAATTCAAGGTGCTGGAAGACTTTGTACTGTTATACGAAAATGTGTGTTCATTTTTCAAACATTTAATGTAATTTTAACTCTTAATTATTATTAGTACTACTTTAAAATATTAGTCTGTGGTAACCTTAAGAATTGCATGTTAAGAAAAATCTCGTTCTAATTTAGACAAGAAAGTATTTTTTTAATAAACCTTAATATGTTTTTAAAAAGAAATATAATTTTTCTTTGACTTAATGCAGACAATATATAAACGCACAAAAAATATGGTTTTTAAACAGTTGATGAGGGTGAGGCCTTGCTACAATCATTTATCAAACATTTATAATTACTCTAAGGTTTAGAAATTAGATTGTATGCTTAATTATTTAGTTTAATGTATACAATGTAACACAATCAAAATCGATACAGTAATGTCATTTTTTTCAATAAAGACATATATGTCTAGAAGATTTATGAATCTCCTACCAAATCAAAAAAATATGTTCCTATTATATGATACTGGTGTTCAAAAATAAATCCAAAAAATTAACAGGGTGTTTTTAAAAGATTAAGCAGTTTGTGGTTATACATACTCTTAGGCATAAGTATTCTATAAACTATGAAAAAATGTTAAAAAAAACATAAATGTAGATAAAACATAAGCTTTATACACTTTTTTATAACTTTTACACTTCTTTGTAATCTGTAGTAGCATAAGTAACAATTTGTAAAGCACTATCTGATCTCAAATACTTAAATAGATAATAATAATCCTCCAAAAGACTGATTTGGATAAAATTTTCCATTAAATGTGTTCATTAGACGAAAATTCAAGAAAAGCCATCATCCAACCGCCTATTACAATTAAGAAGTTAGCGATTATTACACGCTTATGCGATAACTACACTTAATTAATTTAAGTATAGATTAAGTTTTTCATTTTTAAAGAACTGGTTTTACAATCTCAGTAATTGGGTGTTTCTTTTAGTTTAGTGTTTATTTTTTAAATTGTGTTGGTAATGATTTTTTAAACTAAATAGATTGAAAACACTTTTTTTAATCGTAAGATCGTCTAAAAAATTAATTACATATCTAATTTAATAATTGATGAACTAAATTTAAAATTGATTTGGTTTTGCAAATGGATTTTTTTCTAAATTTTAACAAAACGTAATTGCAATTTGCAGGCATATTTAAGTTATGCCTGTGCCCTTCTTTCTCCCTTATAGTTTAACTTAAAAAAATACTTAGATATTAGATATTAAAAAAAATGTAAAAAGCACACCAGATACGCTTAATTTACATCAGATCTAGTTATGTCATAAACCTCTGTGATTTTTTATGTAATAGGCTAAAATTACTGTTAGAAATGTAAAAAACTTGTGTGGCGACTACTTTCCAGTAAGTGTTATACTGATTGTCTTTACTTTTACTTTTTTACCGTTTATTTAGTAAGGCGTTTTAAGTCATTTATTTTTTATTTTGACCAATTAATAATAATTTATAGCATTTTTCTAAATGTCATTTTTTTCTTTAATCTGTTTTAGCGTTGTTTAATTTTTTTTTTTTTGTGTCTGCATATTGTAAAAAATATGGTCGTCACACTGTAAATTATTAAATCTGTGATTTCACGCAAGTGTTCATTCTTAGAAACATTTTTACTGTAAATTGCAAATATTAAATAAATAAGTTATTATGACATTTTTGTAATATTTTTTTTTAGTATTACATTACTCTATAATAAAAAAAATAAGAATATTGCAGGCTCAATTCTAATTTTGTCTTTTTTTACATTTTTTTAATATTTGCAATATATAGTCTGTTGATTGATACGTTGTTCCATTTTGTTGTAAATTTCACCAATTTTTCAACTGAATAAATGTGTGCAGTTTGGAAGTAATTTTTTTTTATTTATACCTGCCTATCAAAACTACTTGCTAAATAATCCTATCTTTTCGGATTTTGTTGCGGATTTATTTAGATTTTTAGTTTCCGACGTTTGGAATGCTTTACAGTAATCGTCTTTGCATGCTTCTTATATGTTAGACCAACAAAATCCTAAAAAATAGTTTTATTTAAAATGTTAAATATTCGCGTAAATCTAAGGAACTATTAACACTTTCAAAGCTCGATTCATCTGATGGCTGCCCGAGACTAATATTATAAATGTAGGTCGCCACGCCAACTTTTGGCATTTTTTTTACTAACAGTAGCCTATATGTTTCTCAAACTCATAGTCTATCTGTGTACTAAATTTCATCTAAATCTGTCTAGCCGTACCGTAACTTTCGCATTTATAATACTAGCGAGTAGCGACACCCTCGCTTCGCGTCGGGTTCGTTCCTAGACAAAAAAAACTATCCCACGGGAGCTGTACATTTTCCGGGATGAAAAGTAAAGTATGTGCTATTTCAGACTATAATCTGTCTCTGTGCCAAATTTCATCCAGATCCGTTCAGCGGTTCTGGCATGAAAGATTAACAAACATCCGTCCTCACAAAGTTTCACATATTTTATGATCTAAAAAACTAACTTATAATCAAAAACCAATACTATACTAATATTATAAAGAGGCAGAGTTTGTTTATTGGTTTGAACGCGCTAATTTCAGGAACTAGGTACTAATCCGATTTGAAAAATTCTCCTTTGCATTAGATAGCCCGTTTATTGAGGAAGGTTATAGGCTCATATATGATATATTATACGAGTATTATACTCGTACATATAGTCTATCAGATCTATACCATACTAACCGTTAAAACGTACCTAGGACCAACCCGAGCGAGGGAAGGGTGAACCGCTAGTATTATATAAGTTCTTCATTGCACACACAGCTAATAAAAAAAATAACACTTAGTATAGATATGGATTATTATGATAAGGGTGCTAAAAGATCAATGAAGATGTAAGCCTTTTTGGTACTTATAATTATCATATTTTTGAAGTCGGTTAAAGATTTTAAACTGATTTTTCTAGTGATAAAATACTTGTGAAGTAATCGAGGCAACAATTGTCTTATGTATTTGATAATGGTAAGTAAAAGAAAAGAGTAGGTACCTCATTTTTAGTGTACCTATAGATTTTTGTATCATGTAGGGGGAAAGTGCTATGAAAGGGACAAGTTCAGAATGGGACAAATTAACTTTAATTTTTTATTTGTCATCCATGCTTTACATTTCAAAATTGTTTAGTACCAATTAAATAGTTTTTTTGTTTTTTTACATTCTGACAACATTTACTCAGTAACGATATTGACGTATATGTCATTTGAGTTTCAAAACAAACAAAATGGCGGAGCGTACTTTTTAATTATTTTATTCGTTGTGTGTAAAGTTTGTTTATTAGATTATTTAAATAATATTTCACAGTTATTGTACCGCTAACTGACCAATAGTTTAGCTACCTACATAAAGGTGAGTACAATATTACACAGTTGTTTAAAAATAATTTTGCTGTGAGTTTATTTTTAAAATACATGAAGGTCTTGTTTGGGACAAACAAATAGGCCTTGCAATGGACGTCCCTTTCAAGACTCAGATATTTAAGTTTATATGGTGAAGGTTTATATGGTTAAGGCTTCTGGATGCATAATAAATGAATAATTTGTTCCAGGTTTAAAATGCCATCTAAGAAACGAGATCGAGTTGAATCTAAAAAAATAGAGGAAGCCGTGAAAACAGTAATAGAAAACAAAATGCCCTTGCGGTCTGTAGCAAATGCATACAATATTAGTAAATCTCACTTGGGTAGACTTGTTAAAAAAGCTAAGGCAGCAGAAGAAGACTTTCGATATTGTCCCAATATCGGGAACCGTAGAATTTTTACTGTGGAACAGGAAAATAAGTTATCAGAGTATTTGAAAACATCAGCTGAAATATGTTTAGAGTTAACAACTGTCCAAGTCAGAGAGTTAGCTTATCAATATGCTTTAAAATTAGGGATTGCTCCTGATAAGTGGCATGTTAACAAAATAGCAACAATTGATTGGTTTAAGAAGTTTTTGAAGCGACAAGTTGCATTGAATGTTAAAAAGCCCGAAAACACGCCTTTAGCACAAAGCAAACCTTTTAATAAAGTCAATGAGACTAAAATTTTTAATAATTTAGAAGAGTCTTACAAAAAATTTAAATTACCGCCAAACATGGTTTGGAACACCAATGAAACAGGATGTACTACAGTCCTTAATGCACCAAAAGTAGTCGTTGAAGCAGAACTTAAAAGCGTCGGCCAGATTAGTTCTACAGAGTGTGGATCCTTGGTCACTATGTTGGCATTTGCAAATGCTACAGGCGGTAGTACTCCGCCAGTTTTCATATTTCCGAAGGTTCATTTTAAATCCCATATGTTACAAAATGGACTAATGGTGCCTTAGCGCAGACAGAAACAATTTAAAAGAAGAGTCTCAACTGAAATTTTAACTTCCACTCCAGAATAAGACAGACTACTGACAGAATTCTTAATAAACCTACTAAATAAAAAACAGGAGGTCACAGACCTGTTATATGTTAAAGATATTTTTTAAAACTTATTATCCGATTAAGAAAGTGCAAAGAAACACGGAATAACATAAAAGACAGCTGCTAAAGAGGAACTGTAGAATAAAAAAGATGAAAAGCAAAGAGGAATCAACCAGTGACAGTGATCGTACAGTTTCTAATTTAAATTCCAATGACAATTTTTCTGACATACTGAAAAAGAACTGAGGAAATCTACAAATGCTAAGGAGGACATATATACTGTGTTTGTAAACAAAAAATTTCTACCAATAAGGAAGACTGGTTTCAATGTAAACTTGTCAAGAATGGGTAAATGAAATATCTCGCATCAAAGGCACCTTTAATTTACGACTTGTTGGGTCAGTTTGTAGTGACCCTACTTGCTGTGCCAGCGGTCGCGGGTTATACACCCGCTGTGTGATGAGCACAAATGTCTATATTCCAGTTGTGGGTGTTTGTGTATATTATGTATCGAACTAAAGTTATATTTGTGTAGTGTATCAACTATCTGGTATCCATAACAAAGGTCTCGTAGTTTACCATGGAACTAGATGGTGCTGTGTTTTAATGTACCAATATATTTATTTATTATGATTATTAATTTCTTTTGTAATCTGTGTTTAAACAAAACTTAATATGACTGATTGTCGATCTCATACAACCTGTATGTGGTATTAATATACCAAATAATGATTAAATATGGAGGTGTATTAATAAACGATTATGTAACATAAGTGCTTGTGTAATAATTGCTAAGAATTTGTTTGGAATATGTCCCTTTCATGTCCCATTCAAGGCCACGCTGTCATGAATGGGACATATCTTAAGGTTTTTTAAATTTGATTTTAATGGTACAATGTTTCTAAAAGATATTGTTTTTAGTTTATATTTTGAACTAGCGACTCACCCCGTTTTTACGGTTAGTATAGATTTCTCAGAAATTAGATATTTGTCTGGGTAAAAAGTATCCTACATGTTTACCCGGATAACCAGCTATCATCATACTAAATTTCATCAAAATCTGTCCAGTGGTTTTCTCGTGACGCGATCACAGACAGACAATTATCCTTACGTTATATACAAAATCTTTTTTGTTATACCTCATTTATGGCTTAAAATCTTACGTGAAAAAAAAATTGTCCCGTTCATGGCACTTTTTCCATATATCACCGACTAGAAGAACCCGCGGAGTCGCCGCGTTCAAAGTACAAAAAAATAACATTTTTTTCCCATTCCCTTTATAATAATGTATGGAAGTCTGCCCGATATGTTGACATTTATGATTACTGCTCCGCTCCCTTGTGTAGTAGCATAATGATATATAGCCTATGGCCTTCCTCAATAAACGGGGTATATATGCGAAAAGAATTTTTCATATCAGATTAGTAGTTCCTGAGATTAGCGTGTTCAAACAAACAAACAAACTCTGCCCTTATAATATTAGAAAAGATTGTAAGCAAATTTTAATGATGACTTTTCCAAATTATTGTCATTAATTTTTATATTACAGTGAGACTGGAGGATGGTTTAAATAAAACACATAAAATATCACATATGTATTTTAAAATATTTGCTTTTATTAAAAAACCTATATAAAATAATATCAAACACTATTTACTTATTTTAACAGATTATTAGATTATTAAATATAAATAAGTAATGAATAATATACATAAGTAATAAGTTTTCCTTTCCCTCTTTTTTCTTTATATAGCTTAACTGCCTCGGTGTAGTGGCTGGCATGTACGGCTCATCCACAGGTCCTGGGTTCGAGTCCCGGGTCAAGGTTAACCCGGAGTTGGGAAGTTGGCGGTGTTTCAACCCCATGCCTCGAAGAGCACGTGTCGCGTCGGCCCTGCGCCTTAACTCTCACTGGTGGTGTCGTCCCACCGGAGTATGAGAGTGACAGGAATAGAGAGTGCACTTGTGTCTGCACTATATTGTGTATAATATGTCCTACAGTTGGCTAGTCTCAGTGAGATTGGCCGCCGTGGCCGGAATCGGTCGGGAGACGTACAATATTTAAACCTCTAACAGATTTGTATTTGATCAATTAATAAAAGGAGGTAGACATTGTATTCAACTCATATATTTTGGCTTTATGTATATCCTTCAGTATCTTGAACAGCTGAATCAATCTCGCAAGTTAAGAGGCATTTTGTTCAGGTAAATCCTAAAGCTACATATGTATATAGTTTATTTGATTTGTATGAAATTTGTCATAGAGATTGCATCATGGGGAGAGACATACGGTACCTCTTCTGTGTATATTGTTAACCGTGCAACCAGAGCCGCAGGTAGAAACTGGCTTTTTCGTGACCTTATCCCAGCTATGTAGAGTTAGCAAAGTTTATACAATTCAATTCTCTTGTTAATAGCTTCAAAACATGCCAGATTACTTGGCTAATGTCATGTAGAATGGAGAAGACACGCAGGAGATTGGTTAGTAAATTAAATTGTCAAACTATATTAAAATTATAATGACACAGTAATATGTATGTTACCTTCATTCTTCTCTAACATTTGTCATGTTTGGGTTCCATGCTATTTTATATAATTCGTCTATACCCTCTTCCTATTAATCCCTTAACTATTATATTCAAGTAAAAATAGTATTGCATAAAACAGTTATTTTTTTATAGTTCTTTACATTTGTGAAAGATTTTGTAACCTCTTAATTTCATTTAAAGCATTTACACATGGCTTTTTAAATACAGAGCTATGTGACTCTACAATTTTATCTAAAACTAAACAATTTATTGGATAATTCTTTTGCATTTGTAAGAAATTTAAAAGAAATTTGCCAAAATTTTTATCATTTAAGCAAAATGGAGATATTTTTTTTAAATTTTTAAATATACATTTTTGAACTTCTTCAGAATTTTCACTTTCTTTATACATAGTGTGAATTGTATGCATATGGTGTAGGAAAACATCTTGAGATATTGTTTGGCATATATTTTTTAATAGTTCAGACTTTTCAGTACTGTTTAATGTAGAAACATATTCAAGAAGCAAATGCTTTGGAATTTCAGGATCGTTAACAAATATGTATAAAAACTCATCAAATATCTTGATATACTTCTTGGCTTTGATGAGCAAATCTAAACACAAATGTGTATTATCTCTTTTAAAAAGTTCAAGCAAAAATAACTTGTAAAAATGTTCAAGGAAAATTAAATCTATGTTGTCCAAATTAAATATATGATTGCACAATTTTTCAATTGCTGTAAATGGTAGGTTTTTTGCTAAAAACGTATATGTCTCTGTGTTTTGTAAACATTTTTCCATAATGTCGTCAAAATTGTTTATAGGATCCAAGTCAGCCAGCTCTTGAGTGAAGATATCTTTGGAAACTTCTCTTAGATTCTTTTCACGGGACATTGTATTGCTTAATTTTTCATGATTTACACTAGGCTCTGGAGTATTCATTTCAGTTTCCTCATCTACAATCATTTTTTCTACATTATCAATGTTTGTTATAGTTTTAGTACCAAAATGTTCTAACCACTTATTATTAATATTGCTATTTCGGTTGGCAGCTTCGATACAACGTTGGAGAAGAGGTTGTGAAGATTCGCAAAATTGCCACAAAGGTTCCTTCATTGTTTTAAATAATATTTTAACAATATAAATTGTACTTAAATAAGTTTGATTATTTTTTAAGTTTTGATTTTTGAAATTTGAAGTTAAGTAAACTATGTTGCCTGTACAAATGTTTCTAGCTCCCTATTAACTGTAATTATGAAATAACATTCATACATGTTTTGATAATTTTTGCAGTATTAAAATTGATATTTATACAGTATTCAGTGATTTTATTATTCTCTATATCAAAAAAAAACAAACTGGAATAATGACTACTATTTAATTGCAAAATTACCTGAATTTTAGAGAAATTTTCTACTGTTGGCCATTTTACTCAAAGTGTTAATAATTTTACAATACGTTCTATTACACAGTCACTACTGTCCTTTATAATGAAAAAAATATCTATATTTAAAAAATTAGTATTCCATAAAATTAAGTACACTATTTCCTAATGATGCACCTGAGCGAAGCGAGGGTAATTCGTTAGTATTAAAATAAATCGAAGATAGGCATTATTAGATATTTAGCTATATTATAAAGTAATTACGTCATGTGGAATCTAAGTCATGATCATGGATAGAGAGTTGTGATCGTCATTCGGAACAAGACATATAGTATGTTGACTCTTATAAATTTAATTGCAACAATTCAGTAATTTCTTTAAAAACTAAGAAGACAGACGTGTTTGCTTGTAAAAGTGTAATTTCCTGTTATGTTTAATATTTCTACTGTACATGCACTCTAATAAATAATTGGTAAGTATTTGTAATTAAATTGTATTATTGATTATCTGTCAATTTCAAAAATTGGAGGTAAATTGTTAGTTCCGGATCAAAAAGTATTTATTCTATAATTTATCATTTAATTGTTTAAATAATAATAATAATATTAAAAAAAATTCACATTTTATTAGTAATATTTTCTAACACATTACACAAGTCTCTTTTTCCTTATTTTGATTACAATGCAATGCTGTTTGAGGAAAAACAAACTTTGTAGCCGACTTTCAAAAGGAGAGTTTTTAATTTAGCTATATTTTTTAGACTAAGGAATAATCTAAAGTGTTATTTAATTAAATATCAAACCAAAAAATAACGTTTTAAAATAATATACATAACAATATGTATACTGAGTGATAAGTAAATAAATGTTAAAGAATAAAAATTGCTGACGGATTTTATTATAATAGAAAAAAATAAGCGAATATTATGCTATATCTCTTTCAAGGGGAAGAGAACTAAAGGTCAAAAATAAAGAAGAATATACTTATTCTTGTTATTATTCATTATTGTTCATATTTTCTTCTCAAAAATTGTAAATTAACGATTAATAACTGTAGAAACTTTAATTTATTATGAGAATAAATCGAAAATAGTAGGATAAAGCAAAGTCAAGCTATTATTTTTGACTTTGCCATTTTTTTAGTCAACTCCGTCTATGACTCTATGTCTTGAGTTACTTCCGTAGATATATACGCAAATATTCGCCATTTTAAATACAACTATTATTCCGGATTCTATAGTGGTTTTATTTTGATTCTTTGTTCCCGATATTTCAATGCGAGGATTGCCTGAAAATTTCATCAAAATCGCTCCAGCCGTTTTGTTGTCTATAGGGAACATACATAAACACATCAATTTTTATATTTATAATATATAGGTGATATGATGTTGGGTAAATTATAGTGTAATTCTACATTATCATCCATTACAAGCCTTTTGTAAATTGTAAGTAGGTACATATTTAGCAAAATGAACTCTTATAATTAGTCGTAAACAAATCCTCTAATCTACTCAGAAGTTGTTTGTTTTAAAACAAAACATTGTGCTTTAATTTATTTTGGGCGTTTAATATCAATATTCAATCACTCGTTCTCGTTTCTAAGAAGGTATTCTGAAGAAAAATCTAATAAGAAATGAATGTCACGCGAAACTATGATCATAACATAAAATATTTTATTTAATACATTAACAATATAATAGAAAGACGATTACCGATATTTACTATGGTGAATTTATTAACTGTGGTGAATAATCTATATACATGGGGGCCGGGAGAGGGGTGCTCGGGGGCCCCCTGCCATATAGAAAAATATATTAAAAAGTTAAAGTAATAAATTTACATGAGTAAAATCCCCGTTTAAATTTAGATATCTGCGTAAAAAGATGATATATAAGATACTCGTATGAATTAAAATTCTATGGTTAATCATTTAAAGATTAGTTAGTAGTTTAATGTTAAGAAGCAGATGCAGCCCCCTGGAAATAATTCTAACACTGCCCATATCTATAGGTATCTGTGTTACAATTTATATATTACGATCTATAGCTCTTTTGTTAGAAAAAAAACTAGCATAAATCAAGTACATTTACGCATTTATAATACTAGCGTTGTCCCGCGTGACCGCTCTTTTATGCCATTCTAGCGGTATCGGTTTCGCTCGCGTTTAAACTACCAATCGCTACCTAAGTTCACAGGATTACCCACTGGGATTGCCTGAAAATTTCATCAAAATCGCTCCAGCCGTTTTGGAGTCCTAAGGGAACATACATACACAAATCGATTTTTATATAATATGTATGTCTCTCTGCAGAATATAAATAAAAAACTTTAAAAAAATTTACAACCGACTTCCCGATAAGAAAAAGTTAAAAATTAACTAAACGGAGCCTTTTTATTTGCTATAGATAATATACCTTATTAAATATATTCGAAGTCGCTGCCAGCACAGTTAGTATGCAATTTTTTTGAATATTCATGTTTTTTAACCGACTTCAAAAAAAAGAGTTATCAATTAAATTAAAATTACAAAAAGACACATGTATGAAATATTATTGGAACTGATTCACATAAGATAGGTAATTAATCTTTAATAGATAGGCTTCCAAACAAATATACAAAATTTTATACTTATCTGGTTTGTTTATAATTATATGTATGTATGTATGTATGTATGTATGTATTACTGCCTTGGTGGTGTAGTGGCTAGCATGTACGGCTCCACACCCGGAGGTCCTGGGTTCGAGTCCCGGGTCGGGCCAAGTTTAGTTATTGAGTCTTCCTGTATAGTAAGTCTCAGTAACAGCCCGGAGTTGGGAAGTTGGCGATGTTTCACCCCCGTGCCTCGGAGAGCACGTAAAGCCGTCGGTCCTGCGCCTTAACTCTCACCGGTCGTGTCGAGTGGTCGTCCCACCGGAGTATGAGAGTGATAGGAATAGAGAGTGCACTTGTGTCTGCGCGTACACTTGAGCACTATAATATCTCCTGCGCAGTTGGCTAATCTCATTGAGATTGGCCGCCGTGGCCGGAATCGGCTAGGAGAACATCATCATGTATGTATGTATGTATGTATGTATGTATGTATGTATGTATGTATGTATGTATGTATGTATGTATGTGCGTGTGTGTACGTATGTATGCATCAAGTTCTATAAGTACGTATGTTTGTTTGTTTGTTTGTTTGTTTATTTGTTTGTTTGTTCACGCATTTCTCCAAAATGATTACTAGAATCATCATCATTGTTTTTATATTTGCTTGCATTTATTTCAACTTATTATTTTCTGTTTTTCTCGATACTGTATAGTTTATGTCAAAAAACATTTTTGAGGCCCACTTCGGGATCTACCTTCATGGAATAATATTTAAAGGACAAAATCGGTAAATATGACAAAAAAAAATCGGTGCAATAATTAACAATTCGGACAAGTACGAGTCTGACTCGCACACCAAAGGTATCGTAGAATGAAAAATTAAAAAATGATTTTTTGTTATGTCACTATAAATTCTCGGTTTTTAGATTTTTTTTCCTTTACTTGTGCTGTAAAAAGCTTCATGCTAAATTTCATGATTCTAACTCAACGGGAAATAACGGGAAACAGGTTTAGATTTCGCTGAAGGGTCTTGCCAGAAAGACAGACAGACAACGAAGTGATCCTATAAGGTTTCCGCATTTCCGTTTGTTTTACGCCACCCAAAAAAAGAAAAAGTAAATACCTATATACATACAAATTTAGAACCTTCTCTTTTTTGGAAGTCTATCGGAAACTTCGCTCCACTTATCACACGAGTGAAGTCGCGGGTAAAAACAAGTAATATTATATAGGTAGGTACAGATAGCGCCACCTTTCGGCAAATTTTATTACTAATAATAATCACCTGTGTTACTCCAGCTCAGTCTATCTATGTACTAAATTTCATCCAAATCCGTTCAGCCGTTTAGGAGTAACAAACGAACACACATATGTACATTCGCATGTATAATATGCATGTGATGAAGTAAAATTATGTATAATATTATCAGCAAAAGTACATTAATTGTAATGCTTAATTGAATTTGTTGTGAAAATTTTGTATTTTGTACATATTATAAATCCATATTAATCATGGTGATACTGTAACTATGTAAAGTTCTAATAATTCCTAATGTTTACAGACGGACGGACCATATAATATTTTATATATAGTACTAGCGGCTGACCCTCGCTTCTCTCGAGTTCACCTCTAGAAAAACAAAAACAAATCTATCCTGCGGGAACCGTACATTTTTCCGGGATAAAAAGTAGCCTATGTGTTATTTTAATGTATGAGCCATATTATTGTAAAGTTTCATTAAAATCCATTTAGTAGTTTTTGTGTGAAAGAGTAACAAGCATCCATACATCTATGCATCCAGACATCCTCACAAACTTTCGCATTATATTATATACTAGCATTGTCCGCGGCTCCGCCCGCGTTCAGATGACCAAAAATCAAATTCTTAGATTTTACATATTAGTTATACTCTTACGTTGCATTTTTTGTATTTTTTCTCAGAAATGAGATATTTTCCCGCGGTAAAAAGTATCCTATATGTTGACCCGGATAACCAGCTATCACCATACCAAATTTCATCAAAATCCCTTCAGTGGTTTTCTGTGATGCGGTAACAGACAGATAGACAGACAAAAATGCTAAAAACTATATATTCGGCCTCTGTAATATATATATATGTATATAATAATGTTTATTTCAATAAGATTTTCCAAAAAATATTTAATGTACAGATTCGATTTAGTTACAATTTTATTATAATGTATAGATTTCGCTTATTAGTATAGATTATAGTATAAATTTAACTAGCGAATTGCTATCGTAGACCTACATTTTCTAGTACATTGTTATGATGTAAATATCTCTTAAGGTTCAGCCAACGTTAGCCATGTCAACTAAGGACAACTGGACAGAACCAGTTATTGTTCTCCCGTGGGAACGAAAGATTTTCCTGGAGTAACAGGTATCCTAAATGTTGACTCGAGTAATAACTGCTTTAAATTGGTATCGATAAGATCTTTTAGTAAACCAAGTTTGCGACACAATCCACTATCTTTGAATGCCTTCGATAAACTATCCCATATTTGTTTAGCATTTGTTACTTGATATATTTCTTTACTGATTTGAAATCACTAGATAATGGCTTCTTCAGTATGCAGTCATATTTCCCGCGTCTCTGCTTGCTTATGCTATACTAGGAGTACACGCGGCTTCGCCCGCAATTAAACTACCTATCGCTACCAAACTTCACACTATCATCCGCTGGGCTAATCTGAAGATTGCCTGAAAATTTCATCAAAATCGCTCCAGCCGCTTTAGAGTCTATAGAGAATAGGGACATACAGGGCACAGGCATACATCGATTTTTATATACAGGATGGAACAAATGGATGGGGCATGAGAGTAAAGTACGTTAAATATTGAAGTTATCAAGATTTGCTTAAAATAAATATTGTTTTATTTTAAAAAAAATATAATAACTGCAGTTATAAAAAAAAAATCTTACCTGAACCGGTAATCGAATCAGCTAAAATGCAATAAAATATACCGTCGCTATTTTATCGAAATAACCGATGGAGTCAATGGCAAGGATAAAATCTCTCAAACAAAAATTGTTTCTTACAATTAAAGAAAACTAAGAAGTTTAACTTATAATTAAAAGTAACATCGTGGAATAAACGGGATATAGGAAAAAGAGTTCTTAAATATTATAAACAGCTATCTGTCCGGTCATCGTTTCGGAGATTAGCCAGAACAAACAGACAAACTGACAGACAGAAAAATATAAAAAAAATGTGTTTTTCTTATAGGCACCGTTTAAACTTCCATATGCCTTCAGTAAAAAGCTGTTATTTTGACATTTCAAACGGACACTTTAATTTTATTTATCTGTATAGATGTCAAATATTCGCGAATATCTAATAGTCCAATCGGAATACGGTTTGGGAACAAAATATTGTAAAGCTGAAGGTTTATGATTTTAAAATATTAGCAGGTATATAAGGAATAGAAACTCGTAAAATGCCTTCTCTGCCCAGCTACCCCCGAGACATGGGGGGACTTTTGTAGAAAACATTTTTCGAGAGAACATCACAGTAAGCCGGAAATTAAAAAAAAAACTATTTTTCAACACTTTGCGTCCCCCCATTTCTCAGGTGTAGCTGGACAGAGGGGGGGCTTTTTACGAATTTCTATACCTTATACATATACCTGCTAACATTTAAAAAAATCATAAAACTTCAGGTTTTCAATAAAAAAAATCTCTTAAAAATAAAAGGATTTCGATTGGTCTATAAGCATTTTTAATACTAATAAAATATCGCTTATCATTTGTAGAATTTAAAAAATGCAAGTTATATTATGCACTAATAGTCGTATAAAGATAAAATCTATATACGTACATATAATAAAACGGTAATTTAACGAAATTTGTACTTGAAATATTTTTTAAAAACAATGACTGTAATGTATTGTGTAAAGAATATAGACCCAGAATAATATTTGTTCAATTTTTGTCTGTCTGTATATATGTGCGCGTTTCACCTAAAAAGTACTGAACCGATTTTAACCAAATTTTGTGTAGTGATAACTTATTACTCGGGTCAACATTTAGGATACCTTTTACTACAGGTAAATACGATAACTGGTTCTGTCGAGTCGTCTTTAGAGATTTATATGGCTAACGCTGGCTAAACCTTAAGAGATACATCAAAACAATGTACTAGAAAATTGTAGGTCTTAAAAAGGCCTACAGAAAAGTCCGCAGTTGTATATGTCTATCTCTTAAGGTACACTCGCAATAACTATTTAACTTAAGGACGTACGTGAGTCGTTATATATAAATAAGTCTATATACACACGAGTATAAATAGGCAAACTCAAAATAGTTCAATACCTTTTCGCGTCTGTTTGTCAATAGATTTTTCTGTTTAGTAGTTATTGACGATTAGTTAGTGTTATCAATAAAAAAAATTGAAAACAGTTTTTTTATATATTATATAGGTAACTATCAGAACCCGCGGCTTTGCTCGCGCTAAAACTACAAAAAATCTAAAAAGGTAGTTTCACAAACTTTTATCCTCTATTTTACCCCCTTATAGGATGAATTTCGAAAAAATGCTAAAAAACGTTTATTTTTTTTTAATTTTATTGAAGAGCATTAATACCAAGTTTCAAGTAATTCTGATCATGAATATTTTTTTGTGATTATATTTTATCGTGTTTTCCCGTATGAATGAGATAATCTCCCGCGGTAAAACTATGTCACTCTCCAGCCCTCCAACAGCCTCCACACAAAAATACACGCCAATCCGTCACTCCGTTTCGACGTGAAAGAAGGACAAACAAACAAACATACGAACACACTTTCACATTTATAATATTAGTATGGAAGTATGGATTCTATTCATATATGTTTTCCTAAAATTTTCAATACCTAAAACTAATGCTCGAATTTTGACCACTAGACGAACGATAGTGTGTATACCAACCTTAACATATATATCACTAGCATTGCCCGCGGCTCCGCCCGCGTTCAGATGACCAAAAACTAAATTCTTAGGTGTTACATATTAGTATACTCTTACATTGCAGTTTTTGTATTTTTCCTCAGAAATAAGATATTTTCCCGCGGTAAAAAGTATCCTAGGATCGCGCGCTACATCGCCCGGTTTATATAGCTTGAGCAGGCGGTCGAGCGATGCGGGGCAGAGGGGATGGACTCGCCGTAGGCATCTCAATGCTCGCCAAGCATTAAAAATGTTTCGCTACTAATTACTTCTAACAACGATATCTCAAAAACTATTCATCTGATTGATTTAGTGTAAAGAGCAATTTTAATCTGCATTAAATGACTAAGCTAACTAAAATATTCATTTGGATAAGGATTAATACCGAACTAAAGAAAATAACTTTGAAAATAACGTAATGTTTTTAATTAAAAATGTTAACATGAAAGTGGTTATTGTAAGTCAACCGTAAGAGATAGAGATATGCTATCGCGGACTTTTTTGTAGCATTTTTATAGATTTTGAATTCTCTAGTACATTACTTAACTGTATCTTTGCTAGTTTACGCGGCGTTCGCGTGGAAAGTTCCCATTTGGCGAGATTTTTTGCGACCTCTTCAACATTTGTCGCCGTATTTCAGCTAATTTACATAAAAGCATAATAAATTATATACCTAAACCTTCCTCAAGAATTACTCTTTCTATTGTTGAAAACCGTATAAAAATCCGTTCAGTAGTTTTCGAGTTTATCGCGTACAGACAGACAGGAGGACAGACAGGAGGACAGAAAGACGCGGCCGGGGGACTTATTTTTATAATAAGTATAGATAGATGGTAACAGATATGGTATTTAGGTCTCGAAGCCGATCTTGCACGAGCAGGATATGTATGGCGTCGCACTAGTTTTTTCTATAAAACGGGATACGACCTTATTGTTAATGTTTCTTACTATGATATACGGATCTACCGTTAGCCGATTTCGCAAAAGGAGGTGCTATACAAGTGCGAGTTAAGATAACTGAGAATTGCTAATCGATTTTCAAGATTTGGACTACTATCTATACATATCTATAGATACATATAATAAAATTGTAACTAAGCCAAATCTGTACATTACATATTTTTTTGAAAATCTTATTGAAATAAACATTATTATCGATACAGAGACCGAATCTATAGTTTTTAAAATTTTTGTCTGTCTGTCTGTTACCGCATCACAGAAAAACCACTGGAGGGATTTTGATGAAATTTACTATGTAAGAGTATACTAATATGTAAAACCTAAGAATTTGGTTTTTGGTCATCTGAACGCGGGCGGAGCCGCGGACACTGCTAGTACCTAATAAAATTCTAACTGAGTCGAATCTGTACATTAAATACTTAATGGTAAATCGTATTAAAATAGTCATTATTGTCGATACAGAGGTCGAATGTATAGTTTTTAGAATTTTTGTCTGTCTGTGACTACATCACGAAAAATCCACTGGACAGATTTTGATGAAATTTGGTATGATGATAGCTGGTTATCCGGGTCAACATATAAGATACTTTTTACTGCGGGAAAATATCTCATTCCTGAGAAATCTATCCTAAACGTCAAAACGTAACTAATTAATATTTAAAAACATTATTGACCCGCCCTCATTAGGGTCACGCTTAACGACTTGATAACGAAATGTCCTTATTTCCCATATTTTCTATAAATATAGTATGTATTCTATAAGCAATCCAGTGGTAACGCGCTTGGGAAACCGAATGAAACAGGTTCAAATCCTGCGTGTCGCATTTGATATTCTTATGTGCGGATCATTTCCAACATGATCACCACTTGTCTTACGGTGAAGAAAAACATCGTGAGGCAACCTGCATGTCTGAGAGAACTTAGCAAGTTTCGACAGAAATTTTTTTTATTCGTTGGGGAAACCCATCATGGGGTCCCTGCCGGCCGTCATAACGGGCAAGTTACTGTGAGACTCCTACTCACTAAAACCCACAGCGGAACCCATCGCCGCAGTGCAATGGGGCGTTGCAGGATCGCTTGCGCACACACTACAACACCCCTGCGGAGGTTTCGACAGACATGCTCAGACCGCCCGCACTAGGCCAGCGTGGCAGACTATGGCCAGATCCCACTTGTATTAAAGGGAGGCTCACCCTCAACCAGTGGGATGTTAAAAAAGGACTGAATACATGTACTTTAGATATAAAGTTTCGGAGAAAAACCCTTAATGATAGTTCAAACTGTATCAAAATCTGTTACATTTAAAACTTAGCGCACGAACAGACAGACATTCGGTGAATTAAAATATAGGATCTTTTCGGGCATCAACCGCTATTTATACTAATGTTATGAAGAGGCAGAGTTTGTTTGTTTGAACGCGCTAATCTCAGGAACTACTAATCCGATTTGAAAAAATCTTTTTGCATTACATAGCCCGTTTATTGAGGAAGGCTATAGGCTATATATCATCATGTTACTACCCAAGGGAGAGGAGCAGTGATCATAAATGTCAACAAATCGGGCAGTCTTCCATACATTATTACTAATAGCATAAAGCTAGAGTTTTTATTTTTGAGGTTTTAGCGCGAGCGAAGCCGCGGTTTTCACTAGTTTAAAGATAAGTTAAACAAAAACAAAGCACTCGCAAATTGTATTTATTTAATAAACTTAAAATAATGTACTTTAAACTAATACTTTGTTGTTATTATATGTTATTGAACTATAATAGATAAGACTTTGCCATTTTTTGTTTGTCTTTTCTGGTTTTACTCATCTATTAATATTATATATGCGAATTTCTTTTTCTATATTAATATTTTAAAGGGGAAAGATTTGTTTGTTTGTACTGTATAAGGTCCAAAACTGCTGGACCGATTTAGATGAAATTTGAAAAGAAGATAGTTAGAGACCCTGGGAAGGATATAGGATAGTTTTTATCTCTTAAGGGGTAGAAAATGGGGATGAAAGTTTGTATGGGAAAGAACCTAGGGAAAAACCTGAGCGAAGCGATGGTGAGTCGCTAGTCTAAAATAAAAGTGGCCTAAGTTACTGCTTATAACATTAGTCAAAATCAGTCCAGCCGTTTGAGAGATTATCCAGAACAAACAGGCAGACAGACGAAAATTTTAAAAATTGACTGTTTCTTATAAGTACCGTACGTATGTAATGTCGTATGCATTTAGTAAAAAGCTATTATTTTGACATTACACACAGACACTTCAATTTTATTTATCTGTATAGATTGTATTATTGTTCCAGATAATGTTATTACTGTTGCTGATATTTGCAGCAGGCTCCCTGGCCGTACCGTTACAAGACAAATGCGGATATGAGGTAAGATGTGTATGTTGTTATGTCATGGGATATCTTAGAAGAACATGGTGTACTACATATTCCTCTTTGCCATGATATTTTTCTATCACACCGGTGGTTGCAAGTTTGATTCCCCAGCGTTGTTTACTGATATATATATATATATATATATATATATATATATATATAATGTATATATATATATATATATATATAATGTATATATATATATATATATATGTGTGTGTAAAATGACTATAGACTAAATAATATTAGGTAGGTATGTTCCTTCATCAACCTATTTCATCTTTTTACGCCATCGAGTTTTTTTTTTAATTTTTGTAGTTTACTTATTTTTTTTATTATTCACATTTTCACCTTTCGGAATCTGCTCTAAATTTTCCTGTATTTAAAAAAAAACACTATTTATAACCGCTTTGCTGTTATCGTACTTGACGTGAAGTAACAAACATAAGTAAGTTTATCTACTGATAAATATGACCTTTAAACTTTGAGAAGCACAGTACAGTTTAAATATACATATATACATATATACATATATATATATATATATATATATATATATATATATATATGATTATGTACATTTATTGTTGGCTTTTGTCTACGTGTTCATTTCTATCGCAAATATAAGTCGCACCGTTCGCCGTCTGTTTGAATATCTATATTAATACTATAAAGAAACAGAGTATGTTTGAACGCGCTAATCTCAAGAACTACTGATCCGATTTTCAAAATTCTTTTTTCATTAGGTAGCCCTTTTTGAACTATTGTATTACTCTTTATTAAGCCTATTACAATATACGAGAGTGCTTAATGTGTCAGGATAACATTTACTCTTTAACAGATTTCGGCCCATATCATATTTATATAAGTACTTAACAAGCGACTCCATTTCTTGATTTATAGCTAAGAACACTCTCAATAAAGTTATCTCTCAAACAACAAAAAAACAAACAAAAAACAAATGTGACACGAAGGTATTCATTATAGAGTTCCACTTTCAACCACCAAGAATTTTTATGTCCAAAATTTTAAGTATAGGTGACTTTCGAGTTCAGAGAAAAAAGTTCCTGCATTTCTTCCTAATTTTCATCGAAATCCAAAGCAATCGGAACAATATATTTTTATTTCAGAGCTGCACCCAAGCAGAGCCGGGTGTCCTCAATGTACACATCGTCCCACACACACACGATGACGTCGGCTGGTTGAAAACCGTCGACCAATATTACTATGGCAGTAAGTTCTTCATTTTAGCCGACTTAAGCAAAAGGGTATTTTATTTTTCTGTGTGTTACACGATTTCTTCGCTGATTTAAGGAGTGTCTTTCATCATCCCTCATATCTAAATCTAACATATTATATATTAAACTAGCACTGCCCGCGGCTCCGCCTGCGTTCAGATGACCAAAAAACAAATTCTTAGGTTTTACATATTAGTATGCTCTTATATTGCAGTTTTTGTATTTTTTCTCAGAAATGAGATATTTTCTCGCGGTAAAAAGTATCCTTTATGTTGACCCGTATAACCAGCTATCATCATAACAAATTTCATCAAAATCCCTCCAGTAGTTTTTCTGTGATGCGGTAACAGACAGACAGACAGACAAAAATTCTAAAAACTATAGATCTGGCCTCTGTATCGATAATAATGTCTATTTCAATAAGATTTTTATATTATTATATTATACTAGCGACTCACCCTTGCTTCGCTCGGGTTCGTCCCTAGCTTGCTTCCCACTACTAACTTTAATCCCCATTTTCACCCCCTTAAGAGATGATTGCCGGGATAAAAAGTATCCTATGTCCTTCCCAGGGTCTCAAACTATCATCTTACGAAATTTCATCTAAATCGGTTCAGTAGATCCAGAGATTACCCCCTACAACGTCACAAACTCACAATCTCACAAACTTTACCTCTTTATAATATTAGTATAGATGTATAGATGATTTAATTATCAAAAATAATTCAGGTCGCAACAACATTCAGAAGGCTGGCGTACAATACATACTAGATTCTGTTATTAAAGAACTATGGCAGGACCCGAAAAGAAGGTTAGTTTAAATATTTATAATATTTTTACGCTTATTTCGTCATAAAGCTTTCAAAGAAGTAATATGTAATATGTATCTATCTGTGATATGTCTTACAAATCCACCTTAACATATCCTTCATAACATATCTTGTTTTTACTTTTTTTAATTCAAAATTCAAAATATTTTATTCAGCATTAAATTATTACAATTTCTTACTGAACGTCACGATTCTACTACCAGTTCGGAAAGAAGAAGCCTCAGACCTGAGAAGAACTGGCGAAAGAAACTCAGCGGGACTAATATTATTTCATTATCTATTTTTTAATAAAGTTAAATTATAATTTACAATATGTATTTCTATCAAGTTGAAGTAGTCTGGAGGCGATCATTTCATTCCCAAGGTGTGCCATCTTCTATAAAATCATTTATTGTATAATAGCCTTTAGCACACAAACGTTCTTTAACATTTTTTTTTAAATTATGTTTGTGTATGTATCATTAATGTTAGGGAATGCATTTACGCATACCACCTACATACATACAGGTTATGTAGGACTCACCGGCTGGAGAAGACAGTACCACCCACTAAAACCCAACAGAACATCCGTCTTAATGGGACGTCGCAAGATCGTTTAACGCATTCAAGACTTCGCACCTGGCTGAGCCTAATGAAATGGGTTTAGTTCAATCGGTTTATAAATAAAAAAAGTTATATATATTTGAATTGTCAAAGAATCAGTAATACTATATCTAAAACACAAACTCACTTAGACCTAGGAACTTTTAAGATAAACCTAAAATGGACCCAGTTATGCAAAAAACAGCCATGTGCGTAAAAGTACCAACAGAGTTATAAGCATTTTTCTGTCGATAGTTGCACTTGCGTTATGTTTTGTTTTTCTGGTTATTTAATAATTGAACAATATTTATATAAGTATTGTTTATTTTTTATAATTATTTTATTCTTTACAATAAAATGCTTATAACTCTGTTGGTACTTTTACGCACATGGCTGTTTTTTGCATAACTAGGTCCAAATATCCCTTCCCAGATTCATTTACGTGGAGACAGCGTTTTTCTGGAAATGGTGGATGCACCAAAGTGATGATGTGCGTCACAAAGTCGATGTCCTGGTGAGGCAGGGCAGGCTGCAGTTTGTTGGCGGGGCGTGGAGTATGAACGATGAGGCCGCCTCACACTACCAGAGCACTATCGACCAGTTCACCTGGGGGCTTAGGTAAGTTTTGTTTAATACTTTCTTATTCTTAGACTAGCTGTGCCCCGCGGTTCCTCACGATACTTTCCTTAATCGTAAGACAAATGGTGATCATGTTGGGAATGACTAGCACATGATAATATCAGAGGTGCGAGACGCGGGATTTGAACACGCTTCAATCGGTTTCCGTTCCGATGTGGACACGTTACCATTAAGCTACCACTGCCTTACTAAAAAACAGCTATTAAAATAAAGTATTAAAGATTTTTTTTTAATTGTCATAAGATATAGATTTGTAACAAAAAGTCATAAATTAATTATTATTATTATATATTTATTACAGAAAACTCTTCGAAACCTTCGACACGTGTGGTATCCCACGCGTGGGATGGCAAATCGATCCATTTGGGCATTCTCGTGAATTTGCCTCTCTTTTAGCGAATATGGGATACGATGGGTTGTTCCTGGGTAGGATAGATTATCAGGATAAGATGGCGAGGTTACAAGGGAAAAATATGGAGATGCTGTGGAGAGGAGATGATGATTTAGGTAGGTATAATTATATTTTTGACGACACGTTTGGCTCAGTCTGTAGTGACACTGCTTGCTGTGCCAGCGGTCGCGGGTTCGAATCCCGCTGGGGGCAATAATTTGTGTGATGAGCACGAGTGTTTGTACTAAAGTCATGGGTATTTATATATATAATATGTACATTGTATATATTTAAAGTTATATATGTGTAGTGTATCACCTATCTGGTATCCATAACACGGGCCTCGTAGCTTACCATGGAATTAGATGCTGCTGTGTGTTAATGAACCAAAGGTTCTTGTATCTGTGTTTGTTATTAGTAGGAATGTATCTAATAAGTTCGCGTTTTTATAGATAAGTTTGGAATTTTCTAGAATCTGTGATTCTTATCCTGATGAATCTGCTCTCTATCAGCTTTAATTGTTTATTTTAGTGTACCACTTTAGGGCACCATGATACTCATATAAATTGTTTAAATATCATCTATCCAATATAACAGGTCCATTGCGCGGCTTACTTTGAAACAAAATCAAATTAGCGGCGGGTTGCTCATTGCAAATACAAATTTGAGCATTTGTCTATTAAAAATATTCGAAGACTGATAAATCTATGATAATAGACAATTTTTTTTGTATATAATTATGACTTTATCGAAAATATAAATAGCCAAAGACAAAACAGTTTAGTACTTTATCTACTTTGTTTGTCAAACGATTTTCTTTTTTTTTTGTTTTAGTAGCCATTAAGGAGCTTTAGTGTTACCATTAAAAAAAACTTGCTTTTTATTGTTTTAGTCAAAAATTAAAAAATCCGAATGATTTTACTTCAAGTTTAACTATTTTTAATTTTTCCACCCCAATTTCAGGTAAACCCTCAGATATATTTACTGGAGTACTGTACAACACGTATTCGCCCCCTCCTGGTTTTTGTTTCGACATTTTGTGTGACGACGAGCCTATTATAGACGACCCGTACTCGCCCATGTTCAATGTCGATAGTCGGGTGAGTATCTATTGTATATATAAAAACATACATACACATTTACTAACATATATATCTCTTCGGATTATTTCGCGGATTTATTTTGATTTTTGGTTAAAAATGTCAAACACTCGCGTAAATCTAAGAAAGTATTAACATATATCTCTTCAAAAAGTGGCGTCGATATATGACGTTAAGTCAAACCAAAGAATAACATTCAAATATCGAAAGTTCTAATTATCTAAACACAAATTCGAACTTACGCACACCACATATAATACTTTTTTAAACGAAACAACGTGCGTTTTAATTTTGTCATCCGAAAAGCAATAAACAAAAATATTTGAAAAAAGCGCAATTCAATTTCGAATTGTGCACTTCTTTTTGAGGACACTTTTGAGACGATAATTGTGTAACTTGAGTATTTTTGTATCAATGCTATTGTATACATTTTTTAAGCCCGGATGCAAAAAAAAAATAAATCAAAAAAAGGTTTTATGTTTGTATCTGTCTGTCTGTGGCATCGTAGCGCCTAAACGGATGAACCGATTTGAATTTAATTTATTTTGTTTGAATTGTTAAGTTTTCTTAGTAAGCTGACTTACACAGTTTATAAAAATTTAAATATTGCTTAGTGAGCTGCCACCTTTATATTTATTAATTTTCATAATCCAATTAAATTAATTTTTACCTTAGGTTAAAATTCAATTATAAATATTTTAATGATTCAATTAATTATTAGTTTTTACCTATGATTCATTTTGATACTGGGTTCACATAATACTTTCTTAGATTTACGCGAATGTTTGACATTATTAAATAAAACTATCTTTTCGGATTATTTCGCGGATTTATTTTGATTTTTGGTTCCCGACGTTTCGAATGCTTTACAGCATCCATGGTCACGGGAGAGACTGAGGTGTTACATGTCTTAAAGATATAGTTGTTACAGACAGCCTACCCACAATCAACAAATGAAAATTGCACCAATTACATTACAATATTTTAACTTTAAACATTTTTATAATTTTAATTATAATTGAATATGGAAAATTATTTATTTAATTTTTGCTATTATTTTTATAATTATTACAATTTTAAAAATATTAATTAGTAATCTATATTTAGTGTTGCCATTATTATATTTATAACCATAAAGAAAAATATAAAATATAGTATTAATTATTTAAGCCATATAATTGTTCAATGTGTAATTTAAAAAGTTAAAATTAATTAAGGATTATAATTTTAATTTAGTTTGCTATTATTTAAAAACAACTTACTAAGCAACACTATTAATATATACTTTTACAAATGAAAAATGAAAAATATCAATCTGATAAGCTGTCATTTTGATCTACACAGTATGAACTTACTACATCTGCTTGTCTGTTATGTTTATATTTATTATTTGATTTTATTATATTAATAACAGGATCCCATGACGATGGTAGTACCCAGCCATCTTCCCTATTGAAATTTGGATGTTTTTTAATTTCTATGGCTTCTCGAATCATTCTAGGGCGATATCGGTTTTCTTTCGCCAAGATTTGAGGTCTATCGAAACGAATATAATGGCTTGGGCGGTCCTGGCTATGTTTGTAGACAGCAGATGTTGTATTGCGACGGTGCTTCACATCAGCTATGTGTTCTTTGACCCGGGTTCTAATGGATCGCTTTGTTTGTCCAATGTAAGAGAGCCCACAATCACAATCAAGCTTGTAAACTCCTGCATCTTGTAGAGGGATGTGGCACTTGACAGGTGGTAAGAACTGACTAATTTTCTTTGGCGGCTTGAAGTAAGTTTTAATTGAAGCTCGCTTTAGAATGTAGCCAATCTTGTCAGTGACTCCTTTCATGTATGGCAAGACTGCAGGGACGCGCTCGACTGTGACTGGTTTTACTCGGTCACTGTGACGCAGGCGCGGCACTTGCAGCTTGTTGTCACGCAGAACTTGCTTGACATGTTGCAGTTCTCCGGCCAGGTGTTGCTCGTCACAGATCCCGCGCGCTCTCTGAAACAAAGATTTTCCCACGGTAGCTAACTGTGAAGGATGGTGGTGAGATTCACCGTTCAGGTACCTATCAGTATGGGTCTTCTTTCTATACACAGTATGACTCAAGGTGTTATCTGTGTTACGTTTAACTAATACATCTAGGAAAGCTAAGGTATTGTCTGATTCTAATTCCATTGTAAATTGTATTTTAGGATTTATAGAATTAAGGTGTTCTAAGAATACAGTTATTTTATCAGATGGTAATATTGTGAAAGTGTCATCTACATACCGCTTGTAGAAACGAGGGGTCACGGGTGATGTGTTCAGAGCAGTCTCCTCGAAGTCCTCCATGAAGATGTCGGCTACGACGGGGGAGACTGGCGAACCCATGGCCACTCCATCCACTTGCCTATAGAATTCACCATTCCACAGTAGATAGCCAGATGTTAGGCAGTGTTTTAAAAGTTCAATGTATTCTATTGACATGTTGTGATCTAGTAGCTTCCTAGATATTATTTCAATACAGTCTTCCACTGGTAGGCTGGTAAATAAAGACTGTACATCGAAACTAACCATTGTTTCATTGTCCATGAGTTTTAGGTGTTTAACTTCATTGACAAAATGGTAAGAGTCCTTTGTGAACGCTCTTGTTAATCCTCTGAGTGGTGAGAGTACTTTTGCTACTAGTTTAGCCAATTTGTAAGTCGGCGAGTCGATCTGACTCACAATTGGACGTAGCGGAGCGTTAGTCTTGTGTATTTTCGGAAGTCCATACAACTTAGGTGGATTTGCACATGATGGAATAAGATTTTTAACATCAAGATTTAATATGTCGGAGTGTTCCTTAATTAGCTTTTTAGTATTATTTAAAACGGTGGTAGTTGGATCCGTTTTAACCTTTTTGTACGTGCTCTCGTCCGACAAAAGTTGTTTTATTTTATCATTATAATCTGATGTATCCATCACAACGGTTGCATTTCCTTTGTCTGCGCGTAGAACGGTGATGTCTGACCTATTGCGTAGGTTCTTCAACGCTAAATACTCTTGTTTATTGAGGTTTGGTTTGGGCCTAGTACTACGACGTAATAAAGACGAAACATCTTGACGTATGGCCTCCATATCCTCAGTTTTCATAATGTTTTGGGCCAGGGCATCTTCAACTGCGCAAATAATGTTTTCATAAGGAATGCGCGTAGGCGTTACAGCAAAATTCAAACCTTTATTTAGTACCCGAATAGTAGGTTCGTCCAACGTTTGTTTTGACAGATTGACAACAGCCTGAGGTCCGCACGAGTGTGTATCTGTGGTAGACGGGCGCGTTCCGTTACACTCTATGGTTTTCTTTTTCTTTTTGATGTTTAATTTTTCAACGAGTTTTTGATATTTTAAAATATGTTTAATTTTGCACTGATTATATTTGGTTGTTTCACGCTTATTTAAAGTGTCAATGCAATCGTTGAAATCAGATGGTGTCAATACTGTCTTAACAATATTAGACGTCTGTTCAATGTCCCGGTCGTTTCTGCGTAGATCGCGGCGATTTTGTCTAATCACTGTCCGTAACAACTTAAAACTTGCCTGGTTTACGATCTTAGCGCTTCCTCGTATGTTCTTTTTGGAAGATATTTTCACACACGTAGGAATGAGACGATGATCACGACATCTCTTCAAGAAAGTTAACGATGTTAATAATCTTGCGCGCTTTGTCTTTAGATCTTCTAACCGGCGTATCTTGTTTGCGGTTTCCAGTCCGTACTGGTTCACATAATACTTTCTTAGATTTACGCGAATGTTTGACATTATTAAATAAAACTATCTTTTCGGATTATTTCGCGGATTTATTTTGATTTTTGGTTCCCGACGTTTCGAATGCTTTACAGCATCCATGGTCACGGGAGAGACTGAGGTGTTACATGTCTTAAAGATATAGTTGTTACAGACAGCCTACCCACAATCAACAAATGAAAATTGCACCAATTACATTACAATATTTTAACTTTAAACATTTTTATAATTTTAATTATAATTGAATATGGAAAATTATTTATTTAATTTTTGCTATTATTTTTATAATTATTACAATTTTAAAAATATTAATTAGTAATCTATATTTAGTGTTGCCATTATTATATTTATAACCATAAAGAAAAATATAAAATATAGTATTAATTATTTAAGCCATATAATTGTTCAATGTGTAATTTAAAAAGTTAAAATTAATTAAGGATTATAATTTTAATTTAGTTTGCTATTATTTAAAAACAACTTACTAAGCAACACTATTAATATATACTTTTACAAATGAAAAATGAAAAATATCAATCTGATAAGCTGTCATTTTGATCTACACAGTATGAACTTACTACATCTGCTTGTCTGTTATGTTTATATTTATTATTTGATTTTATTATATTAATAACAGGATCCCATGACGATGGTAGTACCCAGCCATCTTCCCTATTGAAATTTGGATGTTTTTTAATTTCTATGGCTTCTCGAATCATTCTAGGGCGATATCGGTTTTCTTTCGCCAAGATTTGAGGTCTATCGAAACGAATATAATGGCTTGGGCGGTCCTGGCTATGTTTGTAGACAGCAGATGTTGTATTGCGACGGTGCTTCACATCAGCTATGTGTTCTTTGACCCGGGTTCTAATGGATCGCTTTGTTTGTCCAATGTAAGAGAGCCCACAATCACAATCAAGCTTGTAAACTCCTGCATCTTGTAGAGGGATGTGGCACTTGACAGGTGGTAAGAACTGACTAATTTTCTTTGGCGGCTTGAAGTAAGTTTTAATTGAAGCTCGCTTTAGAATGTAGCCAATCTTGTCAGTGACTCCTTTCATGTATGGCAAGACTGCAGGGACGCGCTCGACTGTGACTGGTTTTACTCGGTCACTGTGACGCAGGCGCGGCACTTGCAGCTTGTTGTCACGCAGAACTTGCTTGACATGTTGCAGTTCTCCGGCCAGGTGTTGCTCGTCACAGATCCCGCGCGCTCTCTGAAACAAAGATTTTCCCACGGTAGCTAACTGTGAAGGATGGTGGTGAGATTCACCGTTCAGGTACCTATCAGTATGGGTCTTCTTTCTATACACAGTATGACTCAAGGTGTTATCTGTGTTACGTTTAACTAATACATATAGGAAAGCTAAGGTATTGTCTGATTCTAATTCCATTGTAAATTGTATTTTAGGATTTATAGAATTAAGGTGTTCTAAGAATACAGTTATTTTATCAGATGGTAATATTGTGAAAGTGTCATCTACATACCGCTTGTAGAAACGAGGGGTCACGGGTGATGTGTTCAGAGCAGTCTCCTCGAAGTCCTCCATGAAGATGTCGGCTACGACGGGGGAGACTGGCGAACCCATGGCCACTCCATCCACTTGCCTATAGAATTCACCATTCCACAGTAGATAGCCAGATGTTAGGCAGTGTTTTAAAAGTTCAATGTATTCTATTGACATGTTGTGATCTAGTAGCTTCCTAGATATTATTTCAATACAGTCTTCCACTGGTAGGCTGGTAAATAAAGACTGTACATCGAAACTAACCATTGTTTCATTGTCCATGAGTTTTAGGTGTTTAACTTCATTGACAAAATGGTAAGAGTCCTTTGTGAACGCTCTTGTTAATCCTCTGAGTGGTGAGAGTACTTTTGCTACTAGTTTAGCCAATTTGTAAGTCGGCGAGTCGATCTGACTCACAATTGGACGTAGCGGAGCGTTAGTCTTGTGTATTTTCGGAAGTCCATACAACTTAGGTGGTTTTGCACATGATGGAATAAGATTTTTAACATCAAGATTTAATATGTCGGAGTGTTCCTTAATTAGCTTTTTAGTATTATTTAAAACGGTGGTAGTTGGATCCGTTTTAACCTTTTTGTACGTGCTCTCGTCCGACAAAAGTTGTTTTATTTTATCATTATAATCTGATGTATCCATCACAACGGTTGCATTTCCTTTGTCTGCGCGTAGAACGGTGATGTCTGACCTATTGCGTAGGTTCTTCAACGCTAAATACTCTTGTTTATTGAGGTTTGGTTTGGGCCTAGTACTACGACGTAATAAAGACGAAACATCTTGACGTATGGCCTCCATATCCTCAGTTTTCATAATGTTTTGGGCCAGGGCATCTTCAACTGCGCAAATAATGTTTTCATAAGGAATGCGCGTAGGCGTTACAGCAAAATTCAAACCTTTATTTAGTACCCGAATAGTAGGTTCGTCCAACGTTTGTTTTGACAGATTGACAACAGCAGCTGAGGTCCGCACGAGTGTGTATCTGTGGTAGACGGGCGCGTTCCGTTACACTCTATGGTTTTCTTTTTCTTTTTGATGTTTAATTTTTCAACGAGTTTTTGATATTTTAAAATATGTTTAATTTTGCACTGATTATATTTGGTTGTTTCACGCTTATTTAAAGTGTCAATGCAATCGTTGAAATCAGATGGTGTCAATACTGTCTTAACAATATTAGACGTCTGTTCAATGTCCCGGTCGTTTCTGCGTAGATCGCGGCGATTTTGTCTAATCACTGTCCGTAACAACTTAAAACTTGCCTGGTTTACGATCTTAGCGCTTCCTCGTATGTTCTTTTTGGAAGATATTTTCACACACGTAGGAATGAGACGATGATCACGACATCTCTTCAAGAAAGTTAACGATGTTAATAATCTTGCGCGCTTTGTCTTTAGATCTTCTAACCGGCGTATCTTGTTTGCGGTTTCCAGTCCGTACTGGTTCACATAATACTTTCTTAGATTTACGCGAATGTTTGACATTATTAAATAAAACTATCTTTTCGGATTATTTCGCGGATTTATTTTGATTTTTGGTTCCCGACGTTTCGAATGCTTTACAGCATCCATGGTCACGGGAGAGACTGAGGTGTTACATGTCTTAAAGATATAGTTGTTACAGACAGCCTACCCACAATCAACAAATGAAAATTGCACCAATTACATTACAATATTTTAACTTTAAACATTTTTATAATTTTAATTATAATTGAATATGGAAAATTATTTATTTAATTTTTGCTATTATTTTTATAATTATTACAATTTTAAAAATATTAATTAGTAATCTATATTTAGTGTTGCCATTATTATATTTATAACCATAAAGAAAAATATAAAATATAGTATTAATTATTTAAGCCATATAATTGTTCAATGTGTAATTTAAAAAGTTAAAATTAATTAAGGATTATAATTTTAATTTAGTTTGCTATTATTTAAAAACAACTTACTAAGCAACACTATTAATATATACTTTTACAAATGAAAAATGAAAAATATCAATCTGATAAGCTGTCATTTTGATCTACACAGTATGAACTTACTACATCTGCTTGTCTGTTATGTTTATATTTATTATTTGATTTTATTATATTAATAACAGGATCCCATGACGATGGTAGTACCCAGCCATCTTCCCTATTGAAATTTGGATGTTTTTTAATTTCTATGGCTTCTCGAATCATTCTAGGGCGATATCGGTTTTCTTTCGCCAAGATTTGAGGTCTATCGAAACGAATATAATGGCTTGGGCGGTCCTGGCTATGTTTGTAGACAGCAGATGTTGTATTGCGACGGTGCTTCACATCAGCTATGTGTTCTTTGACCCGGGTTCTAATGGATCGCTTTGTTTGTCCAATGTAAGAGAGCCCACAATCACAATCAAGCTTGTAAACTCCTGCATCTTGTAGAGGGATGTGGCACTTGACAGGTGGTAAGAACTGACTAATTTTCTTTGGCGGCTTGAAGTAAGTTTTAATTGAAGCTCGCTTTAGAATGTAGCCAATCTTGTCAGTGACTCCTTTCATGTATGGCAAGACTGCAGGGACGCGCTCGACTGTGACTGGTTTTACTCGGTCACTGTGACGCAGGCGCGGCACTTGCAGCTTGTTGTCACGCAGAACTTGCTTGACATGTTGCAGTTCTCCGGCCAGGTGTTGCTCGTCACAGATCCCGCGCGCTCTCTGAAACAAAGATTTTCCCACGGTAGCTAACTGTGAAGGATGGTGGTGAGATTCACCGTTCAGGTACCTATCAGTATGGGTCTTCTTTCTATACACAGTATGACTCAAGGTGTTATCTGTGTTACGTTTAACTAATACATCTAGGAAAGCTAAGGTATTGTCTGATTCTAATTCCATTGTAAATTGTATTTTAGGATTTATAGAATTAAGGTGTTCTAAGAATACAGTTATTTTATCAGATGGTAATATTGTGAAAGTGTCATCTACATACCGCTTGTAGAAACGAGGGGTCACGGGTGATGTGTTCAGAGCAGTCTCCTCGAAGTCCTCCATGAAGATGTCGGCTACGACGGGGGAGACTGGCGAACCCATGGCCACTCCATCCACTTGCCTATAGAATTCACCATTCCACAGTAGATAGCCAGATGTTAGGCAGTGTTTTAAAAGTTCAATGTATTCTATTGACATGTTGTGATCTAGTAGCTTCCTAGATATTATTTCAATACAGTCTTCCACTGGTAGGCTGGTAAATAAAGACTGTACATCGAAACTAACCATTGTTTCATTGTCCATGAGTTTTAGGTGTTTAACTTCATTGACAAAATGGTAAGAGTCCTTTGTGAACGCTCTTGTTAATCCTCTGAGTGGTGAGAGTACTTTTGCTACTAGTTTAGCCAATTTGTAAGTCGGCGAGTCGATCTGACTCACAATTGGACGTAGCGGAGCGTTAGTCTTGTGTATTTTCGGAAGTCCATACAACTTAGGTGGTTTTGCACATGATGGAATAAGATTTTTAACATCAAGATTTAATATGTCGGAGTGTTCCTTAATTAGCTTTTTAGTATTATTTAAAACGGTGGTAGTTGGATCCGTTTTAACCTTTTTGTACGTGCTCTCGTCCGACAAAAGTTGTTTTATTTTATCATTATAATCTGATGTATCCATCACAACGGTTGCATTTCCTTTGTCTGCGCGTAGAACGGTGATGTCTGACCTATTGCGTAGGTTCTTCAACGCTAAATACTCTTGTTTATTGAGGTTTGGTTTGGGCCTAGTACTACGACGTAATAAAGACGAAACATCTTGACGTATGGCCTCCATATCCTCAGTTTTCATAATGTTTTGGGCCAGGGCATCTTCAACTGCGCAAATAATGTTTTCATAAGGAATGCGCGTAGGCGTTACAGCAAAATTCAAACCTTTATTTAGTACCCGAATAGTAGGTTCGTCCAACGTTTGTTTTGACAGATTGACAACAGCCTGAGGTCCGCACGAGTGTGTATCTGTGGTAGACGGGCGCGTTCCGTTACACTCTATGGTTTTCTTTTTCTTTTTGATGTTTAATTTTTCAACGAGTTTTTGATATTTTAAAATATGTTTAATTTTGCACTGATTATATTTGGTTGTTTCACGCTTATTTAAAGTGTCAATGCAATCGTTGAAATCAGATGGTGTCAATACTGTCTTAACAATATTAGACGTCTGTTCAATGTCCCGGTCGTTTCTGCGTAGATCGCGGCGATTTTGTCTAATCACTGTCCGTAACAACTTAAAACTTGCCTGGTTTACGATCTTAGCGCTTCCTCGTATGTTCTTTTTGGAAGATATTTTCACACACGTAGGAATGAGACGATGATCACGACATCTCTTCAAGAAAGTTAACGATGTTAATAATCTTGCGCGCTTTGTCTTTAGATCTTCTAACCGGCGTATCTTGTTTGCGGTTTCCAGTCCGTACTGGTTCACATAATACTTTCTTAGATTTACGCGAATGTTTGACATTATTAAATAAAACTATCTTTTCGGATTATTTCGCGGATTTATTTTGATTTTTGGTTCCCGACGTTTCGAATGCTTTACAGCATCCATGGTCACGGGAGCGACTGAGGTGTTACATGTCTTAAAGAGTATTGACACCATCTGATTTCAACGATTGCATTGACACTTTAAATAAGCGTGAAACAACCAAATATAATCAGTGCAAAATTAAACATATTTTAAAATATCAAAAACTCGTTGAAAAATTAAACATCAAAAAGAAAAAGAAAACCATAGAGTGTAACGGAACGCGCCCGTCTACCACAGATACACACTCGTGCGGACCTCAGGCTGTTGTCAATCTGTCAAAACAAACGTTGGACGAACCTACTATTCGGGTACTAAATAAAGGTTTGAATTTTGCTGTAACGCCTACGCGCATTCCTTATGAAAACATTATTTGCGCAGTTGAAGATGCCCTGGCCCAAAACATTATGAAAACTGAGGATATGGAGGCCATACGTCAAGATGTTTCGTCTTTATTACGTCGTAGTACTAGGCCCAAACCAAACCTCAATAAACAAGAGTATTTAGCGTTGAAGAACCTACGCAATAGGTCAGACATCACCGTTCTACGCGCAGACAAAGGAAATGCAACCGTTGTGATGGATACATCAGATTATAATGATAAAATAAAACAACTTTTGTCGGACGAGAGCACGTACAAAAAGGTTTAAAACGGATCCAACTACCACCGTTTTAAATAATACTAAAAAGCTAATTAAGGAACACTCCGACATATTAAATCTTGATGTTAAAAATCTTATTCCATCATGTGCAAAACCACCTAAGTTGTATGGACTTCCGAAAATACACAAGACTAACGCTCCGCTACGTCCAATTGTGAGTCAGATCGACTCGCCGACTTACAAATTGGCTAAACTAGTAGCAAAAGTACTCTCACCACTCAGAGGATTAACAAGAGCGTTCACAAAGGACTCTTACCATTTTGTCAATGAAGTTAAACACCTAAAACTCATGGACAATGAAACAATGGTTAGTTTCGATGTACAGTCTTTATTTACCAGCCTACCAGTGGAAGACTGTATTGAAATAATATCTAGGAAGCTACTAGATCACAACATGTCAATAGAATACATTGAACTTTTAAAACACTGCCTAACATCTGGCTATCTACTGTGGAATGGTGAATTCTATAGGCAAGTGGATGGAGTGGCCATGGGTTCGCCAGTCTCCCCCGTCGTAGCCGACATCTTCATGGAGGACTTCGAGGAGACTGCTCTGAACACATCACCCGTGACCCCTCGTTTCTACAAGCGGTATGTAGATGACACTTTCACAATATTACCATCTGATAAAATAACTGTATTCTTAGAACACCTTAATTCTATAAATCCTAAAATACAATTTACAATGGAATTAGAATCAGACAATACCTTAGCTTTCCTAGATGTATTAGTTAAACGTAACACAGATAACACCTTGAGTCATACTGTGTATAGAAAGAAGACCCATACTGATAGGTACCTGAACGGTGAATCTCACCACCATCCTTCACAGTTAGCTACCGTGGGAAAATCTTTGTTTCAGAGAGCGCGCGGGATCTGTGACGAGCAACACCTGGCCGGAGAACTGCAACATGTCAAGCAAGTTCTGCGTGACAACAAGCTGCAAGTGCCGCGCCTGCGTCACAGTGACCGAGTAAAACCAGTCACAGTCGAGCGCGTCCCTGCAGTCTTGCCATACATGAAAGGAGTCACTGACAAGATTGGCTACATTCTAAAGCGAGCTTCAATTAAAACTTACTTCAAGCCGCCAAAGAAAATTAGTCAGTTCTTACCACCTGTCAAGTGCCACATCCCTCTACAAGATGCAGGAGTTTACAAGCTTGATTGTGATTGTGGGCTCTCTTACATTGGACAAACAAAGCGATCCATTAGAACCCGGGTCAAAGAACACATAGCTGATGTGAAGCACCGTCGCAATACAACATCTGCTGTCTACAAACATAGCCAGGACCGCCCAAGCCATTATATTCGTTTCGATAGACCTCAAATCTTGGCGAAAGAAAACCGATATCGCCCTAGAATGATTCGAGAAGCCATAGAAATTAAAAAACATCCAAATTTCAATAGGGAAGATGGCTGGGTACTACCATCGTCATGGGATCCTGTTATTAATATAATAAAATCAAATAATAAATATAAACATAACAGACAAGCAGATGTAGTAAGTTCATACTGTGTAGATCAAAATGACAGCTTATCAGATTGATATTTTTCATTTTTCATTTGTAAAAGTATATATTAATAGTGTTGCTTAGTAAGTTGTTTTTAAATAATAGCAAACTAAATTAAAATTATAATCCTTAATTAATTTTAACTTTTTAAATTACACATTGAACAATTATATGGCTTAAATAATTAATACTATATTTTATATTTTTCTTTATGGTTATAAATATAATAATGGCAACACTAAATATAGATTACTAATTAATATTTTTAAAATTGTAATAATTATAAAAATAATAGCAAAAATTAAATAAATAATTTTCCATATTCAATTATAATTAAAATTATAAAAATGTTTAAAGTTAAAATATTGTAATGTAATTGGTGCAATTTCAATTGTTGATTGTGGGTAGGCTGTCTGTAACAACTATATCTTTAAGACATGTAACACCTCAGTCTCTCCCGTGACCATGGATGCTGTAAAGCATTCGAAACGTCGGGAACCAAAAATCAAAATAAATCCGCGAAATAATCCGAAAAGATAGTTTTATTTAATAATTGATACTGGGTTTTAATTTTATCAGTCTATCTTTAATGTTATTGAAAAAAAAAATTATATACACATTTTTTTTAATTCTTTATCTATGATAGATTTTTTTATTTCATAATTGATGAAGTGAATATATTTTTTTACATTTTTATTTATTAATAAATTACTAAGTAGAAACGGCTGTACCGATTTTGATAGTTTTCCAAATTATCACATAAGTTTCAATATATTCATTAAATTGATTTTACATATAATCTTTTACAATAAGTATGTATCTTAAGATTTTTAATTAAGGACAAGTCTTTTTAAATTACCCTTTTTTTAATTTTTTTTAAATAACGCCATCTATTGATGATTTTGTTCTTATTTTATAAGTTTTTTAATTGGTAAAGTTTTGCAAGTTACAATATTTTTATATTTCATAGTAAAAATGGTACCAATAAATAAATATATAATATTTTTCCCATAAATTGCTAACATTTGTAACAAAACAAAATATATGCAAATATTTTCAACATGGAAGTGTCACATGGTCAACTTCCTAAATTCCGGCAGTACTAAGAATTTCGTAAACACAAAAACGTAATAAGTCTAATCTGAGCTGGGACTCAAACCCAGGTCCCTCGGACCAACGAGACAATCATCACAATCTAAGATCTCTATAGCTATACAATATTTTATTTAGGTGACAAAATTTTTCGAAATATGCCAAAATATGTCTAATGGATACAAAACGAATAATATTTTGGTGACGATGGGTGAAGATTTTCAGTATCAAGACGCTGCAATGTGGTTTATTAATTTGGACAAATTGATTCAGTGAGTTGCATGCATATGCGTGTTTATTGCATGCGTGCATGTAAAGGCAGTGGAATAAATCATAATTAGTGATGCATAATTCTAATAATTATTTATTTATTATTTATTAGGGATGCAAACAATGAGATGGTACTTATAAGATACCTACTAATATACATTAATAGGTACATACATCAGCTAAGTTTCCACTGATAGTAATTACATGAACACTAACTTTAACAAATACAAAGCAAATACAGTTCAGCATAGATACCTATATAAAAACAGATAATTAACAAAAAACAAACCCAAAGCTAAAGTTATATGAGACTAGCATTGCCCGCGGCTCCGCCCGCGTTCAGATGACCAAAAACCATTTTTTTGTATTTTTTTCAGAAATGAGATATTTTCTCGCGGTAAAAAGTATCCTATATGTTGACCCGGATAACCAGCTATCATCATACCAAATTTTATCAAAATCTGTCCAGTGGTTTTCTCGTGATGCACACCCAGACAGACAGACAAAAATTCGACCTCTGTATCGATAATAATGAATATTTCAATAAGATTTTCAAAAAAATATTTAATGTACAGATTCGGCTTAGTTACAATTTTATTATATGTATAGATGTGATAATTTTAAACAATATATATAAACTGAATAGGGCATAACATCAAATGTGGATGCAGTGATATATGTATTATGTACATAAAACAAATGAGAAGAATATGGGTACAGGTGAAAATTTATTGAAAAAAAAGAAAGAACGCTTTACTCGGTTTTTCAAACGCGAGTATTACCACGGGCTACCCCTGCCCTTAAAATATTTTTTTTTATATATATTTATTTGATAATATCAACAGCATAGAGATTACAAAATAGTGTGCAGATAATAATGAAATCCTATGGTATGTGTAACTCAACTTATGGTGACTTCGCAGTAGGTATATAGATATGGTTACGAATTACAGTGATAATTTTGAAACAAACTAGCGTATACCCCCAACTCCTTTCGCGTGTGTGAAGTGAAAAATAATGAACTAATAACAATCACATCTGACATCGAAGAATATATTTAAAATAACGTTTTTTTTTTAAATTTCACTTTTCTGTCGTTACGTCGTTACTGAACCGCTGTAAGTTTTCATTTTAGCATATTTTAAATAAATATTGTTAAAAATATGGCGAATAATTCATTAATTTCAATTGAGAAGTTCAAAACAGAAATAATTGGGCAAGTTAGAGTTTTGCAGATAAAGCTTACAACATAAAGATTTATATGATTGCATACTGAAGGAGTCATTATCTAGTGATTTCTAATCAATGAAGCAATACGTCAAGTAACAAATACTAAACAAATATGGAACAGATTATCGAAGGCATTCTACGATAGTGGATTATGTCGCAAACTTGGATTACTAAAAGATCTTACCAATATCAAATTTAGAAAACAATTTATTGGTAAAAAAATAATGTCTGCAGCACACAAGTTAATAAGGAATATAAAATTTAATGTCTTGGGCGTCTTAAATAGGTGCCAGCAGTGCCCAGACACAGGAGGCGCAAACCCTGGAACGGCGCAGACACGACCAGACGAAGACCATGTTTTGAGTCACACTATATTACAAAACATTAAAATTTGTTATATATATATATATATATATATATATATATATATATATATATATATAAACTGATTAGGGCATAACATCAAATGTGGATGCAGTGATATATGTATTATGTACATAAAACAAATGAGAAGAATATGGGTACAGATGAAAATTTATTGAAAGTAAAAGAAAGAACGCTTCACTCGGTTTTCCAAACGCGAGTATTACCACGGGCTACCCCTGCCCTTAAAATATTTTTTTATATATATTTATTTGATAATATCAACAGCATAGAGATTACAAAATAGTTTGTAGATAATACTGAAATTCTATGGTATGTGTAACTCAACTTAAGGTGACTTCGCACTATATAGATTTGGTTACGAATGACAGTAACAGTTTTCAACTAAACTAGCATACACCCGCAATTCCTTTCGCGTGATTTATTTATTTATAAGTGACTTATCCTCGCTCTTTCTATCTATTGATGGAAACCGTATGAAAATCAGTACAGTAGTTTCTGAGATTATCCCGAAGAAACACGAAAGTCAGCGTGGCGTGGGATGTGAGGGTGATAGCGTAATGTTCGATAGCCTGTAACATACCTCAATAATAATCTTTATTTTATATATATAATTCTTCTGTGAGTGTGTATGTCACTGAACTTCTCTCAAACGACTGGACCGATTTTGATGAAATTTTTTGTGTGTGTTCAAGGGGATCTAGGAATGGTTTAGATTCACAATTTGAATAATAATTTTCATCAAAATGGTCCAGAATGTTTTAGGTTATTAAAAAAAGTTTGAAATTTTCAAATTAAAGACGTGTAGACAGGACAAACTCTGTCGGGTCCGCTAGTAGGTTATAAAATAGCAAAACTTTTTTCAAGTCGGACTAGTTTAAGAGTAAAGCATAAAAAATCCAAGCTTTATAGATTAATCTACTCATATAATATATGTAGGCTTCTACCTATTTAAAAAATAATGAACACATCAAAGTCACATCTGAAATCAATGAATATATTTAAAATAACGTTTTTTTTTTATAATTTCTCTTTTCTGTCGTTACGTCGTTACTGAACCGCTATAAGTTTTCATTTTAGCATATTTTAAATAAATATTGTTAAAAATATGGCGAGTAATTCATTAATTTCAATTGAGAAGCTCAAAACAGAAATAATTGGGCAAGTTGGAGTTTTGCAGATAAAGCTTACAACATAAAGATTTATATGATTGCATACTGAAGGAGTCATTATCTAGTGATTTCTAATCAATGAAGCAATACATCAAGTAACAAATACTAAACAAATATGGAACAGATTATCGAAGGCATTCTACGATAGTGGATTATGTCGCAAACTTGGATTACTAAAAGATCTTATCAATACCAAATAAACAATTTATTGGTAAAAAATAATGTCTGCAGCACACAAGTTAATAAGGAATATAAAATTTAATGTCTAAGTACAGTGCCGTAAATAGAGCGGTGCCAGCAGTGCCCAGGCACAGGGGGCGCAAACCCTGGAACGGCGCAGACACGACCAGACCAAGACCATGTTTTGAGTCACACTATATTACAAAACACATTACAATTGGTTATATATATATGTATGTCACAAACACAAAAAAAATATCAAAATTGAGTAACTTTAGTTCACTTTCTTTAAGAAAAATGATCATTACCTATTCAAATTTTTAATTATCTAAAATTATATTTATTATAAACAAATATGTGACATTTATATAAATCAAGTACTGTGATATCCATTTAATTGTACAAAAAATGATAAAACTTTAAAGTATTTTTAGTCAAAATTGTGATAAATATAAACTTTTGCAATAGGTATCATCATTTTTCGAGAGAATCTCTCAAATGTCGACCGCGTATAGAACAAATAACGTGTTGGTGACAATGGGAGATGACTTCCATTACCAGAATGCTGGCATGTGGTTTAGGAATCTCGACAAATTGATATCGTAAGTTTAAAATAATATTTTTTTATATACGGAGATGTACAATTTCGCACATTTTATTTATCCCATATGGCGGGCACGAGATAGTTAACACATTCTGGTTCATTCATCCTGGTGACAGATAAACACAAAAAAATCTAAATACTTCTCATTTTACATTCACTATTAATCTCAAACTTAAAACGTCAAAATTTTAAAATTAATAGGATAAGATATAAAAGTTAAAAATATTAAAAAAAAACATGATTGTGAAGAAAAACATTCTAAACTTTTAAAAAAGTACTAAAATACAAAGCTTAATATTAAAACAATAGTGGGATTTGCACGTGGCTTTTGTTGCGTGTTTTGAATAAAATTGCTTTAAAAAGTAGTTATTCCAACCTTTGTGTTGGTGAAATTTCTTTTAACATTTAATTACCGCCTTTGAAGCATAAAAAAAGGAACTATGGTAATCGATTTATTATTGTGAAAATAAAATACATTTAAATTAAACACCTATGTTTTGAAGTCGGTTAAAAATAGCACGTGTAGCTAAATAATATTCTTTAATGAAAGAATTTTTAGAATAGCTTATAACAAACAAAATTTTTACCTATTAATAATAGGGTAATAAATATAAGGTAAAGGTAAAATAAGGTAACTTACAATTATACCAATTATTGTAAACGTCGAAAAAAAATAGATGGCGTTGTTTAAAAATATAAAAATATAGATAAAATAAATCTTTCGACAATCTTTTATATTTTTATTTGATAGGTAAACTATTTCATCACCTATGTACTAAACCAAGCGAAGCATTACCGCAGTAATAACACTATAGTGACTATGGGCGGGGACTTTACCTATCAAGATGCTGCAATGTGGTATAAAAACCTCGATAAATTAATTGAGTGAGTTTTTTTTTTGTTATTTACACCAAAAAGTTTTTCCTCCTTTTTTGTTTTTCTATTATTTTCTCTAAGACTAAAATAAACGTGATATAATTTGTGTGGTACGAAACTTTCGACTCGAGCTTAAATATATATCTCTAATCTCTTTAAAAACTACAGTTTTTATAATATTTACATGTTTTATATAGTTTTAATGCAAGTTTTATAAAAAAAACTAAATACTAAAAAAAACATTATGTGATACGGAACTCTCGGTGCGAGACTCGAACTTGTCCTAATTTTATTTACGACCCATTAATAAACATGGCTTCTATGTATTTTTCTATAGTAATTCCTAATTTTTTTAAATATATTTTATTTAGTTATGCATATGCATGCAGTATGTTTTATTAAAGTTCACATTAAATACTTATAATTAGAGCATTATCATTTTTTTACGAATTTGCATGTTTTCATTTAATTTGTCTATTTAGAATTTTTAACTTTTCTGCATTTGATATAATACATGCATGTTTACTAAAAAAAAAATTAACATAATTGGTACCTAGTCTTAAATCTTTTTTACAACATTAATATTTTAAAGAATTTTAAAGGTAAGTTTTATTGTTGGTTTAAAGATACACGTACGAGTAGGTGTCATATTTTGTAATAGAATTTGAAGTTACAGTTCTTATTCCATTATGTATCAATAAAAAATAAAAATATAATGCCGTTCATTATTTTGAACGGCTGGACCGAAGTGGTTATTTTAATTGGCCGGAAATTTGTGAAATTGGTATAGGATATTAGTTACAAAAAAATCAAATTATAATAATTGCAGATATGCAAACATGAAATCTGCAAAAGATGGACTCAACATAAAGCTATTCTACTCCACACCGAATTGTTATTTGAAGGCTGTGAAAGATTCTAAGTAAGTACTTAATAAAATTACATTTATATATATTTTTTTGTAATTATATTTACAATTAGCTAGAGAAAGTCAATAGTTATTTTTTAATAATAGTTGTTCTACATCTGCGAAGTATCCCATAAGTTTATATTACGTAATTTTAAGCAATAGATTACCTCAAACCGAAATCGAACTCCGATTCACAATAATATATACCCTTTCAGCCCAACATTACCTACAAAGCAAGACGATTTCTTCCCATACGCGAGTGATCCTACTGCGTACTGGACGGGATATTTCACCTCTCGACCTACCACTAAGTATTTTGAGAGGCAGGGTAACGCGTATCTACAGGTAAGTTTCAATTATTACCTGTACAAAGTATTTTTTATTTCCTGCACAGGGTAATTTTCAATTATAAAGATAAATAGGTAAGTTTCAATTATATACTTATAAGGTAACTTTGAATCATGCTATTATAATAAATGCGACAGAACATACGTATGTGTTTTAACTTGTATACATCATAACGAAAAAACTCGTTGAGCTTTTTAATAGGTTATTCGGGGCTAAGGCGGTTTTTCTTCTAAGTAGTAGATTTTTAGTGGATCCTTGATTTTAATTATACTTACCCTTGCTTTGCTCGGGTCCCTAGATGCTTAACAGTCTATGTACTTACTACTCCAGCTCATAGTCTATCTCTGTATAAATATTATACTGTAAAAATTTCATACAAATCCATTCAACCGTCTCAGCGTGAAGGAGTCGCACACACACATACACAAAGTTTCGCATTTGAATTACAGTCCGATTTACCGTGTACAGGATTCAAAATTTTGACTTTAAATAATAGTGTTGTTTATAAAACTGTATTATAAATTATAATTAATATTACAATTCAAATGTTGTTTTAGCGCCTCTTGATATTTACGGACAATGTTTATTTTCTTATAACTTTCTATCGTAAATTATTTTTTCTTCTAACGGCGTTTTCTCTCTGTAAAATTATCTCGAATAAATCATTACGTTTCTGCAGTAAATACGTCACTTTTTACACATTTTGACGGCACGTTTAGCTCAGTTTGTAGTGACCCTACTTGCTGTGCCAGCGGTCGCGGGTTCTAGTCCCGCTGGGGACATTTATTTGTGTGATGAGCACGAATGCTTGTACTCTAGTCATGGGTGTTTATATTTATAATATGTATGTATTTAAAGTTATATATGTGTAGTGTAACAACTATCTGGTATCCATAACACAGGCCTCGTAGCTTACCATGGAACTAGATGGTGCTGTGTACCAACATATTTATTTATTTATTTACCCTAAATCTGTTAATTCATATGCAAGTATTCTCCTTAAATAAAAATTTGTTTGCAGATGGCAAAAAATCTGCAAGTGCTGGGGGATCTCCCGGAGCATAATAAATTTGTTTTGAATGAACTCAAAAGTGCTATGGGTATGAAATATGTTTTTTTAGATTAACAAAAAATCTGGTACGATGGTTTTTTTAATAAATGATGATAGTTTTTAGTATCTTCATTTATCTAATTAAAAAAACTGGTGACGTAAATGATCATTTACAGCAAAAATATACTAATTCTATATATGTATTACCTCTTCTAGACGCTTTTGTTAGACTGTATGGGTTATTAGGTGTGGTGTTATAATATAACTGCCTCAGTGGTCTAGTGGAAAGCATGTACGGTTGCAGATCCTGGGTTCGAGTCCCGGGTCAGGTCAAGTTTATTGTTTGATTACTGAGTTTGATATTGATTACTGAGTTTTTCTGTTAAGATATTCTTAGTAACAGCCCGGTGTCGGAAAGTTGGCGGTATGTCGCGTCCCTCCTGCGCCTTAACTCTCACTGGTCGTGTCAAATTATCATCTCATCGAAATTTGAAAGTGAGAGGTACAGAGAGTGCACATTGTGTTTCTCTTTCCGCCATACACTGCACTATAATATCTCGAGCTGTTGGCTAGTTTCAATGAGATTGGTCACCGCGGCCGAAATTCAATCGGGATCAAAAAATCGGGAGGACATTATTATTATTATTCCTAATGCATGATGGTACAGGAGTGATGCAGCATCACGACGCCGTGACGGGAACGGAGAAGCAACACGTGGCGGACGACTACGTGCGGATGCTGGATGCTGCGGTCGAGAACTCTCTTCTCATCGCCAGACAGGCTTTTAGGTGAGGGTTCTCTCTATTTTATGTAATCAGGCCTTTTTAACGTCCCACTGCTGGGGGCCTAAGCTTCATTCAATTATATCAAACATTCGGTGTCATTTCTTTTTTAACCCAAACCACTATGATCTGACTGAAATAAAGCTTGAGTTAAGATTTCTTGATTAGTTAGTCAGTGAGTGAGTGATATTCAAACGTATAGAGAGTTTTCATTGCGAGATTTAAAGATTTCCGGGATAAAAACTATTCTAGGCTCTCAAACTATCTCCATACCAAATTCCATATAAATCGGTTCAGCGGATTAAGCGTGAAAAGGTAACAGACAGACAGACATAAAGAGTTACTTCCACATTAATAATATTAGTATGGATTTAGTCCATAAATTCCTATATTAACCGGAAAATTTCACACTTCCAACTCACACTTGACCATTTCCACAGCAAGCTATCACAAGGCGATGCTCTAAAGCCGGCAATATTTAGCTACGACCGTTGTAGCTTCAACGAGTCTAGTTGTCCAACAAGCGAGAACAGCAGACAGTTCGTGGTATGTTTTTTTTAATTATTAACCAACTTTAAAAAAAGTGTATTGAAATTTGTTATTTTTTCATGTTTTTGGGGTTCTATACCTCAAAAGGAAACAAAGAACCCCTTATCTTTGTTGTCTGTCTATCTGTCAAGACTCGTTTTCTCAGAAACGCGTGGAGATGTGAAGTTGAAATTAATATGAAAACCTCAGTTCTGCAATCCCTTGGAGCTGTTAAAAAATAAAACTTCTAAATCTATATAGTATATTTTAACACTAGCAAGGAAATCAAAACCTATAGGGTATACGCTAGAAGTAATTTGTTTTTCCTTTTTTTGTTTACATTAACTTGAATATGTACGCCTGATATGGGAAGGCACTAGCTCCTGAAACACAGTTTCTAGTTCAGGAGTTAGGGCTGTGTGCATTTGTTACCATTGTTATTTGAATGAAGCCTGTTTTTTATACTCTTAAATAGTCAAACCTACAACCCGTTGACTTAGAACCATGATATTTGGAAAGATCTTATAGTGCAAGTAAGGGGAAAAAGCCGAAAACCGTAAAGTAAGATTAATCATGCGTGTGTGTATGTATGTCTCCGACTGCATAATACTATGTTCCTTCGACAACTTGTTATCTTCTTTTAAGTTCGTTTTTTGACACAGTCGGGGTTTTTTTTTTTGTAAATTATTTTTTTATTAAAGTAAAACGTGCATTTTGTACAAATAAGACATTTAAAACTCAGTAATTTTGTTTCTAAACACTCGATAAATTACGGTCGTTTGGAGCAAATGAGCACTGAGAATACGACTTTAGCAGTGAATTTTTTTTTCAATTATTGTTCTTCTTTATTATTACAGGTAACTATTTACAATCCCGTGGGATGGAACGTTCTAGAACCAATCCGGATTCCCGTCAAAAAGGGAATATATGAAGTGTATGCTCCCAATGGTAATATAATTTCATCTATCATCATCTATCTCTATCTCTTCTATTATCATCTATCTCTATCTCTTCTGTTATCATCTATATCTGTATCTTCTATAATCATGTGTGTTTGACGACACGTTTGGCTCAGTTTGTAGCGACTCTACTTGCTGTACCAGCGGTCGCGGGTTCGAGTCCCGCTGGCTGCATGCATTTGTGTGAATTAGTTAAGATATAACGAGAAAATAATTTCTTTTTAATTAACAGGCGATAAAATATCATCACAGTTGGTAACAATCCCTGAACCTGTTCTAAATATTCCCACACGAAATTCTGAAGCTACACACGAAATAGTTTTCATTGCGAAATTACACCCACTTGGTATAAAATCGTTTTACATAAAAAAAATAAGTCCAAAAACCAAAAGAAACGCCGAAATAAAAAGGAAAAATGATTACTACGGTAATATAAATGATTACTGGAAAAATATTCACCAACAAACCGATATAGAGATACGTAATATAGAAAATGAGGAGGAAAATAGGGAATTCGAGGAAAAGATTCCCTTCCCAATGATTATTGGGAATATGGAAAAGATAATTATAGATAAGACAGATATAAATATGCTGAAAGATAAACAAGATTTACCTGTCGGTGTGGAGGAGTTAGAAAGATTGGTGGGTGAAGGTAATAATCTATTGAAAGGTAACAGATATTTAGGTAAAAATGAAAATTACCCAATTTTGAATGAAGAAGAAATGAGAATGTTGTCGGATGAACCGCAACTTGTGGAGCGTCCGGATGAATATTACGTGGAGAATGAGGTAATAATATATTTATTTTTTTAATTTAAGATTTTAATGTTTGTTTGTTTAAACATTGATTGATTTTTATCATCTTAAAACCCTAAACCATAATTAAAAAAAATTTTTTAGGGTCGTTCAAAATTGATTCTGTCATTTCAATAAGCTTTACATGTTTTATTTTATTTTGAGCTTAAAAAAAGAAAGAACTTAATTCACACAAATCCTATAGAAAAAAGAGATCGAGTTTATTCGGAAAATATTTCGAGATGAAAATTTGGGATTATATGATTTTTTATGTTTAACACTAAAATAAACACAGAAATATTTTTGGTCAAAAATTTTAAAACAGTATTTGGCACTCGACAATAACTAAGCATGATATGTTTGATAAACCCCTTATATCCTTATACCTTTTAAAAAAATATCGAAATCGATCCAGCCGTTTCTAAACGAATAGTATTTCATTTTTAATTGCTGTAAATTACAAACTTATTATTAACTGATTACTTATTATTATTAATTTTTGAGCGGAACCCTAATTCTTTTTCTGAAATTAAAGTAGCTTAAGTTACTCTTTATAACATCAGCTATCTGCCAGTGAAAGTACCATCAAAATCAGTCTAGCTGTTTCGGAGGTTCGCCGTAACAAACAGACAGACAAAAATTTAAAAAATTGTGTTTTTTATATACATTCATATGTATTTAGTATAAAGCTGTTATTTTGACATTACACACAGACAGTTCAATTTTATTTATCTGTATAGATAATATAATTATTAGAATAAAACTATCTTTACACATTTTATCACCGATTTATTTTGACTTTTGGTACAAAATAAATCAGCATTAAAAAGATTGTTTTATTTAAAATGTCAAATATTCGCGTAAATCTAAGAAAGTATTAATTGTTACAGTACTTAAAACTGAGAGTCGATAATTCAACTGGTCACGTGACACACATGTTGCTCCCAGACAGGACTACCAACATGAGAATACAAATGAATTATTGGACAGGTTTCATTGGCGACAATATGGAACCAGCTCACAGATCGTCTGGCGCTTATATTTTTAGACCAAAAACAACCATCCCATATCCCTTAAACTACAAAACAAACACTAACATTCACGGTGACATCGTTCAGGAGATTAGAGCAGACACACACGAACATGCCTCAAGCTGCCTGAGAATTTACAAAGGCTTGAACTATTTTGAGCATGATTTTGTGATTGGACCAATCGATATTCAAGATGGCGAAGGAAAAGAGTACACAGTCAGATATGAGACCAATGTTGCTAATAGAGGCATCTTCTTCACCGATTCAAATGGCAGACAGATGTTAAAGCGTACATTAAACCAACGTCCTCAATACAATGTAACATTAAGAGAACCGATCGCTGGTAATTATTATCCTGTTACTAACGAAATTTATATCCAGGATGATAATACCAGGATAGTGATTTTGACTGACCGTTCTCAAGGAGGGTCTTCTTTGGAAGAAGGCAGTATTGAGCTGATGCTGCACAGACGTTTGTTGCATGATGACGCCTTCGGTGTTGGAGAAGCATTGAATGAAACCGCCAAAAATGCGGGCTTAGTTGTCAGAGGGAGGCACAGATTGTTAAATATCAGTCCTGGTACCAATGAGGTTTTAATTGAAAGGAAAATGGCGATACAAATGCATTTGTCGCCAATTGTTTTTGTGTCGAATGCGGATGATGTAACATATGAGACGTGGATAAAATTAAATAATTGTTTTAAAGGCTTGAAAGTGTTGCCAGATGGTGTACATTTGCTGACTTTGGAGCCTTGGTCGAGTGATAAAACTTTGCTTTTGAGAATAGAAAATTATTTGGACAAATCTATGGAAAATTCAACGGTGGACGTCGATTTAGGGGATATTTTTAATAATTTGAAAATTTTATCCGTCAGAGAGACTAATTTAGCCGCGAATCAGTGGTTGGAAAATATGACAAAGTGGGAATGGAAAACTGAAAATGATTTTTCCAATAATTCCAATAACTATGATAATGTTAATAACAATGAAAAAGTTTTTGGGAAAATGGGTAACGATTTGAAAATTCAAGTGAAGGCGAAACAAATAAGAACTTTCTTAGCTAAATATGAAAATATGGAATGAAATTTATAATCATTAAGTATGTAAGATGGGTTTAATAAAATATTTTTTAATATATATTGTTTTTTTTTAAACAATTTACTAAAAGGAGCATGCTTTTGATTGAATATATAATTAGCAGAACCCGCGGCTTCGCCCGTGTTCAATCTTCAATAATAACTTTTTGGCTTTATGTTTTGTATATATAATATTGTTCATACAAAAATACTAAAATGGCGATAAAAAAATGCGGGTTGGAGGTAGGAGGGTAAAAAATACTTTACTGCCTATTCTCATACCTACCAAATATACAAAAAAATCATTAAAATCGGTAGAGCCATTTCGGAGGAGTGCAACCACAAACAACGATACTCGATATATTTATATATCCGTATAATGATATTATAAATGTGAGTTTGTGAGTATGTATGGATGTTTGTTACTCAATTACGCCAGAACGACTGAACGGATCTGGATGAAATTTGGCACAAAGATAGATTATAGTCCGGAATAGCACATGAGCATCTATACTAGTATGAAATTATTTTTGAAGTGAAAACTTGTATAGGCAGGTTTGTTTGTATGGGGAGAAAATTCATGTGAGTCGTCATCGACACGGTCACGTGACGTGTTAACGCTAACACTCAGAGTGCCGATAGATAATAATAATATAATAATAATAATACCTTTATTGACGTAAATACAAAAGGGTTACAAGACATTTATTTTTAAACTATATAATTAGCACAATCTTTGTTTAGGTATACTAACGTCTGAACTAGGCCGAGCCTGTATCTCAGACGCTAGCCTCTTCCTATTACACAATTTGTTTATTGCTAATAAGTTAAATGTAACATAATACTAAAAATATATATGATATACAATGTGAACAATTTCGAGATACATCAGCGTAGGTACTTATTTAATTTACTAAAACCATCTACCGTCATTGTGTAATTTTTAGTTATTATTGAAGTTAGACCACTAAAGCTATGAGTTTAAGCATTAAGAAAAATATGTATATTGTTTAATTATTTTACGTAAGATTTTTTTTTTAACTTTTTCTATTGATTTTTTTTATATGATATATTTTGAACCAGTTTTATATTATTTGTAGATGTTCATTTGTAAATAATTTGAATAATAAATTTGTATAATTTATATCATTCATGGTTGTTTATTTGGAAATATTTAGGTATATTTTACATTTTTATAGTTGTATATGTATAAATATTTAGGCATATTTTTATTATTTGTAGTTTTCTGTATTTAGGTACCTATATATTATATCTTTTTAGTTGTTTATTTGTAAAAATTTAGGTATGTACTCGTATATGTGATTTAGCAAACTAGTTTAAATTTAACTCTTTGTTTTAAATTTTGTTAACAATCATTTATTATTTTTGATTATTATGATCAAGGTCATTATTAATATATATGAAGATTTTTACTGTTTTGTAGGAATTTTTAAAGACTCGGTAATATAACAGAAAAAAAAGCACTTATTTTATTATTTCAATTAATTTCTCAGTTTCTTCGTAATTTTTATTTTGTAACCAGGCTACCAAGATCTTCTTACATTGATATTTATTTTTTGAATAGATATTTAAAATTTGGTTGATTTTATTGTATAAGATAGGACCCAGAAAGCACTGATATTTATTAATAAAAGCAGTATTGAACTTGGTCGTTGCACAGACCCTGTTTTGACGTCTACTTGCATTGTTATAATTATATGGTGATTTCTCATGTTGAGATAGTATTAAATTAACAATGAATAATTGTCGAACTGTTAGCACGCCACATTCTGCGTATAAATTAGATGTAGGATATCTATAAGGTTTAAATTTTATCACTTTTAGCAGGGACCTCTGAGCTCTCTCAAGTTTTATCATATACGTTTTCCGTGCTGCACCCCATGATGTAATGCAGTAATTTAGGATGGACTGGGAAAGTGCAAGATAGATAGTCTTAAGCAAATCAGGATCAGCAGTATGTCTTAACTTCTTGAATATGTATATAAGTTTTCTTGTTTTTTTCTATAAGATGGCTAATATGAGGGCGCCAAGATAATTTTTCATCTAAAAGTACTCCTAGATATTTTATAGTTTGGGTTCTTTCTAAAGTATCACATTCGCAATGGATCTTCCTTTCAGTTTCGTAAAGACATGAATTGGTGTGAATTTGCATATTGAAACTTGATGGTAAAATACGTTCTGAGTTAGTAAAAAGTAAATATTTTGTTTTAACTGTATTAAGTGTCAATAAATTATCATTAAGCCAATTAAAAATGATGTTTAATCCATTTTCTGCATGCATTTTCGCGATTTCCCAATTTTCTCCAAGAAAAACAAGAGCAGTATCATCTGCAAATGTAAATATTTTGCAATTTATTAACCGCAAATTGCATAAATTATTTATGTAAATTAAGAAAAGTGTTGGCCCCAAGACACTTCCCTGGGGGACTCCGTAGTTGATACCATTGTCACTGCTATAAGAACCATTTATAGTAACCCTCTGAGAACGATTTCTCAAATAATCAGTGAAAAGTTGCAGCACTGTTCCACGGATACCTATTTGCTCCATTTTTTCCAACAGTCTAGGAATACAAACAGTGTCGAAGGCCTTTGTAAGATCTAAGAACACCCCTACACATTTAGTTTTTTTATCTATATTAGTCACTATAAATTCTACAAGATTAGAAACTGCATGTGCTGTTGATTTACCTGCTCTAAATCCAAATTGGTTATCTGATAATATGTTTTCTTTTTCCAAATATGATATCAGCCTCTTGTTAATAATCTTCTCTAAAATTTTGGAAAGTGCTGGAAGTACCGAAATTGGACGATAATTACTGACACAATTTTTGTTCCCAGTCTTATAAATAGGATGTATAATAGATATTTTAAAGATTGTAGGAAAAACACCCGTAAGAAAGCAGAGATTTACGATGTGTGTCAGTATGGGTACTATAATGTCTCTTGCAAGTTTTAGTAATTTAGTAGGTATTCCATCCCATCCAAGCGCGCTATCAGTTTTTAAATTCATTAAGGTGGCATTAATTTCTTGATTTGATGTTTCAAAAAGGGCCATAGAGCTAGTTGGTACGAACTGGGTTTCATATTGGTAAGAATGGATGTTATTATTTTGAGATAGAATTGTATTTGCCAGTTCCGCTGCAATTCCAGAATAAAAATCATTTATTTTATCTAAAGCTGCTTCGGGAGTATTAGCTATTTTAAGAAGTTCATTAGCAGGATTGATTTTATGATTTCTGTTTGCTATAGAATCAATTATTTTCCACTTCTTCTTCGGATCTTTAGCATATTTCTTCAATTCATTACTTTCATAATTTCTTTTCAAACGTTTTAATAGATCATTACAAAAAATTTTGTACCTTACATATGTTATCTTAATTATTTCATTTTGTGGTTCTTTTTTACACTTTAAATTCATACGATCACGAGTCCTAATACAACGGACTAATCCCGGTGTGATCCACGGCTTAATACAACGTATATTTCTAGGTGATAGAATTGTTAATGAATGTTTTTGAGTCAACATTTTCAAAGTTGATACCAATTGCTCAGAGCACCAATTAGCATCTTGCGATTTAAATATGTTATCAAAATTTGTTGTTTTAAGCTCCTCAATAATAGAATCATAGTTTATTTTGTGAATTTTATTTGAGTTAGTAATTCGCATATCAGATTTATGCTTGAAATTAATACAAGTAAGAACAGCAGAGTGATCAGTTAATGGTGCCGCCATCACAATGGTAACAGCTGGGAAATTTGATTTAATCATCGCATGATCTATACAATTATTAGCTCTGGTCAGATGTTGATGGCCAGCTAGCAAGCCATGACTAGCTAGTAGGTTTAAATAGTCAGCTGAATTATTGTCCATATTATTAATCTTAATATCAATGTTTAGGTCACCCTTTAAAATTATATTTTCAAATTTATTTAAAGAATTTAGTAATATATCTAAGGAATTCATGAAATTATCTATATTTCTATGAGATGGGGATCTGTAGATACCGATAACAGCAGTTTTTTGATCAATTTTTATAACTAAACACGCATCATTAAGATGAACTTCTTCGACAGAGCAATTAATGTTTCGTTTTATATAAATAACAATACCATCATTTTGGTTAATATTATTTTTAGTGTAATGAGTTTCGTAATTGTTTAAGGATGGATAATTAGGAACTATTGAATTCCATGACTCTGTAAGTATATATATTTCACAATTTATATCTAATCTATTTAAAAGAATTTCAAATTCATTAAAATTTTTATTAATGCTTCGAATATTTTGTACGAGGATTTTAAAGTAGGTATTAATGGATTCCTGCATTATAAGTGTCTTACAAGATTCGGGTAGGCATAGAAAAGAAGAACCAACTTTGACGTTATCTAGAGTATTTGTAAGAATCTGATTATTTATGTGATCGAATTTTAATTTTATTACAACAATGACTTAAAGTATGACATGAATGAATTTTAAATATGTACAACTTAAAATTCATAGTTAAATATTTACGCTGATTACTGATTATGAGATGAATAAGACAAAGGCTACCAAAATAAAGTAAAGGTCGATTAAGTTTAAAAGCTGCAAGTACACACAAATAAGGTAATATTTTAATAAACAACAAAAAACAGTAGTAATACCTTTTTAAAGAGCAGAGAAAATAGCCGAGTGATATATCTAGTCATTTCTGATTTCTTAAGGTAGCTAATAATTCTTCATTCTTAACTTCTATGTGGGGAGAGTCAGGTGCTTTCCTCAAGAATATTTTACCATGAGTTGTCCAGCAGAACTTATATTGGTGAGATTTGGCAAAGTCTCTTGCTAAGAAAAATAGTCTGCGTCCCTTACTAGTAAGTGCTTCCGATACATATATTGGAGTTATTGGTCCTTGAAATCCAATTGTTGCCGTGGACAGTCGTTGTGTAGGATGATCTTTATTGTACTTTTTGGCAGCATTAATCACATCGTGTTTAGCAATGACAGTCGTTAGATCTGCAATGACTGTGTTTTTGCCCGATTTTCCGTTTAGTCGATACACATCCCGGATATTATTAGGTTGAATATTTACATCCAGAGCTTTACATGTATCTTGGACAATTTTACTTAGAGTAGCCTTTGATTCTGGTTGAGCAATAAATGGGATATTCCTCATTTCAATAGTCGATAGTTTTGAATTTCGTTCTATATCATCGAGTTTTAACTCTAAAGACGAAATTTGAAGTAAGTGCTGTTTGCGCTCAGCCTCTAGATTTTCTATCTTCTTTTTCATTTCTTCAAAATGAAAATTTAGAAACTCTAGTGATTTTTCTATCTCTTCGTTGGATTTCTTGATATCATTATTTTGTTGTTTTATAACAGATACCTCCGATACAAGCTTGCTTAACATTGAATTCTGTGTTTCTTTCCAACTTTCTATCATGTTTTTTATTTCGTCTTTAAAAGTCGAAAACTTTTCCTCGCTTGACTCTCGTGGTCTTTTGCTTCTTAGCGTAATATTCGATGACATTGGGGTACAGGGAATAATTGTTGAAATATCGGAATCCGAAGCTGTGTGCTTAAGACTATGTCCAGGAGGAGATCTTGCGATGGTAGACATTATTATAAAGGCACTTGGTACGAGTTCAAAGTTTTCGTAGTGAAACTCACCCACGGCTTACACAGGTTAATATTATAATTTCTTTGTTGTCCTAGTTTTACTTCAATATTTAAATTAGGATTATTTATTATTTTCTTGTAAATATCTAATAAATTAGTTGAACCAATTAGTAAAATATGTAAATATTAAATAATGATTGTATTTTTGAGTGCACACGTCTGCTTTCGTTCGCGTTTCGGGCGGAAGGTGTCGAAACCAGATAAATATAAACAATTTTAATTTACACATTTTAAATTAAGATCAAACAATTAATTTGAATATCCAAAAATAACAACTGTTTGTTTATAGTTTTTAGTTTTCACTTCTGTCGGCGGTCCTCGTGATTGCTTTTTTTTAATATATTAAATGTTCTTGTTCGAGTTTAATACATTTAAAGAGATATTGTGAATAAATAAAAAAAAAACAGCTAATTTTGGAAACAATTCATTTATTTATATGTAGTGTTTATAAATCACGTTATATTTAAAAAACCAAAGTTATTTTTTTAATGTAAAATTTTCTTATTTACAGAGCTCTTGATATCTATACATATAATAAAATTTTGAGTCGAATCTGTACATTAAATATTTTTTGGAAAATCTTATTCAAATAATCATTATTATCGATACAGAGGCCGAATCTATAGTTTTTTGAATTTTGGTCTGTCTGTTTGTCTGAGCACGCATCACGAAAAAACTACTGGACAGATTTGGATGAAATTTGGTATGATGATAGCTGATTATCCGGACCAACATATATGATATATTTTACTGCGGGAAAATATCTCATCTCTGAGAAATCTTTACTAAACGTTAAAATGTAACTTATTTGCGTAAGTATTATATAAAATTTAAACAATTTATATTATATGTTTGTTTGTGGACTTTAAATTGCCTAAAGAATTGCTTTAAAACAAATAAAATATTTTTTTTTATTTATGTGTCTATACATTTATTTAAACTAATTAATATAAATATGAAAGTATCCGTTTGTTTGTTACGTTTTTAAACTTAACTGCTGAATCAATTTTGATGGATTTTGGTATAGAGATAGATTGGATCTAAGAAAAGGACAAAGGCTACCTTTTGTCGAAAAATTAAACTTAAGGAGGGTGAAATAGGGGAAGAAAGAGTGTAAGGGAGAAAATAACATTTTTAGGGTTAGTTACCCAAGGGTGCCAACGGAACTCTATTACTAAGCCTCCGCTGTCCGTCCGTCCTTCTGTCAGAGATCTGTAGCTCATGAACAGTAATAGGTGGAGAGTTGAAATTTTCACAGTGTGTATTTCTATTGCCACTTTAACTGCAAACAATAAAAAAGCAAGATGGCGAATTTCAAAAAGGCTTCCATGGAAATTTAAAAAGAACGATTATGATACAGAACCCTTCGAGTGCGAGTCCGATTCGCACTTAACTGATTTTCAAGTTTTAACATAAGAGTGCTCGAGTAAAAAGTATTCTCTCAAACAAAATGTGAAAAATGAAAAAACAAACACTAAATTTTCATAATTTTTTGTTTGTTTGCCAAAATATTTCAATATTCTTCTTTACCAAACTAATTAAAATAAAAAAAAAACACTTTCCCTCTCTCTCTCCTTTTTTTTTGTCTCACTCTTATGAAAATCAATTTAAACACCACTCAAAATCAATACATACATACAAATAAATAAATAAACGTATATAAAATATAAAAATAATTCATTTATTTGTCTACAATAAACGATGTCAGTCTCTCGTCCGTAACCCCCATACAGATGTCCGCCTCGCGCCCACCGTGGGCCGCGCGATGGCGCTGCGAAAACAAATTAAATTATTATTTCATGGGTTTTAGTTTTTTCTAAAACTAAACAAAAATAAAAAAAACTAAAGCTATCTGCCAGTGAAAGTCCAGTCTTAAACGGGTTAACCGTTTCAGAGATTAGCCGAAACAAACAGACAGACAGATAAAAATTGTTTTTGAAGTTATACTTCTTTTGGCACGTTTGGAAAAAGTTACGAGAGTAAAATTTTGACGACATTTATCTGGTTTCGACATCTATCGGCACTCTGAGTGTTAGCGTCAACACGTCACGTGACCATGTCGATGACGACTCGCACGAACTTACTCCCCATCCAAACAAACCTGCCTATACAAGATTTCACTTCAATAATTAAAAGTGAACTCAAAAGTTCTAATGATCGCTCATTCGGTGAGGACATTTTTTGTCGCTGATTGTATATCTAGTACATTTTTGTTCGATGGTGTAATAGAATATATTACCTGAACATAAAATGATTGAGTTGTATGGCCGGCAGCGCGGCCCGCAGCGCGGCCAGCGAGGGCGCCTGCAGAGTTCCCCACACCTCCAGGTACTGCAGCGCCGGCAGGCACGACAGCTTGCTGCGGACCAGATACAATCCATGTAATCAACCCTTTATAACCCACTGCTGGGCGTGGGCCTCCCTTCAATACTCGGGGGATCAGGCTATAGTCTACCACGCTGGCCTAATGCAGGGTGAGCATGTCTCATAAACATGCTAGGTTCTCTCAGACATGCTGATGTCACGATGTGTTCCTTCACCGTAAGACAAGTGTGTGTTATGGACATCAGACAGTCGATACACTACACATATATAACTTTAAATACATACATATTATAAATATAAACACCCATGACTGCACAAACATTCGTGCTCATCACACAAACGAATACCCCCAGCGGGACTCAAACTCGCGACCGCTGTCACAGCATGTAGGGTCACTGCAAACTGAGCCAAACGTATCGTCAATCGATTATACATCGATATTTTACTTATTGGTATAATTGCACATAGTCTAATATATACGTCTATTTTAGATTTCATATGTTGTTATATGTTTAAGCCTAGTTATTAATGCAAGTAATGTACTTGTCCTCTTATCTATACATATAATAAAATTGTAACTAAGTCGAATCTGTACATTAAATATTTTTTTGGAAAATCTTATTGAAATAGACATTATAATCGATACAGAGGCCGAATCTATAGTTTTTAGAATTTTTGTGTCTGCCTGTCTGTCTGTCTGTTACCGCATCACGAGAAAACCACTGGACAGATTTTGATGAAATTTGGTATGGTGATAGCAGGCTATCCGGGTCAACATATAGGATACTTTTTACCGCGGGAAAATATCTCATTTCTGAGAAAAAAAAAATACAAAAATTGCATTGTAAGGTAATACTAATATGTATGTAAAACCTAAGAATTTGGTTTTTGATCATCTGAACGCGGGCGGAGCCGCGGGCAATGCTAGTATACATATAAGTCTAAATTTCATCTCTGTCCCAGTAAAAAATGCATTGTAAAACCATAACCTGTCATCGGTTTTTAACCTAGTTCAGATAGGTTCCAAATTAAATATCAAAGCTACTCTATCTGTTAATATCATGTATATTATGTAACTTTGTAAAAACTATATGAATAAACTAGCGACTCACCCTGGCTTCGCTCGGGTTCGTCCCTAGTTTGATTCTCCATACAAACTTTCATCCCCATTTTAACCCCCTTAAGATAATATCTTATGTCTTTTCCAGAGTCCCAAACTATCTTCTTACCAAATTTCATCTAAATCAGTCCAGTAGTTTCGGAGCCTATTTAATACAAACAAACAAACAATCAAATCCTCTTTATAATGTTTAGTATAGATTATTATTATAATTAAAAAATATATGATTATAAATACGCGAGTGCATGCGGGGGCAGCAGGTAGCAGCGCGAGAGCGCGAGGTGCTCGAGGCGGCGCAGCGCGGCGAGCGGGCGCAGCGCGCGCGCGGCCAGCAGCGCGCAGTCCGACGCGTCCAGCTCCAGCAGGCGCGGGCAGCGCGCCGCCAGCGTGGCCACCACTGTGGAATACACACAAATAATTATAAGGGACCATCCATTGCTCAGCGGAGAACTATTATTTTTCAATTTCAAAATTTTATATATAAATGAATTCGAATTACCAAAAAAACATTTTTGTAGGAAATTGAACGTTCTATAAAAAACGTCCCGTATTATTTTTCGATAAACTTACTCATTCAAAAGTTATTCAAAAGTTAAATTTATGTTATAATTAGTTTTCTTTTTCAAATTTCCGATAAAATAATTAGAATTATCAATTAAATGTTTTTTTTTTTCTTGGAAATTCTACTATATTCCATTAGCGTTGAGAAAATAGTGAGTCACCAAGTGCAACGGCAGGTAAAGGTGTATACAGAGTGGGATAAAAATTTAAATTAAATATATTTCATTATATTCAAATATATACAGTACTTTTAAAGTACTTAAAAACATTCTAAATACTCGTCTCTCTCCGCTATGAATTATTGATCTACTTTTATTCCTGTTAGTAAGGTGTTCATTTTTAAAATTTATTGTATGTATATATCGCACAAATGACACAAACCGTTTCTTACGAAAGTCTGCCTTCAAGTGGTGTTGTGAAATATGACTTTATAATTTTAAGCAACCTAATTGGTCGGTGGGCGTGGCCAGGCCGGTGGACACCGATGAGTCACTATTTTCTTAACGCGAATGAACTATAATTGTGATTCCCTATCAAAAAAGTCATGTATATATTAGGTATACAACTTTGCTTCCGCCGTTTTTTTTCAAAATTCAAATCTTTATTGTAAAAAAACTGATTATACATTTATGTTTCAAAGTATCGTCCATTGTTTTCCACTATTTTTGTCCACTTTTCTGGCGACAATCGGATCCTGTGTTGAAAAAAACTGGTCATCTTTTGAAGCGATCCATGAATCCATCCAATTTTGGACTTCTTCATAAGACTGAAAGTACTAGTCCGTCAGGCCGTGTGCCATGGACCGGAATAGGTGATTGTCAGAGGGAGCAAAGTCTGAAGAGTACGGCGGGTGGGGTAAGACTTCCTATTTCAACTTTTCTAAGTATGTTTTGACAACTTTTACAACACGAGGCCGAGCATTGTCATGTTGCAAAATTACTTTATCATGTCTTTGAAAGGATTGCGGCCGTTTTTCCTTTAAATGCTTGGCTGAAACGCATTAATTGCGTTCGGTAAAGATCTCCTGTGATTGTTTGAGACGGTTTTAACAGCTTATAAAATATTATAACGAGCTGATCCCACCAAACACAGAGCATGACCTTGAAGCCGTGAACATTCGGTTTAGCCATAATCGCAGAAGCTTGGCCGAGATATCCCCATGATTTTCGGCGCTTGGGGTTATCGTAAAAACCCATTTTTCGTTACCAGTCACAATGCGATGCAAAAATTGTTTCCGTTTTTGACTTTCAAGCAGAAGTTCACAAATACAGTATCGTTCAACATCTCTAGGCTTCAACTCGTATGGCACCCAATACCCTTGCTTCTGGATCATTTCCAGATTGTTTAGGCGTTTTGAAACTGTTTTTTGGCTCACTTGCAATGATGTTGCCAGCTCCTCTTGACTTTGACACGAGTCTTCATTGAGCAAATGCTTTAATTCCTCATCTTCAAAAACTTTTGATCTTCCACCGCTATGCCGGTTTTCTACGCAAAAATCACTGCTCTTGAAGCATTGAAACCACTCACAACATGTTCTTTTACTTATAGGAACTTCACCATAAGCGTCTGAGAGCATTCGGTGAGCCTCAGCCGCAGATTTTTTAATATTAAAAAAATAAATTAACACTTCCCGCAAATGACGACAATTAGGCTCATAAGTTGACATTTTTATTCGAAAATAACTATATGATGTAAACACAAATCAACTACTGTTGGTATCAGGTTATGTTCACAAGATACTAAAGAGTATTTTAACTCGTCCATAATGTATGTACTGAACGTTTAATTGTCGCTAGCGCCATATTTAAGAAAACGGCGGGAGCAAAGTTGTATACCTTAATATAAAAAAAATTTAACTAACTGTCATCTGTGAGAGCTCTCGCACCGCTTATGTTCAGTCTCTGCAGATTGGTGGGGAGGGACGTCACTAGCACTTGGAGTGAGGCCTCCGACAGGTTGCACCAGGAGATGTTCAGGGATTGGAGGCTGAAAGATCAAAAAAATGCGGGAAAAAATTACTAATTAAAAAATTGTAATCATTATAATAATAACTAGCTTGCTTAAACATACAAACTTTCATCCGCATTTTCACAACCTTAAGGGATGATTTGCGGGATAAAAATTATCCTATGTCCTTCCCAGGGTCTCAAACTATCTTCTAACCAAATTTCATCTAAATCGGTTCAATAGATCCAGAGATTACCCCCTACAACATCACAAACTTTACTCCTTTATAATATTAGTATAGATGTAATATTTCGTTTAAGAGAGGGAATATTAGTCATATTCTAGATCATAGTTTATCTGTATGCTAAATTGCATCCAAATCGATCCAGCTTTTTTAATGTATACACACGGACATCACTATTAGACAGCATAGGGAATATGCGTGTGATTTAAATAGATGCAATATAATTTTTTAATAATCTTTATATTGCTTTTGAATTAAACCCATATCAATATTTTTTAGTGTATTTTTTTGATTTCTTCATATTATTAAAAAATTTATAGTGCCAGTATTGCCAATTTAGCGAGTTTTGTTGCTAAAAGCGCTTAGTAAAAGTTGTCATTTTTAGCGGCAAAATCACTAAATTGGCAACACTGGCTGTTATTATACACTATGACGTCACGCCAAGCGCGCGAAAATGCGGACGTTTCAAGTGTCCGTACGAAATTTAAAAATATATTATACTAAAATTTTAGCTTCTTGGAGCTGGTTATATTTTTACGATTACATAATGATGTAAGTTATTGTATTAAAAAATAAAAAAAATGTATATTCCCTATTATCTAATAGTATGGATTATGGACACCACACTTTTTCTCAAGGTCATATCCTATATCATATAGGATATTATATTTATATTTTAAAAGGCCTTAAAACAAATTTAATCAAATATAAAGTTACCTGGTACAACCCTTCAATATGGCGGTCAGTCCTTCAGTGGTGATACCACGAGCCATTGCTAAGTTTAATGTTTCTAGATTTGAGCATTTGCCTGAAAAAATATAATAAAAAATACTTGTTGCATTCACATCACTATTTTATACTTATAACTAAATTAAAAATTAAAAAAAATCGACATGTAATTCGCCATTTTGTGGTGACGGCCATCTTGGACTTGAAATTTATCATAGTTTATAGTATTCTACTAATCAAGCCCTTTCATTTGATACCCATATTGAGGAAGTTGTGACAAAATATGTAATCCGCCATTTTGTGGCGGCTGCCGTCTTTGACCGTTTTTCATCAAATATAGTTAAGAACACTCTCGACTAATTCACCTTTCAAAAAAAAACACAATCAGAATCGGTTAATCCGTTCGGAAGCTACGATGACAGACACACACACACAAAGACACGTCAAACTTATAACACCCTGTCGTTTTTGCGACGGGAGTTAAAAATAAATATGTAAAATATGTTAGTACATTAACACACAACACCATCTAGTTCCATGGTAAGCTACGAGGCTTGTGTTGTGGATACCAGATAGTTGATACACTACACATATATAACTTTAAATATATACATATTATTCATATAAACACCTGTGACTTAAAACAAGTTTTTTTGTAATTTTTGTCTGTTTGTTCCGGCTAATCTCCGAAATGGCTGAACCGATTTTGACGGGACTTCCACTGGCAGATAGTTGTTGTTATAAGGAGTAACTTGACTATTTTATTTTAGAAAAAGAATTAGGGTTCCGCTCAAAAAAATAATTGGAAATAAAACAACATACCAAGTAAGTTCTGACTCAGTTCACATAATTTGACACTCTCCAAACTGAGTTTTTTGAGTCCTGAGCATCTGCTGAGCAAGTGGCAGAGTGTGTCTGAGGATATCGAGCACATGCTCAGATCTAGATACTGGATACGAGACTGTATTGGTGGTGTTGTGGGATTCCAATCACCTATCTGCAAAACAATATTAACAGATTAACTGACCACAAAATAGACACAATAGTTAAACAATCGAAATTTTCATACATATATGACTCATGGGAAATGGAAATGGGTATACATATTCACTTTAACATCCCACTGCTGTTCGTGGGCTTTCCTTTTTGAGTGTATATGTGTAAGCCTCTACCTATTTATAGTACGATCTGCTATTATTAAGGACTTTAACTGCCTCAGTAGTGGCTAGCAAGTAAGGCTGCACATCGAGAGGTGCTGAGTTCGAGTCCCGGGTAGGGTCAAGTTTAGTTATTGAGTCTTTCTGTTTATTAAGCCTCAGTAACAGCCCGGAGTTGGGAATTTGGCGGTGCGTCTTAACTGTTACCGGTCGTGTCTCGTGTTGTCACACCAGTGTGAGAGTGACAGGAATAGAGATTGCACAGGCACAAGTGTGCCTGCACTATAGTGTATAATATCTCCTACAGTTAGCTAGTCTCAATGAGATTTAATGCAGAGGCCGAAGTTGGTTGGTAGGTCATTATTATTATTAAAGAGTATTAAACGACCCTTGTGCCAAAAGAAGTATAATTCTAAAAAATAAATATTCACCTCAGAGCTGGCAAGTCTCACTATGACTGGTTTTCGGTCTAGAATTTTCCCTAACGCGTCTTTAGATAGTGTCTTATTGCCTAGGTCTAGCCTCTGCCAGAGGGTCTCGTCGCAGGCCAGTCTGTAAAACCTGAAAAAGAGAGTGATATATTGAGAGAAAGAGATGGATATATTGAGAGAAAGAGATATTTAGAAAACTTTACTGAATGTATTGATTTGGATGAAATTAAGTAAACACTCAAGACTATGAGCTGGAGTAACACATAGGTTTTTGTTAGTAAGAAATAATATTTCACAAAATGTCTGTATACATATTACATATATGGGACGCACCCGAGGCAAGGCCTACAGGATTTGATTCCCATGCTATTGTCAAAATATGCGGCATAAAGGGCCGTAGCCCGTATCTTTTGATAACGTTGTTTTGGAAGGTAGATTTTTTCACAACTCCAAGGGATTACAGACCTGAGTATTTGATATTAATTTCAACTTGATACCTCCACGCGTTCCTGAGATAAATAGTCTTGACAGACAGACGAGACAGTGATCCTATATGGGTTCCTTTTTCCTTTTAAGATAAGGAACCCTAATAACAACCAAAATAATATTTTCATTTTTACTATCTATGCAAAGGGATCTCCAAACTTAACACAAACAGACCAACAAACCGTTTACTAAGTAAGGCACAGTGTGCCAATGCTCTTTTAGGCAGCCAACGGAGCACCCCAAGTAGCACCTCGTCCGGCAGTAACGAGAACGAGTCTTCTGTTGTGGTTGGGACTATCAGGGTGCACTGCTCTTCGGTGATAGCTGGAAATTATAGATTTTATTATTAATAACTAAACAAAGTAATAGATACGTTTTAAATAGATAAAAATAGTTATAACAACTTTCGAGTACATTGTTTTGATGATCTCTTAAGGTTTACCCAACGTTAGACATGTAATCGTATGAAAATAGTTTTTTTGAAAAATACTGTTTAGGCTCAGCTATTTTGTGCAAAATATTTACAAAATAGCGAATCACCCTCGCCAAGCTCGTATCCGTCCCTAGTTATGTTTTAACGGTCAGTATAGTTTTCTCAGAGATGAGATGTTTTCCTGCAGTAAAAAGTATCTTATATGTTGACCCGGGTGGATAACCAGCTATTATCAAACCAAATTTTATCAAAATCTGTCCAGAGACCAGTTTTCTCGTGATGCGTTCCCAGACAGACAGACAAATTGGAAAGTCGCTGATTTCGTCCGTCTGTTTTCCCGCTTATTTTTCTAAACCACGCAACGGATTTTGATGCGGTTTTCACTAATAGACAGAGCGATAAACGAGGAAGGTTTGTATATGTAATCTATACATATAATAAAATTGTAACCGAGTCGAATCAGTAAATTAAATATTTTTTGAAAAAACTCATTTAAATAGTCATTATTATCGATACAAAGACCGAATCTATAGTTTTTAGAATTTTAGTCTGTTGGTCTGTCTCACCCTTGCTCCGCTCGGGTTCGTCCCTAGTATAGTGTAAATAAAATGCCCTATCACAAAACATACAGATGTCTCTAGTGTCGGAGCGACGCCGCGGGTCGGCGCAGGGCTTGTACTGCGCGCTGACGGACTGCGCCAGCGGGGTCTCTTCGTCTACCGGGTAGGTCTTCTCTGTTTGTTCCAATGGTTGCAGAGGTTTGGCTGAAAATACAATAATATTATTTAATTATATTCAGTCCTTTTTTGTCTCTTCTTAAGCTAACATAGGTTAAGTATTCTGTATTACTAACTCTTAGAATAGATAAATTGTATGTGTTTTCGTTTTAACTTCTTTTTTTTTGTGTAATTATGGGTTTTTGCCTGAATTAAAGATTTATTATTATTATTATTATATTATTTAACCCACTGCTGGGCGTGGGCCTCCCTTCAATACTCGGGGGATCAGGTCATAGTCCAACACGCTGGTCAAGTGCGGGCAGACAGCACGTTTTTCGAAAATTTGCTAGGTTCTCCCAGACATGCAGGTTTCCTCACGATGTTTTCCTTCACCGTAAGACAAGTGGTGATCATATTGGAAATGATTTGCACATGAAAATACCAGAGGTGCGAGACCCGGGATTTGAACCCGCTTCACTCGGTTTCCCAAGCGAGCGCGTTACCACTGGGCTACCCCACTACCTCAAACACATGCGTTGATATTTAATTCTTACATTTACGCGAATATTTGACATTTTAAATAAAACCTTTCAGATTTCTTCATAGATTTATATTGATTTTTGGTCTTTGTTGTTTTAAATGTCTCAAAGGTCAGTGCATATTATTTTTTTTAATTATTATTTTCAGATATAAGGTTTTTTTTTGTATTTTAAACCTAAAATCAAAATAAATCAGCCAAAAAATCCGAAAACATAAAAAAGCCAGTAGTTTTTATATAAGTATATTACTTACTTTTATCACAGCTTCTCGGGCTCTTTTTGGATGGACCTGGACTGCATTTGCGGTTTGACGGACTTATGCTAACTGTTATGTTGGGATTCACATTCTCTATATCATGTTTACGTTTCAGTGATGTTTTGTGCTGAAATAAATAAAAATATAGATAAATAAATAAATACGTTGGTACATTAACATACAGAACCATCTAGTTCATCGTAAGCTACGAGGCTCGTGTTATGGATACCGGATAGTTGATACATTACACATATATAACTTTAAATGTATGTATATAAGATATTATTTATATAAACAACCATGACTGGAGTACAAACATTCGTGCTCATCACACAAATGATTGCCCCTGGTTCACTACAAACTGAGCCAAACCTGTCGTCATAAATAATAAGGTAAATAAAAAAAGTATCTTTTTGGATTCTCAAGCGGTTTTATTTTGATGTTTAAAATGATTTACAGCACACAAGGATGGTCACGCAGGGGACTTAGATTTTTGACGCTTCAAAAGTTATTATATAGCTAGTTCACATAATACTTTCTTAGATTTACGCGAATATTTGACATTATAAATAAAACTATCATTTCGGATGTTTTTTGGGGATTTATTTTGATTTTTGGTTCCCGACGTTTCGAATGCTTTACAGCGCATATGGTCACGGGGTGTTTCCTGTCGGTGAGAAAATCCAAAAAGATAGTTTTATTTAAAATATAGCTAGCTATCATAGACGGTGTACAAAATACCATACCTGCCCTATATATACATATAACCATACATGCTTACATGTACATACATACATGCTTACATGTATATATACATATAACCATACATATTTGCCATTACGTGTTTACACTTACTTAATGTTTTTAATATAATTTGATTTAAAATTTTAAATATTCTCATAAGTGGCGCCGATGAGAAATCACACTCATATCTCACATAAAACTTTGATATTTTAAAACAATAAAAAAGAATATTTACATACCATAATATTTGTGGTTTCAAAAATGTTTTCACTGTCATCTGGCTCTAACAGACTTACACCCATTTCTTGTAATACCTTTAAATAATTTTTTTTTATTAATAATCATATATGACATTATAAACAGTTGTGGAGTACAAAATTAATATAAATCATTATTAATTAGAGTTTTAAAAAATAAATTATAGTTTAAAAAACTAAATAAAAAACACGTTTTAATTATGAACCGAACTAAAGGGTAAAAAATAATTTTTAGTATAACAAATAAGTGATTAACTAAGTACTTAATTATTTTAAGCTAACTCTACTTTTAGAAATCGTACTAATAAAATATTTATAGCAACTGATAACAAACAACCACAATTAGACTAGCCAATAGATATTATAATGCACAAGATTACGCAGACACAAGTGCACTTTCCATTCCTTTTACTCTCAAAGTCTCATGGGACGATACTTCGACACAACTGGTAAGAGTTAGGCGCAGGTCCAACGGCTTTACGTGCTCTCCTAGGCACGGGCATGGAACACCACTAACTACCCAACTGCGGTTACTGGGACTCTCTTGGCAAAAAGACTCAATAATTAAACTTGGCCCAGGACTCGTACCCAAGAACCCTGGATGTGCTAGCCACTACATTACAGATAGTGTATCATTAAGGATTATTTAAGCAGATTTTGATGATTGTATATAATAATTTATATTTAAAACAGTTGAGAGCAACTTTATTTCTAAATAATCTAGGTTGTTAAAATTGTGGGCTAAACAAAAATTATGTAAGTAGGACAAGCTGACCAATGCTTTTATAATATGATGATTTGTCATTAAAAAAATGTCCAAATATCTTTTAAGTGAAAATCTATGCTGGTTAATACAAAGATTCTATAATTTTATTGTATTCAGCCCATTTTTAAAATCCCACTGCTGCGCACGGGCCTTTCTTCAATATGAGAGAAATCAGGCCATAGCCCACCAAGATGGCCAAGTGCACATTGGAAAACTTCACATGTCTTTAGAAAACTTGCTAGGTTGTCTCAGACATGCAGGTTTCAATCATGTTGATAATGATTTGTATATGTAAACTATGAGATGTGAGACCCGGGATTTGAACATGCTTCACTCGGTTGTCCAAGAAAGTGCAATACCTCTGTCTTTACCACTGGGCTACCACTGCCTATTTTTATTAAAGAAAAGAATCTAGATATTTACAAATCTATAAGAAAATGCTCATTGAATAGAACTTTTAGTTAAAAATGAGTAAACATTAATAATAGTCAAAGTTAGTAATGATTTAAAGGCCATATAATATTGTTATTTGATATATCCAAGGGCTGATTTGGGTTGGTTTGGGTTATAGTTTTAGATAATGTTTCATTAAATAAATATGATACAATATTAAAATTGTCATGTCAATATTTTTCAATTTGGCCTAACTAAATACTTGTTGAAAAATAATATATTAAAATAATAACAGCATAGATTTGTCACAAAAGTGTTTGTTCATTGAATATTTCATGCGATGAACATAAAATTAAGAATTGCAAAATTATCTAATACTGTAAGCCTAAAAGATGTTGATGTGTTATTTTTGGAACTTATTTCTTCAAAGTATATGGATGTAATAATGTTCCAAATGCTTTAATCTGATAATAAAAAACGTTAATGATTTATCTATCATCAATCAAATATCATATAATTAACCGCAAATTAGTAGAAAATTAAGATTCACCGTTATGTTAAGCAAAAACAATAATTTCGATACTTTGAAAAATTCTTTAAGTATGCACTACATCTACAGACGAAACTATACCATTTTAACTGTGTAATATTTCATATTTATTTAATATTTATAGATAAATGATAAAGGTGTGGTCATTGAAAGAGCGGGAAGTGCATAAGAATACTCACTTCTACATCAGTCCTGCGATCCATTAAACTCCATGATTTTCGGGCAGAATTATCCAGGCGCATCCTCTTCCTAAAAACATCCACAATATCTTCATAAAATCACTATTTTAAGCTAAAATGTAAATTGACACGTTAAATGCATTTGGCGCCTTTTGACTTTGGCGCTTAAAATCAGCTGTCAGTAACAGGTGAGGTATATACACTGGGATTTAACTTAAAAATACTCGGCTTACCGAGGACTTTCGACCACATCGAGGACAGGAGAAGATTGTTTATCTTCCTCAGTTTTCATATTCATTGTACAATTAATAACTATTTTTTCCTGTTTAAATTTATGAGGTACGTCATCACAGTGCAGTATCCAGCAATTTGCCGAAATTAGAAAAAAAGAATAGATTGTAAATTAAAAGTAGAACATGATAGTGTTGCCATATATTAAAATAATTTCAAATTATAAAATCTCAAAGTTTTCTTTGTCTTTAGTGTAATATTTAACGTGTAATAAAAAAGGTTTCTATATGAAACAATTCTTCCTTTATTGTATATTTTAATAAAGATATATTAATTACAAACAGGATTAATAAATACATTATCCCAAGTTGTTTTAGAAAAATACTATCTCATTGTTATTGATATTCATTCTTTTTTGTATTAAAATCTCACTTTGTAAAATATTTAAAAATAAAATAATTAATAAACTAAGCTTTCATATAAAAGTAGGCTTTTAAAATATTTAATGTACTTTTGAGATTAAATGGCAGCACATTTTTTTTGTTTACAATTTTTTAACCAATCAGAAACTAGCATTATGACGTACTAAATTTCTATTGGCTAGAAAAATCGCCATACATGCTCGAAAGAGAAATGTGTGCGCGGTTTTCTGTCAATGGGAATCAAAACATAAAACAAAGGAGATCGTTCATCGTAGGAATTCGCTCGTCCTGATCTTGTTTTCGGTGAAAAACCTTTTAAAATAGTTTAAAATTAATTGAAACGCAAATATAATTGATTGAAATAAAAAAGTGCGGTGTGCTTTGTAAGGATGGCTGCACGAAAACTGAATACCATCGAAGACCTAAGTGGTAAGTTGTATATAAACAATGGATTCAATAACATAGCATGTCGATTGTCGACATATAATTTTCCTATTTTCTCTTGCAAATGTATACAATTCATTGATAATTCCATTTTGATCGTATTTACGTCATAAATCTTAAGTGTTAAAATATTGCGCAGTTAAAATATTGCAACAGCTTGTTGTTTTGTCCTTGAAACTTTAATATTTAACGTAGGCAATACATGTGGAAGCTTCGAGGTCAATGAAATCACGATGTAAACAATTGTATTTAAATTCTAATTGATCAAAACCAGTTTTACGAGCTAATACCGTTTTTCCTTTTGTTGCTGTAAGTGTAAGATGTTTCTTGTTTAGTGATTATCTTCTGTTTACGTATGAATCACATTTCACAATAACTTGTAATAATAATTCTAAGTATAACACTTTTCCGTATTTTTAAGAAAGAATAAGCGTTTAGCTACCAAAAAGCATGACAAAGTCTTAAAATTAAAAAAAAATCCTTAAGAATTTTTGAAATTGATAATAATTTTATTGATAAAGATAAAAAAATGATTATTATTATTTTCTACTCTAAATGTGTTTCTCATAAGATTAAGTTAAACTTATTAGAATCATTATTTTAATGAAACTATCCATTCATATTCCCTCCACGATCGCGGACACGCCGGCGTTACAGTTAACAATAGATTTCTTAGAATTTTAATTAATTTCTTAGAAGTTTACCTGGAGGTGTTAAAAGGATTGAAACACAAAAAGTATACTTTGATTCCTTCCAAATTCTACTTTTGCTAATAGTATACTTGTAAAAATCATATGTGTTTTAAAACTATAAATTATGTCAACACTACTACAATTACCATCATATTTTTTGAATAAGAATCAGGAAAAAAAGATTAAAAATAAGTTATTCTTCATAACTTATTTTTATTCTTTTTCTTTCATGTAGAAATTGTTTATCATCTGATTTTTTGTACATAATTTATATATCTGGTATATTTATATATCTAATTGGTTTACTTTTATATCTATACTATCTGCTCATCTTCACTTTACTCGGGTTCGCCTTTAGAAAAACAAATAAAAATTATCACACAGGAACTGAACATCTTTCTGGTATAAAAAGTAGCCTATGTGCTATTCCAGACTATAATCTATCTCTGTGCCAAATTTCATACAGATCCATTTAGATGTTCTGGCATAATTACTTATTGAGTCAAACTGGACTTTGTGTAATGTGTATTTAATATAAAAATATTTTACGAGAATAGTTAGTTTTTTTTAAGTATATTCAATACTTCTTGGTCACATTCTTATAGTTTACATTAATTGAAAACTAAATAGAAATAAAACAGTATTTTATATTTGCATTAGAGAATTGCCATTGCGTCGCTCGGGTTCGGCCCTAGGTACATTGTAAATAGATATAAATATTTATTAGCCAGCGTTAACCATATATTTTTTATTCGTGAATTTTTCTGATGTTTTAATAATTATTCTGCTATTCGAGGCGGAGACAAATTCAACAAATCAAAAACCATGAAAATCCAGCAGTTCTCAAGTTATAAGTGTTGTAAATTGTAACAAACCCGACTTTGTTTTATATGTACATAATACACACACATATATATATATATATATATATATATATATATATGTATACAAATATGTATATATGTATATGCGTATATATATATATGTATATATATATATAGACTACTTGTCAATAATGAATGAACAATAGCAGCAGCTTTTTGTTCATAACATATGTGTTATTGATACAGTATAACCAATTACCATATTATATGCTTAATAATATGTTTTGCTTGGAGTTTTACTTATTTTATTGTTTTTAAATGATATTGCTTATTAGTGACTCATCCTCTCTTCGCTCGGGTTCGTCCCTAGGTATGTTTTAACCCTTAGTATAGAATTGATAGACTATATATTACATGGTATACGTGATGATACGAGTATGTACATCTCGCGGCAAGGATGAAACGTGTATCCCTGTTGAAAAACTCCAACAGAATTCCATCAAAAGCGACAAAAGCCACATAGAAACCAATAAATATGTATTGGTTTCTATTATATATGTATATGTGACTTTTGTCGCTTTTGGTGGGATCCTATTGGAGTTTTTAAATAGGGATGTCTCGACTGTAATACTATATTCCTTCGTGAACTTGTTTTCAACTTTATAATTGACCTTTCTGCAGTCAGGTTTTTTATTTTTATAATACATATTTTATAAACAAACACCCATTCATAGAGACCGAATCTATAGTTTAGAGAATTTTTGTCTGACCGTCTGTCTGTTTGGGAACACATCACGAGTAAACCACTGGACAGATTTTGATGAAATTTGGTATGATTATAGCTGGTTATGCGGGTCAACATATAGGATAAATATAATAAGGGGAGCGAGGGTGAGTCGCTAGTTCTATTCATATATTATGTATGTTTTTCTCAAATTTTCTATTATGATTATGATCGTCCATAAGACATATTAATGTGTTATGAACAAATACTATAAGCTGGTCGTTGCAATGTGTTAGAGTACAGGTAATCTCATAAGCCCATTAGATATAAGCAGAATTGCTTTAGTAAGACTTAAGGCTCATGAAGCGCTTACTACTTGTTTTCTACACCAGCACTTACATGTGGATTGTGGTGTTGCTTGTTATTAATTTAATCTATAGATTTTTTTAGATTGAAAATCTATCTTCTATATATTATATATTTATACTAGGGACTCACCCTCGCTTCGCTCGGGTTCGTCCCTAGCTTGCTTCCCATTACAAACGTTTACCCCCTTAAGGGATGATTTCCAGGATAAAACGTATCCTATGTCTCAAACTATCTTCTTACCAAATTTCATCTAAATGGGTTCAGTAGATCCAGAGATTACCCAGTACAACGTCACAAACTTTACCTCTTTATAATCTATACTTATTATAAAAATAAGTCCCCCGGCCGCGTCTTTCTGTCCTCCTGTCTGTCCTCCTGTCTGTCTGTACGCGATAAACTCGAAAACTACTGAACGGATTTTTATACGGTTTTCAACAATAGAAAGAGTAATTCTTGAGGAAGGTTTAGGTATATAATTTATTATGCTTTTATGTAAATTAGCTGAAATACGGCGACAAATGTTGAAGAGGTCGCAAAAAATCTCGCCAAATGGGAACTTTCCACGCGAACGCCGCGTAAACTAGCAAAGATACAGTTAAGTAATGTACTAGAGAATTCAAAATCTATAAAAATGCTACAAAAAAGTCCGCGATAGCATATCTCTATCTCTTACGGTTGACTTACAATAACCACTTTTATGTTAACATTTTTAATTAAAAACATTACGTTATTTTCAAAGTTATTTTCTTTAGTTCGGTATTAATCCTTATCCAAATGAATATTTTAGTTAGCTTAGTCATTTAATGCAGATTAAAATTGCTCTTTACACTAAATCAATCAGATGAATAGTTTTTGAGATATCGTTGTTAGAAGTAATTAGTAGCGAAACATTTTTAATGCTTGGCGAGCATTGAGATGCCTACGGCGAGTCCATCCCCTCTGCCCCGCATCGCTCGACCGCCTGCTCAAGCTATATAAACCGGGCGATGTAGCGCGCGATCCTAGGATACTTTTTACCGCGGGAAAATATCTTATTTCTGAGGAAAAATACAAAAACTGCAATGTAAGAGTATACTAATATGTAACACCTAAGAATTTAGTTTTTGGTCATCTGAACGCGGGCGGAGCCGCGGGCAATGCTAGTATTAGTATAGATAAAGGTATAGGTTTTTATTTAAGCGGTACCCTAATTCTTTGTCTAAAATAAAAGTAGCCGAAATTATTCCTTATAACATTAGCTATCTGCCAGTGAAAGTCTCGTCAAAATCAGTCCAGCCGTTTCGGAGATTAGCCGGAACAGACAGACAAAAATTTCAATTTTTTTTAATATTTTGTTTTTTATAAGTACTATATAAAATTTCAAATGCATTTAGTAAAACGTTGTTATTTTCACATTACATACAGACATTTGAATTTTATTTATGTGTGTGTATAGAAGAGATGAGATCTGATTTCATAATAATTTATTTTTTGGCCCGCATTCTTTTAGTGAAACATAAAATTTTATTACTACATAAAATAACACATGTTTTATGTATATTGATGTTTTTAAAATTAGCATAAGGACTCGCACCGCCTGATTCTCAGCTCTTTTTTTCATTGACAATAAAGACCAATAACTATACTGGGCTCGACCCTGGACTCGAACCCAGGACCTCAGTACGTGCTAGCAGAATTATCTCTTTAGACAAAAGGCGTAAACATAAAGTTGCATCATATCTAGTTCATTATTTTGAATGCGACCCGCTTTTACGTCAATGTAAATGCGAAGTGGGTGTTACGCCCACGCTTTGAGAGCATCTGGCTTTTAATCAGTACATAGTTTTATGGTACGTTTTATATACAAATTAGTTTTCGTTTACCGATTTCAAAGAGGAGAGGTGATCAATTCGTCTGTTTGTTTACGTTATACGTAATCTCGACTAATTTTGTATTGTTTTTTTTTGAGTACATTATACCATGAGGGTAGACCTATATAATAATAATAGCAGTGGTAGCCCAGTGGTGACTCGCTCGCTTGGGTAACCGAGTGAAGCGGGTTCAAATCCCGGGTCTCGCACCTCTGATATTTTCATGTGCGAATCATTTTCAACATGTTTACCACGTGTTTTACGGTGAAAGAAAACATCGTGAGGAAACCTGCATGTCTGAGATAACCTAACAAGTTTTCGAAAGATATGTGAAGTCCGCCAACCTGCACGTGGCCAGCGTGGTGGACTATGGCCTGATTCCCCACGTATTGAAGGGAGGCTCACGCCCAGCAGTGGGACGTTAAAAAGGGCTGAATACAATACAATCCAATATTATAAATAGAGTTTGTTTTAAATTTTCGTTCTCAAAGTTTCGAATGCCTTACAGCAATCATGGGAGATACTAAGTAAGGTTTTAGACGTCTTAAATATAACTAGCATTGCCCGCGGCTCCGCCCGCGTTCAGATGACCAAAAACCAAATTCTTAGTTTTTACATATTAGTATACTCTTACATTGCAGTTTTTGTATTTTTTCTCAAAAATGAAAGATTTTCCCGCAGTAAAAAGTATCCTATATGTTGACCCGGATAATCAGCTATCACCATACCAAATATCATCAAAATCTCTCCAGTGGTTTTTCTGTGATGCGGTAACACACAGACAAAAATTCTAAAAAATAATATATTCGCCATCCGTTTCGATATTAATGTTTATTTCAATAACATTTTCCAAAATATATTTAATGTACAGATTCGGCTTAGTTACAATTTTATTATATGTACATATAATTATTTTGTTATTATGTCTTTACACAGTTAAAAAATTAACTATAGAAAAATTTAAGTTCCACGACGATAGCTGAAGTATGAGTATGACCAATTACTGTAGTATTGTCCACAAATTACATTTAACAGATCTAAAATAGCTCGTGTCTTGTTCGAGTTAAATTTAGCCAGGTCTTTGGTCTCAATTTTCTCATCCAGCCAATTTGTACTGAACGCAGGGGTCCGTTGCTATGTTGTACAGAGGTCGAATCTCTTTGTTGTTTTGTTCATTCATCTTATTCTACGTATTGCTTGGATATTCTCGCTTTTAAACCTACTTCGTGTTATTATTGGCAGTTTTTTTCTTTCTCGTGTAAAGTATGTACTCGTATAGTATATGTTTTTAACGTTTTTTTAATATAATATATAGTATATGTTTGTGTAGTATATGTTTTTTAGCCCTTCTTATCGTCCCACTAATGGGGATGGATTCCCTTCAATACTCGGGGGATCAGACCATAATCCACCGCGCTGGCAAAGTGCGAGCGGACTTCACATGTCTTTCGACAATTTGCTAGATTCTCAGACATGCAGGTTTCCTCACGATGTTTTCCTTCCCCGGGATAGAATATAGTAAGTTTTGGAAAGACATGTGCAGTCCGTCAATCCACGCTTGGCCAGCGTGGTGGACTATGGCCAGATGATGGCCGGATCCCCCCACATAGTAAAGAGAGGCCCGTGCTCAAACGTGTGACGTTAAAAGTGCCGAATACATACATAAATACAATAGAACTTTTCTTTATTTATAGTAGGTTAAAGAAGTCGCACGCATAAACAAAATGTAATAAGCCTTATCGCAGAAACAGCGGTTTCAAGGCTATCTAATCGCTTCCTAAATAACAAGTACATTTTTTCACTCTAAACAGAACTTCATAGTTAAAATCATTTTTTTTTTATTTAAAACTTGTTAGTAGTTGGGTTCGTCCCTAGTTACGTTTTAACGTTTAGTATAGATTTCTCGGAGACGAGATATTTTTCCGCAGTAAAAAATATCTTAAATGTTGAACTGGAATACCAGTTATCATCATAAAAAATTTCATCAAAATCTTTCCAGTGGTTTCTCGTGATGCGGTCCCAGACAGACGGACAAAAATTTTAAAAACTAAATTCATCCTGTGAGTCGATAATAATGACTATTCCAATAAGATTTTCCAAAAAATATTTAATGTACAGATTCAGACTAAGAATTTTATTATATGTATACATATATAGATAATTATTATTTCTTATCACCTATCATTTGATTGAATAATCTTCTAATGCATTCATACGGTTGGCTGCACTGAAGGTAATGAGAATAATCAGATCGATGGTTGGTAACTGTGTCATTTCATTTTCCTTAGCTAAAAATAAACGTGGCAAAGGCAATAATTTATTCAGTCAATTTTTTTTATTTGTTAAGAAGTTATTTTTTCGGTTTAATTTTTGTATATAATGTACAGGCTCTAAAGAACCATTGTTTCGTAGACGTTGATTTAAAAAAATGGCGAAAAGCAAAGTGTTCTTAGATCACGCAAAGAATATTATACCCCGAATTGAAATACTTCCCCTTAAGGGATGATTTCCGGGATAAAAACTATCCTATGTCCTTCACAGGGTCTCAAACTATCTTCTTACAAACTTATATTCGGTACAAACAAACAAAAGTACAAATCATTCCTCTTTATAATATTAGTAAAGACAGATGCTAATAACCTCTTATCTTTCTGTCTCTATTATTTTTATTTTACACTTGCGATTCACCCCCGCTTCGCTCGGGTTCGTCCCTAGGTACGTTATAACGGTTAGTATGGAATAGACTATATATTATTTTTCTGCTCTGCTCCCTTGGGTAGTTGCATAGTTATATATAGATTTTATTATATTATAGTGACGACACGTTTGGCTCAGTGTGTAGTGATCCTACTTGCTGTGCCAGCGGTCGCGGGTTCGAGTCCCGCTGGGGGCATTCATTGTGTGATGAGCACGAATGTTTGTACTCCAGTCATGGGTCTTTATATTTATAATACGTATGTATTTAAAGTTATATATGTGTAGTGTATCAACTATCTGGTATCCATAACACAGGCCTCGTAGCTTACCATGGAACTAGATGGTGCTGTGTGTTAATGTACCAACATATTTATAGCCTTTAGCCTTACTCAATTAACCGGCTATCTAATGCAAAAAGAATTTTTCAAAAGAAACTCTGACTCTTCATATTATTAAGTACCCATAGATGACTATTGACTGTCAATAATTGAACCTGCTATTTAGGATGAAGTCGAAAGAGAACTCTTAAAAAATATTTCTTATATGCACAACTTGTTTTAGACATTCTATATTCTTTTCTAGGTTTTTTTTTAAATCTAAGTCTATGACCGACTATAACTTCGAAACTCGCCAAAATACAAAAGGCACCTAAAGCCTCAATCGAGCAAACGTAATAGAATATTAGCCTTAAGCGAGACTTGAACCTGTGACCTACGGAGTCACTCAAACCACTAAGCCAGGTGGTAAAAGGACCTACGTATGTGTTTATCTAAGGAGGTCATTGGTCTCGTCGAGACGTCTAGGTTTTCGACCCTACAATATCCCGATCGATAGTTTCGTCTAACAAGTACCAGTTAGTGGAGTAGATCGTTTGTCGAATACTTGCACTTTACTATGTAAGAGGTCACAGGTTCATTCCGAACGTGATAAAATCAAAACTAAACTCATTGCTTAACTACACGTTTAGTTCTGTTTGTAGTATAGTATTTGCTGTGCCAACGGTCGCAGGTTGGAGTTCCGCTGGGAGCATTCATTCGTGTAATGAGCACGAATGTTTGTATTCCAGTCATGGGTGGGTATTTATAATATGTATGTATTTAAAGTTATATATGTGTAGTGTATCAACTATCGAGTATCCATAACACAAGCCTGTAGGCTTACCATGGGACTGGATGATGCTGTCCTGTGTGTATGTGTATGTGTGCGTGTGTTAATACATCCCAACATATTTATTTATTGTTTTTCTAAGCAAATATACCATTGATATACAAAAACTCAAAATACACAATTAGCGTTTTAAAAATGTCCTCAAAAAGAAGAACACAATAATTAGAAATTTTTCAAATCTCTCTTTTGTTCATTGCTTTTCGTATGAAAAAATGAAAACGCACGTTGTTTCGTTTAAAAAAGTACTTTATGTGGTGAGCGTAAGTTCGAATTTGTGTTTAGATAATTAGAACTTTCGATGTTTGAATGTTATTGTTTGATTTGACTTAACGTCGACGCCACTTTTTGAAGAGATATTTGTTAAGAAATTTATACTATAATAAAATTGTAACTAAGCCGAATCTGTACATAAAATATTTTTTGGAAAATCTTATTGAAATAGACATTATTATCGATACAGAGGCCGAATCTATAGTTTTTAGATTTTTTGTTTATCTGTCTATGTGTTTGTTACTGCATCGCAGAAAAACCGCTTGAGGGATTTTGATGAAATTTGGTATGGTCATAGCTCGTCCGGGTCAACATATAGGATACTTTTTATCGTGGGAAAATATCTCACTTCTGAGAAAAAATACAAAAATTGCAATGTGAGTGAGTATACTAAAATATGTAAAACCTAAGAATTTGGTTTTTGGTCATTTGAATGCGGGCGGAGCCGCGGGCAATGCTAGTGTGTATGTTTTTGTATATAAATGAGATTTACGTAAACTGGCTTTAAAGTTAGTCCAACGTATTTATTTCACCCTTGGTTCGTAACATCACTTTCGGAGATTACCCTCTACACACAAACTTACAAGTTTTAACTCTTTAGGTATTATAATATTAATAGCTACCTACATATTATAAAGCAAATAAGCCTAATTTATTTTTAGACTAAACGGCTCATTAAGTATTTTATCAATAATAAAAACGTGTGGTAAAATATTTTTATTCTTCATACATTTAAATGTTAAACAAAATGAATAAATTTATCTACACATCATTTAAAGATACTTTTTTAGATTTACGCGAATATTTGAAATTTTAAATAAAACTATCTTTTCGGATGTTTTCGCAGATTTATTTTATTTTTGGTTCCAGACGTTTCGAATACTTTATAGCAATCATGGTCACCCGTCACAGGATAGTAGGAGATCCCGACCTATGTGATGGACCCCTCTCTTTTTCCAGTCAAAGTATATTTTTTAAACAATAAACATAAATTACCAAACATGATTCCGGGAGTTTGTCACCAAAAATTTTCTCCAGGCTATTTTTAATAAAAAAAATATTAATTGTTTTTTTTAATGTACAAAAACTCTTTACCTGTGACAACTTAGTATCAATCAAAACTAAAAGACTAGTACAAAATGCCATCGTACGTTTGGCGGCCTTTTTCGAATCCACTTTACCTGACATCCAGGTATAAACAGGTAAATTGAAGTAGTTAATTGCTCGTATCAGATCGTATTTTTCGGAACATATCAAGTATCAAAATGTAGATAATGTTATTACTTTAATGATATAGGATTGTTATACCAAAACAACACCAGGCTAGAAGATTTTCTCCTGGGTCGTGTTTGTTTTATGGTTTATAAAACATATTTCGCCTGGATAAAGAGTGAGGGGTCCACCACATAGATCGGGATCTTAGACTAGGAGAGACAGTCAGTATGTCAGACATGTCGATTCTGTAGGATTAGCTTCATCACTGTTTCCAATCTTGAATTTGACATAAATGTTACTATTTAACTTTACGTCTAGCCAAATGGCGATATGGCGCAAGCTATTTTCATTGATCGGCCTGACTTTCTATCAGGCATGTTGTGGTAATGTATATAAATAATCAGCTAATTTACAAAATGCCTAATCGTGATTTAGTAAATTTAACGATCGGACATTGAAATACATTAATGTATCCGACCTTTTGTTGTAGAGGATTGTATGCAGGAAAACTCAGCACATCGACCTCTTGGGAGGAAATCAGAATAGAATAAATAGCGATAAGTAACTTCCTATCATTGTACTTCTGACATTGTGTCAAATTATTTTTGTATTTATTGAATAGTTAGACTATACAGTATATATACATGGATATAGAAAAGTAGGTTAGTAGGTACTTTAAAAAAAAATAGGTATATCCTTTACTTGAGAAATTATTGATTCCCTATACGATACCCCCAGAGTCTCAAATTAGTGATTGAGCGTGAAAGGTAACAGATATATAGAGTAAGTTTCGCATTTGTAATATTAGTCTGGATATGAAATCTCGTTGGTCTAGCGGTATGTATGTAAATCGGAAGATCCTGGGTTCGAGTCCTTAGTCCTGAGATGTAGCTATTAGATCTTTCTACTAAGAAATTCTCAGTGCCTCGGAGATTCTCAGTGCATTTAAAGCGCATGCGCTTGATCTCCAACCGGTCGTATCGGAAATATTGGGTGAAAGTTATAGAGTAATACTTGTGCTTATTCTGTATTTAATAATATTGTTATTATTCATGAACCTGCTACTCAAATATATGAAAAAATAATTTATCTAAATGTTGACGTTGCCACGGGAAAGGGATGGAATTCTTGGAAAAAAAACGTGTAATTTTGTATCTAGTCAAAGTGGGACGTAAAGAGTCTAGTAATAATAGTAATATTTTTTTATTGTAATATTTATTACACTAGATGGCACCACTGACTCTGAATAAAATTCAAAATTCGAATCGCAAGCACAGTCAATGTATATTTATTGCTCATTCGTCACCTGACCTTGGCGGCGTGAAGACGCACATGTTGTGATAAGATATGTAAATATTTATCTTTTATGCACGTGTAAAGAAAGTTTGTAGTCTCTATATATAGTTTGGACTTGTTAGGGCTTGTCCTTCGGCCAATAGCAATAATATCACTTGTTATATTGTTACTTCTAGTTGATTTAAGATGTGCAGTGTAGTGTGGTAGTGCAACATGTATATCGCTACATATTTTAAACAAGCGGCGCACTCTCGCTTCGCATTTCATGGTTTTTTTTTATTTTGCGCAGAACACTAATTCTTTTTCTAAAATAATAGTAGCTTAACCCATTTAAGCCCGCTGGCCTTGATTGGGTCCATTTCTTTAGATACCCTCAACTTTTCACTTTTTTTATTAACTGTTGGTTTTAATGTAAATGTGTTGTGTCATTGAGTGTATCCTCATGATAAATCACATAATATTCGAAAATATTTCTTAAAGTGGCTGTAATTGATGGTTTTATGTACTACATTGTGTAAAAAGACAATTGGCTAAAGGTAAGTCATAAATAATTGTGTTTACAATAAAAAATGTCGCATATTTTGATATTGTTCACTCGGCTATAGTTTTTCCTATTAATTATTAAGATTTTATTAGGTATTTATCGAAAATTGACCATAATAGCTTTATTTTAGCGTAGTGTTCCCAAACAGGGCCAATGGGCTGATATGATGTTATTTATCGTTTATTTGTGACAGGTTTAGTTTCAGCGTAAATAATGACGAAACGATCGTTTGACGGCTCAATTGACTTTCGAGGGCTCGAAGAAGCCATTGAGCCTATATTGAATGAGGAAGGGGATCCCGACGTCATCTATGACCTAGTGGCTATTCCCCTAGACCCCAGTATTATCACAGATAAAGAAGAAGGGGGTGAAGATGATGTTTTACAAAATGAAATTCCGCGAGATAGAGAGACCAGAAAGAGTTAGATGTGTGAAGTGAGATATTTGGAAATAGAAATGTTGTTGAATGGGAATGCATGAATACGAACCTTAGAAATACGTAGAATAGTAGAGCAGAATCCAACTTGGCGTAAATGTGACGATTCGTACGTTGACAAGCCCTAAGCAGTGAGTAGTGTGCGAAACCTAAAGGAAACCCTTATAAGCGAACTAAAAGACCAAAATCCTAGCATCATTTCTGAAAAAGAAATGGTGTCGAGACCATGGACATGAATCTTCTGAATACACAGTTGTTTGCCGTACAAAATAACAATTACGACTTCCAATAAATGTTAGTGACCTCAAAATATTGACCGATAGGAGAAAGATAGAAGGCATATTAGGAGTTCATAAGGCAGATCAGTTGGTTGCTGTGCATAGAACTGCCATACGAGGCGAAAAATGCTGGTGGGTTTTGTTTACGTATATATTGTTTGTGGCTGTAGCGAACGCCTGGTGTCTTCACGTTCTGGCCGTGGAAGATAAATGGACCAGCTCCAGTTTCTTCGATCCATAGACCGATATTATTTGAGGACTGAAGGCACTGAAAGACCAACGAATGAACAAATGAAGAATGGACGACGTCGTACACTTCCTTCATCAGTACCAAATATGAGTCAAAATGGTGTTGGGCACTTTCATGGAAATTTACCAAGAAAGCTACGATGCGTTATATGCTGTAAGAAAGCACGTTGGCAAGGTACAAAATGTGTTAGAGCATTGTGCATCGAAACGGGATGTTTTGAAAATTATCACACATGAGCCCATTGGCCCCAGTTAAGGACGGTGTTTTTTTTCATAGAAGGAAGATAATTTTTTTCAGTTTTTTTTCGTAAAATTTATCTTTAGCATCCAATTGATAAATAAATTAAAGTGTTTTCAAAATTTTTGTGCTAGTTTGTATTTGGGTCCAAATGGGTTAAGTTACTCCTTATAACATCAGCTATCTATCAGTGAAAGTCCCGTCAAAACAGGTCCAGCCGTTTTGGAGATTAGCCGAGTGATTAGATTATTTGCTTTTTTATATATATAATTAATATCAAAACAAATTCCATCTATTAAATCAATTTAGTAAAAAATAATTATGGATTAATTGTTATTTTTAAAAAATAATTTTCTAAAAATTAACTAAGATTTAGTAGAGTCAGAAGTGGACTAAATATTTTGGCAGTTACGGTAAAGCTAGCATTTATATACGTATAGGCATTTTATAGAATTTTTACATTTTATAGAAGATTTACATTTTACATAATACTTTCTTAGATTTACGCGAATATTTGAAACTTTAAATAAAACTATCTTTTCGGATTGTTTCGCGGATTTATTTTGATTTTTGGTTCCCGACGTTTCGAAATTTGAATGTTTTACAGCGCACATCGTCACGGGAGAGACTGAGGTTTTAGACGTCTCAAAGGTCATTATACATATATGTATGTAGTTGTTACAGACAGTGCCTACCCACAAAATTATGTAGGTAATTATTAAAAAAAATACATTTTATGTGTTTAAAAAAAAATGAAAAGATAGTTTTATAATAAAATATCGAGTTAAACAGATTGCCGGTAACATATGCATGCAGATATCACGCCACCTCCGACGATGCGAGTGACGCGACACTGTCGATTTAATCAATATTTACGCTATAGTAAACAATTAATGTAAATATTTAGTATTGTCCAGAGCCTTATATATGTAGATCATGTCAATTTAGTATACATATAAACAAACTAGCGGCTCATCCTCATTTGGTTCGGGCTCGTCCCTAGGTACGTTTTAACGGTTAATATGGGATATATAGACAATATATTATATGAATATATATAGCTTATAGCCTTCCTCATTAACGGGCTATCTAATGCAAAAAAAATTAGATTAGCACGTTCAAACAAACAAACTCTGCCTCTTTATAATATAGATAATAATCTATACTAATATTATAAAGAGGTAAGTTTGTGACGTTGTAGGGGGTAATGTCTGGATCTACTGAACCGATTTAGATGAAATTTGGCAAGAAGATAGTTTGAGACCCTGGGAAGGGCATAGGATACTTTTTATTCCAGAAATCATCCTTTAAGAGGATATAAATAGGGATGAAAGTTTGTATGGGGTATCAACCTAGAGACGAAACCGAGGGAAGCGAGGGTGACTCACTAGTAGATAATAATATACAAACAAATAATAAGTACTAAATGATAAATAGGCCTTGTTAGTATAACAATCTAATGTTAAATAATAAGTATTAGCTCTTCAAATTACAAAAATAAAAAAAACCCGACCGCGTAAAAAGTGAACTAACAAGAAAAGAACAAGTTGTCGAAGAAACATAGTATTATGCAGTCGGAGACATAGATATGTACATGGTGTAAAATAACTACGTGTGTGTGTGTCTCCTTGGATATAACTAAACCCCGTTTAGTATAGATACCTTATCAGATATTTTCGAAGTCGGTGCCAGCCGATCAAATTACAGCCGACTTCGAAGATATCTGATTAGGTATGTATTCTTAATGAAAAACCCCCGTTTAGTTATTTTTTACTTTTTAGTACCTTGAAGTCGGTTTTTATTTATTTTTTGAAGTTTTTATTAGTTTGGGTTTTTTATTTTTGTGAATATTTTTTTATTTGCAGCTTTTTATTTTTGCTCAGTTAGACATTTTTAGTTTTATTTAACATCTTAACATATAACTTCTATATATTTTTGTAATTGCTTCTTAAAATCTGTATTTTGATACCCCACTCGATTTATTCGGATGAAAAATTATTTTTCAAAACACTAATTGGCGCCTAGAACACACAACAACACTAAAGCTTAGAAGACGAATCGAGTCACGTATAAATCATCGAAATCGGTTAAGCCATTTAGTAATTACGAGGGAACATAGAATCGGACATACATACATACAGGTCAAACACATAGTTTGCTAAAATAGGAGGAGGTTCTCAATTCGACTATATATATTTTGCATTTCCAAGCAATTTCTTGGTAGAAAAATCCAGAAGCTACACTTGGCATGACTCGGGACTCGAATCGAGGACAACAGGATCTGCAGCCGTACATGCTAACCGATATACCAACGAGGCAGATTAAGACAGACTTTTTTGATTAAAAAATATCTACCACGCGAGCGGAGACGTCTAAAGGTACGAATACCTCTAAAGGTAGGTATCATACAAACTTTCATGCCCTATTTTACACCCTTATTGGATGAATTTTAAAAGCTTCCTTGGGTAGTGGCATGATGATATATGTATGTATGTATGTATAACCTATAGCCTTCCTCAATAAACGGGCTATCTATAATGCAAAGAGAATTTTTCAAATCTGATTATCCTGAAATTAGCGAATTATAACTATTAGTTACTTATTAAATAAACCAACAAACAAACAAACTGCTTCTTTATATTATTTATATACATATTTATATTATAGACTAGACTCTAGCTAGTACTTTCATAGGTGCCTTAGAGTAGCTTATGTTCTGCTTATAGACTATCTACGTACCTTCTTAATTTCATCCAAATCTGTTCAGCCGTTTCAGAGTGAAGGAGTAACAGACATAAACACATACAAGCAAACTTCCGCATTTATAATAGTGGTGTAATAAAGTTCGATTCTTCGCTAAATTCTAGTGGGAACTCTGCCAATACACGTGCTAATAGTACACGTTTGTTGAACTGAGTGTACGTCAGAAGTAAATATAAATAAACAGATATATAGTGTATACTCTGTTGAAAATACTCGTGCACTGGGAATATTATTAGATACTACATTTTCTATCCCGTTTGTATGTTCTATAACCACTAAACTTTAACTGCCTCGGTGGTGTAGTGGCTAGCGTGTACGGCTGCACACCCGGAGGTCCTGGGTTCGAGTCCCGGGTCGGGCCAAGTTTAGTTATTGAGTCTTTCTGTATAGTAAGCCTCAGTAATAGCCCGGAGTTGAGAAGTTGGCGGTGTTACACCCCCGTACCTCGGAGAGCACGTAAAGCCGTCGGTCCTGCGCCTTAACTCTCACCAGTCGTGTCGAGTAGTCGTCCCACCGGAGTATGAGAGTAACAGAAATAGAGAGTGCACGTTGTGTCTGCGCGTACACTTGTGCACTATAATATCTCCTGCGCAGTTGGCTAGTCTCAAAGAGATTGGCCGCCGTGGCCGGAATCGGTCAGGAGAACATCAACCACTAAACTTGAACTGTATTACATTCACTGTACATAGTCTTGTTGAGCTTCCTTACTGAAATGAAACAGAAGTGCTAATTCTAAGCTAAAATATAAACTATATAATAGAAGAAATTTCATCCAAATCTGTTCAGTCATTGTTTGCAGGTGTGGATTTCATCCTGTGAAATACTTAAATATGTAGTGGAATACTGACTCGGTCTAGTTGCTAGCAAAACCATTGCTGATCGGGAAATCCTGGGTTCGAGTTCCAAGTCGGTCCGAGTTTATCAATTGTGATTTTCTGAGGAGAATTACTAAGTAACAACTTGAGAGTTGTTGACGGAACTACCTCCGTGCCTCAAAGATCATTATGGCGTTTTTTGGTTGGAAAGACGTTGGTCTTTCGTCTGATCTGCTTTCACTGATCGTGTCGAGTGTCCTCCTCGTCCCACCGGAGTATGGGAGTGACAGGAATAGAGAGTGCACTTGTGTCTGCGCGTGCATTTGTGCACTATATTATTTCCTGTATTAAAAAGATTGACCGCCGCGGAAAATCTATACATATAATAAAATTGTAACTAAGCCGAATCTGTACATTAAATATTTTTTAGAAAATCTTATTAAAATAAACATTATTATCGATACAGAGACCGAATCTATAGTTTTTAGAATATTTGTCTGTCTGTCTGTCTGTCCCGCATCACAGAAAAACCACTGAAGGGATTTTGATGAAATTTGGTATGCTGATAGCTAGTTATCCGGGTCAACATATAGGATACTTTTTACCGCGGGAAAATGTCTCATTTCTGAGAAAAAATACAAAAACTACAATGTAAGAGTATACTAATATGTAAAATCTAAGAATTTGCTTTTTGGTCATCTGAACGCGGACGGAGCCGCGGGCAATGCTAGTCATTTATAAGGACATTATTAATACGTAGTATTTACCTCAAAACTCAAAACACTCAACAGAACCTACTGACCTTGCCCTATAAAAGAAAACATTAGTCTAGTATTCAATGAATTTAGGGTAAGCTGTTTATTAGTTACGATTGTCGTGCACATGCAGATGATAGAACATACATATATGTATGTATGTATGTTCTTACATTTAGACGGATTTATTTATTAACTAACGACTCACCCTCGCTTCGCTCGGGTCCGATCGTAGGAGGTACGTGGGTATTTTTACAAATCTATGGGTTTTAATTTTTGGTGCGTGAAATTCTAATTCTTTTTCTATAATAAAACCTAAGCCTAAGTTACTTTCTATAACATCCAGCTATCTGCCAGTGAAATTTCCATTAAAGTCAGTCTAGGCGTTTCGAAGATTAGCCTGTTCAAACAGACAGAAGATTTTATTTTAAATTCTTGTTTTCTTATAAATACCGTATATAATTTTATATGCATTTAGTAAAAAGCTGTCATTTTGACATTACACACAGATACGCCAATTTTATTTTTCTGTATAGATTAGTAAACTAGTGTTTGTCCGCAGCTTAGCTCGCGTACCTAGTTTTTTTTAATAAGACATGATATATACTTCATAGGCATATTATGCGTGGCTATTTTTGTTTTTTTTTTTTTAAATTAGTTTTTTTTTTTTTAAACTTAATATTTCGTAAAAGGAATAGTTGTACAGTAATCATTTTATGGACATCAAATATCTACTTCAAATATTTAGAGGTTATGTTATTTTAAAAGAGAACTAGTGAGAATAAAATAAAGAGGTGCGGTGCGATCTGTATGTACCTACCTAATGATAATTTTTTGACAATTTATTAGATTTTTGCGAATATTTGACATTTTAAATAAAACTATCTTTCAAGAGTTTTTCGTGGTTGTTTTTTTTTATTTTTGGTTCCTGAGGTTTCTCGAAAGTTTTACACTTTACAGCAATCATGGTCACGGAGGACTGGGAGACTAAGGTTTTAGACGTCTCAAAAGTTATTATACTCTCTCTCCCTATATATAACTATTACAGATATTTTTGGAGTCGATGCCATTCGACATCTTCCCCTTTATTCCGAATTCCAAAAGGAGCCATCTCAAGCGTAACAAAGATGCGCACACGCACTGAATCACGTACGCCCTTCACCTCACTTATTGAGGTTACAAGTAAATGAACCGATTTATGATTATTTGTTTTATATTAGAACTGGAGACTCGCTTCGCTAAAACTTAATAACTCTGTTAAAAAACATTGTTCACAATTTTACTTCCCTACTTATATATAATTAAATATGTTGGTACATTAACACACAGCACCATCTGGTTCCATGGTAAGCTACGAGGTCTGTGTTATGGATACCAGATAGTTGATACACTACATATATGTATACAACTTTAAATCTATATATATAAAAGAAAGTCGTGTTAGTTACTTCGCTTATAACTCAAGAACGGCTGAACCGATTTAGCTGAAAATTGGCAGGGAGGTAGTTTAGAGCCAGGAGAAGGACATAGGATACTTTTTATCCCGTTCGACCGCGTTCAGATTTTTATGATATTTTAATTTTTGGATTTCTCTTAGTCCGGAATAGGTAAGTATTAAAACATATAATTAAAATGTGAGAAAGAAAGATTTTTTCTTTTTATATCTATTTAAAACGTACCTAGCGACGAACCCGAGCGAAGCGAGGGTGAGCCGCTAGTACATACTAAAACACCCATGACTGGAATACAAACATTCGTGCTCATCACACAAATGAATGCCCTCAACGGGATTCGAACCTGTTGATTCGAATGTGTTGTTTGTTTGTTTGTTTGTTTGTTTGTTTGTTTGTTTGTTTGTTTGTTTGTTTGTAATCAATAAACTCTGGATATACTTTTTTTTCCTTTGAATTTAAATGCGACGCACGCCAATAAAGCTCTTAGTCGGCATGATTTTTTCCGACATCTTCAACAATCATCGTCATATTTTAGCCAATTTACACAAAACCTTAATGAATTATACTCCTAAACCTTCCTCATGAATCACTCCGTCCATTGGCGAAAACCATATAAAACCAGTTTAGTAGTTTTCGAGTTATAGCGTTCAGACAGACAGACAGACGTATCGGGGTACTTTATTTTATAATACGTATAAATAGCTCAGATCAAGTAAAAAAATGATCTGAGATAAATAAATAGATAATAAAATTTCACCTAAAACGCTAGTATATAATGCCTATGTATAATGTCTATGTAATGCCAAAATAACAGTTTTTTACTAAATGCGTAATATGAAATTATATATACTATATACAGTACTTATAAGAAAAATGCAATTTTTAAAAATTTTATCTGCCTGTTTCTCTGATTTTCCGACTTATCTCCGAAATGGCTGGATTGATTTTGATGGGACTTTCACTGGCAGATAGCTGATGTTGTAATAAATAACTTAGGCTACTTTTATTTTGGAAAAAATATTAGGATCCCGCTCAAAAAAAAAATTAAAACGTACCTAGGGACGCTAGTTTTATAGTAACAGTAACAAAAATATCACCGAGAAACTAAACTATATATGTAAAGAGATCTTACCTTGGCGACCCAGCTTTGATCGGCCTAGGCGCTCGTCCAGTAGGTTAAACATCCATTGTCAACAATGCGATTACCGCTAACATTTACGAGATGATGCTTTGTTATCAGCATGGAAGCAGATAGAGAAGGGCTCTAATAATTATTAGTTATAATGAAATTAATTTAAAAAGCAAAACTATCTAAATACAAAATTTGATCCAAATCGTTACAGCCGTTTTCGATGTACACGAAGTTTTATATAACATATACCTATACCAGAATTGCTCATTTAATATTATAATGCATAATATTATATACATGCATAATAATGGCTTATTTGTTATAAACTATTTAAATAAAAATGTTTCCTTATATATTAAATTATTCATAATATGTTATCGATTTTAAGGTCAGTATATGCATATTTACATGATACCTAGGTATATAAAAGCTATAATTTTCTGTATGTCTGTATATCCAGTAAAAGAATGGTAACTAACGGCTGTATCGATTAGGACAGTTTTTTTAGAAAAGTACCTGAAAATATCGTGATAGAAAAACTCAATAACTAAACTTGACCTGACCCGAGACCTGAACCCAGGACCTCCAGATATGCAGCCGTAAATGCATGCCACTAGACCACAGAATTTATAATAGTGTGTGTGTGAACAACACGGTAACTTTATTGTTTTTGCTCAATCGACGGGTTAGGTTTAGAATTTTCGCCATTCTACATTTTTTATACGAGTATTACCCACGGTCTGCTTATTTCGGCTTTAGTTACGGATATTTGAAACTTCATTGTCGTTTTAATGTTGCTTTTTATTGTGTGATTGTCATTTCATTAGGTCCAGTATATTCAAAGTTAGACATAGATTTTTACGGCTCGTAGAACCCGATCTCCGCAGAAAGCGGCTTATCCTCGCTTAAAAACTAATCTATCCCACGGGAACTGTACATTTTTCCGGGATAAAAATTAGCCTGTGTGTTATTCTGATGTATGAGTTATATTATTTTCAAGTTTCATTAAAATCCATTCATTAGTTTTTGCGTGAAAGAGTAACAAACATCCATACATCTATACATCCTCAGAAACTTTTGCATTTATATTATTAGTAGGATTGTGAAAATAACATTGGGTTTGAATTGTTCTAATATGTCTACTGTAAATCTTAATTCTGTGGTCAGCCCAACTATATCTAATTCAGACTAAATAGATAAATACATATTGTGTAAGCTCCAAATATATCTTTATTTAAAACTACGTACGTACGGATACTTACGGATAATTTCTTTTTTCGTTAATTTTTAATTTTTTCTCTTGATTAAAACCTTCCGTGGACCTTAAGGAACCTACGAACAAAACAATTTAGCCGAATTGGTCCAGCCATTCTTGAGTTATGCGCTGACCAACATTCATTTTTATTTATATAGATTAGCGACTCGCCCTCTCTTCGCTCAGCAAGACGACGTCATATCTTTGTACTGAAGGTTATTTTTTTAATTTTTCATTATATCCTAAACTATATAATAAAATTGATGTGAAAGCCAAATTTTATTTCTATTAAGTACTTATGATGGTGATTGATGAATGATTTATTTTTATACTAGCGACTTACACTCGCTTCGCTCACATGCGTCCCTAGGTACGTTTTATTTTTTTAAGCGTTACTCTTAATTCTTTTTCTAAAATAAAAGTAGCCTAAGTTTCTCCCTATAACATCAGCTATCTGCCAGTGAAAGTCTCTTCAAAATCTGTCCAACCGTTTCGGAGATAAGCCAAAACAAACAGACAGATGACAAAAATCTTAAAAGTTGTTTTTTTCTTATAAGTACCATATATAATTTCATATGCATTTAGTAAAAAATCTGTTATTTTGACATTACACACAGACACATCAATTTTATTTATCTGTATATATATGTACAGAAACAAATCGTTCCTCTTTATAATTTAAGTAGGTATAGACTAGGAAAATTCTTGAAAGACAGTTTATATAACTGATAGAGTTTAAAATGCCTTACGTATTAAAAACAGATTTGCTTGACGCAACAATCACTTTATTTGTATCAAGACTCCTGACTCAGGTCACGTTAGCACTGCAGGTTATTCAGACAGAAACAACCTTAGTGGTGTAGTGCCTAGCATGTACGCCTACAGATCGAGAGGTCCTGGGTTCGAGTCCCGAGTCGGGAATAAATAATACATGTCACAAAATAACTCAGCATCAAGAGTTGGGACGTTTGCCGTTTGTATACTGTATCGTGTACAGTACACCTACACCCCAGCCAACTACTCTAAGCAAAATATACTTTATTCAAATAGACCTATGCTGCTGGCAATTGAATGGTCATTTTTACATTTTCAAAATTTATATGTTAAGGTCAGTACCTATGTATATCCGTGAGGAAAGCTCGGAAGCAAGTTCTGCTGAGAAGAGCCCAAAAGAAGCTTGATTTGCTCTTTTAAGCGAGGAGAGCTGAAGCTCTTCTATATATATATATATATATATATATATATATATATATATATATATACATATATATATGTATATGTATATATAAAACTCAAGATACACAATTAGCGTCTCAAAAGTGTCCTCAAAAAGAAGTGCCAAATTCGAAATTATGCGATTTTTCAAATCTCATTGCTTTTCGGATGACAAAATTAAAACGCACGTCGTTTCGTTTAAAAAAGTACTTTATGTGGTGTGCGTAAGTTCGAATTTGTGTTTAGATAATTAGAGTTTTCGATTTTCGAATGTTATTCTTTGGTTTGACTTAACATCGCATGTCGACGCCACTTTTTGAGGAGATATTTGGTAGGAAATGTATATGACGAGACATTTTCCCGCACTAAAAAGTGTCGTATATATTGACCCGGATAACCAGCTATCATTATACTAAATTTCATCAAAATCTGTCCAGTGGTTTTTTCGTGATGCGGTCACAGACATACAGACAGACAAAAATTCTAAAAACTATAGATTTGGCTTCTGCATCGATAATAATGACTATTTCAATAATATTTTCCAAAAAATATTTAATGTACAGATTCGGCTTATTTAGAATTTTATTAGGTACATGTATTTGTTCTGGTGGTGGTATGATTATGTCTCGCACAGTTCGTTAGTGTCACTGAGATTCGTCGTCAAACTCTATGGTGTAACTAATACCCATTGAAGAGTTCCACTTGGATAGTGGAACCTTCTGGCTCCATCATCAGAACAGCTCGATGGTATTAAATTATCCACAACATCGCAAAGCTTCCAGTCGGTTTTATACAAACACACAGACAAACAGACTTAAGATTATTTGTAAAGTATTCGTAATAACGACCTATTTGACTTCAGTCACGTCTCGATAATGACTAACCGATTGCGTATTATCTATTAATATACATAGATTATGTTTACGATTCAATTACAGGCGGTTTTTTTAATTAATTAAACAAGCGATCAACAACTGACCATTTTAAACAATAATATAGTTATTAGCAAGTGTTTGCCATGTAATTATTTTTTCGTGAGTTTTTCCGATGTTTTAATAGTTTTTCCGCTATTCGGAACGGATAGATCCAACAAACAAACAAATCAAATATCATAGAAATCGGTCCAGCCGTTGTTGAGTTATAAATGGTGTGACTTACCCGACTTTTTTACGGTTTGCTTGTATTGAATAGGCTCCGGAACTACTGAACTGATTCAGATGAAATTTGGTAAGAAGATAGTTTGAGACCCTGGGAAGGACATAAGATAGTTTTAATCCCGGAAATCATCATTTAAGGGGGTGAAAATGGGGGTGAAAGCTTATATGGGGAAGTTTTATATATATTATATGTAAGTATAGATAACTAGTATAGCTGTCGAAACATTTGGGACACAAACAGTTGGGACATTAACACACAGCACCATCTAGTTCCATGTTAAGCTACGAGGCTCGTGTTATGGATGCCAGAGAGTTGATACACCACACATATATAACTTCAAATACATACATATTATAAATATAAACACCTATGACTGGAGTACAAACATTCGTGCTCATAACACAAAGGAATGCCCCCAGCGGGACTCAAAGCCGCGACCGCTGGCACAGTAAGTAGGGTGTATTCAAAGGTGTAAAAATATATAAATGTTTTTTTTTTATAAAAGAAACGTTGACCCCGAATTGAGACAATAAACTTGGTGACTTTGAAACAGTCTTTTGTGTTCATGATTACCCAATGACCTCTCGTATCGTTGTTTACGAACAACCTGACAAACTTATCAGTGCAGATTGTTCTATTGTGACATATTAGTATCTATCATCAGTTTCTGTTCATTGATTTTTATTATAATAGTAGCGACTCACCCTCGCTCCGCTCGGGTTCGTCCTTAGTTACGTTTTAACGTTTAGTAAAGATTTCTCAGAAATGAGATTTTTTCCCGCTGTGTAAAATATCCTATATGATGACCCATATAACCAGCTATTATCATACCAAATTTCATCAAAATCTGCCCAGAAGTTTTTATGTGATACGGTCAGACAGACAGGCGGACAGACAAAAATTCTAAAAAACTGCATTCGGCCTCTGTATCGATAATCATAACTATTTTAATAAGATTTTCCAAAAAATATTAAATGTACAGATTCAAGTCAGTTAGAATTTTATTATATGTATGTATAGATAGATAGCATGAACGTCAATCTTCATTGAGTGGAAAACCTAATATGAAAGGCCTTGAATAAACTTTCAAGACCAACTAGTTATGGGTGGTTGCCTATAGGTACCATTTCTCGATTAAAACTAAATCTAGTATTTTCAAAGACAAAACATAAAAAAAAACTATTTAATTTAATGATATTATCATATATTTTAGTAATTAGACTACTTGATACGTCCAGTTTTCGAAAGACATGCTCATTCCGCCAACCCGCATTTGGCCAGCGTGGTGGACTACAGCCTGATCCCCGTCGTATTGAAGGGAGGCCTATGCTCAGCTGTGGGACGTTAAAAATGGCTGAATACATACGACCAGTGAGAGTTAAGGCGCAGGACCAGATTAGTACACAGATAGATTAAAAACAAGCTGTTATATTGTAACCTAGAGACGAACCCAAGCGAAGTAAGGTAAATTCACTCGTATATTTACATTTTGCGGATCGATGGAATGATATTTATTATCTTTTAGTATTTCTAATTTAAATACTAACTCAAATAGGCAAGTTTGCTGTCTGAAATTCATTGTTATTGTTCCGTACCCGTAAGGTGCTAACGAAACCCTATTAATATGCCTCCGCTGTCCGTCTGTCTGTCTGTAGACTGTATCTCATGAACCGTAATAGGTAGATAATTGAAAGAGGCTTTTACGCGTTCTACCTCGGCATGGGGGTGACACTGCGCCAACTTTCCAACTTCGGGCTGTTACTGAGGATTTCTTGACAGAAATACTTAATAACTGAACTTGGCTTGACCCGGGACTCGAACGCAAGACCTCCGGATGGACAGCCGTACATCAGTACATGCAAGCCACTAGACCTCTGAGGCAGTTAAAATCGGCACCATAGTGTGGATCAGGCTTTATTATGCACGTAATACCTATTTTAATAAATGTATGTGTAAGAATCAATGACTCTTACAGTTCATGCGCTTATTGGCATTGTACCAAACATGCACTTGTATGTTAATTTTTTTAATATTTTTCTGTCTGTTTGTTACGTATACAATATACATATGTATATTGGAAATGTGTGTCTTACCTATACATATAATAAAATTCTAACTGAGTCGAATCTGTACATGAAATATTTTTTGTAAAATCTTATTGAAAACATATGAAAGGAAATAAACTTTATACAATTAGACTTATTACAAATTCTTTTGAATATATAGGTTACTTTTTATTGCGGGAAAATATCTAACTTCTGAGAAGTCTGTACTAATTGTTAAACCGTATCTAGGGACGAAGCCGAGCGGAGCGAGAGGGTCCGTCGCTAGTAAATATTATAAATGCGAAAGTTTGGATGGATGGATGTTTGTTTGTTACACAATCACGCCAGAACGGCTGAACGGATCTGGATGAAATTTGGCGTAGAGATAGATTATAGTTTGGAATAGCACATAGGTTACTTTTTTACGCGGAAAAATGTACGATTCCCCAGGGATATCATAAAAAATCGTAGCCAAAATATGTTTAGAAGTCATCATAAGTTTGAGGAGAAAAATAATTTCTAAAAGAAGTAAAAGTAATTATCTATATATAAATATGCAAAGACAAACCAGTTCAGTAGCTTTTTCTTGTTTGTTTGTGAACCGATTTTCTTTTCTTTATGTATATTATGCTACTAAGCAGCTATTGACGAGCTTTAGTGTATCAATAAACAAATTTTCGAAACAGTTTTTTTATATAGATAGTTAAGTCTAAGTTCTATTCATATATATATTTTCCTTAAATCAATATAATTAATGATTATATTAACGAGAAATATTTTTCAATTTAAACTTCCTATTCCAGTATTAGTAAAGATGAAACGCAATATTTGTATTATATCAATAAATAATATGTTGCCTGTTCGTGTGCCTTCGAAGTTCGAGATCGTAAACAAAAACAAGACCCACAATCAATGTTTATGTCATAGAATTTAGACGATTAAAACGTATATTATGTATTGTATATTTCTGGTCTGAAAGTGAAAGTACTTGAGACTCGCGGAAGTAATAATTTAAGTAAAAAACGTCAGTCCAAAAGCGACGTTTCCCAAAAGTAATAAATTAGCGTTAATTAACTGATTTTTGTTTTAAATTGCGAGATCTCAACGTCACGAGTAATCTTGCCAACTAACGTGATAATATATTTTGGAAAATCCAATACGTTTTCCATAAAAACATATAAGTAATTTAACGTTGCAAATACAAAACAAAGTAAGTATCTACGCGTTAATATCAAGATTCTGCGCCTACGCAATCGCATTGTTTACGTTCGAATTTCAAAAATAGTTCAGTCTCGTCCGAGCGCTCGACGCGTGCAGACGCGTGTGACGCTCTGTGAATTTTAATCATTGAAAAAAATACATATACCGAGTCGAAATCGATTTTTACGCAGTACAGTGAAGTGTTTATGTGCCAAAAATGATTGAGCCGTTGAACGCTGCAGCGGTAGATGAACTGGGTGAGTGTTGTGATCTGTAAAATGTGCTCTTAAATTCTTTAGATTAGAGAGAATTTGGATCATTTATCTTAATTGACTACAGTTATGCTATAGTGATAACTACTTGACTCTGCCTGAACATTATTTATCAGTGTTGGGCATTAAGTAATATGTAATTACTTTGCTATCATAAGAGTGTCGTGTGGTTTATTTCTTAATAAATTCTGGAAGTGAAATATTTTACCATACTTTACTCTTATTGTATATTCCTGTCTGGTTTTGAAGTTTTTACGAAACTTTTGGCTCAGTTTGTAGTGACCCTACTTGCTGTGCCAGCGGTCGCGGGTTTGAGTACTGCTGGGGGATTAATTTGTGTGATAAGCACGAATGTTTGTACTCCAGTCATGGGTGTTTATATTTATAGCATGCATGTATTTAAAGTTAATGTCTTAACATATTTATTTATTTATCCCTATAAAAACAATCAAAAAAGTACATCGTCTTCAAAGTCACTTTAAAACTAGTCATTGAAAAAACATCTGGATCAAGTACTTTCTCTTTATAGAAGTCGGTTAAGAACACGCACCTCAGTCACTCACGCCTTGAAGCCAATGTCCATTACAATTTTCTTGAAACTATAAAACTAATCTCGGTTTCCCAAGCGAGCGCGTTACCACTGGGCTACTACCACTGCCTATCTATTCCATACTAAGTGTCAAAGCGTGCCTAAAGGACGAACCCGAGAGAAGCAAGGGTGAGTCGCTAGTAACAATTAACAAATATACACTGGTCCTAATGTATGACAACCTTTCTACCTACGAGATTACGAAAATAAATCTGTATGTTTAAATTATGACGTCTGAACCTCTCCCACGAAATCATGATCAAACGCACGTAGCCTCTAGCGTGGCATAAACACACACCGTCTTTGATAGATCGATTTGGCAATTTTTCTTTTTATATTTTTGTAATTTTGAAAGGTTTTTACCGGCAAAAATTTGCCCGTAATTGTAAGAAATTCTGGAAAGACAAAGTGCTTTATTCTTATAATGTAAGTATTTTCTTAGATTTACTCGAATATTAGATACTACCTACTACGAGTATTATACTACAATAAAAATAGTCGTTTTTTTGGTCAACTTTGCACTTAAGTTCTGATCCATTTTTTTTATTTTATTATAAGGTTTAGGATCAGTGACTGAGTATAAAATCACAAAACGCTGACAGATTTCGGTGGAGATTCAGGCACCATCTTGAATAAACTTTTTGGCCGATATCTCGAAAACTATGCACTTTTGGGGCAAAAAAAGCATTTTTGTAAAGAATAAAATTTCGCATCTTTTGTTTTCTGATATTGTTTTTTGTAAAACCGTTTACGATTTATAGCCAATTTAATGAACGGTTCTTCTATCTCGGCCGATAACTCTTAAAGTATTCCTTTAATCAATAAAATGCATCTATCCATTTTTAAAGATCCATTTATTCTCTACAACTTTTATTTAAAAAAAATCTAATGTCCATACTTTTTGAGCTATAGGACGTTCAATGTAGAAATACCTACGCTCGGCGAATGACGCAGCAGCCCACTGCCCAACGCTTTTTTTCTATGCCGAACTGGCCGTGGGAGAGCATGTGGGTGCCGAAAAGTGGGCTTGGACTGCACTGTAATTTGTGAGAATTGAACAAAATGTACTATTGACTAGTATTTCATACATTTAAAAGGTGATTTTAACCTTGTTTTTTGTAATTTTTAAACATTTTGATAATGAATAAAGTATAACTTGTAGAAAAGGTCAAGATCAACTCTATTTATATAAGAACTAGTTTACTCGTTGCTCGCAATCGTTAGGATGTTGTCTTCAAACATTATTATTATTTAAATGTACTTGTTATCGCTCACTGTTTATGATGTTGTTGATATGTTTTGCAAACAGGTTATTTTCTTATTATTGTCGCCTGGATATATGCCCGTATATATCTATGTATATATATTTTTAAATGTGTTACCACTTTGAAAGTAGTAGATATTAGCTGCTAGAAAAACAAAATCAAAACATATCCCACGGGAACCGTACATTTTTCCGGGATAAAAAGTGGTCTATGTCCAATTCCAGATTATAATCTATCTCTGTGTTAAATTTCACCCAGATCCATTCAGCTGTTCTGGCGTGACTGTGGAACAAACACCTATCCAAATATTAAATCTTTCAAATTTATAATATTAGTAAGATTAAATGAAGGATGAACTTTTTTCTAGTTATTCCTGACAATTAAGAAAAAAAAAGAACGGTTTCCATTCAATTCTATACTCTCGTTAGTGACTTCAAAGCATGCCAGTTGAGCACAGATTACTTCGCCAATGTCACGTGGAATGGAGCAGACAACTTCAATAGTTTTATTATATGTATACTAGCGACTCACCCTCGCATCGCTCAGGTTCGTCCCTAGCTTGCTTTCCCATACAAGCTTTCATCCTCATTTTCACCTTTTAAAGGATAATTTCCGGGATAAAAAGTATCCTATGTCCTTTCCAGAGTATCAAACTATCTTTTTACCAAATTTCATCTAAATCGGTTTAGTAGATCTAGAGATTACCCCCTACAACGGCACAAACTCATCAACTTTACCTCTTTATAAAATTAGTAAACATATATTTAAAAAATAATATGTTGATAATTTTAAAGTCGGTGCACCGTTTTAGTTCTTTTTCATCACGGACCTCTTAAAAATAAATTATCTAAAACAGTAAGCTTGCCTATTTGAGTTAGTTAGTATTCAAATTAGAAATACTAAAACAAATCAAGCGATCTGCAAAATATTTAACACATACTAGTATATTAACCTTACTTCGCTCGTGTACGTTTATTCTAAGTGACAAATAATAGCTTATGCCTAATCTATCTGTGTATTAATTTTCATCCAAATCGGTCCAGCCATTTTAGAGCGAATGAGTGACAAATATACACAAATACAGACTTTCTCATTCATAATAGTAGTCGATTATATCTCGTCTAACAGCCGCTGCAGACAGCTTTCTATCGGACGATATTTAATCAGAATTCGTAAATATATTGCATAAATATGTATGCACGTCCGCATATTATAACCGTTCGTTTACTCGCATTTATATTGACGGTAATACGAATATATACGCAAATCATACGTATGTTTAGGCTTTAATAGTTTATGGTCTTTTTTAGGGTTCCGTAGGTACCTACCTCGAAATCTTTATAGGATTATAGGGATCTTTATAGGATTACTACGTTGTCCGTACGCCTGTTTGTCTATCTGTGTCTGTAAAAACTGATTGTCCTTTTTCTCAGGAACCTGTGGAGATATCAAGTTGAAAGTAATATCATGTCTTAAAGCACAAGTATATGGGAAAATAAAAAAAACTAAATTTGTAGTAACATCACAAAAAAAATGTTTCTTATTTTGCGATTATAAACTGAAGGATAGCGGAGGCTTAGTCATAGGGTTCCTTCATGTACGGAACACTAAAAAACATGTAGTAGTTATTAAAAAACTTATAATTTTGAAAAAGAAACGAGTTAGAGGCTCTTCTCGGTCAGGTCAGTGCATCGAATGATTTGTGACTTACCTGTATTTGTTACTTTCATTCATTATACACCCTTATTTTGTTACGTGTAGAGTACAAATTAAAGCTTTTTAAATGCTCTATTTAAAATGCCTATGTGTTAGGGTGGCCATGTCTAAATTTTAACGCCGAAAATATTAAAACTAAAAACTTTTTACTTCTTGTATTTAAGTAACATGATTAGCAATTTTATTTGAAATTACTATAAAATGTTATAATTAAGTAATTTTGCCGGTTTTTTTGTTTTTTAGTTTCCTAAATCCTTGGTAAATTTTATCGAAATCTGTTCAGCGGTTTAAGCGTGAAAAGGGAACAGACAGAGTTACATTCACATTTATAATATTAGTATGGATTGGAAAATGGAAACATTAGTTTTTAAATTTGTCTGACATTAAAAAAGAGGTGTTCTATTCTGATGTCTGTTTTTTGTTAACGTTACGCGATATCTTCGATAGTTATGAACCGATTTTCAATTTTTTATCAATTAAATGGTTATGTCTTGTGGTTTCCTGTAAATTTCAAGAACTTCTACGCTATGAGGGGTTCAAACTTATATAGATTTAATCAATAGGTGGAACTGAAACTTGTTATTTTAAAGAAAAATAAAAACTAAAAAAAAATCGACTTTCAGGCACTAAAATGTAAGAAATAACTCAACGGGTTCATTTAAAATAGATACCTAATTAGATATTTTCGAAGTCGGTGCCAGCCTTTTCAACATTTTTAAATGAGCACACATTCGGCAAGACGTTTTTTGTCGCTGTTTGTGTATGTATGTATGTAGTACTTTTTGATCGATGGTTTTATTATAAATCCATTCAACTGTCTTTACATTGTCTTTATAGAGGGATGCATATTATAATATCTCAAAAATATTAAAATAACGATATGCGATATTATTAGTGCGCTTACTCACGAGCACTTTATTCGTGTTTTCGTACTACAAGTATTGATTTCTTAAAATGATGCTATGTTTCCTCTTTTAACTTAATCTATTACCTGGGAATCGAAGTCAGGGCTCAGTGATCTATAGCTATACAAATTACGCACCAAACAGATGAGCCTAGTATATATATATTTATAATATTTAATCCTATTCCACGTAAACTTCAAAATCTGGTCACACTTTCGGCCATAAACTTATGAAATGTGTTCACACAATGTAACAACAACTTTATAGTCTTTAAAATAAGATCTATATTACAGTTCAATATTAGATACAAGACAAGCCATTGTTATTGATATTCTCAAATTCTTTTGTGACTCACGTAGGTATCATAGAAAAATGTAAGGCGTATGATACTTTTATATAGAATTATTGTAAGCTACAGGTATGTTTTAATTTTTTTTTTAAAACTGCTCGATGGATTTCGGGAAGCATACCCTTTAAAACAAAAAAAAGTTCCAAATCGGTTCAGGATTCTTCGAGTAATCGGTGAGCATACATAAAAAAAAAGATTCCGACGAATAGAGAACCTCCTCCTTTTCGGAAGTCGGTTAAATAAAAGTAGCCTAAGTTACTCCTTATAACATCAGCTATCTGCCATTGAAAGTCACGTCGAAATCAGTTGAGCTGTTTCGAAGATTAACCGGAACAGTTTTTTTTTAATTGTATTTTTCTAATAAGTAGGTACCTGTATATAATTTCATATGCAATTAGTAAAAACCTGTTATTTTGACATTACACAACACACAACTTACAATTATCATATACATACATAAATAATCTATGTTGCCTTCAGAGACTTTTACTACCTTTAAAAAAAAACAAATTGATCTGTCGCTTAGTTGCTGCGTAAAAGATGGACAAACAAACACACTGCATTCATTTTATATATATTATTTAAGGTTATTCACATAAACCTAAGAAGGTGCACTATATTGCATATTACTTAACCAATAAAGAAACCTGTTTTTATACCGTTGTTATTAAAACGTCCGTGTAGCGTGTTGTTACCGGAAGTCGGCCATATTCGATTTATAATTGTTTACTGACAGTGGCAATTTTCTGTGTTTTCGCAAATAAGCTCAGTGGTAACGCGTTCGCTTGGGGAACTGAGTGAAGGGGGCTCAGATCCCGGGCCTCGCACCTCTGATATTTTCATATGCGAATCGTTTCTAACATGATTACATTACCACTTGCCTTACGGTGAAGGAAGACATCGTGAGAAAACCTGCATATCTGAGAGAACCTAGCAAGTCGTCGAAAAACATGTGATTCCAGCAGTAGAACGTTAAAAAGGGATGAATATATGTACGAATTTCCTTTTATAAATCTACTTGAAGCTATTAAATAAATAATTGAATTGAATAAATGTTTAGTCAAGTGCGAGTTGGACTCGACCAAGTAGATTTGACACTATAAGCAAAACTGACTCGTTTTTGATTAATATCTCGTACTTTATATAGTATTATTATATATTATGTATTTAAATAATAATCCATTACAATATGTATGTTTTTATTTGACAGCCTTGTTGCTTAGTCCATGAAGTTCGAGTTCGATTTTAAATCGTTGAATATAATACTCCCAATCACCAGGGTTATTCAATTTTTCATCCTCGTCGCCCAATATAATATTATTATATATTATGTATTTAAATATCCATTGCACTTTAGACATTTGTGTTAGACACGTGTATCTTTACATAGTATAAAATTAAGTCGCTTCCGCTGTGTGTTCGCTTGGGTCTTTTAAACTACTCAACGGATTTTAATAAACTTTTTAAGCAATAAATAGAGTGATTCAAGAGGAAGGTATTATAAAGCCGAGAAATTCAAAGATTTGTATTTCATACTAACCGTTAAAACGTGCTAGTTTAAAATAAAGCAAAATCTAAAAGAACTGACCTTTATAATACATGAGTTGAACGAACAAATGCACTGCAAAATTCTATAAAGATAGAAATCGCTTTGGAGGATGTTATACAATGTCTAAATTAGACAAAGGGAAAATGACCCAAATCGCTATAATTTTATGTTTGTCCATCAGTCCGTTCATATCTTTGTAACGATCGATCAAATAAACACTAGATACACAATCCGATGCAAAATCTCTTAAAACTGTCACTTTGTGTTTAGGTAATTATTCTAATTGAAATATACAACAATGTAAATTGAACCTTAAATACAGTGCTTATAGTTGTTTTCACAATTTTTTTATTAAAGCGCGCTCAAATGTTCTAATGAGCGCTCATTGGATGAGGACATTTTATGTCGCTGATTATAAATCTGATACTTTTTTGATCTATGTTTGGAACTGTATTTAATCTATATCCCCTTCTCTCTCTTCCAGAATCGTGGGTGGAGTTGAACTCAGGCGGTATACTGAGCGGTGCTGAGAACGAATACATCAGGCTCTTGAGAGAAGCCCAGAGGGAGAGCAGGGACTCCTCGGTCCGACACTCGCGAGCTTCAAGTCTTAAGGGCAGGTAGGTTTGAAGGTGTGGAGCAACCGTCTTTATTTATTTATTCATTTACTCTGGTTAGTCTTATTTACTCGGCTTCGTTCCTAATTGTAAACATTATTTTCATATACAGGCAACGATATGGCCAACGCAGGCAGGTAAAGCGGTTATTTAGCGCATTTAACTCTGAATTGATTTGCAAATAGGAAGATTTAAAACTGAAAACGTTTTTCACTGAAAATAAAATATAGCCCATCAGTTATAGTGTAGCTTTCTATTAGTTAAAGAACTTTTGGAATCGGTTCAGCAGTTCCAGAGATTATCTCCTACCTACAAACAAAGTTTACCTCTTTATTATATCTTACTGATTACTTTACTAATATTATAAATATAAAAGTTTTGATGTTTGGGTAGATTTTTGTTACTCAATCATGCCAGAACGGCTGAACTGATCTGGATAAAATTTGGCACAAAGATAGATTATAGTCTGGAATAGCACATAGCCTACTTTTTGTCTCCGAAACGTACGATTCTCGTGGGATAGATTTGTAGATTATACCACCAACAAAGTATAAAACAGTACTAAACACATTATAACATACACAGAAATCAAAACAGATAGACCTAGTGCCTTAATTATATAGGTGATAACGACATTCAAAAGATAGAATATGTAATGAAGTAGTAGTCTTGGGGAGGAAATGGAGGAAGTTCTTTTGGGGTGTGTTTCTGCTGTCTCTCTATTCTCACTCTCTCTTCCTTTGGGTTACCTGTCTTACCTATCTTACGTGTCTTATATTACCTGTCTTACCTTTCTTACTGCTTACTCGTCTAACGGTGAAGTCCGCCAACCATTACACTGCTCCATGAATCGTTCTGCGAGGTTATCGCCAACTTTGATGACCATACGACATTCAGTGGATATCAACACAGAGAGGCCAAGGTCTGTCTACAATGTCTAGCTAGGTCGCCGTATGTTTGTACCATTTATCCGAATATCTGCTATATTCATTTAGATTTCTGTGAAAATTTACTAATAATTTAGGGAGTTCTTCAAAATTAAACAAGCAGAATGTACTAAGATACAAGCTCCTATTATGCCGTCTAATTAAAATCGAGTGTTTTAAGTGATATTAGTATATTTGAATAATTATTTGAAAAACGTTGGAATATTAAGGTTCTATATAAATATAAATATACATACAAACTTTCGTAAAACAGGAATCCGGTGTAAAATTATCCAATGAACTTATTAGAGATCTTATAGATAATAAAATAATTAAGTAAGTGAAACTGCGGGTATAGGCTAGTATAGAAATAAGTAAGACAAGCCCTCGAAACCTTGAGAAATATATCGGCCTACCGCAACTCGTGTGACTATTATTGCCTATTATGTCGGACAGTGCTCCTCTCATACATAATAACATAATATTATAAGTGCGAAAGTAACTCTGTCTATCTGCTGCTGAACGGATTTAGATGAAATTTGGTATGGAGATAGTTTGAGATCCTGGCAAGGACATAGGATAGTTTTTATCTCCGAAGTTACTCCTTAAATGGGTGAAAGGGAGGTCGGAGGGAGAGGGGGGGGGGGATTTTGTATTTTTATAGGGTTTGTATGGTGTTGATAGATTTTTTTTTCATCTACTGAATTTTTAAAAATACTTTCTTCTTTGCTCCTACTGTGTCTGCACTAAAAATTGAAAAATAAAAACTTAAAAAAATAAATATATACTAATAATCAATTAAACTTTCAGATAATTTTAAATAAATAAAACCGACTTCAAAAAAGCACTAAGTAGAAAAAAATTACGAATAGGTTTTTTTTTTGAAAGTTTTTATTTATTTCTCTTTTTGCTAAACGTGATCTTAATTCCTACAGTAGTTAGTCTTCCTGCAAAATTTTAACAACAATATTTACTTGTTTTTACTTAATTAAAACTAGTTGAAATTTACATTTTGTTGTTGAATCTCGTGATCTACAGAAATGATAATATTTGTTTCCTCAAATGCAAAATTATACACCGTCCCCGACATTATGTATGTTTTTTTGTGTGTATGTTAAGCGATATCTTTGCCAATTATGTACCGAATTCCATGATTCTTTTTTAAATGCATAGGTTATCTATAATAATAATAAAGAAATTTTTATCCCGGAAATCATCCCCAAAGGGGATGAAAATTTGTACGGGGAAGCAACTCGTTGGTAACTTATATTTCAAGATCATAGTTGAATAAATAAAATAAATAAATAAATGAATATGTTGGGACATTAACACACAGCACCATCTAATTCCATGGTAAGCACAAAGCTTGTGTTATGGATACCAGATAGTTGATACACTACATATACATAACTTTAAATACATACATATTATGAATATAAACACCCATGACTAGAGTACAAACATTCGTGCTCATTACACAAATGAATGCCCCCAGCGGGACTCGAACCCGCGACCGCTAGCACAGCAAGTATGGTCACGACAAACTGAGCCAAACGTGTCGTCAAATAAATATAATAAATAAAAATATTTTGTTCTTTTCGGATTTTTTCGCGTATTTATTTTGACTTTTGGTTCCCGTCGTTTCAAACCACTGGAGGGATTTTAATGAAATTTGGTATGACGATAGCTGGTTAACCGGGTCAACATATAGGATACTTTTTACTGCGGGAAAATATCTCATCTCTGAGAAATCTATACTAAACGTTCAAACTTAAGAACGAACCCGAGCCGAGCGAGGGTGATTCGTTAGTTATTGTATATATCTGCAGATAATTTAAGGTCATTCTGTAAATAAAACCGCATCATGTAAATAAAGTGAGTCACTTTACTGGCGCCTTGGTACTTGTTTGTTAGTAAACAGGTACATGAGTAACGAAATGGAAGATAAAAGCGAGCTGATATAATATGTAGATATACTGTCTCCGTGGTCTAGTGGCTAACATGTACGGCTATAGAGTATAGATCCGGAGGTCTTGGCTTCGAGTCTTGAAACGAGATTGTTAAAAATTAGCTATTTAAAAAATAAATGAAAAAGAATATGTTCCTTATATTTTGAGCGAAGCGAAATTGCTAGTTTAAAAAAAAAACTAAAATGCTTAAAAGAATTAAATATATAAACGGACAGACAGAAATGTATGTCATAATTATACGTTTTTAATTGTGTTTAGAATTTATAAATGGTTGAATATGTTGGGCCATTAGCACACAGCACCATCTAGTTCCATGGTAAGCTGCGAGGCTTGTGTTATAGATACCGGATAGTTGATATACTACACATATATATAACTTTAAATACATACATATTATAAATATGACTGGAGTACAAACATTCGTGCTCAGCCACAGACAATACAACCCAGGTTAGGTTGTATTGTCGTGTGCTCATCACACAAATGAATGCGGGACTCGAACCCGCCACCGCTGGCATAGCTGGTAAGTTCACTACAAACTGAGCCAAACGCGTCGTCATAAAGATTCTAGATTAGATCAAACAGGTTTTATATGGAATGTGTCGGGTTTTCTCACTCAATATAGTATGGGATAAAAGAGCTAGCTAGCGTTTTCCAATTTATTGAGCTACTCTCGGATTGTCTTTTGACAATAATCAAGCTACTATTAAAAATATGAAATTTGGTATGTGTGTAGTGATGTAACAGAAAAAAGCGACTTAATTTTTTTTATGTTGAAAAAAAAACATGAAAAAAAAAACCTTAGTACCATTGCTTTTTTTAATAATTTTTTTTTTCATAAATAAATCTATAGGAAATTAATGTTTTAATGAGGTATGTTTATTAATTTCTTACGTTTTACTAAAATTAAATATTGAATTAGGTATAATGAATAGATTAAATAAAAATTTATTCTCTCTCTGTGTCAATGTCAGTACCACTCTCAGTTTCAGTGCCACCTACACTAGTCTTGCCCTTGTCACTGTCGGAATTTCCACATGTAATCTTGACACTATTAAACCAAAAGGTTTGTTTAAAAAAAAACAGAAAACTTTAACATGAACTCTTAAGTATTAATCTTTTACGGAAACTAACTTATTAATTTTTAATTCTGTACTCTTGAAAAAAAACATGCTCCAGAAAAAAAAACGGTTTTTATTTTAAGTTTTTTTTCACGATAGAAAAAAAAAGGTTTTTGCAACACTGTGTGTGTGTGTTTGTCACTCCTTCAAGATGAAATGGCTGGACTGTTTTGGATGAAATTTAATGCACATAAAGACCTGGAGTTGGCTAGTCTCAGTGACATTTTGTCAGAGGCCGAAATCGATTAGGATGACATCACTATGCTTGAGAATGTAACTCTGCTTGAGTTGAGATGTCCCTAAGTACATACGTTTTAACGGTCAGTATAGAATAGATAAACTATATATTATATTATGATATATAGCCTATAGCCTTCCTCAATAAACGGGCTATGTAATGCAATTTTCAAATCGAATTAGTTTCTGAGATTAGCGCGTTCAAACAAGCAAACAAACAAAAAAAATCTTCCTCCTTATAATATTAGCATAACTAATAAGTGTCTTGAAATTCATTTTGTTTTAAGACATTTTGAATAGAATAAACTTTAGAAAGATGTTTTTCTTAATTAATTTCACTTTGAATGTAAATATTTTGGTAATTTATTAAAACTTTAAGTCCTCTTAGTAAAATTGTTTTTTTTTTTTAAATTCATAAAGGCATATGTTCTTTTCAGCCCAAAGTCGCCACCGAACAGCCCCAACCTCGAGCCATCCACTGAAGATGAACTGAAAGGAGTTTACATTAACTGCTGGAGAGTGAGTGTTGTTTTTTTTTCAAGTTCAACCCTATTTTAATTTTTGTAGTACAATATTTCTTTTATGTTTATTGATTTGGAAAAATATATATGCCAATAGAATTATGATTAAGTACAAAAAAGTAATGGTATAATGGATTAGCATAAAATAAATATTCTTCGTACGTAAATATAATGGTGAAGAACTTTCGGAGATTTTTATTTACGGATAATTTAACGTTTTCATTTCTAGAGTTCCAAATCCAAATGGATACATTGGAACTCTAGTGATTTCGTCATGTCCGTCTGTCTGTTTGTCGCAGCCATTTTATTGAAAGGCTATTGCTAATGTAGCTTAGATTGCTCAAATAAAGTAGTAGATGCCTCATGTGTATTACTAGAAAATTCTGTAGTGAAATTATAATAAAATAAAATATAGGCAAAGTAAGAAAATATGTAAATCAATAATTTATATATATACGAGTAACCAAAAAAATAATGTTTTTTTTAATATAATTGGCACGCGTTCCAAAACTATTCGTCCGATTTTGATGAGACTTTGGTGAGTTGTTCTGCGTAGGTAGGTAAAATGAAATGAAATTTATTTATTTAGTATCAAATTCCTATAAGTATACAGTAAATAACAATGGCTACGATGATACTGCAAAAGTATAAACTGCGTTGCAGATATCAACGCCCGCCTCCGTACAATAATTAAACTATTTTAAAAAAACTAAAAAACAATAGATAATGATGATGTATGTGTGAGTGTGTGTGTGTGTGTATGTGTATGTGTGTGTATATGTGTGTGTGGGTCCGCAAAGGTTCCCAAAAGAAAGACTTTCTCTGTATGTTTTTCCTTTATGTCCTAAACCATTTATGTTCAGGGACTCGTCGTATTTTCATAGAGACATTTGTTTTTTCAGGATGACTCCAATGACTGGGTGTGGGAGTGGAGCAGTCGGCCTGACCAGATGCCACCTAAGTGAGTGTTTTACTACTTCTAGTGAGAATATCTTAACAGAAAAACTCAGTTAATAAATTTGGCCCGATCCGGGACTCGAAACCAGGATCTTGTATCACCAGCCGTGTCTGCTAGCCACTAACCAGACCACCGAGACAGTTAATAATTGTAATTTTTTCCATAAATAAAACGTTAGTTAATTTATAAATCTCTTAATTATAAATCACTAATGTAATTGACTGGTTTCGTAGTTACCTGCATGGACGTCGTCAACGAATACGAGTACAAGATTCGTACTCAGACTGGCTTCCAGTCTATTTTTATTAGCAATATCTGTCAACACATCTCTTCTCTCTACCACCTTTATGCAGATGATTTGCAAATTTATAGTCAATCTAGAATTGTTGACTTACCTAATACAATTGACGATATTAACTACAATCTTTCAAAAATTACCACGTGGAGTGAGTCGTTTGGACTACAATTAAATCCTTCGAAAACTCAAGTTATAATCATTGGCAGTCCTAAACTCATATCTAGCATTGACTTCTACACTCTTCCACCTGTGGTGTTAAACGGCGTGAGCATACCTTATAGCAAAACCGTTAAAAATCTTGGTATTATTATGGATCAGAACTTATCATGGGTTTCACAGGTAAGTGAGGTAAGCAGGAAGATGTTTAATTCGGTAGCATCGCTTCGACGTTTGCATAACTTTCTTCCAATCTCCACTAAAATTGCGTTAGCACAATCGCTCCTATTACCAATTCTTGACTATGCTGATATCAGTTACCTTGATATTAAAGAGGAGCAATTAAATAAACTTGAGAGACTCCAAAATTTTTGTATTCGGTTCATATTTGGTTTACGTAAATATGACCATGTCTCTAATCTTCGTAAAAAGCTCAAGTGGCTCCCTATTCGTCTTCGCAGAAATACTCATATACTTCATCTTCTTTACTGTATTCTGTTCGATCCGTCCACTCCAAATTACCTTAAAGAACGTTTTGAATTCCTTGGAGATTCCCATTCTCGCCTTCTGCGTTCTGCCCAAAATTTAATCCTTAAAATTCCTTCCCACTCCTCTACCTTTTATGGCAACTCCTTTAGTGTTACGGCCTGTCGTCTTTGGAACTCCCTTCCCCGTAACGTTAGGGATGCGAAATCTCTAATGATTTTTAAAAAACGTCTAAAAGAACACTTTTATACATTTTAATTCCTTCGGATTGCTGCATTATTATTTATTCTGAAATTTACTCTTAAATTATATGTACTGATATATGTATAGCTATTATCCTTATTTGTACTAAAATATTTCTTGCCTTTCATGTGTGTATATATATATATATTTAATCACTAGTTAGGTACCCTGACTTTGCTCACTCTCGGAGAGTTCGTTAGACTTTTAACTCTTATTTCATCCCCGTTAAGTGTTAGTTTAAAAAATTAAAATAAATCCGCGAAATCTGAAAAGTTAGTTTTATTTTAAAATGACAAATATTCGCGTAAATCGAAAAAAAAAAATAAAAAAAATATCATGTCGCCTCCAGGGACTGGCGTTTCAAGCACCCACAAAGCGCGCGAGGCCCTCCTTCTGCCACCTCCTCCATTGAGGTGTTGGAACAGCTCGCACCAGCTCAGCAGGTCAGTTGGTATACACTAGCGTTGCTTCCATGCTCTGTCTGGGTTCTTAAACTATTAATAATGTCCTGAACGAATTCGGCCACGGCGGCCAATCTCATTCAAACTAGCTAACTGCAGGAGATATTATACACTATAGTGCAGACACAAGGGCACTTTCTATTCTTGTCACTCTCACACTCCGTTAGGACGACACGAGACACGACCGGTGGGAGTTAAGGCGCAGGACCGATGTGACAAGTGATGCCTCGTTACGGGGGTGAAACACCGCCAACTTCCCAACTCCGGGCTGTTACTGGAAATATCTTAATAGAAAAACTCTGTAATCAAACTTGGTCCGACCCGGGACCCAAACCCTGGACCTCCGGATCTGCAGTCGTGCTAGCCTATGTGCTACTTTGATGTATGAGCTGTATTGTTGTAAAGTTTCATCAAAATCCGTTCAATAGTTTTTATATGAAGGAGTGACAAATGAATTGCTCGTTTAATATTATAGATTGTGCACTAATAGGTACCTTTTATTACTAACAGTAGCTTATATGTTATCTCCATATCTGTCTGTCATCGATCCAAAAAGTACTAGATATAACTATCCCATACAAGTTCTCACTGAAGTATGGATTATAAATAGATAAATATGTTGGTACATTAACACGCAGCACCATCTGGTTCCATGGTAAGCTACGAGGCTTGTGTTATGGATACCAGATAGTTGATACACTACACATATATGTATAACTTTAAATACATACATATTATAAATATATATGTATTTAAAGTTATGTATGTAATTATATATTATATGTATAACAACAGGGCCACTGTCTGTCCGTGCGCCGCACGTGCCTCTTCAGCCGCGGCGCCATCGCGGCCGTGCTCGTCACCAACATTGTGTCGCTGCTGCTCGGAGCTGGCATCGGGTGAGTTGTCTCCTCATTCCACCCTTTTCGGTGTTAAACAGTCAATATTCCACCCTTTGGGTGGATTTTTCCTTTTGATGATGATTATGAATGTCTGTCTGTGTACCGTCTTATTTGGTAACTATAGAAAGTGTCATTATTCAACCATTTGTGTGGTTGTTTTTTAATTTTTATGAATGTTTTATGAGGGAGATGGTTATGAATGGTGTAGGGACTTGAGAATTGTTGTAAATCATTTTTCCATCTTTGGAGGTGGTTTTTTCTTGATTACTATTATAGTTATTAATAGATATAATATTAGTATAAATTACTTCTTCACTTTATATTCACGTAAAGGAAAATTTGTGTAAAAAATATGCGAAAGTTATTACTGATATATATACAGACATACAAACTTATATTACAACAGATACAAACATAAAAACTTTCGCATTTAATTAGTAATAGACTATGTAGTGCTTCCCTAGTTGCCTAACAGTAGCCTATATGTTAAACCAGCTCATAGTCTGAGTACAAATTTTATACAAATCTGTCCAGCCGTTTTGACGTGAAAGAGTAACAAACATACACACACATACATACAAACTTTCGTATATGTAATACTAATGGTTTGACAGTATGACAATTTGAAAAAACTAAATACAGATTTAAAATATTTGAATATCTTTACAGGGTGTGGTTGAGTAAGAAGGGCATGCTGCCGCCCAGACTCATCATTCTGAATTAGAATTAAGACTGAGTTGGCGTAATTTGTCTGTGTTGCTATGGTTTTGAGATGAAATTAAAAAAAGTCATAATGTTCTGTGAATATGGCAACACCTCTGAGTTATCTTTTACATAGTTCTCGTTTGGCATAATAGATATATTGTCTTTGTCATAATAAGAAAGTGTATAGATTAAAGAAATCTGGTATTTGGTGGAGACTACAAAAAAAAATGCAGCTAGATTGCCATAAGTAAAATAAGAAGATTTTTTTTTATAAAGGAAATCGATTGAATTGCTTTTAGGATGAAAGTGTTTCTGCCTTTGCCAATAATAAGTTAAGGAAAAATAAAAACTTTTTGAAATCCATAAAAAAAAAGATATACACAAGTTAACTGTATTTTTAAGGCTTAACAAACTTTAGTTTATGTTAACAATTATTATGAAAGAAAAATCTATATGTCGGGTGTCTTTTTATGATGTATAAGCCTATTAAAAAAAGCACTAGATACACAACCCCATGCAAAAGTTCTCTTAAAACTGTCACCAATTGTGTTTAGGTAATTATTCCGGTTGAAATAAATATACAACAATGTAAATTGAACCTTACATGCAATGCTTAAAGTTGTTTTCACAAGAAAAATTAAAAGCGCGCTCAAATGTTTAAAATGAGCGCTCATTCGGTGAGGACATTTTTTGTCGCTGATTGTGTATCTAGTACTTTTTTGATCGATGGTAAGTAAGGGCTTTATAGTTTAAAAGTGTTTTCCTTGAGGTTAGTTTTTTTTTAAATAAATGTATCCTACTTTATTATTTTTTTGTCAAAAACATAGCAATATAGATAAAGGTCGTTTAGGTGTATTGAAGTGAATAAGTATGGTACGGCTGTCGCATTTTTTATAAAAAAAAAATTTTTTTTTTTATCAAAAGTGATACACCCTATTTATGTTAAGGTATGTTCAATTTGTATTTATATTAGAAAAAAAGTGATTTAATCTTCTTTTTTTGTTGAAACAATTGTAGAAAGAAGTTATGACTTACAAAGTTTATATATGTTCTTTTATTTTTCAAAATACATATCAAATAGTATCTTTTTTACCTAGTATAAATACAAAATTGGATGTGGTTTTGGGTTGTAAGTTTAATGTCTATAAAAAAATGGAATTAAATAAAAAAAACACATTTTTTTTCTATGGACATAAAATTTATTCTCCTCAAATAGACTGCTAGATGAGAGTTAAAATATAAAAGGAAAATGTAAAAAAAAAAAACAAACGTATTTTAAAACTTAGAATGTTTTGTATTTTCTTACAGTCCTTCTCTTTTTCATGTTTTTTTTAAACTAATTTGTTGATATATTTGAATCAAAAAGTGTTTTTACTTTTTTTTTAAGAAAAATATATCAACAAATAGATTAAAATTAAAATTTTTAAAAGTCCTAGTCTTAAGTATTTCCATTTTTTCGGCTTTAAATACTTTGTTTATTGATCACTGAAGCTGTGTGACAAGAGTAACTCCAAAACTGCATTTTTTTAATATATTTTTTTAATCTACGATTTCTCTTTTTTTCTCTTCTGTTGAAATCTTCTTTATTATCTATCTTCTTTCTCGTTCTTAACTGATTTTGTCGCACAGTTGTTTATAGTTAAAGTAAATAAGTTGACAATTCAAAAAGAATGGTTTCAATTTATTTTATTTAAATAAAAAAAAAATTTACAATTTTTATTTCATGATTTTATTCTTCAATAACTAATATATAAAAATTAAATAATATACATTTATTTTTGTTGGTCATACAGACTTGTCAACTTGCTTACTTATTGTACCTCAGACTAAAGAATTCTATAGATAAAATTCAAGTCAAATTGTAGCGTGATTTGCTGTAGCTACTATTCTCGATGTTGCCACATACATGGTTTATTTTATTTATTATTTTATTATGTTGTTGTTTTTTAAGCATCAGTTCTGTTTAATTTTTTTCTTTATTATAATAAAATCCGTGAGCTATTTTTATTTAATAACATTTATTTATTTATCACTCAATATACAAACTGTCACTTGTATACTATATTAAAACATTATTGTTTGGCTTCATGTTTAGAGAGATACACTGTCCGAATTATTCCTTAGTCTGAGTAATAAACATACAATTTATGTAACTTTCCTTTTAAAATAGTGATTATAATGGCTTTATTTATTGTCTTAATAATAATAAAAATATAGTTTTCTATGTTATTTTTTTTTACTGAAGATTGAGTTCTAGATATTTTTTTTAATTCAGAGCCAAAAGCGTGTGCATGCTAAAAATAATATTAAAAATGTGACAATCTTTTTATCTTTAATTTTTTTTATTTTTTCTCTTTCATAAAATGTGCAAAGATAAAAATCACTAAGTCCTATTTTAATATCAACAAACAAATAGTTCATTTACCAAAAAAATTGTATTAAAAAGGTCGTTTTGTATAATAGTATAATTAAGGAATATAAAAACATAATATAAGATTTTTTTAACTGGTAATTATTAATTATTTTTATATGACCGGTAGTTGGTGCATACGCTTTAGCAAAGTCTGCTCAAAATGGAACTCTCATTTTAATTATTAATTTTCTGTTTTAGAAAATTGGAATTATTTGTAATTTCATTAGTATCATTATTGTATATAATCTGTGGTCATTGTAATCGATAGTTTAAGAGCTTGGAATTAAAGTATGCATTTTTATTGTTTTGTTTTATTTAAATTAAACCCCTCTATACTATATATGTATATATTAATATTATAAAAAGGCAGTTTGTTTGAACGCGCTAATCTCAGGAACTACTTGAAAGATTTGAAAAATTCTTTCTGCATTAGATAGCCCGTTTATTGAGAAGGCTATATATTTATCATCTCGGAAAAATGTAAGGTTTCCTTGGGATAGATTTGTTTTTGCCTAGGGGTGAAACCAAAGCGAAGCCAGGGGTAATCGCTAGTATTTTGATAAAATTTTACAATGATTAAATATTTGAAGCGAATTTATAGACAATTGTAGTAAACCTTAGAACTAACACACTCGGTTGTGTCTTTAGATGCCACAACTATAATTAAAAAACTAAAACATCTATCCCATGGGAACCGGGGAACATTTTCCCGGGATAAAAGTAGCCTATGTGTTATTCTAGAATAATCTATCTATGTGGAAGATCTGATGCTCAGGTGACGGATCAGGCGCAAGTCTGACAGCAGTACGCTCTTTGGTTATGTGTGGGTTTTTATCATAGCCTCGATGATGTAGTGGCTAGCATGTACGGTATTTCTGGAGGTTTGGGTTAGAGTTCCAACTCGTGCCAAGTTTAGTTATTGAGTATTTTTGTTCAGAAAGAGAAGAATTGGGAAGTTAAAATATCGTCCAATTGGAATTAAGAGTGACAGGAATACAGTGCGTGTCTGCGTGTACACTTGTGCACTATAATATCTCCTGCGCAATTGCCTGGTGAGATTGGCCGCCGTGGCAGAAATCGGTTACGAGGACATCATCATCACAGCCAATTTCCCAATCTCTCCTTTTGGTTATATAGTGACAGGGAAACTCAATAACTGCGCTTTATTATTTATTGAGTATTTTTGTTCAGAGTTCATGCTAAACTTGGCACGAGTTGGAACTCTAACCCAAACCTCCAGAAATACCGTACATGCTAGCCACTACATCATCGAGGCTATGATAAAAACCCACACATAACCAAAGAGCGTACTGCTGTCAGACTTGCGCCTGATCCGTCACCTGAGCATCAGATCTTCCACATGGATAGATTAGTCTGGAATAACACATAGGTTACTTTTATCCCGGGAAAATGTTCCCCGGTTCCCGTGGGATAGATGTTTTAGTTTTTTAACCCAAGACTAGAATCTAGGACCACAAATAGGTTCTTAAGAAGACCTTAAAATGATTTACCAAATAGAGGATAAATTAAAACATAAAATACTAAAATATAGTTAAAATAAAAAGATTTGTATACACAAACCTTAAAACAGGTAAAAATATAATGTTTATCGTCACATAGTGTAGGTACTTTTATTTATTCTCCAGATAACAGAAAGAATATTGTCCTTCTAAATTTCGACTTGGAGCAAAGTTTGATTGGTTATTTACACTTTTATTAAACCCCACCGCTGGGCGCGGGGCTCCCTTCAATACCAAGGGGATCAGACCATAGACTACCACACTGGCCAAGGCCTGTTTGGTGGACTTCACATATCTTTTGAAAACTAGTTAGGTTCCCTCAAACATGTAGGTTTCCTCACGATGTTTCTCTTCACCGTAAGGCAAGTGATAATCATGTTGAAAATGATTCGCACAAGACAATATCATTCCGGAATTTGAATCGCTTCACTCGGTTTCCCAAGCGAGCGTCTTACCACTGGGTTACTACTGCCTTTTTGTGAATGATGTACTGTAAACTGTTTGATTAAATATTTTGATATGGCTACACTAGACTGTGAAAGGTTAGAAAGGCCCAAAAACGTTTTGTAATATCAAAATGCACAATATTATAGTATTTTTATACCATATCACACCCCGGACGTTTTAACTTTATGATTATCATCACAGATTATAGTATAATATAATACACCAGTAAAACTGTATTGAGACGATTGAAGTAGTATAAAACTGAATAAATTATATGTAACAAACCTTCAAGTCAACGTATTTATTATTAAAATATATATTAATTTTGTTAATTCATATGGAAAACATTAATAATAAATAAAGTATATCTTCATTTCAATTAATAATTATTATAAAAAAAATATATTCATATTTAGTAAACTTATTACTTTAGTTGAATTATGATGATTGCATTAACGAAACGCAACTTTTCTAATCTGTAGCCACACTAATTGTCATAATCCATGGCGGATAGCCTTACAACAAAACATTAAATCATTTATTTAACAAATAAAATGTCTACAGTCGTGTCTGACTGTTTCACTATCGGCAGCATAGTCGCTACCAGGACATGCTATAACGAAGACATTGAAGGTGAAGTGTTAGCTTTTGATCCTCAAACTAAAATGCTGATTTTAAAGTGCCCCTCGTCGAGTGGGAATCCTAAACGCCACGATGTGAATATTGTCAATTTATCGTTAGTCAGCGACGTCCAAATCAAAAAGGAAGTGACCACCGTTCCTGAACCACCACAATCTTTAAACTTGCACAGGCTCAACACTAGGGTCAGAAATTCTATCGAAAATAAGAGGAGACTCGTAAGTAGCTTTTCATGGGACATGTTACTCATTTTTAACACAAATAAATGATTTTTTACCACTAACTTAACAAATGTAATTGTTTGATAAAATTTCCTATCTTTTTGGAGCTTTGGGCTAAATTTTAAAAGTGAAAGCTATATCACTTTCATTTAGGTACCATTAGTTCTTTAAATAAATACAATTTTTAATGTCGCTTAGTTGTTTTACAGCGTTTTTGGAACATTTTTTATATCAATAAAAATAATGCATTTCAAACTTGTGTCAATATGGATGATGAAATTTAAGAGTGTGATGGTGAAATAGTAATATCTTGAATACTTTCTACTCTCAGTCTTGTAATTTAGAGCTTAATTATAATTGTTAATATATTAGTGACCTGCTTTGCTTCAGTTTAGTGATAACTTCATCTAACTCATTACTGAGTAACATTAAAATATGGATATTTCTGTATTATTAAAATATTCTACACAAACCTTATGAAACAAATTCTTCAGAATCAAGGTTATAGTGAAACTACATGTAATGTGCATTGCAATTATACCTTATCTGTTACAAAATTCAAAATAGTTTGTACATATTTTCTTAATTTAAATAAGTAATATTTAGCTACAAAAATAGCTATAAAAAAGAAATAAATAAAAATATTTGTCATTGGATTGATATATATAAAAAAAATGTAAGAAGAGTATGTAAGCCTAAAGAAATATAATACTTTATTATATCTGAATATAATTTCATTTAATTTCCCATTTCGGAACATTATATTTAAATAATGAAGTTAAAAATGTATCTTCAACATTATTTTCTCTAATTAATTTTATAAAAACATAATGTACTACTGGTTTGCCTTTGCTTTGACCAAATCGCCTATCCCTATTAACATTGTTGGATATGCAAATTTGTCATTTTCTTTTTATTTCACTAATCACTCTTAAAAAGTCTCTTCTTTTAGTAGCTGCAACAAAAAAATATTTTTTACGAGTAGTTTTTAAAACAGCCACAAGTAATTTTTGTTAACCTAACTTGTACATTAAAAAAATATCAACAATTCAAACTTTGATGCACTCTCCTGTAAAGTTGCCGATTTTCACATCCGACAATGTTAATAGGGATAGGCGAAATGTAAAGTGACATACATACATGTGCACAATCATTATATTATTAATTCCATTTACCACCTCTTCGCTTGGGTGTTTTCCTAGGTATGTTTTATTTTTAGTGGAACTCCAACTCTTTATCAAAAATTAAAGTAGCCTAAGTCACTCCTTATAACATCAGATATCTGCCAGTGAAAGTTCCATCAAAATTAGTCCCACCATTTCGGAGATTAGCCAGTCAGAATCAAATATATATCATATATACATATGTAAATAATAATGAACTGCTGTTCATTGGTAAGCCCATCATTTAAGAATGACTGAACTGGTAAGGATGACGTTATAGGGAAAATTATTTTGAAAAAGTTACCTTATAATTAGGAAAATGGGGAAAACATGAGAGTGATTTTTGTAAAGAATTTTTGAACTTAAATATATCACAAATTTTATTGAAATTGTGATAAAAAAATCTATTGGGTCATTAAATTAATGATTTTAAAGAAAACCTTTAAAAAATCAACAAAAAAAATGATAATAAAACTGACATATTTTTCATAGCTTCTGAACAAAGCTGATAAGTTTACTTGTTAAATTATTTTTATATTATTATTATTAAATCTATACTATATTAATATTATAAATAGGCAATGTATGTTTGTTTCAACGCGCTAATCTCAGAAAGTACTAACCGATTTGAAAAATTGTTTTCACATTAGATAGCCCGTTTATTGAGGAAGGCTATAAGCTATATATCATATAATATATAATATATCTATTGCATACTAACAGTTAAGACATACATAGTGACGTGCCCGAGTGAGGCTAGGGTGAGTCGCTAGTTATTAATATTACTGCAAACATAACTGTATAATAATAATAATAATAATCTATTAAAATTTTTAGGTGTCCGCACTCTCAGCATGCCTAGACCCCGAGGGTCAGAGGCTCTTCCTCGCAATTGCAAGAGTGATAGATGACGTCTCTTGGGCGGGGCAAAGCATCAGAGTGTATAATGAAGTTACCATCACACCACCGTACAAGGTAAGATTGTAGTAACATTAGCGGCTCGTCCTGGCTTTACTCAGGGTCGCCTCTAGGAAAACAAAAACAAATCTAACCCACGGGAAACGTACATTTTTCCGGAATAAAAAGTAGGCTATGTGCTATTCCAGACTATTAATCGATCTCTGTGCTAAATTTCATCCAAATCCGTTCAGCCGTTCTGGTGAGATTTATTAACAAACATCAAAATATCTGTCTAAACTTTCACATTTATAATATTAGTAAGAAGTAAGATATCTCGCCGATCTAGCAGTGGAACTTTAATACGCAAAATATATATCTCACCGATTTGATGCTGATTGCAGGAAGTGGATAGTGGAACTCTTCAATGGCTACCATTTACACCATAGAGTTTGGGCTCATTTGATTTGTTTTAGCGAGTCCCATGCTTACAGATGGTCAAATCAATGTTTTTTTTGTTATAGGTGGAAAACGTAATAGGGGAGCAAGATTCCAAACCATACAACTACATACGTAAGTTCGTTGAGCGCCATTGGCGAGACCACCGCGAAGCCAACTGCTCCAGACACCAGTAAAATATCTATAAATAAATATACATGTATGTATGTATGTATATATGTATGTATGTATGTATGAAACATCCGTTTAATAGAGCATTGTCATTTTAGCGAATTATCTGTTTTATTTTGTGTCATTTTATTGGTGTGAATTAAAAAAATATCTAATTTTTTTTAATATTGTCGAAATTTTCCACAAAACATTTGTTTTTTTGTTGTTTTTGTGCTTTGAAATTATTTTTCTACGACATTTTAAAGTGATTCGTAACGTGACTATGTTCTATCAAAATGGGTATATAAATGTCGTTATTAAAATATGGTGTTTATATATTAAATAATAATATTTTTGTTTTTGCGACACAAATACACCAAAAATTAATACTTTCTTAGATTTACGCGAATACTTGACATTTTAAATAAAACTATCTTTTCAAAAATTGAAAAAATGGCACTAAAGTACCTTACAATATTTTAACTTTTAACTTTAAACATTTTTATATAATTTTAATTAGCTTTATAATTGAATTCAATTTTCATCATCTCATTTTGTTAATTGTGGGTAGGCTGTCTGTAACAACTATATAATACCTTAGAGACATCTAACACCTCAGTCTCTCCCGTGACCATGATTGCTGTAAAGCATTCGAAACGTCGGGAACCAAAAATCAAAATAAATTCGCGAAAAAATCCGAAAAGATAATTTTATTTAAAATACACCAAAAATTGTTTTTTTTTGTAAATTACAGATTATATAATTTTAAAAAGTATTTTTTAAAATTATACTCTTTTTAGACCGTTATAGAAAGTATATGATGAGAGTCAAATTTATACAATGCGACAGTTTTAGACAACAGTATGAAGTTAGTTGTTATTGGCTACAGTGTGAAGTTAGCTGTTAAATTTCACTGTGATGAGTGATGTCTATATTCAAGTTTTTTTTTTTGGAAAACACCATATTGTAATAATACATACAGTCTAATATATATGAAATGTCTGTACATTGAAAGAATATATAGTATCTTTATATATAATTATTATTTTATAAAATTTCAAGCTTGTTTTTTCCCCAATGTTTTACAGATTTTTTTTCTTTAAACAACCCTTGAACAAAATCTATAGAGATAAATAAAATTGAAGCGTCTATGTGTAATGTCAAAATAACTGCTTTTTACTAAATACATATGAAATGAAATTTTTGTCTGTCTGTTTGTTCCGGCTAATCTCCGAAACGCTGTACTGATTTTGACGGGACTTTCACTGGCAGATAGCTGATGCTATAAGGAGTAACTTAGGCTCCTTTTATTTTAGAAAAAGTATTAGGATTCCGCTCAAAAAAAAACGCGAGGGTAAGTCGCTGGTCCTAAACAAAGAAAAAAGTTTCCTATTTTAATTATGAATATAAAAATCAGTCTTTTAAACAAACCATGTAATATTGTTTTGGAAAAAGCGAAAGGATAAAAATATTATTTGAAATAAAAAAAAAAACTCATACAAAAAATATATAAAAGACATTTCTTTAAAAATATTTTTTAATTTAAAACATATGTATGTATTACCAAATTCTATCTTTCTTCGAATTGTTTTTAGTTGTTTATATAAACTCTGGCAACTTTTTGTTATATAGACAAGTGTTGTCATTATAAAAAAAAATTATAATCTGTAACCTTTTTTTTTGTCCCAGATAATTTGGATGAGCTGAATTAATTGTTGTTTTTCCAAAATTAATAATATTTGGAAAGTTATTGATAAAACATATATTTTTGAACACCGAAAGTAATTTTCAAGTTTTTTTTATAATGGCAACTTTTTTCTGTAAATTTTGAGTTAGCTTTGGAGTTGTTTAGTATCTTACTATTTATACAATGTTGGATTAAGTAATTGAAAAATATAAAAAAAAAAATGCAACATCTGTGTTTTTTTTATTGTCTTCTACTTCCCAATACTTGCCTTTTATTTCATTGTAGTTAGAGTTAAACTTTGTGCAAATTTCTTACAATATAATAAAAATCTAAATATAATACTTTCTTAGATTTACGCGAATATTTGACATTTTAATTAAACTATTTTTTCGGATGTTTTCGCGGATTTATTTAGATTTTTTATTTTTTGAACTCATTTTGTTATTTGTGGGTTGTTGCTGTCTGTAGCAACTATATAATGACCTTTGAGACGTCTAAAACCTTCGTTTTTCCCGTGACCATGTGCGCTGTAAAACATTCGAAACGTCGGAGACCAAAAATCAAAATAAATCTGCGAAAAAATTGGAAAAGACAGTTTTATTTAAAAAATCTTAATATAGTTTATTCAAATAGACTTTTATAAGGACCTTTGAGTCGTAACTTTTTACTTTTAAAAATTTTAATGTCAGTATGTCTGTCTATGAGGAAGCTACCACCGGCTTGGAAGGCAGTTCAGGAACACTACATATTAGTACTGATGCCTCATTCCATACAAATTCATTGGGCTTCCATAATTCGGGCTATTGTTCAGACTTTTTTTATATTTAACTGTACACATATTTTATGTTTTTACGACGGTAAATCAAAAAGTTCTTTGGAATCAATATAAAAAATGCCAAAAATCGAACAAAAATATTTTATTTTTCTTCATAATTTCCCTCCAATGCAATAACATTTAGAATAATGTGTTTCTAAAATTTTTATTCCTTGCAAAATAAAACTTTCCCAACTCGAAAAACTCGTCTACGGGAGCCATAGAAATTTCCAAACGTCCCTTTTTGTTTTCGTCGGTTAACATTCGTGGCACCCATCTTGCCGACACTGTTTTGAACCCCAATAATCTTGGTTTAGGGCGTAAGAGATCCTGCGACGCTCACTCTCACTTTTTTAGTGGGTAGTACTGTTTTGAAAGTGGTATGTCCCACATAACAAAAAATGGTATGCGTAAATGAATTTCCCAACATTAAAAATTATATAAGAAAGACGAAAATTGTTTTAGATCTTGTGAAGATATATAACATACAAAAACATACACTGGACTTGAGTACCTCTTTTTCTATAAAGGCAATCAAAAATAAAACAAAAGTTCAATAACATTTATTCAAGAAACAACTACATTATACATGATTTAACTACAAGTTAAATATTCAATAGCAATAAGTTTTGTACTACATTATGAGAAATATAGAATAAAAATAACTTAATTAAAAAAAATCTAAGGCAGACATGTGTGATCTTATAAGCTCAAAATTAACAAAAAAAAAACAAACTGTCAATATCAAAATGAAAATGTCAAAATAATTATTTTTATTATTAACAAGAAAATTGAGTTGAATTGAATTAATATTTTATATTTCATCATTTATAATCTATACTAATATTATGAAGAGCAGCTTCTTTATAAGTTTGTTTGTTTGTACGCGCTAATCTCAGGAACTACTAATCCAATTGGAAAAATTCTTTCTACATTAGATAGCCCGTTTATTGAGGAAGGCTATAGGCTATATATAATCATGCCACTATCCAAGGGAGCTGAGCAGTAATCATGATGATGATGATGTTCTCCTAGCCGATTCCGGCCACGGCGGCCAACCTCATTGAGATTAGCCAACTGCGCAGGAGATATTATAGTGCACAAGTGTATGCGCAGACACAACGTGCACTCTCTATTCCTATCACTCTCATACTCCGGTGGGACGACACGAGACACGACCGGTGAGAGTGTCGGCGCAGGACCGACGGCTTTACGTGCTCTTCGGGGCACGGGGGTGAAACACCGCCAACTTCCCAACTCCGGGCTGTTACTGAGACTTACTATACAGAAAGACTCAATAACTAAACTTGGCCCGACCCGGGACTCGAACCCAGGACCTCCGGGTGTGCAGCCGTACATGCTAGCCACTACACCACCGAGGCAGTAATCATAAATGTCAACAAATTGGGCAGACTTCCATACATTATTGTATAGGGACTTACTAGGGGGCTTTTTCACTGCAAAAGCAAAATTAGAAGGAATATTCTGTATGCTCTATTTATCTAATATTTTTGTTTTGAGCTTATAAGGTCTTTATTTCATTGAAATTACATAATAATTAATGTCATTTGTAAATATGAAAGTTTGAAATTATAATTTTAGATATATTGACAATAATATTTTTGAAGTAAAACTTTATATACAGGGTCATTTTTAATTTACTGAAAACCTTTTGGGAATATACTATTTAATTCATAACAACAACATCTGTAACAAGAAAAAATAATATTTCTTAAATTTTTATTTTAATACAAAAATAAAAATAATTTTTTTGCACCTTCTAAACTTTTCATCTGGCCAAGATTAAATAAGCAAGTGCGGCTTCCTACACCCCTCCACCCTTCCCCCTCCACCGGACACGCACTTTCTTTTGCTAATGCTGGACTATTACCGTTTAGAAGGTGCAATAAAAATATTTTTTTTTGTTAAATTTAAGATATATTATTTATTTTTTCTTACAAATGTTGTTGTTATGTTGTAAATAGTGTATTCCCAAAAGGTTTTCAGTAAATTAAAAATGACTCTGTATAGTAACTATATATTGACAATAATATTATTGAAGTAAAACTAGTTTAGGCATGACTGAGGGGCGAGTCATACATTATGAAAATAAGCATCGCGGAAATGAGACTCAAATTTATTATTAATAATTTTTTTTAAAGTATATTTATATTTTCATAATTATTATTATATTTTGATTTGTTTTAACGTAATTCCGACAGCGGCCACAGCGCCAAAGAAGTTTTACTTCAACCTCACGTAAACTTTACACGCACAATTTTTTTTAAATCAAAGCATTTTATTGCTGAATTTAGTATAAAAAGACACATTTTTTAGCTAATTTTAACAAATTATTATTTATTAAAAATTATGTTAATGCCTTTTCTGAGTTACGTGTGCTTGCTAGAAATATATTCGAAGATTTTTTTAATATTTAGGTTATACAAGAGATTTTTTATTATTTTAAACAAAAAAAATGAAACAAATCATTAATTAAAAAAAATGTCTTTCCTAAATAACATGAAAAGAAATCAAAAATTAAAATCAATTTTCAAACTACACAAAAAAAAGGCAAAATATTGAATTAAAAATAATTTATTATTCACAAAAAAAAAAGAAAAAAAAATCGTTTCTTTTTTAATTTCGTAATTTCAGCTTTTCTATCAACTATAAGACGTATTAATATTCTACTGAAATAGAACAGTAACAGCATTTAGTTGACTAATTTAGTAACATAATTGCTTGGAAACAATCCGGTCATTCCTCGAAGTTCACCTGAAAAAAGAAAAATTGTTAATATTATTATTCCGAATTCTTTTCCTATAATAAAAGTAGCCTAAGTTACTCCTTATAACATCAGCTATCTGCCAGCGAAAGTCCCGTCAAAACAGGTCTAGCCGTTTCGGAGATTAGCCTGAACAAATAGACAGACAGACAAAAATTTTAAAAACTTTGTTTTTTTAAGTACCGTATATAATTTCATATGCATTTAGTAAAAAGCTGTTATTTTGACATAACACACAAACATTTCAATTTTATTTATCTGTATAGATTTATTAATCATTCATAATAAATTTTAATTTACCATTGTTTATATTTTTCTGATTAATTCCCTAATAAAAAAAGTTTATAATATTTTCTACAAAAAAAAAACTATGAATATATGAAAATAAATATAATACACAAAAAATAAAAATATCACCATTCATCTTAAGCTATCGTCTATCCTATAATCATAATCAACCATATATCGTGATATCATATACATATATAATAAAAAAATAATTGTAAGCTGTCTGTACATGGAAGATATTTGGAAAAAACTATTATACTAGTAGTCTTTATTAACGCAATGGAACCCAAAATAATGATTTTTAGATTTTTTGTCTGTGCGTTTGTGCGCGCTAATCTCGGAAACGGCAATCTCGGAATGGGATTTAGGTGCGGTTTCACTAATATATTGTGGTAAGCTTCACTTAACATTTAATATTTGTTTTATTTCAAACGGTTCATAAATATAAATCTTATGTCAATTTAAAGTATCACCTAGAGGGTGAGTCAATTATATAATCATAACAAAATGTCTACCATAAATAAGATTAAAACAAATCAAAAATTAAAATCAATTTTCAAAATATAACAAAAGGAATGGTAAGAATATTAAATGATAAAAAATCTATTTCTCATAAAAAAATAAAAAAAGTATTTTTTTAATTTCGTAATTTCAGCATTTCTTCCATATCCATCCATTCTTCTTTCATCCATAATCATAATCAATAATATATCAATAATCGTAATATCACATCCATAATATAACCACCAAATCTATAATATAATCAACAATACATACCTTGCCACCAGGCCGGATCCTGGGAGCGGTCGGTGACGGCTATAATATCATCCTTCTCGAAGCTGAGCTCATCCGCATTTTGAGCCGTATACGGATACAAGGCTATTACCTGAGGAAAGGTAACAACAATATAATATTTAAAATAGGTAAATCTTGTGAAAAGCTTTTGTATCATATAAATTATTGTATAATGTAATAAATTGTTGCGTTTGATTTAATTTAAAGTTTTTTTTTCTTTCTAGAGCATTTAAATAAAAGTTTTTATTTTAAATATTTTTTACTATTAATTTATTATTCATATTCTTCTCAGCAAACCCTTTCATTTGATATCCATATCATGATGGTATATAAAAAAACACTCCGCCAACTTTGGTCGCCATATTGTATTTAGAATGACGTCACTTTTCTAACCATGCATTGTCATTTAAACTAAACATATATACAAAATTTGACCCGAACAAACAAACATACTGAATAAAAAAAAAACAAATGCATTATTCTCACTTTATCTATAACAGTTTCTGTTGGAACGGCGTCCATTTTGGACATGACCGGCGTGGTGCGACCCGACGTCCTGCCCGAAGATTGTAACACCTGGAAAAAATTCAAACGTGTGTGTGTGTATGCAATTCACTTACGGTAGAAGTGAAACTTCTTTGGCAAATATTGCAATTAAATTAAAACAAATCAAGAATCTTTTCGGATTATTTCGCGGTTTTTTTTTATTTTTGGTCCTCCACGTTTCGAATGCTTTACAGCGCACACGGTCACGGGAGAGACTGACGTTTTAATCTCAAAGGTTATTTATCCACAAATTTACAAAATGATTTCAAAAATACAGAAATAAACATAGTTTTATTTAAAATTTAAAGACCAATGAAAATAAGCTTTAAAGCTAATATATAATCACTAGCAAATCACCCTCGCTCCGCTCGGGTGCGTCCCTAGGTTGTTTCCCCATACAAACTTTCATCCCCATTTTCACCCCCTTAAGGGATGATTTCCGAGTCCTACGTCCTTCCCAGGTTATCAAACTATCTTCTTACCAAATTTCATCTAAATCGGTTCAGTAGATCCAGAGATTACCCCCTACAACGACACAAACTCACAAACTTTACCTCATTATAATATTAGTATAGATTTCCAACACTTACCTTAACATAGCTAGCCGGGAACCACCCACTCTGCCTGTTCCTGCCCTTGGCCTGCAGCTCTCCCTCCCACCATCCGCTGTCCGCTTTCTTCCTTACTATTAATAGCTGTCCTTTCATTAGGGATAGCTGTTCTGAGCTGTTTTAAAAAAAATACAAACATTTTTGTCTTTTTTTTGCACTAAGAGTTAGAAAGGGAAAGAGAGATGAATAAAAAAAAATAAAATCGTCTTAATTACTCCTTAAACGGTAGTATTTTTTTTTAAATTCACGTGAGTAGTCTCATATGAATAAAAAAAATACTCCTCAAGAGGTATAATTTTTATATTAAAGAAAGAATTAGTAAAATCGATTCAATAATTAATTAAAAACGCAAACAGAAGAATCGAGCACTTTCTCTAGTATTTCTTCTTCTAGAAGTCAATAAAAAAAAACAAATATAAACTACATATACAATAAGAACCAAAAATTGATATAGGTAAATTAATTTAAAAAAATACTTTTTAAAGGGATTCGAGCCCAGAACCTGCTTGACACCTCCAGGTAAATGTCTGAGAAATTAATTAAAATTCTAAGAAATCTATTGTTAACTGACACGCCGGCGTGTCCGCGGTCGTGGAGGGATTAACTTATAAACATACTGTTACATTAATATTTGTCATATAAAAAATATAAAAATTCAAAACAATCACAAACATTTACAATTATCTAAATAACTTCCCACCCAACACTTACAAGCGTCTAATAGCCGATTTCACCAACGTCACCAAGTTTAAGGGATCCCCTAAGCATGGTTAGGGGGCTGTTTTAGGGGACAGTTTCTGTTTCACCGACAGTTAGGGGTCACCTAAATATTAAAAGGCCCTCTAAATTTAGGTGTTCGAAATATGGTCTTAAAGACGATCGTGAAATGAAATTTAATTTAGGGGCTAGTTTAGGGGACTTTTAAGCTAGGGATCCCATACGTAGGTGGTAGCTTATGGGTTGTTGATGAAATCGGCATATATATCGGCATAAGTCACTTAACCAATGTCTAAATCACTTAGCTTACCCTAAACTTACCTTGTAGCTGTATAATTAGCTAAAGCCTGAGCCACCTCGTGTTTACGTCTAGAGGTCGCAGAGTCTCTGCCCGAGTCTCGTCTAGCCGACGAGGCCGGTCGAGGCCCGCCGGTGGAGGCCGAGGCCGAGGCCGACTCGGTTATAGCTGCCACCTCTGATGATATGGGCGTAGAGGATTTTTGCTCCTATTTAGGGAAATTGGTTATAATTTACCTAATTAGGTAAGGAATTTTAATTAGATAATAAATCGTTTTTACTTTTTTAATGATATACATATTCCTATAAAAACTATCCTACGACCTTCCGAGGATCTCAAACTTTCTCCATACAAAATTTCATCTAAATCGGTTCAGCGGATTAAGCGTGAAAAGGTAACAGACAAACAGACAAACAGAGTCACTTTCGTATTTATATTATTATAGTATGGATGAATGTATGTGTTATACCTGTACAGGTTCAGGCTGGGGTGCAGGTTCGGGTTCCGGCTGAGGCTCGGGTTCCGGTTCGCGAGCCTCAGGAATGCTGGACATGGGCTCGCCAGACGTCGTCGTGTCTTTCGTCACGTAGTTAGATGGGAATATGCCCGTGCTTTATGATAGAAATGAAGAGAATAAGACGTTAGTGTTACCAGTTGTTATACACAATTACCCTATCTATCTATTCTATTCAGCCCTTCTGAACGTCCCACTGCTAGGACCTCCCTTCAATACGAGAAGGATCAGGCCTCAGTCCACCACGCTGGCCAAGTGCGGACGGCCTGAGCATGTCTTTTGAAAACTTGCTAGGTTCTCTCAGACATTCAGGTTTCCTCGCGATGTTTTCCTTCACCGTAAGACAAGTGGTAATCATGTAGGAAATGATTCGCACATGAAAATATCACAGGTGCGAAGCCCGGGATTTGAACCGGCTTCACTCAGTTACCCAAGCGAGCGCGAGCCTTTTTACCCCAATTCCCCTATTAAATGAAAATTTTTATAATAGACTTAAAATTGTGTAATTTGTATTTAAAAAAAAGCATACGTTCTGCCTCCTCCGCCATCTTTCCACTTCACTCGCTCCCTCATTAACTCACTCGCTCACTCACATACCTACATATCTATCTCATTCCAAACAAAAGCAAACAAAGCGCACCGTATCCCGATCCTGCCGGTCCACCAATCGCCATCCCGGCGCAATACTTCTATTCTCTCTCCCGCTTCAAACACCAAATCCCCGGGTTCGGACGAGTTGTAGGGATAGGCGGCTATGTAGAAGTCTCCGCCCTCTGGTGGGAGAGAGAGTCAAAGAGAAGGAGAGTGAGAAAAATAGAGAATTTTCATACTTTAGACTCTATTGTTATTTATGATTTATGCTGCCGAGTCTAATAATCACGATTGTGGAGTTCTGGGTTTGAGTCTCGGGTTGCACCAAGTATAATTAGTCTTAGATAAATTATTAAATAGTAAATAAAATTGACATCAAAATATTAAAAAAAACTTTTTTTGAAAGGCCCAAAATTTTTATAGATGCCCTAAATTAAAAAACAACTTACCAACAGCCGGCATTGCTCCTCCCAAGTCATTTGCAATTTCAGCTTCTGGCACTTCAGCTATACCTAGAAAATAAAATATATATGGTCATTTTTAATTTACTGAAAACCTTTTGGGGTTATAGTATTTACATCATAACAACAACATCTGTGACAAGAAAAAACAATATTTCTCAAATTTTTATTTTCATACAAAAATAAAAAAAATATTTTTTTCACTTTCTAAACTTTAAAGTTCTAGCATCTGGCCAAGTTTAAATGAGTAAGCGCGGCTTCCTACACCCCTCCACCCCTCCACTGGACATGCACTTTCTTTTGCTAATGTTGGACTATTACCGTTGAGAAGGAGCAATAAAAATATTATTGTTTTTTTTTAATTTAAGATATATATTTTTTTCTTACAGATGTTGTTGTTATGTTGTAAACAGTGTATTTCCAAAAGGTTTTCAGTAAATTAAAAATGACCCTGTATATGAGTTATGAAAGAATTTTTTAACATCCCACTGCTGGGCGTGGGCATCTCTTCAATACGAGCGGGATCAGCTGGCCACAGTTAATAAGATAGGAAAACAGGTATTGGTTTGGTTTTACGAATCAAGCATTTTAAGGGGTCCAGAAATGTAATAAATTTAATAAAGGTAGGTTCAATGAAAAATAGCAAAACTACTTTTAACAATAAAAACTATTTAACTCACATATTTTGTTATTATTTTTTTTAAATACTACTCAAACTCACATAATCTCAATATCTCTATCTCAATCTCAAAATAAACTCAGATAAACTCAAACTCAAAAAACATGCGTATACCCTATTCTAATGGAGCCCTGGTAGGGCATGGGAGCTATAGCCAAACCTACTTTATGGTACCGGTACTATTTATATAGACCATGGGGACAGACATACAAGTGGTTTTATTATATATACATAATGGTATATAGGGTCAATTTAATGAAAAAAATGCTTACTTTGCTCTTGATAGCTCCCTTGTACGAAAATATGAGATTAAAAAATAATAAATTAACATAATACTTTCTTAGATTTATTTAAAATAAATATAAATATATAACAGTTATATATAAATATATAACAGTTTAAAATTCAAAAATATTTTAAAATAAAATATTAAGTGAATTAATATTATTTACTTTCTTTAATTAACAGAACTTATTAATAATTTGAATTAACAAAACTTACTTATTAATTATAATTGAACTCAACTCAAAATCAAAACTCAACTCTATCATTATTTTTATTAAAAAAAAATTATTATTTTCCTGACAATAGTAAGATACTATGGACGTAGCGAGTTCGAATCCTGATTGGCGAATATTTTTACTAGCTATAAATTAAATTGAAATTATATTCTTTGCAACCTAAAATGGGTCATTTTGTGCGTAGCGATGTTAATACTACAATAACTAGTGATAAACAAAAACAAATATATCCATGGGGCACCGTACATTTTTCTGGAATAAAAGTAACCTATGTGCTATTCCAAACTATTATCTATCTCTATGCCAAATTCATCCAGATCAGTTCAGCCGTTCTGGCGTGATTGATTAACAAACATCCATCCATCCAAACTTTCGCATTTATAGTATTAATTAAATAAGATTTCAAGCTGTAATCGAACCCACTATAATTAAGAAACTCACCTTCAAGCTGAGTCTTGCTTTCGAGCGGCTCTATTACTTCAGCATAAGCCTGTACCGCATTGATATCTTCCACGTACGATTCTGGGAACCAACCTGATTGGCCTATGACAGAAAAATTGGTTACAAACGAGCCGGGGTTTGAATATTTTCTCGATAAGTGGATTTTGCATAACTATGACGTATACCGGATTTCATTTTCAAAATTTAAAAAAAAGCGTGTGTGTCTGTACTTATGAACGCACGTTATACTTCTTTGGCGTGACAGAACAAAAATAGCTAAAAATTCTATCCCGTATGTCACAACTCTCTGTTTGTAAAAGGAATGCAGCTAACTTCATCATGTCGCTTTTTGGCTATCCGTGTGTGCATCGTACAAATTTTACTCATTTTTTTCCAAACGTACCAAAAGAAATATAACTTTAATAACTTTGTTTCCGCAGGGATTCTTCCTTCAGTTTTTTTTTAGTACTGTGGATTTTATTTCTGAACTATTGATGTTCGATGTCTTTCAATAAAATATTGTAATAATTTTATGTAGAATTTTTTATTTTTGGCACAACAAGTAGGGTCAAACGTATTCTCTTTTATGATAAATGAAACTTTCAACATTTGTTTCGAATGCAAACATGGTCACAAAATAGATTTTACTTTCTTTCTTAGATTTACGTAATCTTATTTTTATTTGATGATAATCTGTGCTCAATTGGCACGCTTTGAAGACATTTACAGGAAAAATGAATTAAAAATAGATTATGTACACTAAAATTACAAAACTCTTACCACGAGCGGTCCCCCATTTCCATCCAGGCTCTGCATCACCACGTGGTGCAGTCGCTTCACTTACCTGAACAATGATTACGTTTTAACGTTTAGTATAGAATTCTCAGAGACTCTATATAGTAATCTAGAGAGTAAGAGATCTATATAATAATGATTATTTCAATAAGATTTTCCAAAAAATATTTAATGTATAGATTCGACTCGGTTAGAATATTATTATATGTGTAGATAACATTTTTGAGTCAAGAGTATTAAAGGCAAAAGTTAGTTATTTCTCAGTGATTTTTGAGGGTACAGAAAATATTAAAAAAAATTGAAAGAAAACTCAAATGGCACAAGTCGACTCAAAAATTTAACTCAACAAACTCAAAAACTCACCAAGTCCCCGGGCTGCAAACTCAACTCGTCCGCAGTTCGAGCGCTAAATTCATACACACAACGCCATTTTGGCGCGTTAGAAACAGCCGGCACCGTTTCTGTTGCTAGAGGAAGGAAAAAATATATTAATTTAAATAAAAAAATATATTCAATGGTAGTCCATTGGTAAGCAAGAGAGAATGGATGGGCCGATTTTGATATAGATGATAAGTTTATTAATAATTATTCGCGATAACACCTAACAGGTTTTTGGGAGAAAATTGAAAATTTCGAAAAAATATCCGCAATAATCCGAACACGGTTTTCAGGTGGATTTGGAAAAAACTGAACTGCTTTTTGATACATAACGATTATAAATTAAATTCATTAAAATATCAATAAAGAATAATTAAAGTAATTTCAATAATTCTATAGTACATATATCAATGACTAGCGACTCGAAACAAATCAATCCCACGGGAACTTACATTATTCTAGGTTAAAAAATAACCTATGTGCTATTCCAGACTATAATAATCTATCTCTGTGCATTTTGAGCATCTTGCAACTTAAGAGACATTTTTAAAACCATAATATATCGTAGGATCTATTTTTTACATTTTGTTAATCCCACTAACAGATCGATACATATAACGCCATCTATTGACATTTATTTAAACTATTTTTTTTTTAATAAAACTCTTTTTGGATCTTTTCGTGAATTTATTTTGATTTTTGGTTAGGTTTGGTTTGATTCATTTCAGTTGTTTGTAACAACTATATAATGACCTATGAGACGTCTAAAACCTCAGTCGCTCCCGAGACTATGCGCGCTGTGAAGCATTCGAAATATCGAGAACCATAAAACACAACATAAATTCGCGAGAAAATCCGAAAAATTAGTTTTATTTAAAAATGTCAAATATTCGCATAAATCTAAGAAAATAATCTGTCTTTGTTCTTGATTACAGCCTATTTTTTTTGTTTAACTTACCATTAGTAGCTGGTGCGTCTCCCCAAGGCGCCTCATTGGCCGGCGGCTCTCCCCACGCCTCGTCTGAAGTACCCCAATCTGCATCTATAGAGAAAAAAATATCTATTTATGGTAAAATTTCTAAAGATTTGTTCCTCGTTCTGATTTTTTTTATTTTGTACTAGCATTGCCCGTAACTCCGCCCGCGTTCTGATGACCAAAAACCAAATTCTTAGGTTTTACATATTAGTATACTCTTACATTGCAGTTTTTGTATTTTGTCTCAGAAATGAGATATTTTCCCGCGGTAAAAAGTATTATATATATCCTATATGTTGACCCGGATAACCAGCTATCACCATACCAAATTTCATGAAAATCCCTTTAATGGTTTTTCCGTGATACGGTAACAGACATACAGAAATACAAAAAGATAGAAAGACAGACAGACGAAAATTCTAAAAACTATAGATTCGGCCTTTATATCGATAATAATGTTTATTTCAATAAGATTTTCCAAAAAATATTTAATGGACAGATTCGGCTTAGTTACAATTTTATTATATGTACAGATAGATATGCTATAAAACTTTATTTATTTAGTATAAGCCAGTGACTTACGTTAACTCGGGTGCATCTTTAGTTACCTAACAAAAACCTATGTGTTACTCTTAGTCTATCTGTATACTAAATTTCATACAAATCGGTCCAGCCGTTACAACGTGAAGAAGTAACAAGCATACACACATAAAAACTTTCGCATTTAAAGCATACTAGTGACTCACCCTCGCTCCACTCGGGTTCATCCCTAACTACGTTTTACCAGTTAGCATGGTATATATAGACTATATAATATACAGAGGTACGATGGGTTGTATCATAACGTGTTTTCCCGTGGGAATGAGACAATCTCCCGCGGTAACAAGTAGCATATGTCACTCTCCGGCCCTCCAACTATCTCCACACAAAAAATCACGCCAATCCATCACTCTGTTTCGACAAAGAAGGACAAACAAACAAACACACTTTCACATTTATCTACAGTAATATTATAAAGAGGTAAAGTTTGTGATTTTGTGACGTTGTAGGTAATCTCTGGATCTACTGAACCGATTTAGATGAAATTTGGTAAGAACCTAGTTTGAGACCCTGGGAAGGACATAGGATAGTTTTTATCCCGGATATCATCCCTTAAGGGGGTGAAAATGGGGATGAAATTTTGTATGGAGAATCAACCTCCAATAGTAACCCTCCTCCTCAATAGTAATATTAATAAGTAATTAAGTATAGATAGATGATTTCCAAACTCACCGGTCCCCCAAGCACTATCAGCGGGCGCTGTATTCCTATTCTGAACATACTCATCTCGTTTTTGTTCATACAATTTCCATACAGTTTCACATTTCTCACTCAACTGATTCACTGTTTCGTTCAGTTCGGCCAATTGAGTTTTGTTACTTTCCAAATCTGACTTCTTACTTTCCACTATCGCTTTAGCCGCGTCCACCTGTTTGGGAATTATTGAATTCTAATTCTTTTTCTATAATAAAAGTAGCCTAAGTTACTCCTTATAACATCGGGTATTTGCCAGTGAAAGTCCCGTCAAAATCGATCCAGCCGTTTCGGAGATTAGCCAGAACAAACGGACAGACGAAAATTTTAAAGATATTTTTTTTCTTATAACTCGTATATAATTTCATATGCCTTTAGTCAAAAGCTGTTATTTTGACATTACACACAGACACTATATAATATATATATATATATATATATATATATATATATATATATATATATATATAATCTTAAGTAATTTTAACCAACTTAATCAAAAGAGGTTTTCACTTCAAAATGTATTTTTAATATAATATGGCACAATATATTTTAACATTTAACATTTAAATTTAGTATAAATATTCTATTAAATACTCACTACTGATAAATAAAGTAATAATGGTTTTTTTTTATAAAAAAAAAATTACCTTATCCCGTAACTGCTTCAGGGTAACTTCCATCATACTAAGTTGTCCGTCCTCGCCTGCACCATCCGTCACTTTAGCCTAAAATAAATAAAAAAAAATAAAAAATGCGAAATGGCGGCCTTCAAAAACAATTTTTTATTTAAAATGATTATATACGGATTGCTGATATTTTATTTACATTATATATATTTTTTCTAACATACGTGTAACAATATCCCACAAAATGACCAAAAACTTCAAGTGCAATATTTTAAAGAAATCATGAAGTACGCGTATGTGCTAAGTATATAGTTGCTAAGTATATTTCTAACATCAATATCAAATAAAGCATTTTAAAATTCAATATGACGGCACCGTATTTTTTCTTATTAAATGTTTACTTTACATACAAAATATCTTTATTTAAGCATTTAATAAGAAAAAAAATAAATGATGGCAACTTACCTTATCCTATAAAGTATGTATATAATTATAATTTACCTTACCCAAAAAATTATATATAATTGTAACTTACCTTAGCATCTAACTCAGCTTTTTCTTTATTCAAGGCAATTTGTTTAGCATTCAACTCTTTCACTCTAGCTTTGAGCTGTTGCATTTCCGCCATACTTGCGTCACGATCGGAACTAAAAAATATTTCAAATTAATTTATACAAGTTCAATAAAAAAAAATTAATACGTAATTGTAATTTTTTGATTTGTTTTGTTTTTGTACATAAATAAATAAAATTATATCACACTTTCTATTATCAATATGAAAATTTGTATGTTTGTTAGTTTTTTATATTGAAATTCTTGAACTGATTTGGATGTTTAGTACACAGATAAGAGTATGAGATGTAAGAATAGGTATACTTATTCTTTTAAAGTTGACGTGAGATTTTCAGCCCCTTTAAGTTTAAATGAGATTTAACGAGATTTTACTTGCACCCTCTCCCTCCCTCCATTTTGAGCTCATGTACGTTTTTAAAATACAATTATCTTTTCGTTATTTGCTCCCCGACGTTTCAAATGCTTATAGCAATCATGGTCACGGGAGTTAAAATGTCAAATATTCGCGTAAATCTAAAAATGTTCCCATATGTACCGTACGCGTAAATCTAACTGTATTAGCTTAGTGACGCTACTTGCTGTGACAGCGGTCGCGGGTTGAGTCCCGCTGGAGTCATTCGTTTGTGTAATGAGCATGTGTAGTGTGTCAACTACCTGGTATCCATAACACAGGCCTCGTAAGCTTACCATGGAACTAGACGGTGTTTGTGTTTATGTATCAACATATTTATTTATTATTATTTTCACTCACCGCATAGAATCAATGGTACATTTATGGGCAGCCACCGCTGTCCTTGTGTCCCGGATATCCTTTGCCAGGGTGCTGGCCCTCAGATTAACCGCACTCAGTTCCGCTGAAAGGGACTGGGATTTGGCTTTGAGAGAGAGGACCTTGCTTTGCTCCTCTGTCCTGAGGGCTTCTAGTTCACGAGTCCTGGCAAAATTGTAAATAATCAATATTTACCAAAATTACATTTGAGTATAAAAAAAGCAGTCACGAGGATTGCCGACAGAAATGAAAACATAAAACTATAAACAAACATTAGTTATTTTTGGATATTCAAATTAATTGTTTGATCTTAAATTAAAATATGTAAATTAAAACTGTTTACATTTATCTGGTGTTGACATCTATCGGTACTCACATCAACACGTCACGGGACCATGTCGATGACGACTTCCATGAATTTACTACCCATCCAAACAAACATGCCTATAGAAGACTTCAAAAAATTGGTGAAAAAAGAATTGTGACATATATAATATATGTATGTACCTTTTCTTCTCCCATTCGAGCTGACATTGCCTTTCCATCTCCTTTCTAGCCGCTTCACGTTTTTCCTAAAAAAAATAATAGTCAAAACCCCTTTGTATATACAAAAATTAAGATAAGACTCACTGATTGACTAACTAATCATAATATCTTAAAAAATATTATATTAAAGAAGATTTTAAAGCTAAAAAATGTTTATAATTCACTACTGTCAGTCAAAAAATCAGAAAGATTTTACGATAGCAGTCCTTCGCCACATACCTGTTCTTCTTTTTGTTTCCGAAGCAGTTCTTCTTGTTCTTTCTTCTGTGCTTCCAAACGCAACTTCTCTTTTTTCTCTGCTTCTTCTCTTTCTTTCCTCTCTCTCTCCGCCTACAGATATATAATTAGCTATTTTTAATAAATAAATTACGATAAGTTTTAAATCAACTAGAAACACTAATTCTTTTTTAAAAAATTTTTTATAGATTTTTATAAGTATTCAGAAAAATATTTTTTATATGTAAGAAAAAATGTACTACTCAGAACAAAACGGTTCATTTTACGGTAGTTAGATATTTTTTAAAGTTAAATACTACATTATTACTACATTATTTTCAAAAGAAATATATATATGTACCTCTTCCTCCTAGAATGCGAGAAAAAACATAAAAAAGCAAGATCAGACAAAATATCCCAAATAAGCAAATTTTAAATTAAAATTAATGCAACTACACTGTAACAGAATAAAAAAACGCAAACAAACATCCACATATAAATTAAGTCGCGCTGAGTTTGTTTGTTCGAGCTAATCTCAGAAACTGCTGTACGGGTTTTTATACGGTTTTCACCAATACATAGAGGGATTATCTAGAAAGTTTATGGGCTATAATTTATTTACATATTACGAAAACTAGCGACTTATGTAAGCGGATTTTCTTAAGAATTTCATGGATTTTGATTTTTTTTGCGCGGAACCCTATTTTTTTCTAAAATAAAACTAGCCAATTTACTTCTTATAAAGTCCCATCAAAATCAGTCCAGCCGTTTCGGAGATTAGCCGGAACAAACAAACAGACGGGCACAAAAATCATAAAAATAAAAAAAATCTTATAGATACCGTATATAATTTCATATGCATTTAGTAAAAAGCTGTTATTTTCACATTACACACAGACACTACAATTTTATTTATTTGTATCGATGATATTTGTAAATTAAGTAGTAAGAAATCGTTCTTTCTGTGAATTCTTTAAAGGACATCTTTTTTTTTTTTTTTTCTTAAAGTTTATAGTTTTTTTATGTTCCCAAAAATCACTAAAAAATTAAATAAACATAATAACAAGCGAGTAATCGAAGTATAGAATCAAAAAATATTATATTAGTAAATGGGACCATATTTCATTGAATTCAGCCCTTTTTAACGTCCCACAGCTGGGCGTGGGCCTCCCTTCAATACGAGATGGACCATGCGAAGGCAAGGCGAAGTAATCTTAGCTCAACTGGCACGCTTTGAAGCCATTAACAAGAAAATTGAATTGAATAATACATTACCTTCTCTTTCATTTGAGCATCTGCTAATTGAGATCTTCTTCTTTCTAATTCTGCTTGACCCCTCGCTAAGTTCTCTCTTCTTCTCTCTTCGTATGATTTAACACTACTTAGGCTTGACACTGACTCTCGTCTGGAAAAATAATTGAAATTAAAAATCATAGTATTATAAAATTGAAAGTTTGTGTGTTTGTGTATAACCAAAAAGCTGGTATGCAATTTTTGTATATAATACAAAAGGCACACAGAGACACAGCCAGCGAGGGTGAGTCACTAGTAAGCATATGTATAATTGTAGCTTACCTTTACCTTTAATTACCTTAATGTAAATTAACTAAGATATAAATTATGTAAATCTTTTCAGATTTTTTTGCGTATTTATTTTGATTTTTGGTCCTCGGAACTTGGAATGCTTTACAGCAATCATGGTCTTTTTATAGACTAAGGTTTTAGACTTATTTAGTTGTTACAAACAGTACCTATTCACAAAATTATATAATGATTTAAAAAAGTACAAAAATGGCACAAAAGTACCTGATATATTTTTTTTTATTTCTTAGAAATTACCTATTTTATGCAACTTACACAAAACTTACCTAAACGTAGGAGGTATCAACTCAATAGGTAACTTAGCGGGAACAGCTTCCCCTTGCGTTGCACGTTCACAAAGATACATTGCAAGTACGAACTCTTCACAGCCTGGGTAAAGGTAAGAAAACAATTTTGAAGAAATGGGCGTATAAACTTTACGCGCGGTTGAAATAAAACTTCTTTGGCAAATATGGCAATTAAATTAAAACAAATCAATAATTAAATAACTCATGTTAGGTATATTACAATTATATATTTATAGAATATCATATACGGAAAGAATATAATACTATTATGTATTTGTAACACAATAACAGCGGTTACCATGGCAACATGGCAATGTATTCTCTCATTCTCTCGCCGGCTTATCCTGTATATTTATGTGTTTGTCTCTTTCTTGTGTCGCATTTCCGTTTCATCGAGTTTCAAATCACAACGATTCTAAGGTTAAGGTTAAGTCTAAAGTTTTATTTTCAAAAACAAATAAAAGTTTTTTTTATTTGCATTGGACTTTGAGTGAAGCTAATATGAATTTAAAAAGAAGTTGTTTTTATTTAAATACCATCTTTTAGGTCAAGGTCAGCTTAGTTGGCGTTTAAATAGAGAAATAGCACAACTTTTGGATGAAAACGAATTTTGGAGCACAACTGCGCATCTCGGAAACGGCTCGAACGATTTGGATCAAATTTAGTATATAGATAAGGTTTAGCTTTTTAACTTTATACTATCCACTACACCACTGAGGCAATAAAGAACGAAACCTGGGTAAGTCACGAGTTACAACTAGCAATACTCACCCAATTTCCCATCGGAGTCTAGATCAGCCAAAGCCCATATCTGAGCGAGGGTCTGTTGTGGGAGTCGCGACTGCAACATGATAGAGCGCGCTTGGGCTCCAGACACCGAGCCGGTCTTAGCGCGGTCCGTCGCGTTGAACAGTTGCGTGTATCTGTTCATAGAGATAGAAATAAACAGGTGAGATGAAAAAAAAATAGAAATAAAAATAGATTTTTTTTATTGACTTATTCAATATGCGTTACAAATAGTCGCAAGGGACCCTGTACTAGGTGTGAACCCGTGGTACTGGGTATCTCGCTCATCCTTGAGGACAAAATATGATAAATCAATAGGTAGTGCAAAAACAAAATTAAATTAAGTAACATTTACAATAAGTGTGTGTGCGTGCGTGTGTGTGTCAAGTAAACTAGATATATATAGGTATGAGATAGAGATGAGATAAATATGGGCGGGGGAGGAGCAATTCTTGTACATATATTTATTTCGAGAATCTAGGAAACGGCTCTAACGATTTGGATCAAACATTGTATATAGATAAGGTTTTGCTTTTAAAGTTTATCTATGTGTATTCTAAAAAACGCAAGTATTCACAAAAAAAAAACAAACATTTTTTATAACTAAAACGAGCGCTTACGCCGAGCGAAGCTCAATCGCCCAGATATTTTACTGATAAGAAGATCAAAATATGCGGAGCAAATGCCAAATTATGAAACGTGAAAAAATTAGAATGGTATAAAATGCACATTGTATATTACTTACTTCAACTTTTGAGGTTGGGGAATCCCCCACTCAACACATGGAGGGGGACTCACGACCCCCATGGGGACATCTGTTGGGCTGGTCACTAAAGAACCTAGGGAAATAAAAAAAATATTTATAATAAGCTTAGCACATATACAATAATACAGGTTTATTGGAAAAAATCTAACAAATGTATATATATTTTTTTTAACGTTTCACTGTTGGGGAAGGGTCTTCCTTCAATGTAAAGAGGATCAGGACGGCTTGCACCACGGAGTCAACCACACTGGCCCAGTGTACGTTAGTGGACTTCACATGTCTTTCTAAAACGTGTTTGTTGGGTTGTTGGGCACGGGCCTCTTTCCATGCGAGGAGCATCAGGCCAAAGTCCACCACGTTGGCCAAATGCGGGTTGGCAGACTTCACATATCATTTGAAAACTTGCTGGATTCTCTCAGATATGCAGGTTTCCCCACAATAAAACAAGTAGTAATCATGTTGGAAATGATTCGCACATGAAAATATCCGAGGCGCGAGATCCGAGATTTGAACCCGCTTCACTTGGTTTCCCAAGCGTGCGTGTTTAATACGATTTTACTATGATTAATTTGTTTAATACGACTGACTTAAGGTTTCATCTACTTTCAATATATTTTCAATTGCACAATGGTATTACGAAACAGGCCAGTATTTTAGAGACATTTTTAAAATGTATTTATTAGATCCACTTGTGAGTATGCAGTCTTGAAGAATTACTTCCTGGATCATCAGATCAGCTCGATGGTACATTGTTTTTAATAATGTTCGTTATAGTTCGAATTAAGTTCGTAGAAAAAAGCTGTTAAAAAAATAAATCGGGAAAATTTTAAGACCCCAAATAAGTTTTAAAATTTGGGGTTATTAGCGTGAAATAAGTAGAAAAAAAAATCAGTAAATATAGCACCTTTATCAATACAATATTAATTTAAAATAATACTTACCAGGCTTTGAAAACGAGTCACTTTTCACCGCAGTGATTGGAGTAGATGTCACTGGCTGAACGGGCATCGAACCCGCTATACTGGTTACTGTTGGTTTCGGTGGACTGACTATTGATCCTACTGTTGTTCCTGTTGGGATTTGGGGTTGGGATGATGGAGTTGAGGCGGTTGGTCCAACCAATGGTTGAGATTGGTTTATACCAACCAATGGTTGAGTTGACGGTGGGCTGGTTAACGATTGAGACATCAACGGTTGAGTTGAGTTTAATGGTTGAGAACTAAGTAGCGGTTGTGATGTATTAATCAATGGTTGACTGATTGATGATGATTGAACTAATGGCTGAGTTGGTTGCATTAAGGGCTGAGTTGGTTGTATTAATGGCTGCGTTGGTTGAATCAATGGTTGAGTGGGTGGCATCATTGGTTGAGTTGGTGGGATTAATGGTTGAGTTGGTTGCATCATTGGTTGAGTCGGTTGCATCATTGGTTGAGCTGGTTGCATCATTGGTTGAGTTGGTTGCATCACAGGTTGAGTTGGTTGCATTATTGGTTGAGTTGGTGGAATCATTGGTTGAGTTGGTGGAATCAATGGTTGAGTTGGTTGCATCATTGTTTGAGTTGGTTGAATCAATGGTTGAGTTGGTTGCATCATTGGTTGACTGGAAATCGGTGGAGTGGAGTTCATTAATAATTGCCCATTTCCCATCAACGGTTGAGGCACAGGTGGTTTCACACCCGAAATTAGATCAGGGACCGCTGGTTTTGGTGGCATCGGTTGGTTAAAATCTCCGATTAATGATTGAGTTGGTTGAGAGGGTAAGCCACCGATTAAAGTTTGGGATACATTTGGCATTGGGGGGATAGGGGGTTTTGGTGGGGGAAACTGTTGTTTTGCGCCTAAAATAAAAAAAGTAAATATACAGATAAACATATTTTTAATTTAAATATGTGTATAATTTAGTGTACTTTATTATGCTCAAATAATTGCCTCGTTTCTAAATTTTCACAATACATAGAATTATTTAATTCATACCGGTAGTTCTAGATGTATTCAAAAAAACAAACAACAAAATATCACCTAAACATAATAATATCAGCTTTAAGTATCATTAATACCCCTTTGTGCCTATAATATAATGGTTGGTCTCAGATGTGACGATTTTTTTCCCACTCAATATAAAAATATCAACTGGTAGTTTTTTTTTTCACATATAGAATCTAAAAAAATAATATTCATATGTTAGTTCTCTATGCATTCCTAAACCATTGATCCGATTGTGATGAAACTCTGGTGGGTTATTTTGTATACGGCTGTGAAGATTCCTGGTGCAAAAAAAGATTTTTCTTTGGACGTTTGTCATTAATACATCAATAAGCTATTCAAGCTTAGGGACGCACCCGAGCGAAGTGGGAGTAAGTGGTTAGTCTATACATATAATAAAATTCTAACTGAGTCGAATCTGTACAATAAATATTTTTTGAATAATCTTATTGAAATAGACATTGTTATCGATACAGAGGCCGAATCTATAGTTTTTAGAATTTTTGCCTGCCTATCTGGGAATGCATGTCGTGAAAACCACTGGACAGATTTTGATGAAATTTGGTATGATATTAGTGTTGATGAAAACTGTATGAAAAACCGTAGTTTCTGAGATTACCTAGAACAAACAAAAATATAGGATGGTGGAGGAATTAAGTTTATTATTTGTAGCATAGATTCCTCAGGATGACTAAAATTTTTAAACATTTTTTTTAATAATACTGTATATTTACCAGTAGGACTGAGCGATGCAAGGAGTGATGGGGGCAATGCCTTCGGTACTTCCACTCCATGTAATTTTAAATTTATTATCTGTAAGAAGTCATGCAGATATTAAAGGAAGAAATAAAAAAAAAACAAGTAATTGAAATTGAATTGAAATAGTTTTTTTTAAGCCATTAATAAGCGAATTGAATTGAATCAGTTTACTCGAAGTCTGTGTTTTTTTATATTCCTTTTTATAAATAATTTGATGTAAAAAATATAAAACAATAGTATTCACTAATATGACAAAAATAAACAAAATATTTTAAAGTACATAAAAAAACACATTGCTACAAAAAAATTTTTTACTGAAAACTTACTACATTTTTTTTTTAATTTTAATAATAATATTTCCATCTCACCTTGCAAGCGATTGAGAACTCCTTTAAGTCTAATTTGCCATCTGCATTAGTGTCGGCAAGGGACCAGATTTGACCCAATATCGGTGGAGGGAGTTGCGACTGCAAATAAAAATTTTATGTTACTTCTTGATCAACTTTAAGAATGGGTAATGTTTTAGATTTGGTTGTATAATAGTTTCTATGTTTAGCTGTAACTTAAAGACTTTTTTTTAATTTATATAGCTTCTTAAGCCAGTTCTTCTCAAGTTTGAAACATTTTGTTCCCAATTCATTCATGATGTTCAGTAAAAAAATATAATAATTTAATACTGAATAAATCATTTTGAATTGCAATTACAAATTTCAAGAGAAATTTTATTCCTCAAGGTGAAAATAAAAAAAATATAAACATAGGTAATTGAATTATATTAATATTATGTATTATGTTAAAAATTCATACATATAATAAAATTGTAACAAAGACGAATCTGTACATTAAATATTTTTTGGAAAATCTCATTGAGACATTATTATTGATACAGAGGACGAATCTATGGTTTTTAAAATTTTTGTCTGTTTGTCTGTCATCTGTCTGTCTGTTACCGCATCACAGAAAAACCACTGGAGGGATTTTGATGAAATTTGGTATGATGATAGTTGGTTATCTGGATCAACATATAGGATACTTTTTACCACGGGAAAATATTTTATTTCTGAAAAAAAATACAAAAGCTGCATTGTAAGAGTATATTAGTATGTAAAACCTAAGAATTTGGTTTTTGGTCATCTGAATGCGGGCAGAGCCGTGGGCAATCCTAGTAATCTATATGTTTAAAATATATATTTATTATTATAATAATGTATTATGGTACCTACCTGTAACATGAACCTTTTAGCCTGTTCTCCGGTCAGTGTACCATTGACGGGCCCAAGATTGCGAAAGTGCTCTGCATATTTTGCATGTTCATGGGGCTGTATCACCCATGGGTCAGCCATTATTCTGTAAAACTTGATTTGATTTTGATTTTGATTTGATTTTTATTTATTTATTTTGATTTGATTTGATCACAAAAAATATATCACTACGTGATATTAAAGTAGATTTTTTTTCTATCAGTAAAGATTATTTAACAAAATATATTAATTAAAATTTTAGTTTATTTAATGTAAATTCCAGTTACTATATGGTCTTAATAAATGTAAATTGAATTATTAGAAAATTTATTTCAGTCTATTTGTAATTGAATCTTAAGTATGAATGCTATATAAATATTTTGATATCTGAAAGTAGTATATTGAACTAATATAATGCTTTTTCATAGAAGAGGCAAAGTTCTTTCTACTATTTTAAGAACATCCTTAAACATTAAAAGTAGTGTCGCTGATTTTCTACAAAATTAGGGAAAACAAGGAAAAATTGTCTGGAATTATTATTTTTGTGCGAAACGAAAACGACTAATAAATCAAATACATTCGAATAAAGAGCAAACATATATTATTTATCAAGATAATTACGTTATCAAGCAAGTAGAAAGTTTTTAAAATTATTTTTTTAAATACTTAAATTGTTTATAAAGTTAAAAGATTATAGCTTAAAAATGTACTTTTTTACTTACATTATATATTGAAGTCCTTTGGAAGGAAGTCACCAACGCCCCTTTATAAAATAAAATGTACTTTTACTAATTCTGATCTGCAGTTCGTTTATTGATCCAGACAAACTGTCATATTCTATTGACAAATAGACACCCTAGTTCAGTAATGTTTAAATGTTAAGATTATATGAAAATCTTTGTTTATGTAAGTATTTTATATAAATCGACTACTATTATTGTTTATTATTTAAATAATTATCATTTTATAATACTTAAATTATTTATTCACGAATAGTGAAAGGTTTAGTTTCTCCTTTGCTTATATTTTAAGTGATTCCGAACGAACATAATTTGACATTGATTGCAAACATATGTTTTTGTAATATGTTAAATGTTTTGAGTTTTCATTCTAGAGAATTGTGATTTGTAACTCCATTAAAATTTATTTTTTAGCGAAATAAGCAAAAAATGACGAAAATCGCTGACAACGTTAACCCAAACGTATATGAAAAAGGTTCAGCACGAGAAATCACATTTACAGAACGCGATGAAGATATAACAGATGAAATTGACGAAAGGGAAATTTTCGATTTAATTCGAAATATAAATGATCCTGAACATCCATTGACACTTGAAGAACTGCGTGTGGTGGAAGAAAAGAATGTATTTATAGATAATAATCAGAACTTAGTGCGTGTTTACTTTACACCAACAATACCACATTGCAGCATGGCAACCTTAATAGGTAAAACAAATTACAAAAATTATAATTTTATCTTACTATATAGATACATAATTTGATACTATAATATGTTATATAAATTTCCTCGGTCTTTGCACAAAAAAAAAAACAATTTTAAATATAATTTTTCTATAATTTTTTGGGGTTAAAAAAATATTTACTCATTTAAAAATACAGTTCACTTGTAATGAGATTAGAATTACAACTCAGTATACAGCAGTGACCGAAAATCATATAATAATAATAATAAATTAGTTAGAAACATCTTCCAAATATTTTTTAAATTTATATTTAAATGCTGGAATCGACCTATCATTTGGCAAACTATTATACAGTTATATGAATATTTTTTTCTATAATATGTGAGTACATTTTAATACCCATTTTTATTTTAACTATTGTTTAATTACATTTGAAACTTTCAGGTCTTTCCATCAGAGTACAGCTTCTTAGATCATTACCGAGTCGATTTAAAGTGACAGTAGAAGTGTCTGAAGGCACCCACATGTCAGAACATGCTGTAAATAAGCAATTGGCCGATAAAGAAAGGGTTGCTGCAGCATTGGAAAATAACAACTTGGTACAGATTATAAATCAATGTGTTGCTAATTCTTAAATAAAAAATTGCTGATGAAATTGGCTATGATATAATTATGAGTAAAAAAGTACATTTTGTAGTTAAAATAAAATATTTCATAGACTGTAAGATTGTAAATACAAATGTCTGTAACATTTTAAAGCAGTTTAAAGCAAGTATGTAGCAGACTTAATGTCTATATTTTTTTTTATAATGTATTTATGATTTTATTCAAATAAAAAAACATGAAATGACAAAAATAAATCTTTTATTAATATTTTTATTTTGCGTATATTTGAAACTTAAACTCCAGTCCATGAAAAAAAATGTCAAAGTCAAAAATAGTAGGGTAGTTTGCTGTTTATGCTACTATTCTCGATTTTGCCATATTGTATACAGATTGTTTACTTTCTTAAAAGAATAAGTTCTCCTCTGACCGTTTCCAATCTCATTGAGATTAGCCAACTGCGCAGGAGATATAAGTGCAGACACAAGTACACACTCTATTCCTGTCACTCTCACACGCCGGTTGGACGACACGAGACACGACCGGTGAGAGTGGCGGCGCAGGACTGACGCGACACGTAGGTACTCTGCCTCGGCACGGGGATGAAACATCGCCATCTTGCCAACTTACTAAACAGAAAGACTCAATAACTAAACTCAGCCCGACCCGGGACTCGAACTCAGGACCTCCGGATGTGCAGCCATACATGCTAGCCACTACACCACTGAGGCAGTTAACTTTAAAGAATAAGGGAAATTTTACATATACGCATAAATTGTATTAATATGCAATTTTTGAGAATAAAATGTGAATATTAAATTTAAAAATATATTCTTTTGTATTTTTTAAACACGACTTTTCTTCCCTTTGAAAAAGAGATAGCACAATATTGGCTTTATTATTATTTTTCTTTATATTTATTATAGTTCATTCGCGTTAAGAAAATAGTGAGTCATCGTTATCCACCGGCCTGACCAATTAGATTGCATAAAATTATAGTCATATTTCACAATGACCAATTGCAGGCAGACTTAAATATATTATTAATGAACATAATTATCTCAAATCAAAATAAAGTTATTATTATTATATGACGACTTTATTTTGATTTAAGATAATTCATTATAAACTTAAGATAATAAAAATATAAAAAAAGATAATGATAAGATAATAATATCTCAAATCAAAATAAAGTCATTATCATCTCTAATCAAGATTTGAGATAAGATAATTGAGTTGATTTTTATAAACTTAATCTTTTGAAATATTGAATTTGAATTGAATTTTTACTCCCACTTTGTATATCCCACTTGATGACTCACTAATGGACTATAACATTTATTTACTAACTAGCGAATCACCCTCGTTCCGCTCGGGTTCGTGCCTATACTTACGTTTTCACGTTTAGTATATATTTTTCAGAGATGAGATTTTCCCCCAGTAAAAAGTATCCGATATGTTGACACGGAGCTATCATCATGTTAAATTTAATCAAAATCCCTCCAGTGGTTTCACCGTGATGCGGTCACAGACAGACAAAATTTCTAAAAACTATAGATTCGACTTCTGTATCGATAATAATGTCTATTTCAATAAGATTTTCCTAAAAATAAGTATTTAATATACAGATTCTGCTTAGTTAAAATTTTATTATATGTATGGATATATGTAAGTAATAAACCAGTATTCAAATTACAATTAGTTTTAACAATTATCATTTTAATTAAATCTTTTTCTAAATGTAATAGAACCAACATATTACGATTTATGGCATAATAAAACGCGAATATCGTGCGCTTCTTTTTTTAAATATAAAAGAAAAATGGGGCTACAATCTTATTGAAAAACTCCAATAGGTTGTCATCAAAAATATTTATTGGTTTCTATGTGGCTTTTGTCGCTTTTGATGAGATCCTATTGGAGTTTTTAAATAGGGAATGCAATAATTAGCAATTTAGGGAAAGCGGTAGTTGATTAGAAATAAAGAACAAAATACACAGCACAGAACTTTAATATATTAAAAATAAATACATTTAAAATGTTATTTTTAGAAATGTGTAAAATTAGGAATTATGAGATTTGGTCTCATTCTTCATATCTTCGTATGATTCTTGGTTCTGAAAAAAAAAAAACAACTATTTGAGGAGCATTTACGAAGGCTTTTAATTTATAATGAAAAACATGACTAAATTAAAAAAAAATCCATACAGTATATAAAGTATTATTACACCGAAAATGCCTATTTAAACATTCTTATCCTTACATAGGCATATTTTCATCCATACAAAAGAAAATAGCCGCCGTCTGTACGTATAAGAGGTGAAAAAGAATTTTAAATTTCCTCCCCTATTCCAATTTAAAAAGGGATGAAAACTCTGCCTGTTAACTTGAAATGGACATTTGTATTTTTTGAAGATATATAAATCTTGTATTTAATAGCAACTTACCTCCCACAAATCATTATCCCATTCTGGGAACATATCTTTAAACATAGTTGGTTCTTTTCCTTGTTTTAAAGTAACCACTAGTGCTGACTCTATTGTGCGCTCTAAGCCGTCATCTTCTATATATTCCTGTTGAAAAGTAATCAAATTAAGTATACAATTTACAGACTTATTTGTTTTATTGGTAAACTAAAGTTCTTCAATAGCAGCTAAGCATAATTTTTAGTTTTAAGTAAAGATTAAAATAGTTTTTATAATGAGTAGTAGGTAATTGCAAAAATAACCATAACAGGTTTTACTTACAGAAATTATTTGGATTCTAGCTTTCTTAGCTCGTTCCGGAATGTTCTTGCCCAACCATAAGAAGATCTCTTCGTTATTGTCAACAATGTAAACTCCATCGTCCGACAGGTCCTGAGACACAAACATTTTGACTTAGTTATTTATATCTTTCTTAGATTTACGCGAATATTTGACATTTTAAATAAAAGTATCTGAAAAGATAAGCCGAAAGGCTTTCTTTTGATTTTTGGTTCCTGACGTCCTAGACGTCTTAAACTACAGTGTCTCCTGGCGTGACCATGATTGCTGTAAAGTATTCGAAACGTCGGGAGCCAAAAATCAAAATAAATTCTCGAAAAAATAGTTTTATTTACAATTAGGTATATCTATTATGTATGCTAATAAAATAAAGAAAAAAGTTTAGTATATTTGTATATTATAATCGATATAGGTACTGTTAATATTGAGTCGATTTTAATTATTCTTTCACTCACAGATAGCTACATAGTCCTAGAGAGATGTAGGCTATAAATTTTATTTTTATTGCGTTTTTAGCCGAGTTTTCAAGTAGCTCTTTGTCAGGCAAGTCGGAAAAATACTGCGTTCTTTGCATGCATTACAATTTAAAACCCCTCTCAGAGAGTTATATCATTGTCTACCTATTCATACAGTTAAGTCTAACGAACACGTCTACAGGGTATACCTAGTGTGGGGAGCCGCAGAGAGACGCTCCCAACTGGCATAGATATATGACTATTGACAAACAGCTTTAGGGTTGACGGATTGAACTTGCCAATAGGAATAAACTTCGATAAAACTTCGAACAAGATATACCTAAAACTTCGAAACCGTTCGCCGTAAAAATTGATATTTTTTGACAACCCTTGCATTTGCCAGTATTTTCATTAAAATCAATAGGCCATAGTCTATTATTTGTATTTTATTCTGTGCTTATACCATGTTGCTTGTACACGAGACAGAGCCTTAAGTTAAACACTCGACTCAGGCCAGATGGTTCTCGCCACTCCTTGTCGTCTCCATAGATATAACTCAGTGGAATAGTGCTAAATTGCAGTTATAAAAAATGGATGCGTATAACCTTTACGCGCGGTTGAAGAAAACTTCTTTGCCAAATATTCAAATTATACAAATCAATAATTAAATAAGGCATATTACAATTATATATTTATAGAATATCATAGACGGAAAAAATGTAATATTATATATTTGTCAGACAATAACAACGGTTATTATGGCAACGTGGCAATGTATTCTATCTCATTCTCTCGCCGGCTTAATCCTATATATTTGTGTGTTTGTCTCTTTTTAGTTTCGCATTTCCGTTTCATCGAGTTTCAAATCACAATTCTAAAGAATTTTTAAAGTAGTTTCACTTCAATAATCTTACATTCTGAGTAAAATCAGGCGGCATCTCTTCAAATATAATCTTGCCCTTCCTGGTGACAGTGGCTGAGGTGAGGGCGGGCGGCCCTGTCACACGTCTATTGGCCTTCAATTTCCAGCGAGCCGAATCTTCCTTTTCTTCTGGCGGTCCTCCTAGAAGGAAAAGGCTTATTTAATATTTGAAAGAAGTTAAAGTGATTGTCAGAAGCAGAAGAGGCATTTGTACAGGTATTGTGCGTTCTTCTTGTCGTGGTGGGTGGGCTCATTAGAGTCCGGCAACCCAACCGGGCGCGAAGCCAAGAAACGCACAGGGAGGTGTCCCACTTCGGTGGGCGGTGTATCGTGTGGGTTGCTCCTGGTACTTCTCTGATAGCAAAGTGTACTGTGGGGGCAACCCCATGGTCGGCGTGGTGTGGCAGTTGTGGTCTGCTTCGGCAGACCTGCCGTCGGGGCGTCGTGGTTGAGCGCGTAAGTAATCTTACGGCGCCCCATTATGACGGGGGATGCTTTGTTGGGTTTTAGTGAGTAATACTGGTTTTGCTTGCCGGCGAGTCCCACACAGCCACCTGTATGTATACAGGTGGTATGTGTGAATGCATTTCCCAACCTTAAAAAAAAGGTATTGTTACATACATAAAGGAAATGAATACAGATGTTTATTCAGTATCTCCACCTTTTTTTCTCCTTTTTTTGTGTGTATTATTAAGCATTTCCATTTTCCATTATAACCAAAGAACCTTGCTAATTATATACTTGTTATAAAAAATGAACTATACATAGAAATATTAGGCCTCTGGAGACATTTTGAAGTAATACTTTCTAATTTACGCAAATATTTGACTTTTTAAATAAAAACTGTATTTTTTTGTTTTTTGGTTCCCGACGTTTTGAATGCCTTATAGCACTCAGTCTTTCCCGTGACAATGTTTATGTAAAGCTTAAACATCAGCAAAGAAAAACCAAAAAAGTATACCGAAAAAAAACTGAATAGACAGTTTTATACACCACTTATTTTCTAGATATTACCGATATTACCGATCAATATAAATAATAAAATAATAATCGGTAATGATCGGAATGTAAGTCAAACACTAATTCAGAATAGTATAAAAAAAAATATTGACATCTAGGACTCTACATCCTACTTTTCAAGTTAAAAAGTAATTATTATACCCAAAAACTCCCAGAACTCGTTCGGCTCTTCTCCCTGATCCACTTCGACAGTCTCTTTATCGTCAACTAATAAACTAACAAAGTTCTTTGAAGCTTCAAGCTCTTTTTTGTTTGATTCCTGAAATTAATTATTTATTAATTATAGTTTGAACTTTGATCATACATAGTAAAACCTAACATCAGCCTATATCTTACTACAGCTCTATCTGTGCACTAAATTTCATACAAACCCGTCCAGCCGTTTCAAAGTGAAGAAGTAAGAAACATACACACACTTTATAATAATAGTCAAACAATAAAAGATTTTGTGTTTGTTTGTTTATTGCTACTTTATGATATAAAACAATATTAAGGAAACTATTAATAAGTATATGTGTAAGTTAACATATGTATAAGTTTCCCTACTAATGTCTAATTTTACCAAAAAATCTAATGAATACAAAAAATTGCTAGATTATGCAAAGAATCATTTTTATTCACAATGTATTGTAAATTATTTTTGTATATGATACTTTTTGCGCTAAACCGAATAGTTTTTGAAATTTTTAAGAAAAACTGATGAAAACTACTATTTTACCGAAATATAACGATCTCCCACCCGAAATGTTCAAATGAGCGCTCATTCGATGAGGACATTTCTTGTCGTTGATTTTATATCTACCTAGCACTTTTTTGACAGATTTGTTATGATAATAAAATAAATAAAATGAAACTTCGATATTTAAAAGAGCAACTCTTGGGCTCTTCGCAGCAGTTGTAGCTTCCTCACGGACTGACATACTGACGCTCTTTAAATTAAATTAACGATTCATTGAATAAAGTCTATTTCATTGAAAGACAATATACTCGTAGCAAACCTTTCCAATCCACAAATATACTTTGTCGGGAGTCTCCAAAATGGCCACATCATCATCTTGCAAGATACCGGAAGATTCTTCTACTTGCGTTGCTCTCATATCTACACCAATTTTTGTGCCTTCCACCTAAGTTTATCATAAAAATAAACGTTTTAGCATGATTTTTTCAAAATGTATATAAGGTATATATATATATATATATATATATATATATATATATATATATATATATATATATATATATATATATATATGACTTTATAGGTTGTCTTAAAATAGTTATTCTGCATAGTGGTTCTAATTTAAAAGAACACCGTTTATTTAAGCCATCTTTCTGTCAGAAAATGTACGTATATATAAAATACCTACTAGCGACCCACCCTCGGTTCACTCGGGTTCGTACCTAGGTGATTAATTTGACGTAATTTTTTTATTTAAGAACCGATTGAAATAAAACAAATACTAAATGTTAAGTGAAACTTACCACAATACATTAGTAAAAACCGCACCCAAATATATTTAGACGTTTCTGAGTTTATAGCGCACAAACGCACAGACAAAAATTCTAAAAATCATTGTTTTGGGTTCTATTGCGTTAATAAAGTCCCCAATAATAGTATTTCTCAAATATCTTCCATGTACAGACAGCGATCAGTTACAATTTTATTATAGGTATCAACAATACGCATATAACTTAAAAATTTATAAAATAAAAATGAATTAAGTCTCACTTTGAAGAGGCGAACTCCATCATCATCGAACGACCTTTTAAAGTTCTCAGTTTTATATTCACTCTCTTTATCACCGCATAGAATCATGAGGTTTCCTGAAAAATATATTAAATACGTTTACGTCAAAATGACAATATCACTTGAAAAACTAAGAAAAGCGGGGTTGAACGCCTTACATACGTGTATTATCGTGTGCAAATCGTTCTCAACCATCGTGAGAAAACCTGTATGTCTGAGAAAACCTGGTTTTCGCAAGTTATGTGAAATTCGTCTACCAGCACTTGGCCAGCGTGGTGGACTATGGTTTGATCCTCGCATTGAGGCAAGGCCCACTCTCAGCAGTGGGACGTTAAAAAGACAGAACGATTATTATTTTAATATACACTAATATTTTAAATTGAAAAGTTTATATGTGTGTACATACACACTCCTTCACGCTGTAACGATTGGACAGATTTGGATGAAATTTAGTACACTGATAGACTATGAGCGTGCGAGCGTATGTGAGTAACATATAGGCTATTGTTAAGAATTTGACGACACGTTTGGCTCAGTTTGTGACCCTATGTATGTATGTGATGTGTGATGAGCACGAATGTTTGTACTCCAGTCATGGATGTTTGTATTTATAATATGTATGTATTTAATAGTAGGGGAGACCACGATGCTAAATGGGGATTTACTCGAGCGTCGTAGAGACCTATCGGGATGCAAAGCTTAGATGATAAGAAGAAAAAAATGTTATATGATATATACCTTTACATCGGTGGGGGAAGCGGCTATAGATTTTTAAATATGTAAAAAAAACTGTTGCATAGACATCCTCGAGCGCGTCAGATATTGATAGCATCAATGCCCTACGTATTTTTAATAATGTACGTATGTTAATCTGATCGTTTGCATGATGCGGGTGGTTGTATTTAAGGGTTGAAAATGAAAAAAAAAAATTTAATCGAGCGCGTCAGATTTTCTAAGGGAGTGTTAAGTGCACCAAAAAAAAGCTCTCATTCACTAATTTCGATGGGACGCAAACTCGCGGCCATTTTCATAATGTGCAAAAAAAAATCGCCATTTTGAAATACTCAAGCGCGTCAGATAAAGATATATATGGTTCATCTTTATGTTCTAAACGTACTGTCTCATAATCTGACGATTATCTAGAGGGATTCGCCTGATCTGACAAAAAAAAATTAGAAAAACGGTTCACCTTAAAGGCCATAACTGCAACTTCCCGCTAATTCCATTCCTGGGCGCTTAAAATTGTACTTATGACATTTTTGAGCTCAAAATATAATTTATGTGATATTTTGAACTCGCTGAGTTCAAAGAAATAATATTTCTATGCATTTGAGCTCTCCCAGCTCGAAAGTCTGATAGAAGTTTCATAGAACACTATTTTTTGGATTTTCAAACCGCAATAACTTTTGAATAGATCAAGCAATTTTATCATATGTTCCTTGAGACTTTCGGATTTGCCCCGACGATATTCCAAAATATTTACACATTTTTTTAAAGTTTCTACCGTAAATTTAATTGTTTTTTGTAAGGTACTTTCACCACAAAATACACATTTCAAATTAATGTCACTCATATTAAATATTTATAAACTTTAATTCACACAAATAATATTAAAATAGCAAAAAAAAAACCAAAACGTTGGAAACACGTTGTAAACAGTATGCCACGAACGAGTCTTTATGATCAGCTGTGATGGCGTCATGGCGGCAGAAACCAGAGTGGGGACGGAGTGAGAGAGTAATAGATAGAGAAAGAGTGAGAGAGGAATAGAAACGCGGAGAAGGAAATGTAGGCATCACGCAGCTGCACGCATTTAACTTTATCGACGAATCATATATTTTTCATTATACTTGAATTATTTCCTTCAAAATAAAAAATAAATTAGCTACGCTCGAGAATGTCGAGATGACGTTTTTTTTTACAACTTTGTTGCCCTCCCCTTTTTTTACGTCACTCTCAAATTGTCAGATTAGTGGAATATACACTTTTTAGGATGTAATTAAGTCACCCTACCTTAATCTGACGCGCTCGAGAATTTCTGATGGTCAATTTTTTTTTACTACTCTGATCCTGTATCCTTCACGGGCGGCCTTATATATGGGCCTCATGTTTTGTGGAGGTACTTAACCGGGTACAAGGTATCCCCCTGTATATTAATCTGCCGCGCTTTAGTAAATCCCGAAATCCCCGCTTGGGCTCCCCTACTATAAAGTTATATATGTGTAGTGTATCAACTATCCGGTATCCATAACACAGGCCTCGTAGCTTACCATGGAACTAGATGGTGCTGTGTTAATGTCCCGACATATTTATTTATCCAGAGACGCACGCATGCAAAGCCAGGATAAGTTACTAGTCTAAAAAAGTAGCTAAAATATAATTGTTTCTACGTAACCTTTGAATATACTCAAGAAGTGTCTAGTTTCTTTTCCTTGTGGTATCTTAACTAGAATAACGTCACCCTCTAACTCTTCTTCTATTTTTGACACTATTTCTAGACCGGCTGCCACAGCATCTTCTCCCGCTTGTGCACCCTAAAATGTTATATACATATATAAAAAAACCAAATATCAATGGAATTATAACTATCACTATATAGTATAAAAAAAATCGCTTCCCGCTGTCTGTCTGTCCCTATGTATGCTTAGATCTCTTTTTTTTTTGGATTTCTGACGGATTTTGATGCAGTTTTTTTAATAGATAGAGTGATTCAAGAGGAAGGTTTTAGTATATAATTTGTTAAGTTTTTGTATACATTGGCTAAAATTTAATGATGTTTGTTGGAGGTGTCGGAAAAAAATAAGCCGTCTGGGAGCTTTCAACGAAAACGCTGTCTAAACCCTTGGAGATATAACAAAATAATGTATGGTGGAATTGTGTATCTTATATAGGTCTACAGAAAAGTCCGCGATGGCATATATCTATCTCTTAAGGATTAGTATGTTACTATATCTATTTTAATTTAAAATGTACCTAGGGAATGACCCGAGCGAATCACTCAATTGCCATTAATGTTTTGCCTTCCCGGAACCTCTCCACTAACACTTAAACTTTATGTTATGGTATTAAAGTTCAAATAGACTTTTAAGTATTATTACGAATCTTTTGTATGGGAGTATAGAAAAGTGTTGATTTTAGACTTTTCAGACTATTTTTTAAATTTTTCTCTCCGTAAGAAACATTCTCGTACTTCAAGGAATATTCTAAAAAAAGAATCAGCGAAATCGGTTCAGCTGTTCTCGAGATTTGCGCTTACTAACACATTCAGCGATTCATTTTTATATTATAGATAAAGATAAATAAAGTATAAAATATAATAATAATTTTCTTAAAATTCCGGAGATTAAAGAGTTTAAACCATTTTTTTCTTACAATCCACAAATACACGACGGTTGCGTCTTCATCGTTATCGTTCTTGTATGAATACTTCACAGCGTACACCTCGCTCTGATAGAGTTTGGGTGTCTCAGCTTCTTTCTCTGTTATATCTTCTGGTTCTTCTCCAGCTCTGGTTAAAAGAAGAAAAATATAATAAATACATTTACTAAATAAATAAAAAAAAAACATGTCTAAACAAGTTTCGGTTTCGGTTTCGAGAGACTCTCCCGTGTCCATGATTGCTGTAAAGCATTCGAAACGTCAGAAACCTAAAATCACAATAAAATCTGCGAAAAAACCCGAAAAGACAGTTTTATTTAAAATGATCTTCCAAGATTTGATTATACTACTAAATCTGTCAAACTAGTGAAGTTACTAAAAATGTGTAAAATTCTAACCTTAAAATAGTAAGACTAGCAGACTCCTCATCAGGCATGTATGCTCGAGCTGCTGCACTTTTGCCAATATGCTTAGCAAGAGCCTCTGTGTCATCAGCATCTCCAGAATAGTAACCACTTTCTGAAAAATGGGAATATATTTATAAAATGACTTCGTTACGTTTTAACTTTAAGTAAAGATTTGTTAGAGATAAAATATTTTCTCGTATTAAAAATTATCCTTTATCTATATAAAGATCTATATCCGGATAATCAGCTATCATCGTATTATATTCATCAAAGTCTGTCCAATGCTTTTCTTGTGATGCTTCTGATCTCGTGACATTTCATGTACAGATTCGACTCAGTTAGAATTTTATTATATGTATAGAAGAAGATGGATAAAGTTCGCCTGATATATATATTTTGGTGACGGCGACCATTTTCACTAACATTAGCCAACTGCAGAAGATAGCACTCTCTATTTCTTTCACTTTCACCGGTGGGACGACAATTGGCCTTGCTTCACTTGCTTGTTTTATTTGCCCTCCGAGACACGAGGGTGTAACACTGCGAACTTCCTAGGGTTTGTCTAAAAAATTATTTACAGATGAAACAGTAACTTTTTTAACCGGTTTGGGGGTTCGAACCTAAAACCTCCGGATTTGTAGGCGTATTGCTAACCACAAGACAAATTAACAAATATAAGTGTCTGCACATGAAGACAATCTCATATCCATTGTGCTAAAACTCGTCACACGACGACTTATCAACGTTGATACCGTTCACAAATCGGTAAAAAATACTTTTTTTGGTTGTTTTTTTTTTTTGGAAACAGAGTTATTTGAGTACGTAGAATATTTTTATGTTATCCATTTAAGTGGGCGAAACTGCGAGCCAAGGTTAATACTAGCCAATAACTTACCTATATCAGATGCAATAGACTTGACAGACCCTGAAGATGGCACAAATGAATCCCATTCGTGGAAGTATTGTTTAAAAGTGCTGTTCTCTGAACCCTCAGACACCCTTGTTACTGGTACCTAAGACAAATATAAATTATATTATCATTATATACCCGATTATTGTTGCTGAGTCCAAGCTTAACCGACTTTAAAAAGAGGATGAAATCAATTTATCTGTATTTTTTTATGTATAATACGCAATGTCTTCGATACGATTTTTTAGATAAATTAGCGCTGCTTGCTTCGAGTATTCTTCAAAAAATATAATATATCCTTGGATTACATATAGTTTTAAGAAAAAAATCAAACCCATTCTTCATCTACCTCGATGAACAAGCACATTGGGTCATTGCTGAGTTGTGTGAAAGATGGACGGAGATACACACACATTTTGTATATTTTTTATTACTAGCGACTTAATCTGATGAATAGATGGATCTATCCACTTGAAATTACATAGATCTTACCCAAGCAGGATACTCCTTAACTTCCAAATACTGTTGAGCGATTTCATGGTATCTCTTCTTGACGTCTGGGTCTACATCGTTACCCAACCAGATGTAGATTCCGGAACATGGAGTGTCTAAGATGAATACATCCTGAGAGACAAATAGAATTAAAAAAATCAGCACAAAAAAAAAATTTTTTTTTGGAAAATCTTATTGAAATTGTCATTATTATAGAAACAGAGGCCGAAACTATAGTTTTTAGAATTCTTGTCTGTCTGTCGGTCTGTCTGTGACCGCATCACGAATATACCACTGGACAGATTTTGATGAAATTTGGTATGATGATAGCTGGTTATCCGGGCCGACATATACTCGTAGGATACTTTTTATTGCGAATAAATATCTCAATTTGGAGCTAAATTTATAAAAAAGGCTTTTTCAATAAGAATTGTCTTATCACCTCAGAAGTAAGCTTCTTTTGCTTGAACGGTTTGTTGACGTCAACAATTTCGAGTTCATCTCCCACCAGGAGCTTAGACAAGTATACAGTATTAGAACTCGCTCGGGAGTAGCCCTATAAAAAAAGAAACTAATATTAATTAAAATAACGCGATTTTTCGACATTTGAAATAAAACTATCATTTTGTCTTATTTTGTAATTTACGCTATATTTTGATTTTTTGTTTCCTGTGTTTTGAATGCTTTATAGCAAACAACATCGGAATCGAAATAAAATTTTGCCAAATTTGAAAAGAGCTAAAGACATGGAAACAAGTTGAAGAAGGAACATGGTATAAGGAATCGGAGACATCTGTACAAGTTCTATCTATACAAGTGCAACGAATTTTACTACATGCATGTCTCCGATTTCGTAATATTAAATTTCGTAATTTATACTTCTTTTGGCATATTGGGAAAAAAATATGAGAGTAAAATTTAGAGAGACAGCCAAAAAGCGACATGTTGAAGTTAGCTGCATTCCTTTTACATACAGAGAGTTGTGACATACGGGATGAAATCTTTAGCTATTTTTGTTCTGTTACGCCAAAGAAGTATAACTTCTTACGTGCGTACATAAGTACACACACACACAAGTTTTTTTTAAATTAAACTTGATTCATTAACACAGGTTGAGCCCTTCAGTATTTACGAGGGAACATAAGGTCAGACGTATACACACACAATCTCCTTTTGGGCTTCACCGCAGTTGGGTAAAAAATACTCTATCTACGTTTACTTTTTAATATGATACAAATCATGATATGGAGAAGGACATGTATGAGGTCGAAGACTGCTTCGACTTACCTCAGAAGAATTGTCATCGACTAAATCGTCTTTGGAACCAGAGCCAAGAGCTTCAAAGAACTGATCTAGGTCTTCATCAGATGAGAATTCGTCTAAAAACATAAATTGACGTAAGTTAAAAGAGAAAGTTTGTTCAAAAATGATGATATTTTAAAAGGAATTATTTCTTCTATTTGTAACATCGGCCAGAAGGAAAAATTCAATTTAATATTTAAATGTCAACGAATCTTTTATTTTTTTGTTCTTTTTTTTGCAAAGGTATAGTTAATAGGATAAAACTAACTAATAGTGCATTAAATAGTTCTTGGTAAATAAGACTCTATAAAAAACCCAGGAGACGTTAGTCTACATCTACACTAATATTATAAAGAAAAAAGATTTTTATTTTTGTATGTAGAACTACTAGACCAATTTAGATGACATTTGTTTAGAAGATAGTTTGAGACTGTGGGAAGGACAAAGGACATTTTTTTATTCCGGAAATCATCCCTTAAGGGGTTAAAATAGTGATGAAAGTTTGTATGGGGAATCAACCTAAAGATGAACCCGAGCGAATCAAGGGTGAGTTGCTAGTTACCAATAATTTCAATAGTAGCTCTTCCATTGTGATAATCATCACGTAGAGTGTTGGCGACACTTATAATCTTCCTCCTTTGGGTTGCTTTAGCACCTTCTGGCATCAGAACAAAAATGTCATGGTCAACCTCTAGTATGAAACAGTGGTCTTTAGTCAAAGACGAAGCTTCTGCTGGTACCTGAAATATTATCAAAAAACGTTAGTATTGTTGAGCTGTTTTGGTTTTATTACTGTTTATAACATTTTCATTTTGATGAATTTTGGTATAAAAGTACATTAGACCTTGAAAAATTATATTTGGGTGTAATAAAATCTGAAAGTTTGTATGGGGGTGGCATCATTTCTCAAGTTCTAGCGTCGGAAGGCTCAAGAGTGTTGTTTTTTAGGAACAAAGCTGACAAATTATAGGACATAGTCAAGTCATAGAATGTGGTCAACTATAGTACCTCTTATTCCTTCAGTGTCGAACCGTCTGAACTGATTTGGATAAAATGTAGTGAATAGATAGATTATGATTTGAGCCGCATCCAAGCGAAGCAAGGGTAAGTCGTTAGTATCTTAATACAAGAGTCCACAAATACTACGATCGTGTTTATGTGACGGTATTGTTTTTATGACGATCGCTATCAAGTATTGATCGTATAATGCGCAGTACTGTTATAGCATAAATTAAATAGTAGGTAGCTGACAACTGTACAGTCATGGTCGCATAAAGGTTATTAGGTGGAGTAAAATATTACCTCTTCGATTCTTAGATTATCACATCCGGAAAGTTTCAGTAATCGCTTCTCAGCTCCAGCATTTGTCTCAACTTCAGTGAAACCAGATTCATTTCCACCCTCCAAGTATCTGATAGCTAAAATATAAGAAATGGTCCTGCGTGAGCCAGATTTGCGTCTTGACGTTTTTTAGTAATTAAAACTTACTGGCAAATATATATATATATAATTTTCTTCGAAATATATTTTAGGATATGGCTTTGGCCTCTGATAATTATTGTCAAAATACGCTAAAATATGCTTGTACGGAGACAATTAAAAAATGATTTTAAATAATTGCAGTTTTTTTGTTACAAATAAATAAGTTATAATAGTATATAATAGTTTCAGAGCATTTTTTGGATACCCACCAGGCAAGAAGTATCCCAAGAATTGACTTGTTTCATGACCTTGAACCTCTCGATGATGGACTGCTCGACCCCCAAGCTTATCATCCAGGGTTATTGTCAGAATTGCTGCAGCTCCCTTCTTATCTTGGGTGGTTTCCTTTCCCAACCAAAAGTGGACATCATAAGAGAGAGTGGAGTTACTATCGCCTGTTGTCTGGAGATAAGAAAAACAATATAAATATAATGTATTAAATCATACTTATTAATTACACTACACATGGTCGCCTTATTCGTGGTGACGTAAAGTTTTGTTATTGGGACATTTATATACGTGCTTTTAATATGGACTCATACATATATATATATATATATATATATATATATATATATATATATATATACACAAAACAATAATTACATGTAAATTCTATTCGTATATGTTTTATTTTTAAATTTTCATTAATGATGATGATCGACTACTAGGCGAATACTATATATATTAAATGAGCAATGCTTGTATATGCATTTTATTTTGTGTAACGGCTCTAACGATTTAGATCAAGTTTTGTATTTAGATAAGGTTTTGCTTTTGAAGTTATCTATATATATAAGTGTCTTTTCTGAAAAAACTAAATTTTATTTCGCGGTGCTGTGTTGCCATGCTACTATAAATTAAAACGTATGTTAGCCATATATGTAAAACAATTGGTATTTCATCTGTGAGAGATTGTGTCACTCAATAGAATCGATAAAGGTGCAACTAATTTTAGTTGTTGATGTCACGTTGGCAATTTGGAGAAAAGAAAGCAAGAAAAGGTTTTCCACGGAAAAGATAAAAGAATATATGCACTAAATCAAATCTATTCTTAAGAAAATCAAAGAAAAAACAATCAGCTTAATTTTTTCAATAACTACAAAGTTACTCGCTGTACAGTATTGAATTTACTACCAGTAAAAAGTATCCTATGCTCTTCCCAGAGTCTCAAACTATCTTCTTATCAAATTTCATCTAAATCGGTTCAGTAGTTTCGAAGTCTATTCGATATAAACAAACAAACAAAAAACATTTTTTTTCTTTATAATATTAGAATGGATTCGAATAGCGAAACCTTACAATAGTACATACATACATAATATGTAGGTATAATTTTGTGATAATGTCCTCCTGATCGATTCTGGTCGTGTTTTCCTCAATAAACCTAGTATCTAAGCTAACTACGAAAAATTAAAGCGCATGAGTGTGTAAATGTATGTATGTAGGGTAAATTTGCCTATGCGTGGGGGCCCCGGAGGCCCCTATAGTGCAGCAGTGAAAGTTCCACTTTCAAAAACAAAATAGACTATCTAGCTATATATAAATAGCTTTTACTCCTCTGCTTGTCAAACGATTTTCTTTTGTTTTGTATAAACAAATTTTGGAAACTGTTAGTTTTTTATATAGATAGGTAAATTCTATTCATAACTAGCGACTCACCCTCGCTCCGCTCGGGTTCGTCCCTAGGGTGGGGTCTGGGAGGACCACCCTGATCCTTATCACTTAGGGGTATGAAAAATAGATAGTAGCCGATTCTAAGACCTACTGAATACGCATATAAAATTCGGTAAAAATCGGTAAAGCCGTTTCGGAGGAGTACGGTAACTAACATTGTGACATGGTAATTTTATATATCATAATATATGTTTTACTCAAATTATCAAATTATCGAATGGTCGAACGAACCACTGGACGCCGCGGCCGGACGGACATTAGTAAAAGTTAAGTAAACAGCCAAAAGTATAATAGGTACCTTTAAGACGATGTAAGAATCTCCGTTGTAGAATTTTCCATATTTCTTCTGTTCAACTGCAACTGGCTCGAATTTCTAAAAAAAAAAACAAAACTTAAAATAAAACTATTTGGTTTCAAGTTTTATTGCGGTTATATTTTGATTTTCCATTTTTATGTTTCGGATGCTAAACGACTCGTTTGGCTCAGTTGGTAGTGATCCTACTTGCTGTGCCAGTGGTCGCGGGCTCGAGTCCCGCTGGGGGAATTCATTTGTGTGATGAGCACGAATGTTTGTACTCCAGTCATGTTTATATTTATAATATGTATGTATTTAAAGTTATATATATATATATATATATATATATATATATATATATATATATATATATATGTAGTGTATCAACTATCTGGTATCCATAACACAAGCCTCGTAGCTTACCATGGAACTAGATGGTGCTGTGTGTTAATGTCCCAACATATATATTTATTTAATGTTTACACCAAACCTGGCCGAGGGATGGACTGAGGTTATTACAGACGGTGTCTACCCATAAAATATATACTTTGTAAGAGAAAAATGACACCGAAGTACTTCACAATATTAGAAATTTCAATAATTTATTGTAATTTGGGTTGCTATAGTTCTTTAATTTTAAATGATATTTCATCATTTAAAGAAAATTATAACGGTTAGTATGGAATAGATAGGCTATATATTATGTATGTATATACATAAGGTATGATGAGTCATTGTGGGTTGTATTATAACTTGTTTTCCCGTGGGAATGAGATAATCTCCCGCGGTAAAAAGTAGCCTATGTCACTCTCAAACCCTTCAACTATTACCACACAAAAAAATCACGCCAATTCGTCACTCTGTTTCGACGTGAAAGAAGGACAAACAAACACCCTTTCACATTTATAATAATATTTAATATAGTATGGATTTTATTCTGCTGTCGTTAGTTTCGAAAATAGCCACTAGAAAGTCTAATATCTATTTATATGAAAGGAAAAAGTGAGTGATATATCAACGCACATGCCAAACCCTTAAGGCTAGAAAATTGATATTTCGCACTCGTATTCCTAATATGACGAAGTGATCCACGAGATAAAAGTTTGTATGAAACTTTTTATTCCTTGGACATATTTGCATAAAATTTCGTGTGAATTTAGTACGGCAAAAATAATGAGTTACGTATATCAGCGTTTTCCAAAATTCAACCCCTAAGAGGGTAAAGTAGGGGATGAAAGTTTGTATGAAACCTATCTTTTTAGAGTTTTTTTTTGTAGTTTCAGCGCGAGCGAAGCCGCAGGTTCTGCTACTCCAACAATAAATATATGTAAATATTGATTAATTTTGTTATTACTTGATAACAATCTAAATTATAATTGTTGAGTAATATTATCAGTTTATATGTTTATTAATAATCATATACCTAATGAAGACGTGTCACAAAAAGACAGGTATACAAGATATGGGTATGTTTTGAGGGTTCCGTAGCCAAAACGCTACAACAGAACCTTATTAATTTTTTATGTCTGGTGTATGCCAAGTGTATTTCATAGCCATTTTTATGTATATACTAGTAGAACCCGTGGCTTCGCTCGCGGTAAAACTACAAAAAAAAAATCTAAAATGATAGGTTTCATGCTTTTCATCCGCTATTTTACTCCCTTATGGGATGAATTTCGAAAAATGCTAAAACACGTATTTAATTAATCGTATTGAAGAGCATTTATACCAAGTTTGAAGTAATTCTGATCATAAATATTTTTTTGGATTGTATTATAACGTGTTTTCCCGTAGGAAAGAGATAATCTCCCGCGGTAAAAAGTAGCTTATGTCACTTTCCAGCCCTCTAACTGTCTCTACACAAAAAATCACGCTAATCCGCCAAGCCTTTTCGACGTGAAAGAAAGACAAACAAATAAACAAACAAACAAACACACTTTCACATTTATAATATTAGTATTTTTGTAGTGGATTCAAACACTTTACTGAAAAAGTTATTATAATATGTACCTACCTACATTCTACATAATATATGTATATGGAATTTATATAGGAAAGATTCTAATATTTTTGTGGAATAGCAAATACATCCTATATATATATATATATATATTATAAATACAAAATCTACCTATGGAATACGAGGAAGTCATTAGTCCATAAAAAATTATTAAGTAAATTTTCTAAACGGTTAGTCAACATTTTCTATAGTCAGAACTTACATCTATAGTCCACACTTCGATTCCTGGTTCCTGACCAGCTTCTTCAAAGGCAGGATGTTCCATGTTAGGAGAGACGTGCGTCAAGATTCACTACACTGTTATGACTTCATTTTGTTGATAGCTTCATGTTTGTTTTATGTATGTATATACAGGCTGATAAGTTTTGAAAATATTTTTTTTATATATACTGTACACGTTTGGCCTCGGTGGTGACATGTTTGGCTCAGTTTGTAGTGCTTGAACTTGCTGTGCCAGCGGTCACGGGTTCGAGTCCCGCTCGAGGCATTCATTTGTGTGATGAGCACGAATGTTTGTACTCCAGCCATGGGAGTTTATATTTATAATATGTATGTATTTAAAGTTATATGTGTAGTGTATATATATAGCATTATAAATGTGAAAGTTTGTATGTGTGTATGTTTGTTCATCCTTTACGTTGAAACTGCTGCATGGATATGGATGAAATTTAGTGCACAGATAGATAGACTGTGCTGGAGTAAAACGTGGGATACTGTTAGTAATAATATTTTCCGAAAGGTGTCGCTAACGCAGTCAGTATGTAATATCTATAATAAAATATACACATAAAAAATTCTGAGACAAATCTGTACATAAAATATTTTTTTGGAAAATCTTATTGAAATTGTCATTATGATGATATTGAGGGCGAATCTATAATTTATTGAATTTTTGTCTGTCTGTCTGTCTGGGAACGCATCACGAGAAAACCACTGGACAAATTTTGATGAAGTTTGGTATGATTATAGCTGGATATCCAGGTCAACATGTAGAATACTTTTACTGCGAGAAATATCTAATTTTCGACAAATCTATACTAACTTAAAAACGTACTGTTATATTACGTAACTACGTATCTAGGAATTCATAACATTCTAGTACTTATACTAAATAATTCGGAGAATCAAACACATTTTTATATACAAGTATAAATTTGCTTATGAGAATGTTTTTAATTGCTAACATGATTTTTTTATGACCTTTAAAAACATATTTTCTAGCAAACATCCTGTATAAGCGCTTTATCTATACATCTATTGCTATCAGTCATATCTACAAATTATATCGTTGCAGTCACCAAACTTAGTCATTATGATAAAAAAAATCGATAAGCTCAAGCCTCATACTCTATTTCAGTATATTTTTGATATATTTTTAAACCTGCTAGCAACTTATCTTTGCATACTTAAATGCTTCGGTCGGGTTCATCCTAAGACGCTTTTTGTACTTGAATATTACATACTGTTAACACGAATTTTGACTTTGATAAGAGAGTATGAAATTTCAATAGATTTATCGATAAGTAAGACAATATATATATATATATATATATATATATATATATATATATATATATATATATATATATATATATATATACATATATATATATATGGGCTGAAAAAGTTTGCTTCTGTATCTAGGAGAACGGTTGATCAATATTTTAGAAAATCCATACTTTAAATTTTTATTTATAAATTAATCAAAACAAATATATTTTTATATATAATTTTTTATCGACTTTAAATACGACATACATGTAGGTATGGAACCGCGACCGCGTCGTAACCTATTGAGTGATATTTCTATAACATGGTTTTTTTCATATAGGTATAATACGTCAATATATCTATACTAATATTATGAAGAGGTCAAGTTTGTGAGTTTGTGAATTGTGAGTTTGTGAAGTTGTAGGGGGTAATCTCTAGATCTACTAAACCGATTTAGATGAAATTTGGTAAGAAGATAGTTTGAGACCCTAGGAAGGACATAGGATACTTTTTATCCCAGAAATGAGTCCTTAAGGGGGTGAAAATGGGGATGAAAGTTTGTATGGGGAAGCAAGCTAGGGACGAACGCGAGCGAAGCGAGGGTGAGTCGCTAGTATCATATAAAACTACAAAAAAATACAAAATAGTAGAAAAAAGTTTAAAAGTGAGCCCTATTACTTTCATGTGTATAAGTACTTTCTCACACTAAGCCCCAAATCCCATCATATATTCCTTGTATTGACATCGATAACGGTGTTCGAAGTCCATGATGTCTTGATGAAAACTCTGTGCTTGTTCTTCTGAATTAAATGAATGAATCTGAATAAAGTATGATAACTCAAGAAAAAGGATTTAGGAGGATGGGATTGATAAATAACTAGCCACTCACCCTAGCTTCGCTCGGTTTCGTCCCTAGGTTGATTTCCCATACAAACTTCCACCCCCATGTTCACCCCATTAAGGGATGATTTCCCGGATAAAAACTATCCTATGTCCTTTCCAGGATCTCAAACTATCTCTATACCAAAATTCATCTAAATTGGTTTAGTACCTAGATCCAGAGAATACCCCCTACAACCTCACAAACTCACAAACTTTACCTCTTTATAATATTAGTATTGATTATTAAATTACAGAGAACGCTATGTTATGACAAAACATGTTATTACTAACAGACAACAGTAGCTTATAATATACATATAGTCCCGCTGCGTATTGAACTTCACCAAACCGCTTCGGCCGCGGACACGCCGGCGTTACAGTTAACAATAGATTTCTTAGAAATTTAATTAATTTCTTAGAAATTTACCTGGAGGTGTTAAGGAGGAATAAACATACAGGAAAATAATAGTATTCTGATTAATAATATAATATACTAGCGACCAGTAGTGGATTTAGGTTCGATGGCGCCATACGCCCAAGTCGATATGGCGATATTTTTACTGAGGGAAATATCTCATCTCTGAGAAACCTATACTATGTAAATGCTAGTTACAAATAAAAACACATTTCATCATATATAATTTATTATTCAACAATATTATTTAAATAAAAATAAACAAATGAATCCATTTTGTTTCATTTTAACTGTAAGTAATTTTAAAAGATAACACAAAATGTAAAAGCAGTTAGAAATAAAATATCGGATATTACTCTTCTACATCCTGATGTTGGTGCTTTAGTCTGTGAACGGAGAGATATTAAAAAATTAACAATTTTTACACATATGCATTTCATAAAAAAAAATTAAGTGAAACTTCTTTAGAATCGTTGTGATTTGAAACTCTTTGAAACGAAAATACGACTCGAGAAAGAGACAAACACATCAATATATAAGATTAAGCCGGCGAGAGAATGAGATAGAATACATTACACAGGAAGTGAAAAATAATATGTACTCAATAATATGTTATGTAATATATTATGTTAAATAAAATGTAAAATAAATTTTAAACTTGATAAAAAAAACTAAACCTTACAATTATTTTAAATATTGTATTTATATTTTTATAATAATTATTACTTATACAAATGAATATGTATTGATTACTGTGGAACGAATATGCTTAAATTAAATAAAAGCTATTATGACTAATTGTTGCCATGGTTACCGTTGTTATTGTCTGACAAATATATAATATTATATTCTTTCCGTATATGATATTTTATAAATATATGATTGTAATATGTTTTAATATGCCTTATTTAATTATTGATTTGTTTTAATTACGATAGTATTACTTCAACCGCGCGTAAAGCTTATCTGGACAGATTTTAATCTTTTTAATTATATTTTAGGGCCTGTACATACGAAGAGTTTTTAGCGTGCCTTCGCACAGGTTCGATGCCCGTCCAATGCGTATTGAACACGCGTTTGTATCGATATAAAGCAATCAACATTTTTTAAATATCAGCGAATGTGTGCAGAGGACGTACGTACGTTCGTACGCGTGCTATTAGTGAGTATGAAGTGAGAGTATGAAGCGTTGTGTGCATATAGTTTTTACCCTTCGCCTTATTCTTCGTAGGCGCTCGTCGAGTAGGTAATCATCCATTGGCGACAATGCAAACCACTAACATTTACGAGATGGCGCTATGTGACATTGTCTTCGTGAGAGCAGATAGAGAAAGGCTCTAATAATAATTAGATATAAAAAATATAATTTAAATATACATACATACATACAAGAATCACTAGTTTAATATTATAACATTAGCGCAGGATACATGCGCTGCTTTCTAGCATTTCTAACTGTCATTTCATTTTGACACCATCTCACTGTTCTGATGCTGGTCGCAGGAGCTGATAGTGGAACTATGGCTACCAGTTACACTATAGAGTTTGGGCATTGATTCGTTTTTAACTCCATTAAAGACATACATTTAAGCTAATGTTTTTTTTACAAAATATTTTTAGTAGATGTGTGTTTGTTTGTTATTTCTCCACGCTGTAACTGCTGAACTGATTTGAGTGTATGGAATGGAGATAGCATATGTCCTACTTTAACGCATATAAACTTATTAACTTGCGTACTATAAGGATAAAACCGCGTGTAAGAAATAGTTTTACTGTATTATGTATATAGGATAGGGTGGAGTGAAAAAAATTTTTCTTAGCTTGGAGGTGGAATTTGTAGATATATTTTTTTAGATAAAAACATTTAAATCAATTTTTGTATTGCACTGAAAGTTGGGTGGAAAATGACTATCGTCAATTCTTGAATGTTTTCAAAGATGATTAGTCGAGAAAAAAAAATCATTTAAACCTAAAATTTAAATTAACTATTTTAAAAATCTGTGGGCCACCTCAAAATGTTGAGATTCTTTTTATTTCAAATATTTTGTTTTTTTTATAAACTGCAAAGTCCACTCCCAAGCAAAAATATATTTTTTTTGCTCTACACTAATATAGGAGAGACTTACAACACCAGCTAGTTTGGTTTTACTGCAGGTTAGGTCGTCTATCGATGTCCTAAATCTTGCAATATCTTCGGGATCATTCGAATCAGGTTGAAACTTGAATCTGTTCACAAACAAATAATTTAGATAATAAAAATGAAAAACAAAGCGCAACGTATCTGTCTGTTCGTGAGTCTAATTCTTCTAAATTATGCGATGGATTTTGATGCAGATTTCACTATTATTTATAGCGAAGTGAGTCAAATATCAAAGTCAAATTCAAGGAAGCAAAGGTGGGTTCCTAATTTGGATAGAAGTTAAATTCTGATATAAGACAGTGGTAGCCTTGGGAAACCCAAGTAAAATGTGTTCAAAACCCGGGTCTGATATTCTCATGTGCGAATCATTTTCCACCATGATTACCACTCATCTTACGGTAAAAGAAAACATCGTGAGGAAAGCTGCATGTCTGAGAGGACCTAGCAAGCACATTGTTTTTTTTTTACATAAATATGTAACCCAAAAGAGTGAGATGATAACTTATAACTTGATTTTGATGTTAATGTACCTTTTTTTGTTTTATATATGAGTACAAAACTAGACCACATTTTTGATGTTATACTTCTTTTGGCAGGTTTGGAAAAAAATTAGAGAGTAAAATTTTTACGTTGCGCACGCACACCGACAGCCAAAAAGCGACATGATGAAGTTAGCTGCATTCCTTTTACAAACAGAGGGTTGGGACATACGGGATGAAATCTTCAGCTATTTTTTTCTGTTACGCCAAACAAGAAGTATAACTTTCTAATTGCGTACATAATATACACACTCTTTTTTTTGTTATGGTATCCCTTTAATCTTATTTCAATGACGTCAATGTCTTGAAATTAGCGTTGGCGAATAAAAAAATCACCGCAATATTTTTTTGTCTTTCACATAAGAAAATGCGTGTAAAACAAAAACAGCCACAATGCAGGCATACATTTAAACAAAACACGTAAGTTAAATGGACTTACTGATTTCTTGCACGAGCAACGGGTTTTTCAGTTTCCACTGTAACATTTTGTTTAGTTGTGACTGTGACCTCAGCACTGTCAGCTTTGTAATCTAAAAAAAATAACAAAATATTATTGCATAGATTACATACTAAAACAATAATAATTAATTGATAATAACCTATTTTCCGTACTTTCACTTACGAAAGTTGGTTTAAGAATCTCGAAATAATTAAAAAAAAACACAAATAATAAAATGATAGGTGTATAGATATAAAAATAAAGTAGAGTAAGTATCGTAATAAAATAAATAATTTTTAAATAAAGCTATCTTTTTAATTTTTTTATCAGATATCCCTCCCGGTCAGACGGGATGTCTCTCCCGTGACCATGATTGCTATAATTAAAGCATTCGAAACGTTGGGAATCAAAAATCAAAATATCTGCGAAAAAATCCGAAAAGGTTGTATAAAGCATTTGTTTATGCAACCTTGATCAATAGGAATATATAAAAAAAGGGCGGACATTTTGATATTTTTCTTGGGATTTTATAGAAAGTGAGAAATTTTCGTGTTTTCTCCATTGTACATGATATTGGTGAAATAATCTGTGCTCACACGCTTTGAAGCCATTAACAGGAGAATTGAATTGAATTGAGATGTCGGTAAAACCTTGGAGTGATCATCGAGTTGATCTGATAATAAAGTGTTAAATGGAACTTTTTTAGTGGCTACTAGTAAAATCTTTAAGTATAGACTCATTTAATTTATTTTGACGAGTTAACTTTCTTTAATAACTCTTCAACTCTTACATACCGACGGAATCTTTGTAGATATCAGCAAGTTCCTTCTCAATCCTCGCCTCGTCATCTTCTTGCTTCTTTCCGTCTATTTTATCCACATCTTTTACTTTCTTATTTATATCCACCTGAAAATACGTTATTAGAATAAAGTCGTCATGGCCGATTTACAATAGAATAAGTAGTTACAGACATAAATAGACTTAAAAAAAACGACTAAAAAGTAAAAAATAACTGATCGGTGGTTTTCATTTACTATAGATATATAATCAGATATCTTACAAGTCGAACTACAATAGCAGAAAAAAAAACAAACTAATATATAAAAAGAAATGAATGAACAGTAAATGATATCTGCACTGCTGTGTACTATCAATTTTGCAGTAATTTTCAGTGACTGTCTTAGAGAGATCCTACGAACAACTGGATTTCGACTGCAGGGACCAATTTCAATGAGACTAATAACTTCGCAGGAGATATTATAGTGCAGACTCCGGTAGGACTACACAAGACACGACCAGGTTCAGGTTTATATAGTTTAGAGTTTTTTTAAATCAAGGGAAGTAAACACCATCAATTTCTTAGGTCTGTGACTATGGCTTGACCCAGGATTCGCCCAGCACCAGCAGATCTGTAGCCGTGATTGCCCGAAATACTTAAAAGATATTAACATATTAAATGAACAAGAGCATTTCTCTCAAACTATGTATTATAATCATCATCGCTGAAAAGATGAAATCTATCAAAGGCTGAGTAGTGACACTACTCATTGCCACATCTGGTCTGCGTAATATTATGCACGTCGTCTCCTCCATTCTACGTGACATTAGCGAAGTAATCTGTTCTCAACTGGCACTTTGAAGTCACTAACAAGAGAATTGAATTGAATATGTATAACATAATTATTACTAACACTATATTTCCTCATATCCTTTTTGGTTGCAGCTTGGATGGTTGTAGTGGTTATTTTATCTTGTTCGTTCTCTACTGATGGCTCTTCTTCTAAGTCGGGAAGATCTGTAGATTTTTTAAAAAGACCATTTCTCAAATATACCTTAAGTTGATTTAAATCTATACAATCTGTAATCTAACATCAGTCAGACTTATAATCAAGGGAAAAAATGATATTTTAATGAAGTAAGAATATTTTAAATAAAACTATCTTTTTGTATTATTTCGTGGATTTACTTTGGTTTTTGGTTCCCGGCGTTTCGAATGCTTTACAGCAATCATGGTCAAGAGAGGAGAGCTCAAGACTGAGGTTTAAGACGTCTCAATGGCACCAATTACAATATTTGTTGATTTTAATTCTAAGCTTTTTCTTAATAAGTATTATAATTAAATGTGGCAATGTTATTTATATAATCTTAGCTGTTATTGTTATAAACATTACATTTTTTTAAAACTTTATTAATTAATAATATTATTCAGTGTTGCTATTATTAAAATTAAATATGTTAATTATTTACGAGTATGTAAGCAATATTATTCTAATATGTAATTTAAGTAAGAAGAATAAAGAATAGTGCCAAAATCTATCTGATCAAATAAAACCTGTTTATCTGTTTGTAGCATCGTAGCCCACAAACGGATTAACTGATTTTACTTTTTTTTTGTCTTAAAATTCGTTCAGCCGTTTGTTTGTAGATTATCAGTTCTATTCTAGACGGTAAAGGGATATGAGCAACCTCCATAGATCTAATCGATTCGAAACTTTGTATCCCGTTATTTTAATGACATTGCAACGATATGGTAACCTTGGTCTGATGCTGCAGCGTCATCTGGAATTTTCAATATACTCCACTCCTTACTAAAATACTGCAGAGATATCGTGTTTAGGTTCATTGAAATGGCCTAAATTTTTTTTTCGCTTCGGGTTAATATTATAAAGAGGTAAAGTTTGTGAGTTTGTGAGGTTGTAGGAGGTAATCCCTGGATATACAGAACCGATTTAGATGAAATTTGGTAAGAAGATAGCTTGAGACCCTGGAAATTACATAGGATATGTGTTATCCTGGAAATCATCCCTTATGGGAGTGAAAATGGGGATGAAAGTTTGTATTGGGAAACAAGCTTGGGACAAAACCGAGCGAACCGAGGGTGAGTCGCTAGTTTTATATATATAGATGTCAATATAGTAAGTCCGTGAAGGAGCTATCACCACCTAAAAACTTACCTCATATCGATATCGAACCGACTATATACGTACCTTTTATAGGCGCTCCAATTTCAATTACCTCCTGCCCCATAGATTCTGTTAGAGATTTAGCGTTTCTCGAACAGAATACACATAAAATGTATAGCGAAAATATTAGAAACGTACGCATGTTTTATTTTTGCGTATTTGGTCTCTTAAAACAAAATTTATTTTGAAACCAACTTGATTTTGCTGTTTTTTTTTTAAATTAATTAGTAGGTACAATAAGTTCAATAATAACTTTTTTTTACTAAAACCTTAAATCGACTTAAAAAAATACTCAATATTATGAAGTAAACTATACTAAAATATTATGAAATAAACTATACTAATATTATAAATACGCAAAGTTTGTTTGTTCGTTTGTAAGCGCTAGTCTCAGGAACCACTAATCCGATTTGAAAAGTTCTTTTTGCATTAGATAGCCTGTTTATTGAGGAAGGCTAAAGGCTTTATATCATAGAATATTCTATTTATTCCATACTAACTAAAATCAACTTAGGGACCAACCCGAGCGAAGCGAGGGTGAGACGCTAGTATTTTGATATATAAAAGAAATATACCAACAAAAACTAAATAAGTACGAAATAATTTGAAGATCTACAATTTTTTGAGGTTGGTGCCAGCACAATACCTACCTATCAAATATATTTTTTACCTAATCGATGGCTTTGCTGGATATTGGCTGGTTTTTCTGTTGCTATTGTAGTTCCAATAAAAAACATACATCGGTCGAATTGATAACCTCCTTTTCTTTGAAGTCGGTTATAAAGATACCCTAAGAGTTTGGCTTTAACCCATAACTAATTCGATTTAATTACTTTTCTTATTATGCGTATTAACATATGCGTATTAACATATTCGGGTAATATATGACAATGACATATCCGAAGTAATATATCCGGCTTAAGAAATTCGGGCTTACATAACCGTGTTTACTTATGCGGGCTAACATATTCGAGCTAACATATCCCGGCTAACATATCCCGGCTAACATATCCGTGTTAACATATCCGGGCTAACATAACCGGGCTCACATACTCGAACTAATATATCCGGGCTTACATAACCGTGTATACATATCCGGACTAACTTAAGCTAACGCTAAATTATTTTTCATTTTCTACATAATTATCACTCCCCTTACGGTGAAGGAAAATGTGAGTTCTTAATTCTATCAATGCGATCGATGTTAAAGAGAGCGCACATACGACGTGCATTCTCTATCTCTTCTAATTCTAAGGTTTTACGTACTTCGTTAATGTTGGACATTTATAGATGACTTCGTGGAGACTCACTGGTAAGAAACGCCCAATTCACCCAATAATTATTTTCGTCCCTTGGCACCAAAAATGTGGTAAAGATGGCACATCTTTCATCAACATTTTATGTTAAATCCTTGTCAAGGGGAGTGCTAACCGTCTCTCCTTTCAATAGACACAACCCAACTCAGACTCGAACCCAGACCATTTCTGTAACACAGCCACCATCAGACCAAAGAAGCAAAGTTCTCATAAACAGTGACATGTACTATATAGTATATGTGCCAAATATCAGAATTCTTTAACGTGAGGCCAAAACTTTATTTTGGTGCCAACCGATTGATTATTTTTAAATCAATCTAATGTCAATGTCAGTGTATTAAGCACTTAACCTACTTTAAAAATGGAGTAATAAATTAGTCGATAACACCACTATATCGGTCAGTATAAAAGCAAATTTATATATATATTTTAGCAGAAAACTGTTTGTTTTGCTTTTTGGGATATAAACAAATCTATATATGTATATAAATAAAAATGAATGTTCGTATGTTTGTCCTCAACGCGTTTCTAAACTATTGATCCGATTGTGATGAAACTCTGGTGGATTATTCTGTAATACGCCTGCGAAGATTCCTGGTGCAAATAAAAGTTTTTCTCGCACGTTTGTCTTTTAATGCGTTCCTATACCATCCAAGCTCATACCCGGACAGTGTTTTGCATTACTAACTCTAGACCGATTCCAGCTTGGCCAGTGTTATAATATTGGAAGGCTGAATAATTCTTTTCATTTCACAAGATTAATTTTGTGCCATTTTTTGACTTATTTGTTAAGAAAGATTTTTGGATAACAATCAAAACACAAATCTAATATCACGCTACGGAGAGCAATATCTGTTAAGCCCTCTGGATAGTTCTAAAAGCATTCACCATAAAATACCACCAACTAGTAGTTTATTTTCCCTCGGCTCGGGTACGACTTAGATCACAAATATCATCATACTTCCAGATTATTTTGCCAAATGTTCATGTATTACACTTCCTAAATAACCTCTCTATCTATTAGGGAAAACCGTATGAAAATCGGTATATCAGTTTCTGAGACAAACACAAACTCAGCGTGAACAAAGACTTTATAATTTGTAGTGATCTATAAATTAAAGCTAGTATATATAATTGTAAAGCATGAGCTAATACATCACGTAGGAAGTTGGCTTGATCTCGTATTTCATTTGATTGTAATGATTGACTTATTGTTTCTGATGCAAGACATCTTCCCTGTTTACCGACTACTAGCAACTCACACTCGCTTCGCTTCGGGTTCGTCCCTAGATAAAAATAAATCTATTCCATGGGAACCGTACATTTTTCCGGGATGATATATAGCCTATTTTTCCGGGATGATATATAGCCTATTTTTCCGGGATGATATAATATTCCTCAATAGATGGGCTATATAATGCATTTTTTTTTAAATCGGATTAGTAGTTAACTAGATTAGCGCTTTCAAACAAACAAACTCTGTATTTTTATAATGTTAGTATAGATAAAAAAATAAAATAAGAACCGACTCCAAAAAAAAGCAATAAAAAGTAAATAATAACTGATTGGCATAATACTTACTGATTGGCAGTTTTCATTTACTATAGATACATAATCAGATATTTTCTGAGCGGCTGGCGCTACAAATCAAAACACACCGACTTCTGTGTACTAGATTAATTTTCATCCAAATCGATCTAGCCGTAGCGTGACAGTAACAAACACACATACATATATACAAACATTCGCATTTATTATAAATAGTAGTCTGATAAAGAAAAGTATTATTTTTATATCGAATCGAAAAATGCATCTAGGGACGCTAGAGTGAAGCGAGTTTAAGTCAGTAGTTTATATCTATACATATAATAAAATTGTAACTGATCGCTGTCTGTACATGAAAGATATTTGAGAAAAACTATTATTAGGGGTCTTTATTACCGCAATAGAACCCATTATAATTATTTTTAGATTTTTTGTCTGTTTGTCTGAGCGTTTGTTCGCGTTATTCTCAGAAACGGCTAAACCGATTTGGGTGTGGTTTTCACTAATATATTGTGGTAAGCCTAACACCTAACATTTAGTATTTGTTTTATTTCAATCGGTTCAAAAATAAAAAAGTTATGTCAATTTAATGAATTACCGAAGGAAGAATCCGAGCGAAGCGAGGTTGAGTCGCTAGTTGTTAATATATTTTTAAAAGCAATCACGAAACAATTGATTTATTTATACATCTGTGAGTCACATGCCAAACATCTCTGTTACAGCTTTGAGTTTGACAGTGTTTTATCGTTTTAATTTCGGTGCGCCGGGACCCTAACCTGAGTAATATTCTTAATATAGTGTCAATAAAATAGGTCAGCTCTCCACTGAAAGTTTGCAATAAAAGATTTAAATTAGAGTACCAAATAAATAGACTCGGCTCAAATAAAATAAGCTTGTTTTACTTTAGCCTTAAACGGACTATTAGCGTACCTACAGCATTTCACACGGTTCTGAAGCCAAAAAATACACTGGGATGCGACCCACATTGACCCTAGGGAGCAACCCCTTCATCGTTATGGTCTGCTTCTGCAGGCAGCCATCGGGGTGTTGAGGTTGCGAAGCGATCCTGCAATGTCCCATGACCCCCCCACGAAGGGGGATGGAACCTTCGATTGGGTTTTAGTGGGTAATACTGTCTTAGGTCAGTTACTCCTACATTACCATGAATATGTATGAAGATGGTATTCGTAAATGCATTTTCCATTCCAATAAAAAAAAATATCATTAGTTAAAAATTTTGTAACACCTCCAGTCAAAAGTCTATTGCTTTCATTCTCAGTTACATTCTTTGATCGACTTCGACAGTCGATCAGAGAATGTAACTGCCAGCAGTGGGACTTTAAATAAGGGCTGAACAATTGTAAAACATAGAACACTGTTGGTACTAAAGGGTTTTTGAGTTCAGTATTGAAAAGTCCAAACGAAAAGGGTAAGGCTAATTCATAGTATGTATTACTTTCTTAGATTTACGCGAACATTTAACATTTTAAATAAAACTATCTTTTCGGATTATTTCGCGGATTTATTTTGATTTCTGGTTTCTCGGCGTTTCGAATGCTTTACAGCAATCATGCTCACGGGGGAAACTGAGGTATTAGATGACTCAATGTCATTATATACCTACCGAATCGGAAAATCCGAAAAGATAGTTTTATTTAAAATATTATAATATGTACTTATAGCATCACAATATCTTCGCATAGCTTCTGCTGGATAGCAAGCATGTTGGCAAACTGCAAACAATACTATATAGTAATAGCGCCCATTCAATCGTATGTCGAATCAGTATTAAATTCTTTTTGGTCATTTCAACATGCGTTTCTACTTGCTATATAAGAATCAGTAAGAAATTTTTATCCTCTTTTTTGTGTTTTTATTCAAATTTTTAACAAAATTGGGCTATTTGGTTTAAAATATCGCATTTTTTTTCAATTTTATTTGTGTTGTGATGAAATTTAAGCGTGCTAACGATAATGATAGGGTCAGTGTGTCGATTTTTCGTCATTTTGGTGCGGTTTTTATGTTTTTTTTTAATATACTTAGGTGATTTGTTAACAATGTGAAGTGAGATATTTTACGATGTATATATTAGGCAAAAAGTAAGAAGGTTGGAAGTATTAAAAGAACAATAAAAAAACTGAATATTAATTACCACGTATCTTTATATATATAATTCTTCTGTGAGTGTGTATGTCACTGAACTTCTCTCAAACGACTGGACCGATTTTGATGAAATTTTTTGTGTGTGTTCAAGGGGATCTGGGAATGGTTTAGATTCACAATTTGAATAATAATTTTCATCAAAAAAATTATTAAAAAAAGTTTGAAATTTTCAAATTAAAGACGTGTAGACAGGACAACGTCTGTCGGGTCCGCTAGTTATTATATAAAAACTGAATATTAATTACCACGTATTATTTTACCACGTATCAGTTATTCTTAAATTGAAATATTATACATTATAAACCAATTCAAAGTTAATATTTTAAAAAATTTGTATCATTTTTTAGTTATGAAAGTTTTTAAAATTACTAATTTCAAAGGATGTTTTGTATTGATTTCCGTTTTTCTTTATATATTATGCATGTTGAGTTAGCCTGTAAGTGAGGTATGCAATTTCTATCACAGATACATAAGAGTGTGTTCTAGAATAAGAAATATTATTGTATACAACGTTGGCTTCCTATTTAAATAAATAAATAAATAAAATTAAAATAGTATAAATAAAGATATATAACTCTTTACTGTACACCCAAAAAGAGAAAAGAAAATATACAAAATATAGCACAAGGTAAAGAGGCGGCCTAATCGCTAAAAGAGCGATTTTTTCCAGGTAATCTAATAAAGGTAATAAAAAATAGGAAATAGTACTAAGATAGAAGGGACGCGAATGATAAATAAAGAGATAGTGGAAAGAGTATATATTTATACTTAGTTTGGGTTATTTTTAAAAATCTTTTTGGATTTTATAATTGTTAAAAACAGTTATAAAAACGTTTGTGAAGTCTAAAACCTCAGTCTCTTCCGTCACCGTGATCGCTGTAAAGCATTCGAAACGTCGGTAATCAAACATATATCCGCGAAAAACATTTGAAAAGATAGTTTTATTTAAAATGTTAAATATTCGCGTCAATCTAAGAAACTATTAATATAGGTCATTTTTTACATTTAGTCAGGTTTTAAGCTAATCTAGATTAAAATTAAAATTTAATTTACAATTAAAATCTCTCGAACTTTCTCGTTAAAAATGTTTGACTCATACTTTGGGTTAATTTTGCAAGTATTTTTTATCTTTAAGTGGGTAGAGTTTTAAATTAATTTCTTTTCTTCTTGGTTGACTTAAAACACTTTTTAGTAACTATTTTATTTATTAGTTTTATGCAAATACAATGAGTAAAACAGTAAGATTTTTATAGATCAAGGACTTCTAAATATTGACTTTTATTTTTTTTATTTACAGTGGACTCTACGATCCAGTCCTTGATGACACAGAGTATATATATGTCCCGATAGATCCATATTACCTTGAAACTAATAAAGGAGATAATGGGACGACTCAGAACGCAGAGACAAAAACGTCAGAATCTACAGTTAAAAATGGCACGTCTCCCCTATATATACCCGAAAATGAAAAAACTAAATTTAAAGCTAATTTCCATGAAGCATTACTCAAACTTAGTGCTGGTGATTTACCAGAAACAGCCAGGTTTAAACTTCCTATATCTGAAGAATATGATCCGGATGGAAAGAAAATTACGAAGCTGCAGAAATTATACACCAACAAGATGATGGCAGTTGATCTTAAAACGATAATGGACAAAATAACAGAAGAAGAATGCAAAACTGTAGAAGGATTAGAAAAAACATATAAAGATATATTAGAAACCGAGTTAAAATCTCAACAACAAGATGAACTGACCAAAAAAGAACTTAAATATTCACATGAAATAAAAGATCTCAATTTAGAATCTTTAAAAAACACTGCGTCGCGTATTGTTAATGATAGCATTGATAAAGCCGTTTCTGTGGCTACGCAAATGACACATAAAGTTGATCTCGAAACACTACAGCAAATAAAAGGCTGTAATCATAAATTAGACATACACAACGAGTACTTAGACGTTAAATCTTCGAAACAATCGAAAGCAGAAAAAAGTAAAGCTGACTTAAAGCTGATTAAAGATAACTGTGGAAAAGATGAATTGACTACTGAAGAACAAAAAGAAAGGCCTAATGTTGCTGAAGAAGTTAAAAAGTTTGAATCATTCGAAACCTCGATGGATTCAAAAGTCAATTTAGAAGAAAGAAAATTATGGACAAAGCAAGATATAGAAGAAACAATAGAAGAGGGAACTGTTCGACGTAGATCAGAAATGTTTGCCAAAGAAATGAAATCGTCGGAAAAAATGACTAAAAAATCTGATGTTTTGTATGAAAATTTTTATAATACAGATAGTCATCATGAAAGAAAACAATCTCTGTCAAATTTTGAAACAACTAAAGTTCACAAAACTGTTAGGGATTTAAGTAGTGATATTAAAAAGGCAAAAGAAAAGGCTTTTTTGCTAGGATTACAAACTGTGCCTCGTCTACAAGCTTTATGTTCGTCATCTAAATCTAATTTATTAATGCGAATATTTTTCTTGCAATTGACTAAAATCATGGTGGCATTATCAAAATATTTGATGTTAGAACAAACAATAGCTACCATACCTCTAGAAAGAACTATAACAATACAGCAAAAGGTTGACGACGAACAACAAAAAAATGAACATAGTAAGAATAAAGACGAAACTGAAAATAAACTTCAAGAAGATACAATGAATAAAGGAGAAGAAATTCCTGAAAACTCGTCTTATGAATACACCAAAGATTATTATAGTTCAAATTCAAAGAAAATGAACTTTGAAGGAGAGATAATAAAAAAAGAGAAGTTATCAGGTGCTAAAATAGCACAAATTGAAGGAAACAAACCTGCAGAGTTGACAGATAAAATGAATGTTGTTATTTCAGAACTGCAACGTAAATCCGTCATTGAGGAGCAATCTGATAATGAAGAGTTTTTTCGGAAAAGTAGTCAATCTAGTAATAAGAGAACATTAGATGAGGATGTAAAAAAAAGTAGTGTAACTAATGATACCGAAGATCATTTTTTTGATCAACACAGTAAGCACTTCGATAGACGAAAATTATTTGAAACTATAGAAGAGAAAACCACATTAATGGATATCAAGGAAATGATATCTAAAAAACATACCACGGAGTACAAATCAACTAAAACGAGCAAACAAAATGGAAATATAGTTTATGTTGCTTTTGTCGAAGCCAAACATTTCCCCAAAATGGTAACTGAAATAACGTCTACCAAAAATCTATTTGAGCACGATGTCAAAACGGACATGAAAAATAATGAAAATATAATATATGTTGCCGTTGTAGAAGCTCATGTTTATACTAATAAAGATGCTATTTTCGAAGAACAAATGATATCGGAAAGTAAGACTTTGGTAGAAGATTCAAGAAAAAAGAGTGTTGATTTAGAAAGTACCAAAGAGGTAAAAATAATTGAGTCAGATTCTAAAAAAATATCTTTAGCAGATACTAGTATCATAGAACCTGTAACAGTATCTTTAATGGTGCAACCATTGCCGAATAAGCTAGTAAAATATGCACGAAGCGCAACTGATATAGAGCAAATATCAAAGAAAATTGCAGTACAAAATATAGTTGACGCCATTGAACCTTTACTTCGACTTGAGACTTGCAAATTTTCTGATAAGCAAGCTCAAGCTGTTATAGAAACACCTATGAAAGCTATAGCTGAGACGACAGATGTGAGTACAGAAGAACAACAAATTTTCTTTAACGCAGAAGTTAGCTTAACTCAAAAGTCGTTTGTATCCATAGAAAAGCCAGAACCAGTAGTTGAAATTACTGAAATAACAACTGAAGAAAGCGAAAATGTCCCCGTAGAGAGCTTAAAGCCGATTATCGCGGAACCAGAGTCTATCATAGAAATAGCTGGAAAGATAGTTGCCGAAATTTCTGAAGTTAAAACTGACGAAGCTAAAATAGAATTATTCCAAGTTCCTGAAATAATTAATAAAAAACCTAGCATCGTATTAGAGAAACCAATATTATCAGTTGCAGAAACAATAATGGCAACTGCAGAATATAGCTGTGAAGAAATTATTGTACCTAAGATAGTCACAGATCAAGCTAAAATAAACATTGGAACAAAATTTGCTGCTGAAATCTCGGAAGTATCTGTTATTGAAAAAGAACATGATACTCTTAATGCACAAAAAGTCACTCAAAAACAAAATGAAACTTTACATGAATCTTCAGCCCTTATGGTTGCAGAAACAACGGCAACCTTTGCTGCTGAACCGAAAGACGAAGCATTAGAAATAACTAAAGCAGTAGCTTGTCAAGCTAACATAGATATTCGGGAATTGAAGGCTACTGAAACAACTCTTGTATTTACAGAGGAGCCACATCATAAGAATATTGAAGTGCTTAAAATTAACCAAAAATTCACACAAGCTACATTGGAAAACACGGCTTTTCCAGTTGCTGAAGCTTTAACTATATCATCAGAAGAGCCTAATAGTGAAAATCTCATTATTCCTCAAGCTATCACTACTACATCTGAGCCATTAATAGAAATTCCTATTTTCATGGTTCCAGAGTCTATAACAATTATGCCAGAGGGCCCTAAAGAAGAAAACTTTAGAGTGTTGGAACCAGAAATAAAAATACCTAATATTAATATAAGGGAACTCAACCCTGTTGTATCAAATGTTGTTTTCCCCGAAGAGCCTAAGGAAGAAAGTTTAAACCTGCCTTATGCTTCTGAAAAATTGCCACAAATTTCAATGCAAAACTGTCCGTTAACCGTCGCTTTAAGCCTAGCGATATTGCTTGCTGGACCAAAGGACAGTAGTTTAAATATTCAAAGTATTATTACAAGTCAAGCAAAAAGTTTTATAGAAACGCCAAATTTAACAGTAGCTGAAGTTTTAACTCAGTTTGTTAATGGTCCTAAAGATGGTGACCTTCAGTTTTCAGAAATTAAAAAAGAACAAAGTAGGATTACCATAGAGGAGTTTATATCTTTAATTCAAACCGTTGTTGTCCCTTTAGATCAATATACGAGTTTAGAACTGTCAAAAGTAGGCCATGAAAGTCCGAAAATTTCAATAGAAAATAATTTCTTGACAGTTGCTACTGCGTTAGCGATTTTACTTACAGGGCCTAAAGATGGAAATTTTGATATTGCTCAATTTAATACAAGTGAGGCAGAAGCAGTAATGGAAATGCCAAAATATACACTTCCCGAATGCTTAGTTCAACTTCCTTATGGTCCGAAAGATGATTCATTTGAAATACCAGAAATTATAAAAGGCCAAAATAATATTACCATTCAAGAATTTATATCACTTGTCAGATCCATTGTGATCCCTTTGGATCAATATACAGATTTAGAATTATTGAAAACTGATACTAAACTCCCACTTATTTCTTTGGAAAGCATTTTTCTATCAGCTGCTGCGACTACGGCTGTTTTTCTACTTGGTCCAGATATTGATAATTTTGAAATTGCCAAATTAACTCTTGAAAAAGCTAACATTAATTTTGAGCAATTAAGAGCACATATAACAAATTGTGTACACTTTTGCGAACCTAAAGCAGAAAATCTAGAAATACCACCTGTCATTGGAAAGTTACCTCACACCACTATAGAAAATTGTCTTTTTGTTCCTGAGTCATTAGTAGTTAAAACTGAAGACCCTAAGGAAGGCAGTATTGAAATTTCAGAGATAAAAAAAGAAAAAGCTGACACAATTTTGAATAAATTCAAAGCTATTCAAGTAGTAATTGTATTATTGGCAGAATATTTAAATGAAAATCTTAAACTTCCGCAAATAATAAAGAGACAGCCGCAAGTTTCAATACAAGAAACTATATTACATATCGCCAATGTTCTTGCCGTGTATACAGAAGAACCGATAGATGAGCACTTTGAAGTGACCAAAACGACAAAGCAAGAAGCACGAGTTAAAATAGAAGAAATGAAAGCTGCTGAAGTCAAATTTATGCCTCTTGAAGAACCTGAGCCAGAAGAGTTAGTGATATCAAAGATAAATAAGAAACAGCCACAAACATCTATTGAATCCTCTCTTTTAACAGTAGCTCAAAAATTAGCAATATCTTCTGTAGAATCGGTAGAACAAAGCGTTGATATCCGCAAAGCTATTAGTCAAAAAGCTTCGTCAAATATTGAAACATTAAAAGCTGCAGAAACGTCCATAATAATTTCAGAAGAACCAAAACAAGAAATATTTAATGTTAGTCAAATTGTAGACAAAAAGGTTAAGCATTCATTAGTAGATACAAATTTGGTGACAGCAGAATCTTTAATTGTACAAGCTGAAGAAAGTACAAGAACAGATTTAGATGTTAAAATGCAAAAGAATCAACAAGCAAAAATACAAATCGAGGAACTTAAAGCCCTTGAAACCACCATTATCAACGATGAGGAATCGAAAAATGAAGATTTCAGGATACCAGCAATAGAACTGCAACAAACTGAGGGCATAATTGAAAAATCTTTAAAATCTGTGGCTCAAGCTTCAATGATTACTACAAATGAAGTTGGAACTGAAATATCTGTCGCTGAAAAAGTAAATGAGAAACATGTAAGTGTGAGTTACGAATCGATGATACCGGTAGCCCAAACCATTGTTACCGCCATTGAAGAAGCGCATGATGTAAGCCAAACGTTCAAATCAATTAGTAATTCAGCCAAAAGCACTCTAGTGGAATCATCTGTTACTGCAAAGGCTGAAGTTTTAGAGAAAGATGTCAATGTGCTTTTAGAGAAGCCACACATTAAAAAACCAAAAATTGAAGAAATTGAAATTGAAGCAAATTTGAAAATTCCAGTAATACCCGATGACTCTGTTAGTGAAGTTTCTGCTGAATATAGCGTTGAATTTCCTAAAGAAGAAAACGTGTACGCGGAATTTGAGTTTGGCGAAAATAAGATGGATGTAGTTTCTGAAATATATGAATCTATAAGGCTAATGAAAAAACAAGCATTTCAAAGACAAAGTATGGAAGCAAGTTTATCCCTTGCAAGAGAGTTACAAACTAAAATTGAAATGGTGGAAATTGAGGCATTAGAAGAAGAATTTATTAGAAGTGGAAGTATTAGCAGTTCTTCTTCAATGGCATCTTCACCACTTACTCCAATACTTGAAGAATATTTCTTCAATATCAAAGGGCCATATTTGAGGTCTCAATATCGAAATATTAAAGATGTTTTTGAAGAAGCATCATTAAAGTTGAAATCTAAAATCCAAAAATCTACGATCCAAAGCTTTGACGCCAGTTTAACATTAATTCTACAAGATTTAGCAATGGCACAGCTTGAATCAGAAATGAATGATATAGAAGTTATAGAAATCGAAGATTATGAAGATGTAAGAAATTTACACTTTTCAACAGCTCTCTTGGCTAGGTCACAAAAACAATCTGTGGTATCTTTTATGTCTTCTGAAGCTAAGTCATTCGAAGCTATGCAGTCATCCTCTTTGTCAGAGAGTGCATATGGATACAGTATGTCCGTCATGGATGCTGCCTTAGAACAATCAATTGAAGCTAGTTTAGGTGGTACTAGGCATGTATCTCTAGAATCAACATTAGCAGGTGAGCAAACATCAGCACAGACTGCGATAATGAACGCCTCCCGATCTATGTTATCTTCAGATTCATCGGAATATGCTTCAATTCAATCTGCATCAACTAAAGTTAAGAGTTCAAATATTTCAGAAATAGATTTAGAATCTGAAATAGATGCCAGTATGCAAAGTAATGCCAAAGTTAAAACTAGTGGTAAAATGACATCTCAAGCATCAACATCGAAAAGTAAATCAAAAGCTATGAATTCGATGCAAAGTAGTGTTTCAGGTTCTGAAATTATGGAAACAAGTATGGAAATGGAAGGCTCTACAGAAAGCAGTTTAATGCAATCTAAGGCTATGGGTGTTACGGCAATAGAAGCTGGAACAATGGAAACGAGCATGTCAATATACTCTAAGGAAAAGAAGAGTGGAAAAGGATTACGGAAAGCAGACTTAAAGCTAATACAGTCAGTTGAATCAAATATTTCTGATTTATCAATGGAATCCGACAAAAAGTTATTAATTAAAACTGATGTGGTAGGAACAGAAGTTAATGGAAATGGAAAAACGCCTTCTCCTCCAATACTTCCTCCAACTCCTCTGACAGATGAATACATATTCAGGCTACAAACAGAAATGCCTGGACCTTCAGAGTTTATTCCGAGAGACTGTTCGATTAGTCCAGAAAGATTGGAAGAAGACATAATTCTAAAATGCGGACTAATTCCACACATCAAGACGAAAATATAAAGAATTCTATACAGTCCACCATTTCAAACTCCTCCCACATCCCCTGATAAAACAGTGCCAATTTACTCTAAGCAAGGGAAACCAGGAAAAAGTGGATTTTTTAAGTTTCTAAGTTAATCCATCTCATTTTAATTAAGAATTTGTGTTTTAGAAAAATTAATTGGATTGAATAGAATTTTCAGTTTGAGAATGTTTTAGATTTGTTATCGGCTCCAGAGATCAGCCATATTTTTAATTTTTTCGGGAAAAATAGATAAAGATAAAAATAGATGGACTTATCAACATGATCTAACAAGTTCTCAGCACAAACTTATATTTCTTCTTTTTTAAAAGAAGAAACTTTAAGAAGAATACAGAGTGTATAAGAGAAAAAAATACAGTGAGAAAGAAATGAAGCCATCTTAATATTTACATAAAATTTTATAATATAATATAAGGCATTTATGAAGAAATATTGCTCAAATAAGCATATGGATGGTGTTACTAGATTTCTTTAGAGAGATACATTTAAAAATAAAAATAATCTTGGAATGTATGTAATAAAAGGAGGATATCGGACGAAATTCACAATTACAGCAAATTCATGTAATAAATTACAGGTAAATAAAAATGAATACTATATCTATGTTAGTAAGTTAGTACTTGTAGTAGTGCAAGAGTCAGAGATCACTTCCAAAGGCCTTTTTTTAATGTTGGGAAATTACGCATACCACCTGATGGTTATGTGGGACTAACCGGCAAAGCCAGTACTACTCACTAAAGCCCAACAGAACCTCCCCCGTCGCAGGATCATCAACCACGTTTTCAAATAATTTTACCTAGTTACGCATTTGAAATATCGGGAACCAATATAAATAAAACCACGAAAAATTCCATAAAAATAGTTTTACTTAATCTGTCATATATTCTGGTAACTCAAATTATAAATTAAAAATTTAAAAAGAACCCATACGCAAATTATTTGCCATTTAACGATTACACTGGCACGCGTAAAGCGAGTAATAATATGCCAAAATGCCTTACATCATTTTGGAAAAGAGCTGATACTCTGATGATGATGATGATGAAATTGATTTATTTTAAATTTAACAGTTATTTTTAATTTAGTTATAATTATAACCAACATTTTTTTTAATACCTAGCTTTTTGTGACGCTCTTACCAACGTAAAGCATTTCGCATTATATTTTTATTTGTTTTGTAGATATTAAAGGCATTTAATTTTTTTTTTCAGATTGAATAAAGACCGATGGCTACAACTTTTACCTTAATACCAAATTATTTCAATAAACTATTTTTGTACTATTATGTTTTATTACACATCTATATCTCTCGTAGCCCCTAATCTATATTTTCTTTCAACTTGTAATAAAAGATAAAGAACATCGATCGAAAAAGTACTAGATACACAATCCCATGCAAAAGTTCTCTTAAAACTGTCACCGATTGTGTTTAGGTAATTAATAATTATTCAAGTTGAAATAAATATTACAACAATTTAAATTGAACCTTAAATGCAAAACTTAAAGTGGTTTTCACAAAGAAAAAAGCGCGCTCAAATGTTCAAACGAGCGCTCATTCGGCGAGGACATGTTTTTTGGCTGATTGTGTATAATAATAGAATAAAATAGAAAAAAAAATAGAACCTATGAAATTGTGAACATAATCCGCGTACCTAACGACTTACCCTTGGATTTTTAAAGTATAAATCTATACATCCATACTAATATTATAAATATGAAAGTGTGTTTGTTTGTTTGTCTTTCTTTCACGTTGAAACGGAGTGACGGATTGACGTATTTTTTTGTATGGATATAGTTGGAGAGCTGGAGAGTGACATAGGCTACTTTTTACCGCGAGAGATCATCTAATTCCCACGCGAAAACATGTTATAATACAATCCAAAAAAATATTTATGATCAGAATTACCTGAAACTTGGCATTAATGCTCTTCAATAAAATTAAATAAATACGTGTTTTAGCATTTTTCGAAATTCATTCTACAAGGGGGTAAAATAGGAGATGAAAGTTTGTATGAAAGCACCTTTTTAGAGATTTTTCAACCGACTTCAAAACGGAGGAGGTTCTCAATTCGACTGTATTTTTTTTATGTTTGTTACCTCAGAACTCCGTAATTTATTAACGATTTGGACAATTTTTATGTTGTTTGAAAGACTGGTCCCATTTAAATGTCAAAAAAAATACTATATGTTTATCTCTTTTTAGTGTCGAATTTTCGTTTTTATCGAGTTTCAAATCACAACGATTCTAAAGAAGTTTCATTTCAAAAAAAAATACAGCCAAATTGAAACCTCCTCCATTTTGAAGAAGTCGGTTGAAAATAATCATAAAACTTCGTAATTGACGAAAGTATAAATAAACATTCTAATATTAGGTGAAACAAAAAATATTATATGACAACCACTAATATTTGTCTTGATGATGAATATCTTTTTGACCGATTTTAAAAAGGAAGAGGTACTATTTTCTGTTGTATACTATGCAATATTTTCGACGGTTTTCACAAATTCTACTTTTAATGGTGGACAGAAAATCGGCTGAAAAAAAACGATTTTGAAGTCAGTAGATCTTTTCTTTTTTATTAAAAATTATATAGGTATGTGTTTTGTAATAATCGTTATTTTAAAATATTAACATTATTTCGGGGTGCGGTGTGAAGAAAGGTTAAGGGGTAGAGATTTCTTGCATGGGATAAGCAAGAATTTTGGTATATTGTAAATAAAAATTCATTCTCACTGAGACTAGCCATGTAATTTTTTTTGTATAATACAGGTATAATATGATGTCCTAATGTCCAATTTCGGCAATACCAATCCATCTTAATGACACTAGCCATCTGCGCAGGAGATATTATAGTGCTGACACTAGTGCACTCTATTCCTGTCACTCTCATACTCCGGTGGGGCGATTGCTCGACACGACCAGTGAGAATTAAGGCGCAGAACCGACGCGACACGTGCTCTGCTTCGTTACGGGGGTGAAACACCGCCAACTTTCCAACTCCGGGCTGTTACCAAGAATTTCTTGATAGAAAACATAAATTTCTACAGTTTGGCCGACTCAGAAATCGAACTCATGATTTCCGGATCTACATACATGTTAGCCATTACACCATCGAGGATTATATAGAAAAGAAAACATAAGTAAAACCAGGCAAAAGGGCTAGTTATATATTATAAGTCTATATTTAAAGAAACAATAAGCGTTTGGCTTTAGTTCGGAATTGTTGCAAAAATGTTGGCACTCAAAGACGAATGCTTTTTAGTACTTATACAGCACTTCGCAGCAAACGTCGTGTTACGTGAGTATTTTTTGTCTAAGTCGAAAAAAGAAAGGGATACTAAATTCAAGTGTAACTTTTTGTGTGTATGTCTTTGTCGACTGTGAAACGATTTTCAAGATTCGGTTTTTATTACATACTATTTTTTTATTACATACGCCTTCGCTTCGCTACGCATCGCGTCGCTAGTATATATAAATAATATACTAGCATTGCCCGCGGCTCCGCCCGCGTTCAGATGACCAAAAACTAAATTCCCAGGTCTACATATTAGTCTACTCTTACAATGCAGTTTTTGTATTTTTTCTGACAAATGAGATATTTTCCCGCGGTAAAAAGTATCCTATATGTTGACCCGGATAACCAGCTATCATCATACCAAATTTCATCAAAATCTATCTAGTAGTTTTCTCGTCATGCTTTCACAGACAGACAGACAGACAGACAAAAATTCTAATATACTGAACTATAGATTCGACCTCTGTATCGATAATAATGACTATTTCAATAAGATTTTCCAAAAAATATTTAATATACAGATTCGACGCCGAATTTTATTATAATATGTATGACGTATAAGTTATTATTAGAGCCTTTTTTCTACCAGCTCTCATGCTGACAATATCACATAGCGCCATCTCGCATTTTTTTCTAGTACTTGCATTACATGCCAATGGCTGAGAATTTACTAAAGGTGAAGAAACTACACCAAGCGAAGCTCAGTCACCTGAACACTTAAATTTTAATAAAACTATGGATACTTCTAAATTTCATTTTAATTTTCAGAGTAAATAAAAAGATGGAGCCAAGAAATCTAACCGATCAAATAATGAGAACACTTGATAATATGATTGGTACGTAAATCCATAATTTAAGATTGATTGCCAAAATATTATACACTAGCATTGCCCGCCGCTCCGCCCGCGTTCAGATGACTAAAAACCAAATTCTTAGGTTTTACATATTAGTATACTCTTACAATGCAGTTTTTGTATTTTTTCTCAGAAATGAGATATTTCCCCGCGGTAAAAAGTATCCTATATATTGACCCGGATAACCAGCTATCATCATACCAAATTTCATCAAAATCTGTCCAATGGTTTTCTCGTGATGCGATAACAGACAGACAGACAGACAAAAGTTATAAAAACTATCGATTCGGACTCTGTATCGATAATAATGTCTATTTCAATTAAATTTTCCAAAAAATATTTAATGTACAGATTCGACTTAGTTACAATTTTATTATATGTATAGAAGATTATGATAGAAGCGTAATATTAACATAAACAATAAATCATTTTTTCTAAAATTGTGTCTGTTTGTTAGAAATTATCTTGTCCACATACATCTACTGAATATAAAAAATCACAGTATACAACTTATTATTACTTATTTTTATTGGCTTATTTTTACTTTATACCGAAAGTTATTTTTTACAGACAGATTTTAACTAAAAGGTACAAAAACATCGTAATAAAAATAACTATTCAGACAATATATTATACTTATACAGTAAGGTGATTAATTTTATTTTAAAATGTAGAAAATACAATAAAATAACAAAACAAAAATTGGTGCGAAGATATTTCATAACGCCGAATCCACGTGTGAATGCATCACAAGCAATTATCGCATATTTCTTTTGGTTTCTAGCCAAAAATTGGCATTGCTTGCAAACTTACACAAGCCAAGCCCTTCTCCAAGCGTTTGAATTTGTGATAACTCATCGAGTTTTGGCAACCGTGTGGATCCGGTATAACATTCACATAATTTTTTTTAGAAAATCAACCGATTTGTCCATCTCCTTTTCTGATCTAAACCAAACCTTGCTCTATTCTCTTCTCTTTTATTCCATTTCAGATCCTCACGCAGATATAGAACAAAGAGTATCACAAATGAGAGCTCAGCTAGCAGCTCTCTCCGAACTGCCTCGTCTCATCCAGGAGAGAGTGGATGCTGTTAAGCATCAGATTGACCAATTCAGTCAAATGGTATGTCTATTAACTTATGATATTACTTAATTATAACTGCCTCGGTGGTGTAGTAGTTAGCATATACGGCTGCGCATCTAGAGGTCCTGGGTTGGAGACCCGGGTTGACCCAAGTTTAGTTTTTGAGTTTTTAAAAAAATTATCAGGAACATCCCGGAGTTTGAAAGATGGCGATGTTGCAATCCCACGTCTCTGGATGGGATAACGGGTAAAGACGTTGGTCCTGCACCTTAACTATCTCAAGTGTCGAATTGACATACGCATATACTGTATACATTGCCACATAAATATAATAACATAAAATAAATATATCACATAAAATTAATTATAATGAAAATTAATACATAATATAAATTAATATTATTTTTGTTCTATACTTTGATATGATTTGATATCGCGTAACATTCACCTGTAAATAATCAGACAAATTAGGCACTTCCTACTCAAATCAGTCAAAAATATTCCTATATTAAAATAAAAATTGTTTTAATTTCAGGATGCATTCAAACAAGTTCACCAAGAACAATATGTCCAAATCACACAACCGGGAAAAGGTATCCAAAAAAAAAAAAGGTTTTGTATCCACCAAAAACTGACCTAACTTATTACCTACCTGTAATAATAACTTTTCAACCGACTTCAGAAAGGAGGAGGTTCTCAATTCAACTGTATTTTTTTTAATATAAAATACACAGACTTCAAAATAAGTTATTCCATCCTTGGGTGGATGAGGGTGGATTCTATTTCCTCTTTTGGTAGAATAATTACTTCCTAAGTGATTATTCTACCCCAAAGGTTTTAAATAAATTAGTTTTAAATGGATTTTGGTGTTAAAAAAAAAGAATAATTAAAATCGGTTCATAATTGGCGAAGGTGTCATGTGTCAAAATATTTTATTCAGCATTAAATTATTACAATTTTTACTGAACGTCACGAGTCTACTACCAGTTCGGAAAGAAGAAGCCTCAGACCTGAGAAGAACTGGCGAAAGAAACTCAGCGGGACTAATATTAAATGATCTTTTTTTAATTGACATAATATACACAACACACAAAAATTACTCGCAAAAAATACTCTTGAATCACACGCATATTCCCTAAATTTTTTATAATCTTAATGCTTTTGAATTAAGCCTATAATATTTTTTTTGTATAGTTTCTTTATGATTAAAAAAATAATTAATAATAAAGTGCAAATATAGGTGGGAAATTCAAAGTAGTTGATTCGCACGCCATAGGTCAGACCGAATGTGACGTCAGAGTATATCATTACAAAGTGATTATACGATTTTGTCGCTACAGGTTGAGTCGGTAATTTTTCTGTGTATATTATACCTACTGTATGAAATGGCGGGCGTTTAAAGTATCCGTATCGGTATATCTAAAATAAATATACTAAATTCTAGATTTTTGCAGATGGATATTTTTTACAATTATATAACGATGTTAGTTATTGTATAAAGAATTAAAAGAAATCACGCATATTCCCTATTATGCATGTGTGCTACTCTAGCTCTGTAAACTAAATTTCATCCAAATCTGTCCAGCGGTTTCAACATGAAGGAGGAACAAACATACACACATACAAACTTTCGCATTTACAATAATAATCAGATATAATGTGATTTAAATTTTAGAAATAATACACCCAATCGAAAGAATACCAGAAGAACCAGCTGACACTGTAGAGATAACAGAAATAGAATCTCCAGAAAAAGAAGAAAGGTTTATTGAAATCCAGAAACCAATTGAAGTAAAAAGCAGAACGCCTGAGAGAGCAGTGGAAATAAGAATAACCAAGCCAAGCTTGGCTGAAGAAGAACTTGCGAAAGAAGAAGTAAAGAGAATGTTAGAAGAGAAAATAAAAATGGAAAAGGAGAAGGTTAGTATTTTTTTTTGAACATGGTTTCTGTACTGCCATATAAAGTACCTATATATGAATAGTCAAAAACAAAGAATTCAGTATCTTTTTTTCTTTTCATTGTTTATTTTTGTGTATTGCAGGAGCTAATACACAAAATTAATTTTGAGCAAGAACAAAAAATCCAACCCATTCCAACATCTATTCAAACACCCCAACGAGCTAGAAGTCCTTCTCCTCGTCCCCAACCTGTCTTTGGTCCAGCACCTAAAGAAAGACCACTAGGGCTATCTGGAGGAAGAAAGTGGAGACGCTCTCATGAAGAATATGATGAAGAACAGATTCAGGAAACTTTGACTGCTCAGGCTGAAGTTATCAAAGGGAAAGCTATTGGGTACGTACATTTTGTAGTTTTATTTCCTAAAATTAAAAAAAAACCTTTTGACTTTTGGGAAATAATTTGGGTCTCTTCAAAACGATTAAAACTAGTAGCCATTGAAGATTTTCACTATCAGCTCCTGCGACCAGCATCAGAACAGTGAGATGATACCAAATAATTATATAGCCTTTTGACAGACGGACGGACAGCGGAGGTTTAGTAATAGGGTCCCGTTGGTATCTTACGGGTATGGAACGCTAAAAACGTGTTAATCAAAAGGGGATGTTATTATAATATAAATATGATATAACAAAAGACTTACCTACGCTTCACTCAGGTCCCTGAGTGCCTGGCGATGGCCTATATGTTTATTCCAGGTCATAGTCTACAATTTTGCTAAATTTCATCCAAAACCATCCAACAATTTTTATGTTGTAGTGAAAGAGTAATAAATATACACAAATACATACAAACTTTCGCTTTTTAATGGATCGATAATAAGTGTGACCATTTTAATTAACAGAGTCAATTTTATGAAATACGAGAAACCTCCTCCTCCCCTCGACCACTTGCAGCACTCTGAAGTATACAAAGTGGTACACAACATGGATGAAACTCCGTTGAAAAAGGTCGCCATGTTGAAGCCAGTTATCGCTGAGGCTGATTATAGAGAAGTGAGTTGATATAAAATAATATTGTTTTAGTATATAAAAGTACTTTTTTATTTTTTGCTGTGAAAAGATTTCCTATATAGTAACTAAAGTATAAGTAAAGTAGACTAAACACTTAGTCTATATCAAGGATGACACTATACTTCGGTAATTATTCTATACAAAGAAAATGAATGGCCCTAATTCGGGCTAATTTCGATCGGTTTCATCTTTAGATTAGTTTTGAATTCAAAGAAATTGGACAGCCCTAATTCGGGCAATTTGGGTTTTCTTAAATATATCATAGATGGCGTTGATACGTTCATTATGATATTTTATTTTTACTTACCCTATTAACCTGTGGTAAGCAATTCATTAAATATAAATAGCGCCATTTTTGAACACACAATACTAACTTTCTATCCAATCACAAATCCTCTTATCAGTAAAACTCCGATTGTTTGATTAAAGAAGAAAAAGAACGAGAAAATTTTGATGATAAAGAAGAAGAAAGAACAGAAAGAAGAAGAAAAGAAATTTCATTTCCCTTTAAGGGATTTTTTTGTAAAACCATAATATCTTTTTGAGGATAATATTTTTTTATTTTATATAAACCTCAAACATTCTCTATTAATTATCTAATAACGCCATCTCTTTATATATATTTAAACTTATTTTCTCCCTCTACGCATAATATCTACGAAAATATTGATCAATTATTATTTCTGTTAAGTAATAATGTAAACAGCCGTCGATAGTTCCAAAAAAATCCACTAGGGAAATCCTATCATCGCTAATATCTTAGATAATATCATATCACAAAAAGCCAATATACGAGTATATAATATTATGTAGTTATTTTGTTAGTTTGTAACAGCTAAATAATAATTTCCTTAGTTTTTAGCTAGTGGTATAATAAATATCTTGAGAGAACATTCGCGAAGACGACGTAGTCCACGTATCTGACAAGCACAGTCTGTGTGCCATATAACAAGTTCGATTCTGCACTGGGTAAATATTATATAGATGAAAAAGCTTCAAAAGTGTGGTGTTCATGGACAACACAAACACATTTTGTCTTGATGTGTCTGTCCTGCTATAAGCATTTGCGGCAAACTGCCACCTAGTATTTAATGTTCGATGTGCTACCATATGTATTTAATATTAAATATAAATATGTTGGGACATTAACACACAGCACCATCTAATTCCATGGTAAACTACGAGGCTTGTGTTATGGATACCAGATAGTTGATACACTACAGATTTTGAGGACATGCATATTATAAATATAAACACCCATAACTGGAGTACAAACATTCGGGCTCATCACACAAATGAATGCCCCCAGCGGGACTCGAACCCGCGACCGTTGGCACAGCAAGTAGGGTCACTACAAATTGAGCCAAACGTGTCGTCAAAACTTGAAATATTGACTTACCCTCGCCTAGCTGATGCATAATATACAGGTAGCGCCATCTTTTGGCAAATTTTATTACACGACGTTTCTTATTTATTAGTTAGGTACTCAAGATCATAGTCTGTTATATTTTTATAACAGACTATGATCTTGAGTATTGAGTATGTAATGAATTTCATCTAAATCTGTCCAGCAACTTCAGTAAAGGAGTAACCGACATAAGCACAAACCCATACAAACTTTCACATTTATAATAATAGTGTGACATAATTGTATGTATAAATGTATCGATATTAATGACTATTTCAAAATGATTTTCCAAAAAAATATTGAATGTACAGATTCGACTCGGTTAGAATTTTATTATTATTATATATTATTCTATAAAGTTAGTACATTATTGGTGTTTCATTTCAGAGAGCACGTTCGATGTCTCCTTGCCCTAATGGACGGTGAAGTCGACCAAAGATATTATCATAATATACATATTTATGCCTTTATAATCTTCATATATGTATTCTTATATTTTTATATTATCATTATTTTGTTAAGTTTATTGTTGTAGCCATTTTTATGAATAAATATTACTACCAGTCAAAATTATTGTATTAATTTTATCCATACGATGATTATAACGTTGTGATAACGACTGTACTGACATATTTATTAACGTATATATAAATTAACTAGCAGAACTCGCGGCAACGATCGCGTTCAATATACAAAAAAAACTGTGGCTTTATGTTATACAATATATATTTGTTTTATATTGTTCATACAAAAATACTATAATAACGATTAAAAAATGGGGAGTAGTGGTAGGAGGTTGAAAAATACAATACGGCCTATTCTCATACCTACCAAATATACAAAAAAAAAACATTACATTCGATCGAGCCTTTCCTGAGGAGTGCAACCACCGTGACACGAGATTTTTATAAGATAATAAATATATACCTAGTTTTTATTACTTTAAAATGTCTATGAAATATGATTAAAAGTTTCTCATCTATACATATAATAAAATTCTAACTAAGTCGAATCTGTACATTCAATATTTTTTGGAAAATCTTATTGAAATAGAGATTATTATCTATACAGAGGCCGAATCTATAGTTTTTAGAATTTTTGTCTGTCTGTCTGTTACCGCGTCACAGAAAAGCCACTGAAGAGACTTTGATAAAATTTGGGATGGTGATAGCTGATTAGCCGGGTCAACGTATAGGATACTCATTTCTGAGAAAAAATACAATAACTGCGTTGTAAGAGTATACTCGTAGGTACTATATAATTATGTAAAACCGAAGAATTTGGTTTTTGGTCATCTAAACGCGTGCGGAGCCGCGGGCAATGCTAGTCAACTATAATATATTGATGAAAATTAAAAAAAAACACTACGTTTTATTAATCTACCATTCAAAGTTACACGGAAATGTAGCCCCAGTTCCTACTGTACCTATAAGTAAAATATGCTTACTTATTATTATACTTTACTGAGAAAACTTAGATCGAAAATGATTAATCGATTTAATTTAAAAAAAAGGTCACAAAATGGGATATAAGATTATAAAAATGGCGACAAATTGAACTAGCCATCTTAAGGCGCGTTCCCGTGCGAAACGCAGCGTTAGCCGTTTTTAGGCTGTTTTTGGGAGCCAACTTCTCTTTATCTAAAAGAAATAACAACTAATAAAAAATACATTAAATTTCTACATAATCTTGACTCCAAAATGGTAGTTTTTTTTTTTTTTAAGCAGCATAATATTTAATTAAAGGGCCACAAAAAAACCACAGAAATGAGAAATAATTATTTATAACATGCATCTCCTCCTAAATTAACCATTATTTTGATTTGCTTCCTTAACTAATGGATAGGTAATTAAATAGAGAACATTTTGGTAGTTTTATTTTTTTCAAACACACAAAAAATTGATTTTATAAAGATTTTATTCTAAATCTAAGCGTACTCGCTACGTAACTCTTGCGCAGAGTTAGTGTGCCACAAGGTCTCGAGGGTGAAACACGTGTCGTTCGTCATCGCGCCGCGTCGGCACTCGTGCACTTATTCGCTCATTTTTTTATTCATTTCATTTAGATTTTTATGAAATGTAAACTCGAAACAGTATACAGAATGTATAGAAATTAATATCGATGATCGAATATGATGAGTATCGTTAAACAACGTGTAACAAAAAGCGTATAGTCATCGTAAAAAAATATCAGCTTTCTTATACATACTTTTTGAATGGGGCCGTTGATAATTTTTTTCGATTATGATGGTGTTCCCATCGATAAAGTTCTCAGTTAGATTGTCCCCAGCACACACTTTCATATGACTATACCCTTACTTACACGTTGTATAAACAAGCTAAAATGAACCATAACATAATTAGATGATTTTTTGTGAGGTCATTGACCACAGTTAATGATGTTTCAGACTAAAACCTAATTTTTTTTTGTATAAACTTCATAGACGTGATGGGTAACGATAAAAAAAATCTCAATTTATTAACAACAGCACTAGTGGTCAATATCACGTCTGCAGCGTTTCTCTAGAATATTTTATTTGACACTGCTAGCAATACCTGTTAAAAAACCTACTAAAAAATAATAAATGATGATAAAATTGACTTGGTTATTTAATTTTTCTGCTTTTATCAATCACCCACGGTCTGAATTACAAATAAACCTTCAATCTAAAAAATAAACACCGCACAATCTTTATTATAGAATACCTTTAATACTTTTAAATGAATAAATGTTAGAAGTATTCATGAACGTAAGTATAGTCACTAGATTCATCATGATCAAAATTATTTTGGCGCACCAATAAACATTTCATAAAAAGATATTTTTATTGAATGCCATAATGCCATGTCTGTGAATTCTTAGGTCTGCGATTTTTACTTGTATTCGGAAGGTGATCGCTAGATGGCGCTAGTACTGCTTTACGAAGTATTATAGAGGTGAGGTGCGGCAAAGAGGGAACGAATGCTCAAGGTTATTTGGTCAGGGTAGCGCCTTAAACAATATAATCTTATTTTACACTTGACAATGCTAGAAAAAAAGGGCCACATTGCCATCACAAAAAAGAATATAATTTTTGACATTTGATTTTTGACTTTTAACAGTCGCAGTACCGGTTTGACGTCAGTCATGAGCTGTGGTTTGTTTTTGTTCTAGAAATTACGCGGAAAACCTTTATAAAGTACCTTTATTAAATTTATTTATTACCGTTTTAGTTAGAAATATTAAGTTAAATTATATAAAAATGTTGACTTCGAAGGTATGTTATATTTTTTGTTAGTTATCATGTTATATGATAATGTACTTTTCGGATTAACTAAGCCCTTCGCCCTTGGCATGATAAGGCATATATTTACCAAATAAAACATTCATGATCAAAGTAATTAATAGTTTTTTTTAATCTATTTAATACGAATATATTATTTATATAATCATATAATAAAAAACGTTAAATTACAGTTATAAATGTAAACATTGGTATTGTGTTAAATATTGTTATTTATCAATGAAATGCAACCTTATTGGTTATAGATAATAACACAAAATAAGTCCAATAATTTTAGGAATATACTACAACAATATAAAAAATTACATAAATTTTGAACTGGAACAATATTTTACTTTAATATTTGGGTTTTTGTTTTTTTTTAAATTATTAGCTTTTAATTATTCTAGCTGGAAGTGTTAGTAGATTTTGGTCCGAAGCCTGATGAAAAACTAATTGATATGACGGTAAATCAACTAAAAGCCCAAGATGGAGTAACACAGGTATAGTATACAATTAAAATATACTATGTTACAGTCAGGTTTTTGGGGCAGCTGTGAAATACAAAGTAGTTTAAAAAAATATAATAAGAAATTTAAAAACTTCAATAAATACATATATAGCATAAAACTCACTGGGAATGAAGTGGTCGCCTCCAGCTTATTTGATTGGTAATTTAAAGATTTAATAAGATGTATTTCGGTGTCAGGTAATCCAAGAAAACTGAGTATCTAATAAGTTGATATTTGTGTATAGATGTTTAAGTCCCATTATTATACAAAATAAAAATATTTAGTATTGAATTATTACTACTTTTTACTGAACATCAAGATTCTACTACCAGCTTGGAAAGAAAGCATAAGTCCTGAGAAGAACCGATGAAAAAAACTCAACCAAACTATGAAGTTGTACTTCTTTTGGCACACTTGGAAAATATATGAGAGTAAAAATTTTACGATGCGCGCACACCAAAAAGCGACATGATGAAGTTAGCTGAAAACAACATACATTCCTTTTTCAAACAGAGAGTTGTGACATACGGGATGAAATCTTTAGCTATTTTTGTTCTGTTACGCCAAAGAAGTACAACGTTTTACGTGCGTATAACTCGCGTCATCTAAAAAGAACGCTGGAAGAAAGTGGAGAGGGTATGCATTGCGCATGGGTATACTCGCGCACAAAAGTACTAAGCCTATTATTTTATTTTTCATAGCATTTCGCTCGCGGCTTCATATATTAGTTATTGGTAGGGATATTTAAAAATATATTAGATAGAATATCATTAAATAGAATTCTATTCATTATTAAATAATGTTTGATTCAGTGTAGAATATTTAATCTAATTACAAAAAATTAAATTAATACGTTTAATACATTTTTTTTAATTATTAACTGCATTATTATCAGACTCTCTCTTTGTAAAACAATATACGTCAAAAATATTTTTTCTCTTTTCTATATATAAAACCATTTCGTAATTAAAAACTATTGTGTGCGTGATGGTATTTCGAACTGACGAACCAATAGCGCACCGGTAAGCATGCGGCGCGCGCCCCGCTTCTTACCACCAATTTGTCCGATAAATCGCTTCTGCGCAGCTTGACAGCCAGCGTTCTTTTTAGATGACGCGAGTTATACATAAGTACAATCCCACGTTTTTTTTTGTAAAACAGACCATTGTCAGATGAAAAAATGTTTCTTGAAAAAAAGTTTTTTTAAATTCCAGGCAGTTTATAAAGATGGAGCAGTTATGGTGGAAACAACATTACCAAGTAGCATAATATTAGATGTGGTGAAAAAAACTTCTGGCAAAAGAGCTGTTTTACAGGGGTTTGGAGGTAAATCTATGTGATACTAACGGCTCACCCTTACTTTATTCTGGTTCGCCTCTAGAAAAACAAAAACAAATCTATCCCACGGGGACCATACATTTTTTGGAGACAAAAAGCCTGCTTTTCCAGATATAACCTATCTTTGTCTATGTTTATCTATTCCATACTAAGCATCAAAACGTACCTAGGGACGAACTCGAGCGAAACTAGGGTGATTCGCTAGTATTATATAAACTTTTTTATTCAAGAACAAAAAAGTATTAGGTACACAATCAGCGACAAAAAAATGTCTTCACCGAATGAGCGCTCATTTGAAGATTTGAGCGCGCATCTAATTCTTTGTGAAAACAACTTGAAGCATTGCATTTAAGGTTCAATTTATATCATTTTATTTCAACTAGAACAATTACCTAAACACAATCAGTAACAGTTTTAAGAGAATGGGATTGTGTATCTAGTACTTTTTAAATAGATGATTGTGATTAAAAAATTTTTTAGACACTCAATCTGCAGTAGCGATGGTCTCTAGCCAGTCGTGCTGTAAAAGCCGTGTCTTAGGGGTCATTAGGTTCCAACAGACCCCCGAGGGGCCTCTAGTAGCCGATGGCAGTATGGACGGGTTAAGTACCGGACCGCACGGGATACATGTACATGATGCGGGGGATCTCAGTTTGGTGAGTCCTGTGGAGTTTTCATAACAAAATTATTAGATCGGGTGTGTTTTTTTCTCTCTTTTTTTTTCTTTTTTTTAGTCCTCTTAGACACGAAGGTTTCCTCCCGATGTTTTCCTTCACCGTAAGACAAGTGATGAATTTTCATGTGCGCATTTCATGATTCGCACATGAAAATATCAGAAGTGTGAGACCTGAGATTCGAACCTGCTTGCCTCTGTTAAACTCACTCGGTTTCTGGGCCTCTTAAATATAAAACACCTTGAATCATTTCAGGGCTGTAATTCCATAGGAGATCATTTCAACCCCTACAATGCACCTCACGGGAGTCCGTCAGACCCACCGAATAAGAGACATGCAGGAGATCTTGGTAATATAATGGCTGATGAAAATGGACGCGCCACTTTCAGAATTGTTGATAATGTTCTTAAGGTTAGTTTATTTCTAAGGGGTCGATTAGATCTCTTCATTGATTTTTATGTATTTTTTTATAAAGTCAGTCAAAACTAAAAAAATGCATTTTTTGGACATCATTTTCACAAGACAAAATTAATATATATCTTATTTTTTTTCTCTCACAGATACACGATATAGTGGGTAGATCGATAGCAGTCACAGAGAGACCTGACGATTACGGTCGGGGTTCGAGTCCCGAGTCCAAAATTAACGGAGACTCCGGTGAATCGTACGTATATTTTTTATAATGAAACATTTTTTTATTAACTTTGAAACTTTTCCAAAAAAAAATAATTTAAAAAAAATAATTTCAAAATTGTATGGGGGCCTTTTAAGTATTACGTAACTAGAATTTTAGTATTTTAAATAAAACTATCTTTTCGGATTTTGTCGCGGATTTATTTGTATTTTTGTTTCCCGACGTTTCGAATGCTTTACAGCAATCATGGTCACGGGAGAGACTGAGTTGTTAGATGTCTCTAAGGTATTATATAGTTGACATTTTTATATAATTTTAATTAGCTTTATAATTGAATATAGAATATATTACAATTTAAAAAAATATTAATTTTAATCTACATTTTTAGTGTTGCCATTATTATATTTATAACCATAAAGAAAAAATCATAATATATTAATTATTTAAGCCACAATTGATCTATGTGTAATTTGAAAAAGTTAAGATTAATTAAAAATAATAATTTTAATTTAAATTTGCTATTATTTAAAAAACAAATTATTAAGCAACACATTACTACATACATTTACAAATCCCGTGACCATGATTGCTGTAAAGCATTCGAAACGTCGGGAAACAAAAATACAAATAAATCCGCGACAAAATCCGAAAAGATAGTTTTATTTAAAATGTCAAATATTCGCGTAAATCTAAGAAAGTATTATAGAATTTTAGTAGTTATTAACCCCTCCCTCCCCCTTGTCAGCAAAAGTAAGCAAATCTCTCACTCTCTCCTCCTATTTACGTGAATATTACGTCTCAATTATTTTGGGGAATTCCTGAGCATGCTTTTCGCTCTTGACTTTTGAGCATAGACAAGCAGAGTTGTAGGCAAAATCTACTAAATTTTAATTAATTATATAAAATACATAAATATTGCTGACATCATCCAGACATTTTTTTTTTTAATAATGGAAGATTTTTATTGAATTTAAAAAAACCATAAATAAACCTTAGTTAGAAAAAAATCTTCTATTCTAATTTTTTTTTAAGACTTTTTAAAAAGATATTTATTAGGAAATGTGTATGTTTTTATATATCAATGACATTATTATTATATATTGTTAATTTGAAAAGATGAGTTTTTTTACCATTTTTTCCATTTTTCAGTGTTGCCTGTGGTGTAATAGCTCGGTCTGCGGGAATATTTCAAAATCCAAAACGCATATGCGCATGCGACGGTGTGGTTGTATGGGATGAAAAAGATAGGCCTCTAGCGGGGAAGGGACGGAGGAAGTGTTGCCAGGATAAGGATAGCAATAGCAGGGATAATGTTAAACCGTGTTGCAAGGTGTGAATAATAATTTGAAATTATTGTTGTTTTTTTTTGTAGGATGGGATGGGATAAATAAAAAAATAAAAATATTGTTGGTTTTTTTTTATTTTAATTAAGTTGAAGAATGATCTTTTAAGGAAACAAGGTGTAAAATTTAGTTTTTTTTTTTGTTTTTTATTGGGATAAGGATCATATCTAGTTATTTATAATAGTGAATGTGGTGGTAAATAAATGATTGGTTCTATTTATTTAAGTGTAGTGTTAAGTGTATAGGATAGTTTTGTTGCTAAAAAATGCTAAAATTATTATTTTATATATCATCCATTGTGTTGGCTATTAACATTACTCTATATAGATCTACACACACCTGTTTTTCCCTATATCCACACTTGCAAAAAGTAATATCGAATTATTATTAGGATAACTTAAAATTGAAATAATATTATATATAATAAAAATACTTTCTTAGATTTAAGCGAATATTTGAATAATAAAAAATGGTTAGGATTTTTGTTTTTTTTTTTACTTAAATTATTAAATTATATATGTATGTGCTATTTACATTTTATTGCTTATAACTTTTTTGTTTTTTTTTAAAATCTTTTATTGGATTTTTTAATTTTTTATAAAGTTCCAACAAACGACATATTGGATATCTAGAAATGTTTAATATTAATTTGTAAATAATTTTAGTTAGGTACTATAAAATAAACGATTTTAATATACTGTGTTGTTTTATTCATTAAAAACATTTGAATCCTTTTTAAACCATCCGACAATAATAGAAAATATGAAATATGCAAGGTATTTTTTTATTTATATTATTTTATTAATTTAGTTTTTTTTAAAGTCTATTCATCTCATATTCCCTAAGCTATAATGAATTTGTAAAGCGTACTCATAGATGACGCTATTTGCAATTTTAGTTGTTTTTTTGTTATTTTCACGGTTAAATTCGTTAAAATTGATTTTCTTTAATACATATTTTTCAATAATCCCTTAGAGTTTGGATTTACCTAATTTTGATTTAATATGTCGAAATAAATCTTTTTTATAAGCTTATTCTTAGAATAGAAATAGATTCGTCTTAATTTATAAATATATAAAAGAACAAGGCCAATTATTTTTAAGGATAGATCTAACCTTCGTTTGACGTTATAAAATGTACGTAAGCTAGGGATAGGGTATGATAAGGTATATATCAAAGCTAGAGACCATTTAAGGTTATAAAAAAAACAAATAAAACACCTCAAAATATTTTCTATTCCATATATTTTACCACAATTTGTCATTTAGATTTTACGTTGATATAATTGTTTAACTAAATTCATTTATCTACTGTAGATAAATTTATAAGATACAAATTAAAAACAGCCTTTTCACACTGAGACGACTATAATCGTTTAGATCGAGTCGAGATGATTACAGGTCGAAGCGAAGCGATAATTATCGATTTTGTTGAGAATTTAATAAAATAACTCAAAAAAGTAACGACTAAATTAAGAAAAACAATAAATTATTTGATCATAGTCGTCTAAATGTTTTGCCCACTTACATAATATCAATATCTCAGCCAGAACTCTATTCTAAAAAACAGTTGTTATCAATATCTGCTCAGCAATTAGTGATAAACAGAAAATATTAAGTAATATTTTAAATGCACATCAGTCATTTACTATAATTTAAATTACTAATTTTATTATGATAATATGTTTATCGAATAAGTCATCGTTTCTCAACCTTTCATGTGTGGTGACCCGCTAAGCTAAAATATTACGCCAAAAATGTGACTATATAACAATCTTTACATCTTTATTTATTTTTTCCACTAAATATCGAATATAAACTAATATTAACATTCGTATTATAAAAATTTTTCGAGATTTTGAAACTTTTATAAGAAGTAATTTTGCTGTTTCAATATATAGATATTTCGTATTTCGTCTACTAAAAGCTTTTAGCGATCACAATCTTCACGGAGAGAAACGATGATTAAGGTAGTACACTATCTAGATGACTTGAATTTGATTAAGAAAATTAATATTTTAGGGTTTTAGGGTTATAGTCTATATTTGGCCCAATCTATGTCTATTGGGCTATAGACACTCTTTAGGCTAAACCAGTTAGTAAGTACATTTAGGGAGAAATAAATGAATATTAACGTAAACATTTCAAGTACGAACGTTAAATGTGCCTAATAGATGAAATGTCACATTTTTTTTCAATTCTAATATTTTAATAATATCATAATATGATATCTAAAGCAATTCATAAATTTCAAACCCATGGCTTTTTGACATTTGGACTGTATGTTTGTTTCTATTCGATCGATTGAAATGAAAGTGAAATTGTTTAAGTCAAGCCCGGTTTAAGTCTTCGTAGAAGAAACACAATTTCATTGAAATTAATTTAGGCATATTCGTGAATTGATGTTAAATAGAAAAATATTCAGCACTTTTTTAATTTAACTTCATACTAATCATCCCGTATTATAATTTTTTTACTTTCAATGCAGAAACTCAACCTAGTTTCTATCTTACTGTATGTATATTGTATATGTAATAGAATGTCCCACGTACAGACAAGACCGTTATTTAATTATAGTTATACTTATATTAATTTTAGAATACATTTTTATTAGAACATTCATTTATTTACATTAATATTACATTCCTTGGATGGGTAGATACCTGTAGGCATGAACACATCTTGAAAATACTATAATATTATGATATTTTGTTATGACAAAATGCACTACACTTTGAGAAGCTTACCTCAAATGGTACCCGCGTGTTTTAATAATTTCAATATATCGAAATTTCATTATTATTTTTTATTATAATTAAATTATGTAGTAGGTATATAATTTACATATAAAGCAAAGGCAAATTTCAATGACGGTAAAGCATATAAAATTATGAATAAAACAACTAAGTAAATGCTCTAATCGACAAATACCGACATTCTTAAAAATATTTTCGACGATACTTGATGATAAAATTTTTAGTCAATAAAACTGGCTAGGTATTATATTAAAATTTAAACGACTAAAAATAAAAACAATAGATTTAGTGTTCTTCTGTAGTTCTTTTATTCAGCATAAAATGTGAGCGAGACAAAATGATGATGCAAACAAACGGTTGACCACTTTCAATTTTCATTGCTCATTCATCATTATGTGATTATTTGTCTTTAGATGGCTGTTTTTGAAACTAATGGCAATGATTTACAGTTCTACTCACAAGTAACATTTCTAATTATTTATACTTTTAAAATTATTACACTAACTAATGAATTCGCTTGAGTAACATTTGCGTCGATCAAAAGAGAAATTATTCACCACTCATAAACAGGCACAATATATTGATGAGTTATTTAGTAGCACTAATCAGTCCGACATTTCTTTAATATGAGCCTATAGTTTTATTTAAAATAATATATTTTAAAATAAATTTTTATATTCTCTCGAAAAGGTTTTTGCTAAAGCTTAAAAATTCACAAAAAAAATTGTATTTAATAAAGCATCTAATTTTGACGTGATTTTCTTCATTTAAGGTCAAATAATAAATAAGTTAGTACATTTTGTCATTTGTAAGAACAGGTGCGATTTGGTGAAGACGATGAAAATTATTATGAATTATTTGGTTTTTTACTTAAATCTTAGTTATTATACTTCGACACAGAAAAGTGATATTGACACATGCTATACTTATCAAAGAAAGCCAAACTAAAATGTCAATGAACAGACATTTATACATATGTATATATAATGTAACAATGCAAAAAAGGTATTTTACAAAAGACTTTTTGAAGCTCATGCTTATAAAAATATATAAATACCTTTTTTTTCAAATTATTAATAAATATTTTTTCGCTAAAACTATTCAATCACATTTTTTTGCTTAGCAATCAAAATTTTCTTGTATTTTGGAAGCTTTTAAGCCAAATTATTGGTTAAAAATAGGAATTTAACCATATAAAAAAATGTATATCGCCTTACATATAGATATGTCCTCTAGAGTGAAAGGGACAGAGCAACCATTCTATCTCTTTCTTTACGAAAATTACTTAATTCTTAAGAATATATCCATATATCGACGAATGAAAATTCAGAAATCCATTATAATTTATAATGAATTAAAACAATAAAGCTTTTTTTATTTTCTATTGCATAATTTTTGATACAAAACTTGATCAGACATATTATGTAGATTAAATGTAGCAATACAAAAACATTGATAACATGGAATCGAATTTGCTACTAATAAGCATGCATAGTGCCAATCATGTATCCACCATTGTGGACATGTTACTTTACCGCTATTTATTTGTATCACCACGTTATACCCGTTTTAAAGTAAAAAACCTTGTACATATATATTAACAGCTTACAGCATTTGTAAAGAACAGCATTGCAACTCAGTATAGAAATAAAATTTAAAAAAAGAGATCAATTTCTCATATATTTAAAGTCTCAAATACAAAATTGCTACGTTAATGAGTTACAATGTTGTTCCTTACAGCTTTGCACCTTTCAGTATACCAACCACGTATATTGCGTCGATATACAACGCTGCGATTAATTTAACTACCCCAAAAGAATGGTATGTATGGCTTTTACAATTATTATCGCAGGAACACACAACTTTTATGGGTTAATCATAAATCTCACACTCCGACCGTTTATTTTATAATAATAAATAATGTATTCCTACTAACTAGTGCGCAAGTATGTGCGCAAACACAACGTCCTCTCTCTATTTTTAACACTCTCAAACTCTGGGTATGGTGACAATTGGATGTAACCTTTACCCAAGCCAACGGTAACTGTCAGGCACATGAATGACACCTTAACATAATTTGTCAGGCTGTCATGTTGTGACATCTCTAACAACTCCGAGACATTTTTGAAAATTCTTCGTCAGGAAAACCCGACAACTACACTCAGCCCAACCCGAGATTTGAACCGAGGACCAAATCTCTAACATTTATCAATAAGAAAGTCGTCTAGTTTTTTTTTTATTTACTTTGGGTAAGAACGTCTATGAGTTTGAGAAGCGCTGATTAAAATATAATATGCGTGATTGGCACTAAGTAAAATCAATTCTTTTGTGAATGGTTTGTATGAACCGTATCGATATACAGTACATACATAAGAGATATATCACCTTAAAAATTTTTTTTTTTACAATTAATATTAATATTAAATAATTTCTAAATTTTAAGGACTTTCATAGACACATGTTGTGTCATAGATTATGCGAATATTTGATATTTCTAATAATCTATCAAAAAAGTACTAGATACACAATCAGCGACAAAAAATGTCCTCACCGAATGAGCGCTTAGTTTTTTTTTTGTGAAAATAATTTTAAGCATCGCTTTTAAAGTTCAATCTACATTGTTGTATATTTATTTCAATTAGAACAATTACCTAAACACAATTGGTGACAGTTTTAAGAGAACTTTTGCATGGGATTGTGTATCTAGTACTTTTTTATGGATGTTTTAAATGAATAATTTTTTTTTGGGATTTTCGGTGAGATGGTCATGGTCATGACCATTTTTTCTTATGACAATGTTTGCTACAAAGCAACAAAAAACAAAAATCAACAAAAAAGTAAAATAAAATCATATAATGGTATATTTTTTTCTTCAATAAAACGAGAATCATCAAAATCGATTAACACTCGCCAAAAATCTCTTCATATATTAAAAAAACAGCAATTATGAAACAATTTCTTATTGAGAAAACAATAACTTATTAACGTCTTACATTATAAAGCAGACTAGACACATATGTTCTTATTATTCAAACAAATATTTTTATGATGACGTTTTATTTTCATATATAAATTTATTTTATTTAATGGCGCTACTACAAATATCCAAAATTTAAAATACATGAAGACATTTTTTCACATTTTTTTTTTAATTTAGTGACAGATTTTTTATTAAAAAAAAGTGTCACAATTAAATTTTTTTACACTTTTTTATTACATTTTTATTTATAAAAAGTTTCAATATTTTTTTTTTGTGAATGTTAATTTTATTGTTTAATAAAAAAATTAAAAGTCAATCCATAAAACAATACTTTCTTAGATTTACGCGAATATTTAACATTTTAAATAAAACTATCTTTTCGGATTTTTTGCGGATCGATCTTGACATTTAAAATGTCAATACATAAGACAATTTAAAAAAATAAAAAAATAATAGTTAAACCACTACACAAGATGACAGATTAAAAATAAAACGAGGTATAGCTTATACCTCGTCTAAGCTAACGTAAATTGAGAATCAAAATTCCTTTATAAAAACGTTCATACATCATTTTTTGTTAAGCCTGTTGTGTTAAAAATCAGGCAATCCAAAACCTTTTTCTAACATCCATAATAATCATTAATTATTATTTTTACGTACTTTTACTGATATTCAGTCCACCGAAGATTCCGAATCTTCATTCTTAGTGCTTAAATGAAATGCTATGACGGGAATCGAACCTAATACCATACAAGAGCCCATACCATAAAAACACCAAGAATATCCTCCTGTAACATCACGAAGCAATCCTGAAATATAAATGAAAATATTTATGACATACGGGTGGATATAACCAAATTGTATTATATATAGTGACTTACCCCCGTTTCACTCGGTTGCATCCGTAGGTACGTTTTAATCTTTTTTAGCGGAATCCTAATGATTTTTCTAAAATAAAAGTAACCTAAGTTACTCCTTACAACATTAGCTATCTGCCAGTGAAAATCTCGTCAAAATCAGTCTAGCCGTTTCGGAGATTAGCCGTAACAAACAGACAGACAGACAGACAGACAGACAGACAGACAAAAATGTTAGAAAATCTTTTTTTCTTATTAGTGCAGTGTATAATTTCATACGCATTTAGTAAAAAGCTATTATTTTGGCATTACACACAAAATTTCAATTTTATTTATATGTATAGTTTTATAAATATAGCAAAGACAAAACAGTTCAGTACCTTTTTCTCGTCTGTTTGTCAAACGATTTTCTTCTTATATTTAGTAGCTATTGACGAGCTTTAGTGTTATCAATAAAAAAAATTGGAAACATATTTTTTTTTGTAATGGTTATGTTTGAATTTCGACCATTGGTAGAAATTCGAACATAATTAAAGTTAAAAAAAGTTGTTAATAAAAAAATGTATTTAAATTCATACTAATATTATGAAATGCGAAAATAATTCTGTCTGTCTGTTACGTTTTCATGCCTAAACCGCTGAACCAATGCTATGAAGTTTAGTATAGAGAGGTATGGGACCTTGGAAAAAGACATAAGCTACAATTTGTCGAAAAAATATACTTGAAAGGGGTGAAACAGTGATTGAAAGTTTATATTGGGAACAAATCATTTCTCAAGTTAAGGAAAAAAAGCATTATATCCTGTAATTTTGGTAAGAAATAAAGAATATTTCGGAATATTAAAAATATTTTTTTATAGTCCTTAGTCTATCTATTCCGTACTAAGCATCAAAACGTACATAGTGACGAACCCGAGTGAAGCGGGGGTGAGTCGCTTGTATATATAAAGTTCACATTCAGTTAGTAACAATAATATTAAAAATACTTATTCCACACTCACCGGCAGTGGGCGGAACAGAGACGGCGGCGAGACTCTGGAACATTCGGACGAGGCCGTAGGAGGAAGCGATACGAGCGGTCCCGAAGGCGTCCGCCAACAGCACCGGCACCAACAGGAACCAACACCCGAGGCAGAGACCGTACGCACCTATATAATATATTAATAAATATGTATTCAGCCCTCTTTTGCGTCCCACTGCTGGGAGTGGGCCTCCCTTCATTACGAGGGGGATCAGGCCATAGTCCACCACGCTGGCCAAGTGTGGGGTGAGCGTGTCTCATAAACTTGCTAGGTTCTCTCAGACATACAGGTTTCCTCACGATTTTCCTTCACTACAAGACAAATTGTGATCGTGTTGGAAATGATTCGCACATGATAATATCAGTCCGTCCGCACTTGGCTAGCGTGGTAGACTATAGCCTGATCTACTTCTTATTGATGGAAGGCCCACTCCCAGCAGTGGGATGTTAATAAAGGCTGAATACACATAAGTGCACTAATAATATATATGATCAAATCAAAATATACTTTAATCAAATAGACTTTTACAAGCACCTTTGAATCGTCAATTTTACATATAAAATTAAATATCAGTATAGTCAGTCCGTGAGGAAGCTACCACCGGCTCGGAAAGGCGGTACTGCTGGGAAGAACCGGCGAGAAACTCAACAGTTGCTCTTTTAAAATAATAATTGTGAACAATATTGTAATACAATGTACCTATGATCATAGAAACTCACCAGAAGCAATCGCCAAACTCCACCAAGAAGTCAAACTAGGCAGAGACAGTACCGCCGCGCCCGCCACCAGGATGCTACAACGAAATAATACTATTGAAATAAAACCTCTTTTCAAATTTAATTCACGGATTTATTTAGATTTTTAATTACCGACGTTTCGAATGCATACATTGGATGGAAAAAGTTAAAGTTAAAAAAAACATGTGCGCATACTTGTTATATCTTTAGGCTAAAAATTAAGACGTATTTAGATAAAATTTAATACACGGATAGATATGACCTACAATAAAAAAATGTTGGTACATTAACACACAGCACCATCTAGTTCCATGGTAAGCTACGAGGCTTGTGTTATGGATACCAGATAGTTGATACACTACACATATATAACTTTAAATACATACAAAGTATAAATATAAACACCAACGACTGGAGTACAAACATTCGTGCTCATCACACAAATGAAGCCTTCAGCGGGACTCGAACCCACGACCGCTGGCGCAGCAAGGAGGATCACTACAAACTGAGCCAAACGTGTCGTCAAAAGTGACAACATAGGTCTTGGATACCATAAAACCATATAAAGACCATCTAAACACGCATCCGAACAAAGCAATGGTAAATAACGAGTATTAATACAGATTAAAAAGTATTTTACCTTATAATATACGCCTTTCTTCTACAAAACAGATGTAAGTCACACAGCCAGCCCAAACCCAGACGCCCGCAAAGGTCCAATATAGCACTAATGGCTACTAAATGACCTGGAAATATTATAGTTATATTTTAGTGAAAAAAATGACTTAAAAATCTATTTAAGAGCAATTATTCCGCCGTTACGAGTGTTTTTTTTCTAAAACTGTATATTTGAGACAACTTTATTAGTTCTCTATAGATATGTGAAGTTCACCAACCCGGATTCGGTCAGCGTGGTGGTCTATTATCTGATCTCACTCGCATTGAAAGGAGGTGCACCTCCGGCAGTAGGATGTTTAAAAACTGCTTTTTTAATATAAATAAACAAGAGATATATCTGTTTTCCTCTATCCCTCAATCTTTGAGTCTCACAAAAGTCTCGATTATTATAAAGAGAAAGAAGATATCTCTGTCCAACACCCTCCGTCCCCCTCTCACCGGCAGCGGCCTTGCTGTGTCCGGCGGCGACGGTGTAGGCGGGCAGGTAGTACAGCGCGTAGGGAGAGCCGCACGACATCAGCCCCACCGACGCGCACAGCAGACCGAAGCGCCAGGACTTCAGCAGGGACACGTCCAGATACCTTGGAATTAAAGGAACATGTTATGTAAATAAATAAAACTATCTTTACGGATTATTTCGCGAATTTATACAGATTTTTGATTCCCGACGTTTCGAATGCTTTACAGCAATCGTGGTCACGGGACAGTCTGAGGTTTAAGACGTCTCAAATGCGTTATACGTACACTTGTTACAGACAGTGTCTACCCACAATTTTACAATGATGATTTAAAAAATTCAAAAATGGCAACAAAGTAACATGCATATGGTATATGAAAAAGATAGTTTTATTTAAAATGTCAAATATTCGCGTAAGTCTAAGAAAGTATTACTTCGAAAGTAGTAGGTTCACTATTAATTAAAATATAAAAGGGGTTCGAACATTTCTATAGAATCTGGACGCCGCCATTTTGATTTTTTGTTTTTTTTTTTTATAAATCATACCCTATGCGTTACTGTGATATATAAATACATAATTGCAAAGTTTCATCAAAATTTGTACAATAGTTTTTGCGTGAAAGAGTCACAAATGTCAAAAAACATCTATGGCCTTATACAATATAAGTAACATACCTAGAAATCTTCTCAACACATCCTCTTTTATCTTCTTTCTCTTCTACGTTATCTTCTTTTAACTCTTCTTCGTCCTTCTTCACACTGTTCACAGGTTCTGAGAGTTTGCTTTGTATTATTCTACTGGGTAATGGCGGCTTGATGTATAGGGAACTATAATAAAACAAAAGATAACAAAGTTTTAGGTAGCTTTTAAGCTTGGTATTAGATAGCGGTAAGTGTAGTGTTTTTATTTTGCATATTTCATATATTTAGTTTTGCAGTATTTTAACTATACATATAATAAAATTTTTACTAAGCCGAATCTGTACATTAAATATTTTATGAAAAATCTTATTGCAATAGATATTATTATCGATACAGAAGAAGAATCTATTGTTTTTAAAATTTTTGTCTGTCTCTCTGTTACCGCATCACGGGAAAATCACTGGAGGGATTTTGATGAAATTTGTTATGATGGTAGCTAGTTGTCCGGGTCAACATATAGGATACTTTTTACCGCGGGAAAATATGTCATTTCTGAGAAAAAATACAAAAATCATCATCATCATCATCCATAACACAGGCCTCATATCTTACCATGGAACTAGATGGTGCTGTGTGTTAATGTACCAACATATCTATCTATTTCATATATTACTTACCGACTTAGTTTCCTCCCTCTCGCCTTGTACACACACGTGCTGTCCGTTGAGAGATCCTCCACCGAGTGAAGGATGGAGGACGACCGCGTCGGTCTGAGGCGGAGTCGGGCCACTTCCTTCGGCAATCCTGGAAAATTATAAACTTTATGTAAAATAAAGCAGTGGACAGTGGTGACACACTCGCTTGGGAAAGCGAATGATGCGGGTTCAAATCCCGGGTCTCGCACCTCTGATATTTTCATGTGCGGATCATTTCGAACATGATTACCACTTGCCTTACAGTGAAGAAATCATCGTGAGGAAGCCGGTATGTCTGAGAGAATCTAGCAAGTTTTCGAAAACCATGCTCAGTCCGGCCGCACTTGGCCAGCGTGGTGGACTATTGAAGGGAGACCCACCCCCAGCAGTGGGTCCTTTATAATGGGCTGGATATAATGTAAAAACGCTTGGGACTGGATAAAAAAAAAGATTAGGCGGAGTTTAAAGAAATAAATATCATTTTCATTTTAAAAGCTGATTCAAGAGTGAATGGACTTAGCGAGTCTTTGAACTGGACTAAAGTAAAATAAAAAATCGTTTATTTAGGATTAAATTGTTTATGAACGTCAAGAATCTACCACTAGTTAGAATAAAGGCTGTCTTGGAGCTGATAAAAAAATTTCAACGGGACTAAAAAAAATTTTTTTTTGTAAATTAAGTAATTTATAGAATTACGGTTCACTTACTATTATAAATAAATCTATATTTTCGGATTTTTTCGCGGATTTATTTTGATTTTTGGTTCCCGACGTTTCGAATGCTTTACGGCAATCATTGTCACGGGAGAGTAGCTCTCCGACCCGAAAAGCTAGTTTTATTTAAAATGTTAAATATTCGCATAAATCTAAGAAAGTATTACGTACTATTATAAAAAATAGAATATACAACTGAGAAAATAATGTATAATTTTCTAAGCATAAAAAAATATTATTAGCAGTCTCTCCCGTGACAATTTTAGCTGTAAAGCATTCAAAATAAATCAATATATATATATATATATATATATATATATATATATACATATATATACATATATATATTGCGCGAATACACCCGAAATATAGTTATAATTAAAAAAAAATGTCTTACCAACTACTCCCAAAACGTCAAGCCCTTCAGAGTCTTCGGAGTCTGACATTTGCGATTGTAATGGAGGCCGCGCCACCTTCGATAAAATACAAGTATTATTTGTTTATCTATTAATATTTAATCTATTTAAAAAAAGAAGAGATATTTGACTGTATGTTTTTAGTATGTTACACCATTTTTTCGATGGCTCAGTTTGTTGTGACCCACTTGCTGTGCCATCGGTCGCGGGTTCGAGACCCGCAGGGGACATTCATTTGTGTGATGAGCACGAATGTTTGTACTCCAGTCGCGGGTGCTTAAATTTATAATATATATGTATTTAAAGTTATATATGTGTAGTGTATCAACTATCTGGTATCCATAACACAAGCCTTAGCATACCATGGAACTATATGGTGCTGTGTATTAATATACCAATATACTTATTTATTTCTAGATTTATAGCAATGAGTAGGTTAGTTTTAAATACACTACACTTATATTATAAATGTGAAAGAAACTGTCTGTTACCTATTTACGCCCAAACCGCTGAACAGATATCGAAAAAATTTGCCTAGAACATAGATTGCATCCTGGGATCGAACATAGGATACTTTTTATCCCCATCCCGATTATTAAGCGAAACCGCGGGCATTAACTAGTAGTAAAATATACATATATTGTTTTAGATAGGTACTTACTTCTATCAAACTTGGATGAATAATTTCAGATAGGAAATTTGTTCTTTTGTCCTCATTCAATAGAGCGTTCTTTTGATTCAAACTCATGGTCACTTCGGTTTCTGGTTGGAAGAGGTTTTGAAGTTTATTGTCTTTGTTTGAAACTGTTGTTTTACCTAAAAATATAACGTTCAAATTTCTAATTTCTAAAGGGGTCATATATTTGGTCATATTTACTTAAGGGCCGCTCCACTCTATAGTGCCTATCACGGTTCGCTCTCGGTCCGATATCGGTCTGGTAAACAAGAAACAATGAGTGCATTCACACTATCAGTAAGACTCACGTTCCGGTCAAATCACACTCCAGCAACGTTTTTTGTATCAAAAAAACTTTACCAGACCGATATCGGACCGAGAATATATAGACGAGGCATATAGTGTGGTTAGGCCCTAAAAAATTCAACACGACTGCAAATATAAATTTGTAATTCACAATATTTCTATGAGAGACAGAGTTATTTTTATGGTCTATATTTCCGAAAATATTCCATATCTCAGCCCATATATCAAAACAAAGAACCAAATGTATTGTTTCAAAACAATTTTCATTAAATATATTTTTAAAAGTTTACTTTGTCAAAGGATCGGGTTATTATTATTATTTTAAAATCATTATCGTTTGGCTTCATATTTAGTTCTATAACACTCACAACAATCTATATTATTCCTTTATCTTAATTATACTCATTTTCTTCTCTTGAATAGACCAAGAAGAACATAAAACATACCTTCTGTGATATCATTTAAGAGTGTAGTATTTTCTGTTGTGGTAGTAGTGACGGGAGTGTTTGCGCGCAAAGTTGGGGGCGGGCGGTAGAGAGTTGCGGACACACACACGTGTAGCATGCCGGCACCTGTAGACACACTAGCATTATTTAATTTAATTCAATTTCATTAAATTCCATCCAATTCTATTCAATTCAATTCTCCTGTTAATGGCTTCAAAGCGTGCCAGTTGAGCACAGCTTACTCCGCCAATGTCAGATAGATCATAGAATGGAGAAGACGAGAGAGATTGGTCGGTAAAATAAAATTCATTAAACTATATTAAGTTATATGTAAAATTCCATGTAACTTTGAACATACGGAAATTTCCATTTTAAGTTATCTCTATACTGAGTTACAATTTTGTTCATTGAAGCGTTTTAAGTTCACTTGCTTACAGAGAGGGAATACGCGTGTGATTTAAATGAAGGTAAAAATTTTGTTTTTTCATAATCTGTATTGCTTTTGAATTAAGCCTATACTTATTAAGTCTTAGCCTATATTAATTAAGTCTTATTAATATTTTTTAATGTAATTTGGTTTTGATTCAGAAAATAATTATTAAAAAATGCAAATATATGTGGGAAATTCAAAGTATATAAGTAATATAAGCCATTGGTCAGACCGAATATCACGTCAAAGTCAAATAACAGAGCCAGTGCTGCCAATTTAGCAATTTTGTCGCTAAAAATTGCTTAATCAAAAGTTGTCATTTTAAGCGACAAATCGCTAAATCGATAACACGGGTTTTGTTATTATAGACTATACTACTAGTTTAAAGTATCCGTATCGGTATGACATTTTTAGTTTTTTGAAGCTGGATATTTCTTTTACAATTATGTATATAATGGCCTAAGAGCCTGTGAACGCCAGACCTTCGTCATTTTATAAAAGCTGAAAGTTTGTCAGCGCATGCTCCCAACACAGACAAGAACGATGGACCATTATGAAGTTCAGGCTATCGTGGCTTTGGCAGGTACACGGTACTAAAGGCGTGTAAAATACCGATCTAAATTCGTCAAATAATAAAGTGTGATTTTTTGGTATTACCTTCAGAATATTATTAAAAATCACCCTTTTCATGAAATCATAATTCTACTTACGTTACAGTATAAAAGCTGATTTTTATATATAATACTTGGGTAATAATTAGATGATTTATAAGACTGCTAGCATAGCATTTATTACACACCATAAAAAATAAAGTCAATTCTTAGCGCTTCAAATTTGGTGACCATTTGCAACATTTTCTTAGAAATGCCTCCCAACTTGTTTGGAACATTTTTCAGGCTGAACGAATTTGAGTGAAATTGTGAATGCAGATAACTTATATCCTAGATAAACATATATATATTATATACTCGAGCAAATAAAAAAAAATAACTCACCCAATAGTAAATAAGTTCCATGCAACCCATAAGTGTCAACCAGTTTCTCAATCAGCATAGGGAATACGAAACTACCCGCAGCCGTCCCGCTCACACATATACCGTTGGCTAAGGCCCTGAAAGAGATAGAACTCTCATTAGCTTCACTTCTAATTTCCTAATTGATCTTCAACGATTGTAAATCAATGACATTTGTGTAGAGGTAAGGAGAATCTTGTGTATGAAAAAACTTTCCGCCGAAAAAGATTAAATTATAATGGTCCTATTACCCCCCCCCCCCCCCTCCGATGTGTGTTCACCTTGTCGTAGTGGGGGACGGGGGGGCTCATTAGCGTCCGGCAACACAGCCGGGCGTGTGTATTCAAGAGGCACACTGGGAGGTAGCCCATGGAACCATGTCTATTGCCCCTGGTACCTCTCGACAGCAGAGAGGACCGTGGGGGCAACCCCATGGTTGTGGTCTGCTTCGGCAGTCCTGCGTTGGGGCGTCGTAGTTGAATGCGTAAGCGATCCTGCGACGCCCCATTAAGACGGGGGAAGGTTTTGTTGAGTTTTAGTGGGTAGTAGTGGCTTCTCTTTAAATTTACACTAGAAATGTACTTAATTTAATAATTTATGTGGATTAAATAAAGAATATTTTAAAATAAAAAAAATAAAATAAAATAGTGGCTTCTCTAGCCGATAAGTCTCATATAACCACCTGCATATATGCAGGTGGTATGCGTAAATGCATTTGCCAACATAAAAAAAAGTTTCAAGCGGTTTCGTGAACTACTTTATTCACCAAAAATATCAAACTACGAGTATTTAATTCAGCACATCACTCTATCTACGACTGATCAATTTATCACATACTCCTCCCCTACGCTAGCACCACTCTAGTGAATTTTTGAACTGTTATTGCTTATTGCTGGACACTTTTTCCAGTAGTCCCATTTCACACCACCGTGCTTTAAATTATTTTATTGTCATCCATATAAAATATCTATATTAGAAATGCATTACCTGTGCTTATCAAAGTATTGCGAGACTATCACTATTCCAGGTGTAGTAGAGAGTCCACCGCCAATACCTGGAAAGCAGAAAAACATACCTACAACTTTTTGTAAACCTCACTTAGCTCATTTTCTTTAGATTTCTGTCAAACGTCGTTTAGTTCCACATAACATCGAAACTTCTCTGCCAATTTTGAAAAATAATATAATAATAATGTCCTTCTTCACCGATATCAGCCAAGCTCACTGAGATTATAGGGCATGAGCTATTCCTTTCACTAGAAAACTGCAGTTCGAGGCGCGGAGATAAGCTACCGCCTTCAACTTTCCAACAACAACTTGACCCCAGTAACTATACTTTTCCCGGCCCTGACTCGAATCCAAGCCCTCCCGATACAATCGTACATACTAGCCATTAGACTAACGAGGTAGTTCTTGAATACTTTAATCAGGATTGTTAGAATATCGGCGGCAAGAAGGCATAATTTATACAAAAACTTATTAGTATCATTGACTTTCAAAGTCCTAAAATTTTTTTACTAATATGTTTTTCGGAAACTTATACATTTGTATGGCCTAAAATATTATACATTTGTATGACTCCCTTATTGTTAGACAAAGTAAATATTATATATAATTTATATCGAATCGCGAATAGAAATCTAAATTGTATACAAGAAATAACAAATTCTGACCACTTGACATAACGTTTAGAAATATCACCTCCATATTTTAAATTATATATTACCGATAAGGATTTCAAAAGTAGATAACTTTAAACACATAAGAACATCTTACCAGTCATAACTCCAAAACTCAACAATAAATGAAGCAATCCAGTACTGAAGTAAGACACCGCGAGGCCGGTGGCACAGAACAGCCCACCAATGAACACGACCAGTCTGCACGAGTACTTCTCACATAGTGCTGATGAAAGTGGTGCTAGAAGATGAAAGAAAATGAGGATGTTAGATTAGAATATAAAACTAGTATTTGTCCGCGGCTAAACTTACATAATCTGACTATTTACTAGATTTTTGGATGGATGTTTGTTACTCTTTCACGCCAGAACGGCTGAACGGATCTGGATGAAATTTAGCACAGAGATTATTAGAGATAGACACATATGCTATTCCTGTCTTGGGATGGATTGGTTTTAGTTTTTTCGGAGGCGAACCCGAGCGAAACGAAGGTGAGCCGCTAGATTGTTAAATAGCGAATTTATTTTGAATTTCAATCATGGTCACGAGAGAGACAGGTCTCGAGCCCGTGGTCATGATTGCTACAGCAATCTCGACGTTTCGACTGCTTTACAAAGCTGACAACAAAGAAACGTCGGGATCCAAAATCAAACTAAATCCCATCAAATAATCCATAAAAAAATATCAATCATTGAAGGAGTTCCTGAGCTCTGATGCGATAATAACAAAAATTTACGAATACATACTTCAATTAAAAATTTTCATCGTACAACAAAAGTTTTATCCTATTTTATAATTCAAACATTTCACTTACCCAATGCCAAGCACAAAGTGGAAAGTGCAGCCGGGATCCAAGAAGCGACACTCTCAGATGAATCAGGAAACGTTTCCATTATCTCCACATATAAAACCCCATAAGACTTGAAGAGCCCTGCGACCCAAAATTGTACCATGAAAGCTCCAAATACCACGACCCAGCCATATCCTCCATCTGGAGGAGACGACATGCTGAAACAGTTAGTTGGAAAATTATTGTTATTTATAATTTTACTTTTATTATTTCAATAACACTTTCTTAGGTGGAATCTTGAAGGATTTATTTTAGTTTTAGAAAAAATCTGTGAAGATAGTTTTATTTGAAATTATTATTATTTATATTTCTTCCAAATTATTTTATAATTTTGTGGGTAGGCACTGTCTGTAACAACTATAATCTTACATATATATAAATAATGAACTTTGAGACGACTAAAAACTTGTCTCTACCGTGACCATTCGTCGAAAATGTCGGGAACCAAAAATTAAAATAAATCCGCGAAAAATCCCAAAATACAGTTCAATTTTAATTGTCAATTTAATAAAAATAATAACTTAATTTAGAAAAAAATTCTTTCGCCCGGTCTTCTCAGGACTGAGGTTCAGGCCTCGCATTCAGTAAAAAAATATACTAATTTAAGGCGCATTTTCTTTTGAATTTCAATGAAATTTGTTACATAACACATTACATGCTGAGATACATACATGCATACAACAAAATTACATGCTGAGTTTTAAGCATTATTTAGCTCAAAAGGATATGGATTTCTACTCCCTATATTAATATAGGGTATCTACTGGTAATTAATTTCAAGTTTATATATATACTTTCTGTGATGTTGTGATATAACACTGAGTGGTATTTTATTTTCATATATTTAGACTACTTATTAAGACTCACTCAGTCGAATCATTATGTGGTCGAAGTTTTCTCGAAGCAGCGAGCAGTGGACGAGCGGTGACTGAAGACAGTGTTAGAAGTGAGTCTTCTTCCTGATCTGTGGGCGACATCGCTGATAGATATGCGCCTACTTGCTGTCGATAAAAGTGTTGATAAAAAATAATTTATCAAAAATCATTTTGAGCAGTGGTTCATGCGCAAATTAGAAAGCCAAGTCGTCACGCCAATTATTGAAAAAAAAAAAACATTTTCAACGTGCTTACTACTTGTTTACATTGTAAAGGAAAATATCTTGGAGAAATCTGCAACTTGCGAGTTTGTGGAAATTTAACCTATGTAGTTGTCGACATGCTTCGTCACGATTGAAGTCCACGAATCCACATTTGGATGATTAAAGCTATATTCCACCACAATGGTGGGCTCTCTCGACCTAGCAGTAGGAAATTGAAGACTGAAAGACTGAAGAAGTTGACTGTATTATAAATGGGTTTAATAGCCCACGGAAACCCCCTTTAATGAATAAGATTAACCCCTTTAAGAAGGCAAAATGGTAACCAGATTAAGAAGTAGCATATGTACATATTAAAAACATAATTAAATTGAAAAAGGGTTTCTATGACAGTCGAAGCTGAAAATTCCTGGGCCACCATGAAAGGTGCTTCCAAAATATATCTTTCCAGTTCTTCTTTGTTAAATTTTATAACATTGTTACTTTAAGTTATATATAAAATCTATGAATCTATTTTTAGGTTCTCGTACCCGAACAGTGCCAACGGAACCCTATTACTAATACTAAGCCTCTGCTATCCGTCCGTCCGTCCGTCCTTCTGTCAGAGGGCTGTATCTGATGAATCTTAATAGGTAGAGAGTTGAAATTTTCAGTGTATGTATTTCTATAGCCGCTAAACAACAAATTATAAAAATAAATAAGTAAAATAATAAAATAAGGCAACAAATAAAAATACAAGAAATATTTTCTTACTTGAGATTTTTGTTTTACAATAAAAGTCAATTATACTTACACTAAATAGAAATACACAGACGAATGTAACTATTATATGATAATACGAGTATAATACTATTTCAATAGAACAACACCAACAAATAACAATGCCAAGAAAATTACATTATTTTCATCGGCTTCAAACCTTCGACATTCAAAGAAATAAAAGTTTAGATTTACCTGCCTTTCTAAGGATTGTGATTTCATAACCTTTAGTTTTAATAAAGGAAAGCTTGTAACTACAAAGAATGTTACGTCAGAATTGTGAAAACAAGAAAGTGATGAGGATTTCTAAGAATTAGACCTATTAAATTGATTGCAGAGTTGGTTTACCAGAACCTCGGCCTTTTAGATAATAAAAAGGTTGCACCGATTTCAAAAGTACCTATGTATTCAGCCCTTTTTAACGTCCCACTCAGAGGGATCAGGCCATAGTCCATCACGCTGGCCAAGTGCGGGTTGGCGGACTTCACCGTAAAACTAGTTGTAATCATATTGAAAATGATTCGCACATGAAAATATCAGAGGTGCGAGATCTGGGATTTGAACCCGCTTCACTCGGTGTCACAAGCGAGTGCGTTACCACTTGGCTACACTACTTTACTTTCTTTTTTTGCCTGCTTGCCTGCTCACCATATTAGCAAGTTTCACGTTATTTTCTATTTGAGGAATACCTACCAACTAACAGGCAATAATCATTTTAAAAGATATCTTGGACATAAAGATTATTCGCATATGAAAATTTCAGTTATGTAAAAACTTCGATTTGAACCTGCTTCATTTGGTTTCCCAATGAGGCTAGTACTAAACTTATTTTAAAATGGTTGGTAAAAAGCTTAAAACTACTTACAGTAGCTAAAGGAAGCTCTAACAGCAAGCTAACGGGTCTTTCCCTCGGCTCGATTCGTTCACTCTGTTCTGGAGGTGCCGATTGTATGGAGAGCAGGGACCCCGCTTTATCAGGTGATAGCGCCGCCTGGAAAAAAGCTAGTTTAAATTACACAGCAAGACATAATTTGATATTATGTGATATAACTATTATAGATACGAACGTTTGTACGCTTTTTTAACCGACTTCCAAAAAGGAGGAGGTTCTCAATTCGTCAGAATCTTTTTTTATGTATGTTCACCGATTACTCGAAGACGCCTGAACCGATTTGGAAATATATTTTTTTGTTTCAAAGGGTATCGTTCCCAGGTGGTCCCATATAAATTTTATCGAAATCGGTCGAGCGGTTTTAAAAAAAATTAATAATAAATATAATTTTAACCGACTTCCAAAAAGGAGGGGGTTCTCAATTAGTCGGAATCTTTTTTTTGTGTATGTGCACCAATTACTTGAAGACGCCTGAACCGATTTGGAACTTTTTTTTAAAAAAAATCAACAATATTTTTTTTATAAATTGTTTAATCAAATATGTTATTAAAAAACTTTCTTCTAACAAATTACCTGCTTATTACGTCTACACTAAAAATGGAAAAATGAAAACTTAAAAAAAAACGACTTCCAGGCACTAAATTGTAAAAAATAACTAAACGGAGGTTTTCATTTAGAATAGATACCTAATCAGATATTTTCAAAGTCGGTACCAGCCTACAATATTTTAAGATATTAATATCTAATAGGTAAAATGTATTTTACGTATCGAAATATATTAGATTTGCTTTGCATCGGCTGAGCTGCGAAAAAATTTTTTTTCACACCTTACTCTCCCCCACCCCAATATATGTACATACAAACATTTCGTATTTATAACAACGTAATTCTCTTGCTGATTGAGTAAGCCTCATTTATTAACTAAAAAGCTAAAACCTATTAACTGTAAAGCTACTACAATGACTCATACGAGTTTCATATTAACTGCGACATAACTGACGAGTTATTTAAACTATCAGTTAAATTAAACTTTACTTTATATTTTAACCGACTTCTAAAACGGAGGTTTTATGTTCGTCTGTTTGTATTTTTTTTATGTTCACAGCTTATCGAAAACGACTGGACCGAATTTGCTACTTCAAATTGTATTATGAAAAATTTTGGCCCTACGCCCAAGGTGTCCCATAAAATTTTCTTTAACATAGCGCATACTACCGTTTCCGACAAAATCAGAAAAAGCCACGAAATTAAAAATACTAACAGATCTAATAAATATTTTTTAACAACTTCTAATTCTATTTGTTTTTATCTTTCCTGACTCAAAGCACATAAGTAGTGTCCCTATAGAGGTACTCGTAAAACTTAATGCAACCGCGGCACGATATGTACACTACTTTTTAAAGCATTTAATTGATTTCTTTAAAATTATACCCACATAATATTTTCTTAGATTTACGCCAATATTTTGAGTGAAATAAACGTATAAATAACTATTTTTTTCAAACAACATCTTACTAATATTATAAATGTGAAAGTTTAGATGGATGTTAGTTAATCACGCCAGAACGGCTAAACGGATCTGGATGAAATTTGGCACAGAGATAGATTATAGTTTGGAATAGCACATAGGTTAATTTTTATCCCGGAAAAATATACGGTTCCCGTGGGATAGGTTTTGTATTTCTAGTCTGTAATAAAGTCTATGACTTTTAAGACGTCAAAAACTAAAGTCTCTCTAGTGCCAAGTTAGCTGAGGACAATAAATGTGAATAATAATAAAACCATGGAAAAATCCGAAAAATACTGTAACTAATTAATTTAAAATTTTATCCACATGTTTAACAATAAATCTGATATTAATTGAAAGTACAAAGTACTGGGAACATGCAGAAGTTGGGTAGCTTGTAAAAAGTCGGTCATGAATCAAAGTTGCTAGGCTTTGTAATTTAAAAATTGGAGCAAGGCTAAATGAGTGACATATTAGAGTAGCGTATGATAGTTTCACGATATAATATATGTTAAGATATTAACACACACTAGCACCGTCTAGTTCCATGGTAAGCTACGAGGCTTGTGCTATGGATGCTAGATAGTTGATACACTACACATATATAACTTTAAATACATCATATTATAAATATAAAAGCCCATGACTGAAGACAAACATTCGCGCTCATCACACAAATGAATGCCCCCAGCGGGACTCGAACCCGCGACCGCTGGCAGAGTAATCACGGTCACTACAAACTGAGCCAAACGATATTATTGGGACTCGCCATAATAATAAAAACTCTTATTGTATACCCAAGAAAGAAAGAAATACAGATAATAGTAGATAACATTTATAAGATTATCGTGCAGAAAATAGCAAACTGTAAAGGGGAAAAGTATTGGGCAAAAAGTTATGATATTCACAACATTATTTTTACTGAATATCAGTAATTCAATCAATCTACACAATCTGTATGGTTTAACCAATATTTGGGCAGATTTTTTATGTCATTTTTCTTCTGAACTTGTACTACAATGACCCTAAATTTAAGTTATCAAACCTTAAGGCTAAGACCAAGAAGGAAAGTTACTTATAAGACCTAATAGGTGACATTAACGTGGAATATCCAAGAAGACTGACATACAGACAGCTAAGATTAAAGCTAGAGTTAAAACCCTATTATATTATTTCCCTATTATGAACTTTTTTTAGATACTGAACAATAAAAAAAACAATTCAATTCTTTGTTTTGTGGCTTTTAGGCATATTAGTTGGTCACAGATTATTTCGCTAAATATGAAGAAGATACAGAGTTTATATATGTAATAACTGGTTAAAAAAGAGATGTTCACCAATAAAAAGAAGATCTTACCTCAGCGATGGGGTCAGCTGACAGCTCGATGGAACATGACACTGGTGCAGTAGTATTGGGTGGCGCTGATGAACCGAGGACCTGTCCATCCAACTTCGACAACTCCTGGAACAAAAAATTTTTTTTTAATTCATAATGTCCTTCTGTCCCATTTTGGCCACGGCGGCCAATCTGACTGAGACTAGCCAGATGTGCAGGAGATATTATAGTGCAACGCGAGTGTCGGTGTTCGCGCAGACACATGTGCAGTCCCTATTTCTTTTACTCTCAAAGCCTGATAGGACGATACTTCGACACGACGGGGGAGTGTTAAGGCGTCGGACCTGACCTGTTACTGAGAATTTCTTGACAGAAATTCTCATTAACTGAACATGGTCCGACCCGGGATTCGATACCAGGACATCAGGATCTGCGACCGTCCATGCTATCCACTAGATCACTGAGGCAGTTATTTTATTTACCATTAAGATGGTAATCTGGTATAGAGTCTCATGACTTAAATTCTTTCAAAGGTATTTCTAGCTTTTCAACTGTAATTTATGGCACTCGTAAAATAAATCAAATTATCTTTTACTTATAAGTGTTAAAAAGTTACACTAACGTTAACTCATGAGTTACATTAACGTTTTTCAATTCAATACCACCATTAAAAGTTCGCTAAAATCGATTTCCAAGATTTGATTCTATAGTAAGTTTCAAACGAAGCAATTGATTTGCATGTTAAGCATCTATAAAAAGACGACATTTAAATTTGCAGAGAAATATTTATAATATCATTATATAATACTGTAGCGACTTATATAAGATCATTTCATGTCGAAGCCAATGAAGTTTGGTTATACAATACTAGTGGGTTACCCTCGCTACGCTCAGACTTGGCCTAACTGCAACCCACGCAATCTTTCTCGTTCTTTTATATTCTACATTCATAGTTCAGTCTTCTTAAAGTCCCACTGCTGGGCACGGATCTCCTCAATATGAGACTATCAGTCTATAGTCCACCACGCTGGCCAAGTACGGATTAACGAACTTTAAAAGTATTTCGAAAACTAGTTAAGTCCTCATAGACATGCAGGACATCTTGTGATGAAGAAAATCATCGACCTCATCCTCCTCGTCCACATCGATGTTTTCCTTCATCGTAAGACTAGTGGTTATCATAGCAGTAATAAATACTGGAACAGATTCGCACATAAGGAATCAGAAATGCGAGGACTGTTGTTTGAATTCGTTTCACTTGATTTCTTCTAAACGAAGGTGTTACTACCGGCTTATCATTCTACAGTCTATCCCATGGTAGCTGCTTAATGTTCCGGGATAAAAATGATCTGTGTGCCCCAAAAAAAAGTTGGGAAAAGCATTTACGCATACCACCTGCATACATACATATGTGGGACTCACCAGCTAGAGTTGCCAGTACTGCCCACTAAAACCCAACACAACCTCCCCCGTCTTAATTGGTCGTCGCTCTACCACGACACCTCGACAACAACCAAAGGATTGCTCCCAAGGAGAAGTTCCAAAAGCAACAAAACAAAGTGAGTGGTGGCCCACAGAGTAGGCCCCGTCCAAGTTCGGAAATGAGCCCTCCAACACGATAAGGTTTGAACGTCGGGAGGGTTACGGGTTTATTCTTGGGTTAAAGATGTTTATTTTCTCAAAAAAATAATAATGTTTGCTTACATTTAGGAAATTCAAATAGGTAATAGAATGTTTTAAATAGGCTACATTTTATACCAAATCTTGTTCTTTGCATGATATTATGTATGTCAAGCTTTTCTTGAGGATATTTAAAGTTTTTGACTCCTTTACAATATTTGGCAAAGATCGTTAACTTGCTCATTGAAATTTAAATTTTATAAACCTATGGCTATTCATTGTAAAAACATCATAAAAATCGGTTTGCGGAATGTATTACGCCAAACATACAAAAACATACAAACGATTTAAACACCTCCTTTTTGAAATTGGTCAAAAATCAAACTCTATCGAAATTGCTGGGTAAGCAATACATACTAAATATCAATCAATAGTGTGTCATTAAAATGTCATTCTTCTCTAAATAGTACCTATAGGATATTCGATATATATCCGTATGTCTGTATGTGCAAATTTTTTTCAAGCTACGCAATTTTTGATGATGTTTTGAAATTTTGTTTAAATTATAAAGCATCTAGGTATACTCGAATTATATCTACATATATAATAAAATTCTGAATCGAATCTGTACATTAGTCATTAAATATTTTTTGTAAAATCTTATTGAAATTTTTAGAAATTTTCTCTGTCTGTCTGGGAACGCAACACGAGAAAACCACTGGACAGATTTTGATGAAATTTGGTATGATGATAGCTGGTTAACCGAGTCAACATAGGATAATTTTAACTCCGAAAAAACATCTCATCTCTGAGCTAAACGTTAAAACGTAACTAGAGATGAACCCGAGCGAAGCGAGGGTGAGTCGCTAGTATAATATAATACTACAGTTGCACACAAAGCCCGTAGTTTTAGTCTCAAGAAACTACGAACAGATAGACTGGTATATTGATTTTTAGCTTCCAGGTCGTTGCTCGACCTAGACAACGGAAGCGATCAATACTGAAAAGTAGATGCTACTTTTGTACACGTTTAAATACTGTTTTAAACAGCATCATAGACTGCATAGCTTTCTTATTCAATAAATAGAAGTTACTAAATGTAGTGCAGACAAACGGACAACCTCTTTAGCTTTATATCTATCTGTAGATACTTACATATAATAAAATTCTGAGTCGAATCTGTGCATTAAATATTTTTTATATTAGAAAATCTTATTGAAATAGCCATAATTATCGATACAGACGCCGAATCTATAGTTTTTAGAATTTTTGTCTGTCTGGGAACACAATATCACGAGAAAACCACTGGACAGATTTTGATAAAATTTGGTATGATGATAGCTGGTTATCCGGGCCGACGACATATACTCGTAGGATAATGCGGGAAAATATCTCTCACAAGTATAAAATTGATGAAGGTATAGGCATGCATAGTAATATACGACAAACTGTTTTAAATGAACCATTTTTAACCTTAAAGATGAATAAAACTATGTTTTCGGATTTTTTCGCGAATTTATTTTGATTATTGGTTCCCGACGTTTCGGGACGTCACGGGAGAGACTGAGGTGTTAGATGTCTCTAAGGTATTATACAGTTGTTACAGACAGCCTACCCACAAATAATAAAATTAATTCAAAAAATTGAAAAATGGCACCAAAGTACCTTACAATATTTTTTAACTTTAAAATCAAAATAAATTCGCGAAAAAATTCAAAAAGATAGTTTTATTTAAAATGTCAAATATTCACGTTAATCTAAGAAAGTAATACTTAAAGATGAAAATAAAAATATTTTATTGGAAAAAGCGTATTACTCTGTTCAAGACTTTCTTGTTGATGGAAATGTGTAAAATTGAGATATATTGACCCAATAATTTAATGTTACGTTAATAAAATAAAATGTAACTCGATATTTCAAAAAACAACCGTCTCGTTTCTTTCGGTATCTTCTCAGCAGAACTGCTTGTGACTTGCCGAGCTGGTGGTAGCTTTCTCATGGACTTAATACTGACGATATTTATATTATATTAACAAATAAACAAATCTATCTCATCGTAATCGTACATTATTCCGGGATAAAAATTATTGTAAAGATTCATTAAAATCCATTCAATAGTTTTTGCGTAAAAGAGTAACAAACATCCATACATCCAGACATCCAGAAATCCTCACAAACTTTCGCATTTATAATATTAGTAGGATTCAAATATGTTTATAATAAATCTAATTGGATAAACTTTAATTTCATTTCAACGTTGCTACTTATAAAAAAAATATTCTCGCAATATTCCCTTTCTTAGGCAAAAAAGTTAAAATGATGTGGCATCACTGCGGTATTGTTGGCAGTGACTCATCCATTTTCCACGTCGTCGCTTCTAGAAAATTTCTAGCTGAATCAGACTCAAATTCGTAATCAACTAATAGTTAACTAGATTTTTAAACTAGGAAAAATCCTTAATTATTATCAAACAGAAAGCCTAAACGTAGGCAAATCTAAATTTATACTAGCGACTCGCTCTCTGGCCCCTAGGTACGTTTTAACGGTTAGTGTTTCCCATATAAAATAAACAGTTCGAACTTTTCGATGTTCCAGCTGTTCTTAAGAGTTTTCCCAATTTTTTTATACTTAAACCACCCCTGACACACCTCCAACAAAAACAAAAGAAGAATTATTCATATCGGTCCAGCCGTTTTTGAGTTATAGCGAGACTAACGAACCCCTAACGCAATAACGACGGGGTATTATAAGTTTGACGTGTCTGTGTGTGTGTCTGTGGCATCGTAGATCCCGAACGGATAAACCCATTTTGATTTTGATTTTTTTGTCTGAAGGGTAAATTAGTCGGGAGTGTTCTTAGCTATATTTGATGAAAATCGATCCAAGATGGTCGGGGTTTTTTTAATTTTTTTTATTTATACTTCTTATTATACATATGTATATAGATAATATATTTAAATCGACATAGACAAAATAGTTCAGTATCTTTTTCTCCTCTGTTTGTCAAACGATTTTCTTTTTTTTCTGTTTTGTAGCTATTGACGAGCTTTAGTATTATCGATAAACAATTTTTAAAGCAGTCGCCTACTTTTTTTATTTAGATACTTAGTTAATTTCTATTCATATGTACTATACATAATATGTTTTCCTCAAAATTTTAATAATGATAATGGTCAAATTTAGACCACTCGGCCGAAATTAATTAATATAGGAAATTTTAGACGCAGAAAAATGTTTTAATAACTTTTCTGCTTCATAATCAGACCAGCTTTATAGATTTTTTTTGTAGAAAGTATACTTGTTGAATCATGTTTATAAGCGTTAAAAAAATTGACACATGCAAAGAAGAACGTTGTAACTCAATACAGTTCAGACAATTTAAAAATAAAATGTAATTTTGCATATATTAAAGTCTAAATTGCTTCAACACAAGTTACAATGTTGTTCCTTGCTCCGATAAAATTTATTACAGATTAAATAAAACTTAGAAATGTTATTTAGTATAGTCAAATAAGGGGAAAAAAGGTTCAATTCGTCGCACTCTATCTCAAGAACGTACATTACGACGAATTATTGACTCAAATTAAATTTGTAGAAAGCTGTATGCTCTACCGCCTCTGTAATTACGTAATTTCGAGCAAACTTGATATATAAAAAAAATATTCGTAGCCTTTGACCTTTTGGTGACTGTTTAAGACGAGATTATATGAGACTTTTGAGCTAACAGATAATCTGCCAAAACCAAGGTATTATATTCGAGTTTACAGCTTACTAGCTACTTACTCACTTTAGTTGCCTAAAATTTAGCCTATGGCATTTAGCATATATTATGCCTAACATTTACTCCAGGACATACCTGTGTACTTAGAATTTCATCCAAATACGTTCAGCCATTTCAGTGTGAAGGAGTGACAAACATACACACAAAAACTTCGCATTTATCTTACTTCTTACTAATATTATAAATGTGAAAGTCTAGATGTTTGGGATCGTTGGATGGATGTTTGTTACTCAATCACGCCAGAACGACTGAACGGATCTGGATGAAATTTGACAAACAGATAGATTATAGTCTAGAATAGCACATATGTTACTATATATATATAGTATTCATTCTTTATTTATGAGAATTTTATCTGAAGTCCCTATTTGATTAGATTAAGTTGAATTAATTTATCTGTAATTTCCTAGTGATAATGACTATACAATAAAAACTCTTTACTGAAAAAATGTATACCGACTACAAAATTACTTTAAAAGGATTGTTTTCACTCATAGAAACAAATTTATCCTTCAAAAATATCGTGAAACATACACACAAAAATACAAAAGAACTGAGTACTTCCTTTCTTAAGTCGGTAAAAAAATTTGAAATCTGATGCTTTTCCTTCTATTGTACTTCATTATTCTAAATTTTTAAGAATCTAATAGTAATTGTATTGCTTAAGCAAGTTCATTTCTACAATCGATATCGCTAATAGAGAACTAAAAATATATACGTACATTTTTCTAGGATAAAAAGTAACCTATGTGCTATTCCAGACTATAATTATCTCTGTGCCAAATTTCATCCAGATCCGTTCATGCGTGATTGATTAACAAACATCCAAACATCTAAACTTTCACATTTATAATATTAGTAAGATAGTAAGATAAGGTAATAATAGCGCTTGGATATATCATTTACGTACATTGTTCTTCTCGCTTTCTATTAGCGATATCGATCGTAGAATCTTGAACCATAAGGATAATTGCACTGGCAAGGAACAATATTGTAACTCGGATATTTAAAAAATCCTCATTTTTATCATAATTACTATATAACTGAATTACATTAATTAGTAACTTAATTAATAACTTTCTTAGACTAACGCAATGTTTAGTTATTTTAAATAAAACTTTTTTTTTGTTTTTTTTTTTAAATTGCTAGATTTTTAATCTCTACATTTACGACTTGTTATTTATTCGTAGCTCTCTCTACATATAATAAAAGTGTACCTGATCGCTGTCTGTACATGGAAGATATCTGAGAAAAACTATTATTGGGAGTCTTTATTAACACAATAGAACACAAAACAACGATTTTTAGAAATGTTGCGTGTGTCTGTGCGTTTGTGCGCGCTAATCTCGGAAACGGCTTAACCGATTTGGGTGCGGTTTTCACTAATATATTTTCATAAGCTTCACTAACATTTAGTATTTGTTTTATTTCAATCGGTTCATATATAAAAAAGTTATGTCAATTTAAAGAATCACCCAGGGACGATCCCGAGCGAAGTGAGGGTGAGTCGCTAGTTATTATTTTAATATATTTTGTCGGTTGACATTGTCTGTAATAACTTTACCTTCTGTAACATTAAGAATAAAAAACCTTACTTACGTCTCTCCAGTGACCATGTTTGCTGTAATTCATTCGAAACGTCGGGAACAAAACATCAAAATAAAACCGCGAAAAATTACTAAAAAATAGCTCAAATTACTCTTTATACATATCAATGTTATTTATGGTATAAGTTGTTTTTATGCTTATTTCACACATTACGAAACTATATAGCTACCTATAGCTTTTTATAGCGAAACTATACCCCTTGGGATATTAGCATATTGATAACGTCATTAAAGACACATCCCTAGTCTATACATATAATCAAATTGTAACTAAGCCGAATTTGTACATTAAATATTTTTTGGAAATTCTTATTAAAATATTTTTTTTATATTATATTCATTATTATCGATAAAGTGGCCGAATCTATAGTTAGTTTTTAGAATTTTATCTGTCTGACTGTCTGTGATTGCATTACAGAAAACCCCCTGGAGGGATTTTGGTGAAATTTGGTATAGTGGTAAATGGTTATCCGGGTCAACATTAATAGGATACTTTTTACTGCGGGAAAATACCTATCTCATCTCTGAGAAATCTATACTAAGCGATAAAACGCAAGTAGGGACGAACCCGAGCGGAGAGAGGGTGAGTCGCTAGTCTTATATATGTAGATAGGTGGTAGATTATATAACTTACCTTATTAAAAATAAATTCTCTTGGTAACGACATATTTCGATATCTGGCGGCGCTTTAAAACTGGTTTTACAAAAATGGTCTTCAGATTCAGTGGATTCGAGCCTTAGGTTGTTTCTTTTTTCACGAACGGCATTCGCCGCTAGAGGCATTGGTTTTGAATAATAAATCCTTTTGGTAGCCGTTTTTATATTTTTTTAAACACTTTTAATAGATAAAAAATTATTTAACGCTATCCCTCTTACGGTGAAAGATTGCACATTTTTTTCCGTGCGATTCAATATTTATTTTTTGTTTTAATTTGTTTTCTTTTTATCTCTATAACGCGTCCGTTTGGGGCGAAGTAAAATATTTCAATGGTTAGGTTTTCTTCGCGCATGCGTTTGAAAGGTAATCAATACGTTCATATTCTTGCAGGGAAATATTTTATAGTCTACTTTAATTGATGAAGCATTTTTATTCTAATAACTTTTAAAGATATAACTAACTACTTTCGCTGCATATTTACCTTAATTGGCTAGAAAATAAACCTTAAAACTTTATAGTAAAATATTTTTGCGTAATGAAACTTTTGCACATATCTATCCCATTTTTACATATGGACATACAATATTTTTATTTCTTTCTTAATACCTACTGTAATATAAAAATATAATATTTTGTTTAATTTATTAAGAGCAAGTTTCTTTTATCAATAATATAATTATTTTTTTTCGTAGGCTCTAAAATGTATACCTTTAACATCATTTTATTTACCTTAAATTAAAAAAAATATATATGTTTTTTATGAGTAGGTAACTACTACCCAAAACAAATAATTTTAAAACATTAAATGAGTTTTAGCAGTAATATATAAAAGATATATAGATAGTTTAAAAAATAGTATGTATGTATCAGTCCAAAAATTAGGTCCAAATCTAGGTCATTCTAGACTTGGAGAGGTCATGACCCTTCTGCTGCAAGCTAGGTAATGATGCAACTGCAAGGTGCTTAAATCGCATGTCGATAATATTTTACCGATTTGAAAACAAAGAGCTACTCAATTTGATTGTATGTTTTTGTGTGTATGTTTATGAGATATGTATTTTCACTAATTGTGAAGTGATTGTCTTGTTTCTTTTGATTGTAATTTTGGAGATTTATTAAAAAACTATAAAAATCGATTCGCAATTGAACAAAATATCGCCCATTTGTGTAACATACCCTTTTATAACATACCGATTAATTTTTAAAGTCGGTCACAAACACGGTGTAAATATATTTTCGAATTTATAATATGTACTACTAGCGACTCACCCTCGCTCCGCTCAGATTCGTTCCTAGTAACGTTTTACCGGTTAGTATGGATTTCTCAGAGAAGAGATACCCAGCTATCATCATATCAAATTTCATTAAAATCTGTCCAGTGGTCTTCTCGTGTTGCGGTGACAAACGGACATACAGACAGACAGACAGTCTGAGAACGAACCACTAGACTGATGTTGATAAAATTTGGTACAATGATAGCTGGTTCGGGTTAACATATAGGATACTTTTTACTGCGGGAAAATATCTCATATCTGAGAAATCTATACTAACCGTTAAAACGTAGGTACCCAGGGACAAACCCGAGTAGAGCGATGATGAGTCGATAATCACTACATAGTATAAAACAAAGTCGCTTTCCGCTGTCTGTCTGTCCCTATATATACTTAGATCTTTAAAACTACGCAACGGATTTTGATGCGGTTTTTAATAGATAGAGTGATTCAAGAGGAAAGTTTAGGTATGTGTATAAAACATGCTTATTATAGTACAAAACAACCGAGAAAATCAAAGATTTCTACATGTAGCAATATACTCTATGGATTTCTATTTCATACTAACCGTCAAACCGTCGCTAGTAAGACATAAAAAGAAAACAAATCAATGCCGTTTATTATTTATTTTATTACATTTAATATATTAAACATTTTACATAATTCTATACTATACGCAGACTACTAATATTATTAGTGGTGATAACATTTTCCAAGCATTTCGAAACTAATCTATCCCGAACTTTCTCTTACTGGCGATAGGAATCCCATTAATATTATAATTGCGAAAGTTTGGATGTATGGATGTTTGTTACTCGATCATGCCAGAACGGCTGAACGGATTTGGATGAAATTTGACACAGCGATAGATTATAGTCTGAAATAGCACATAGGTTACTCTCTATCCCGGAAAAATGTACGGTTCCCGTGGGATAGTTTTTTTTGTTTTTTTACTAAGGACGAAACCCAGCAAAGCGGTGAGTTGCTAGTTTGACATACATAATTTGTGTCAATATTTTATCGCTAACAAGGTAAACTTCAGGTAGATTTCAAAGAGTTCTTATTACTTTATCGTCTATAGATACATTGATGAATCAATTTATTCAGACTATACATCGATCAAAAAAGTACTAAATACACAATCAGCGACAAAAAAATGTCCTCACCGAATGAGCGCTTATTTGAAAATTTGAGCTTATTTTAATTTTATTTTTTGTGAAAACATTATTATTATATAACAGGATTGTGTATCTAATAATTTTTAGATCGATAAAACTAAAATTATATAGACAGGATCCGAAAAAAAATGTCTAAGTCAAAAATAGTAGCGTGATTTGCTGTTTAAGCCACTATTCTCGATTTTGCCATACAGATCGTTTACTTTCGTCAAAGAATAAGGGAAATTGTATTTTGTATTCGTTGTTAATTTACAGGGCACGGGCTTCCCTTTACTACAAGGGGAATCAGGCCACAGTCCACCACAGTGGCCGAGTGCCGGGAGGACTTCACATGTCTTTCGAGAACTTGCTAGGTTATCTCAGACATCCCTATTTAAAAACTCCAATAGGATCTCATGCCATTTTAATTTTTAACTATTTTTATATATATGACTAGGCTTATGACACTCGCGTTATCAATACTAATCTAACGACGTATAAATCATCAAAATCGGCCCACGTGTTTGGTCTCTAAAAAGCTATATAGGAACAAACATACATACATTTATGCATACATAGACTAAAAAACACATTACCTCCTTTGCGTTGCGCTGTCGGGTAAAAACAGTAACATAGCGAAATCTGTACATGAAATATTTTTTTAAAACAATGACTGTAACGTATTTTGTACAGAATATTAACCCCAAAACAATAGTTGGTGAAACGTTTGTCTGTCTGTAAATCTGTTTACCTTTCACGCACAAATTACTGAACAGATTTCAACTGTCTATTTATTGCTTGGGTCAACATATAGGATACCTTTTACTACAGGAAAATCTTTTTAAGCCCTAAGAGATATAATCAAAACAATGTACTAGAAAATTAAAAAAGGCCTACAGAAAAGTCCGCAATAGTATATGTCTATCTTCTAAGGTATACTCTCTATAATTATTTTTATATATTTAAAACGTACCTAGGGACGCACCTGAAACGAGGGAAAGTTGCTAGTGTAAAATAAATTAAAAAAATATTTTGAGACGTTTTGACATATAAGTACTTAGGTAAAAGTAAAAACAAATTTTATTTGTAAAATAAAATTTAAAATATAAAAACTTATGTATATGAAATAATAAAATATACAAAATATTAATTTATTAATTAAAGTTTTAAAAAGTAATGTATGACTTAATAAAAACTTTTTTTTAATAATAATAAGTAGATAAATAAAAATATAATAAATGAAAAAAAAATATTAGAACCAATGTCATAAATCTTTATTCATGTCATCGTCAAAGCAAGTTTGAGTTTCGGTTGAGTTGAAACTCAGTAAATCTGAGTCTAGAGCGCGTAAATCTAAAGTTTGAGTTTCTGTGGACGTCGTACAAAAATTATTTAAAAAGTTGTCACATTTGAATGTTTTCGACAAACAGAAACATGTTTGAGTTTCTTTTATACTCAAATCGGGTGATTGAGTTTGTGAAGTAATAGTTTCTTTGTTAGACCGACTCAAACCAAACTCAAACGGTATGGTTTGAGTTTGTATATCGGACATGGTTTCAGAAAAGAAAATCGACTCATCCTCACTATTTTGAGTTTTCAATGACAATAAATCTTCAAAAACCGTTTGAGTTGATATTTCATCTTTCTTAGTGCCAAACTTATCTGGTTGCCAAGATAGAGTTACATCGTTTTTAATATTTTCCAACAATGTTTGAGTTGCGAACGACCTTTTCGGACTGTCACATATATCCGTATCGGACTCAACTCTAATTTTTTTTGAGTTCGAACTCATAATTTGTTTTCTCTTCTGTGCCCTTTCATTTTTATATTGTTTATGAATTTCTGGATGTTTCCTCAATAAATGTACTAATAATCGATCATTAGTTTTAAACTCTCTATTGCAAACTTGACAAATATATATATAATTGCATGTCTGCACATGTCTTTTATACTCTGCATCATTTGAAAAGTTTGAGTTACAATTATTACAAAAGATCATTTTGTCTTTATGTACTTTATACATGTGTTGATTTAAATACTTTCTTCCGGAGAAATATTTATTATTATCCGACCCCTTTTTATAAATGCAAGATTCTTCATAACAATAATATCTTTGATTTATAATAACATCTTTTTTATGTCGTTTGCTCAAATGATTTGATAAGTCTGTCCTTTTTTGGAATCTCTCACAACACATTGGACATGGTAAATAAATCTTTGTTTCCATATTTGGTGCTGATATGTCAATATACAAATTGTCATGCTCAAACGTCAAAGACACAGTGTTCTCCTTACTCAAATCTCCAGTATTTTTTGATGTTGATTCTTTCTGAAACAAATTGTTAAATTTATTAATTTTTTTTAACATTATTATTATATTATAACATTTAGTATAGATTTCTCAGAGATGAGATATTTTCCTGCAGTAAAAAGGTATCCTATATGGCGACCCGGATAACCTGCTCTCATCATACCAAATTTCATTAAAACCTGTCCTTTGGGTTTCTCATGATATGTTCCCAGAAAGACAGACAAAAATTCTAAACACTATAAATTTGGCCTCTGTATTGATAATAATCACTATTTCAACAACACTTTCCAAAAAAATATTTTGTATACAGATTCAACCCAGTTAGAATTTTATTATACGTATAGATTTTTGAAGTAATAATAATACATGATTTTGTTTCAATAGCATTTTTAAATAGGAATCTATAATTTTCATTATTTTTTATAACATTAAACTAGAGTTAAAACAAATGATTGCGTAAATTCAATTATTAGAATCAAGCAAAAATTTTCAAATTTGAATCTTTAAAACATACCTTCACATTTTTCAAAAACAAATCAGATTCACGACATTGGGAGATAAATTTTCTGCACTTTAATATGACTTCTTCACAGTTATGACAAAGTAATGGTGATATCTCATCAGTTCTATTTATCTAAAACAAAACTTTTATGTTAAAAATTAAATATACATTTATTGTATATTCCTTACATAGATATATAGAGTGGATCGAATGTTTCTTTGCCTACTGTAAGTTAAAATGGTGGAAAGGCACGACACAGACAAAACGAATGTGCGGCCAGAAGTCTTCTGTATTAATTGGAATACTATTAATGAAGATAGATAGATATACATTCAATTTTAATATGTATTATAATTTTTAATAAATTATAATATAAATTTTTAAATTCCATATATAAATTCATATTGGAATAAAAGGCAGGTATTGGTTGCACATTCGCTTTCTCTCTTTTTAGAGTGTGGTCAATTTCATGAGATTAGGACTCTAGAGAATAGGGATAATGGGCTCAGTCCATTCTGTCTTTGATTTCTTATATTGAAATAACAAATTTTAGATAAGATTAAATTTGCTTATTGATGTTTTAAATTTTATAAATAACGATTACATTATCAAGAAATAAGAGTATATAAAAGGTTTTGCAAACATTTTTCCACCTCATACTGTTAAATCTGAACCAAGACCTAAAAGCATACAACCAATTTAAATCTACACAATACAAACATGAGCGGCACAACTATTTCCAGAGGGCTATATCTGCTTCTTCACATTAAACTAATAACTATCTTTAAATGATTAGGTTTATAATTTTATTCATATCTTATTTAACGTTTTTTCTTTGAAGATATCTAAATTTAAATGGGGATTTTACTGATACAATTTTATTTCTTTAACATTTTCTATGTATTTTCCTTTGTGGCAGGGGGTGCAAGTGCACCCTTTTGCACCTTCCTCCCGGCGCACATGTATACACATATGTATAATATAATATGAAAGTTATAATATGATACTAACCTGAATATTTGTGAGCCTACAGAAATCCTCAACAAGACCCCACTGAATCATGTTTTTCATTTCGCCACTGGAAGCTAAGCAACCTCGACATATAATTGCAAGATCTTTTAACTGTATATCTATCGACATTTTATATTTCAATTATTTCTTATTTTTATAAAACGTAATATTATAAGGAAACTAGTTTATCAAACAAAAAAATATTTGTAAGAAGGGTAATTTAAATTTTATAATATGATCCTCGAAAACATGTACAAAAAATATAAATACAAAACCAGAAATATATTTTTGCAAAAAATTAAATGTATTTTTGATTCTAGTCTATAAAAAGAGAGTGGCAACTGGCAGTCAGCAGAGTGCGCTTATTTCTTAACTGATAACATTGTTGTTGTTTTTGACTTTTGAAGTTTTGTTCAAAAATCATCATCATCTAGAAAACATCCTTAGCGTTGGTATTTTTAAAAGATAGAACTTTTTGACAGATTCGTCAAAATGGTCGATATTTTTGATCGTATATTTTTGTGAGCTTATAATATTATTATAAATTATATAGTTTTAACTGTGAAGTGCTTTAAATATCGAAAGCTTAAATCCTAAAATAACTAATAAATGAGTTGAAGTTTGTAAATTATACAGCCAAGTGTGTGTTTTTACTAAAGAAATTGTTGATTATATTCTTTTTTTAGTTGCGGCTTATAGTTTATACTTTATGGTCATCATTGTCATTTTGACGTTGATCTAGACGTACCGCCAATTTCTTGTTATTGTTAATGTTTTCTAACCTATATACAGCATAAAGTGCACGTGCAAATGAAAATAAAACCTTTATTATAAAATAACAATGACTCAAATACAAATCGAAGAAGTTTATCCAAAATCTGGCGTGTATCCTATGGTTATGAATTTCCAAAATGGTTACATTACGGAAAAATTCACGTCGCAAGACTGTACTATTTTCAATAATTCCAAAACGAATTCTAAAACATTAGTTACGGAGGTAGATGGTGTGCTATATGCTGGAGATGAAGAGACAGAAGAATTGGGCAAAACGTACATTTTAACTCGTAACAAAATTACTGGGAAAGTGCGAATAATTGAGAGTGGTGTAGTTAATGTTAAACCAATGTTAAACTTAAAAGAAGAGTTAAGTACAGCCCCATTACTTGAAACGAGTACTTTAGAACTCAGCAGAAAGTTTGGTTCGAAGAAGGCAAAACAGCAGATGGAGCAGCGTGAAAAATTAAAAGTTAATGTGGAAACCGTTACTGAACAGATGCAGAATGTAACACAAGACATTTCTGAAGAAACTTTAGATCTATCTGCATATGACAAGACAAACTCTGACGATTTCTATGTACCACCTATTGACAGAAAGGCTGAGAGTGTCAATGGAGTGTACGACTTGAACAAAATTTTAACCGAGGAACAGTTTGAAAAAATAATTTCTGAGCTGGAAGGAAAGGAATATCAATCACAAATGTTGCCTGTTGTAAAAAATATTATCTCTAAAAATACACTTTCACCAAAATTAAAAGTTTTGGCTGTGTATGCAAATTCATTGATACATTTATATAACTCTATGGTAAAAGAAATAAGTAGAAAAGGTTTTACTGCCTGTCCTTACTCTATGACATTAAATACTATAATAATGAATGGATTTATGACATCTTCAAATGGAAGAAAAACAAGACCAGCTCCATTTAAAGATAAATCATTATGTCATGCTATAGTATTCTTATTATTGTTAAATAATTATAAAATTGAATTAGATACATTGTGTGAAGCTGTAAAAATAACACCGAGTACAGTATCAAATAAAGTCAGAGTCACTGGGGCTTCAGTTGTAACTACAAGCAATAAGAAAATTGTGCAGTTGAAACTGCCTTTAAATAAATCTAGCTTTAGGAGAAAAAGTACTAAAATTTAAATATATATATTTTATTATTATAATTTTTTTATTTCTCGTTTTTTAAGAATATTTAGACATTCAAATACAAATCTTAATATATTTACAAAGGCAAGAAACTTGTCCCCTTAATTTCGTCAAAATACTTTTTATATATTTAGTCTCCTTATCGCCTCCTATCTATACAAAAATGTGTAACTGTAATAATTTGTGTGTTTGTTTCTTTCGGTCTTTAGGCTTAGTTTGGCCTTGACTGAACTGATTTTGAGGTATGATTCAGCTGTTTAATACACGGAACGCACCTCTGGAGGAGTGGGTGGTATTATTGTTTGACGGGTTTGGGTAACATAGGTTGAGCATTTTATTTACTTCCCGTTAGATCTTTTTTTTAATTCAAATCTAGAACCCCCAATATCATAAGTGCTTTGTTATTTCAATCAGTTTGGCCTAGGCCATAACTAGATTGTCCTGGGCTAAGCCAGTAGCACTAAAAACACAAAATACAAATAACGATTGACAGAGAATAAGATATTGATATTTATTTAAAAAAACAAAATGCTCTATAAATCATAAATACCAGTTTGGCATATCGAGGACTAAGCAGAAGTATAATTATTATAATTTTATACCGATTGACTAAATAATTTAGTAAACCGTGGCTAAAAAAGTCACGATTTTTAAACATAACAAATAAAAAAAAACAATTACAAGCTTAATACATTTTATTATTATTAAACATATTTTTTTAATACATAAAAAAGCAACAGCTTAATTATATTCAGTCTTAGATTAAATAAGTAAATGAAATTTTTTTATTTATATAACCTAAGTTATGGCGGTGAAAAGATACCCTTACAATAATTCGGCATAGTAATAGTTGTATTGCAATATTGTAAATGATTATTATACAAAAAGCAGAACTGCCTTCTGAGCCGGTGGTAGATTCTTCACGGACTTACATACTGACATTTAATTTAAATGAATAAAAATATAAATTACAGATTGAAAAGTGCAAAGCGGTAGTATTGAACTGCTACCTTTATACGTCCCTACCCTATTTAAAAGCTCCAATAGGATCCCAATCAAAAGCAACAGTCACATAGAAACCAATAAATATTTATTGGTTTCTATGTGAATTTTGTCGCTTTAGATGGGATTTTATTGGTTTTTTTCTACAGGGTAAGTACGCGGATTATGTTCACAATTTCATGGGTTTTAATTTTTATACGCCGACTGATATCTTTTTCTAAAATAAAAGTAGTCTTTACTTATACATCAACTATCTACTAGTGAAAGTGTCGTCAAAATCGGTCCAGCCGTTTCGGAGATGAGCCAGAACAAACAGACAGACAAAAATGTTTTTTATTAATAGTACCGTATATAATTTCATATGCATTTAGTAATAAGCTGATATTTTGACATTACACTTCAATTTTATTTATCTGTATAGATTACAGCCGCCGCTAGGTTTAGGGACATCTAATCTTCACCAAATTCAGTCTTAAACTTTTTTACTTAATTTTTCTTATAATAGGGAGAGTATACATATTTTTTTAATTTATGCATTATTTTAGAGAGACGTAAAGATCATAGCTATATGATGAATACAAAATTAAAAACCATAAAAAAACAATTATAACAACATTACACCTAAAACGCTAAAAGAGGCTCCCTCCCTTCCCTCCTATTTTATTATAGCGTCATTCAAATATATGTATATAGTATAAGTAGAATAATACTCATGCACGACATAAGTTCATACCATTGATATATAAAAACATACCTACACATTTCCTAACAAATATCTCTTTAAAAAGTGTCGTCGACATGTGACGTTAAGTCAAACCAAAGAATAACTTTAAAAAATCGAAAGTTCTAATTATCTAAACACAAATTCGAACTTACGCTCACCACTTAAAGTACTTTTTTAAACGAAACAACGTGCGTTTTAATTTTTTTATCCGAAAAGCAATTAACAAAAGAGATTTGGAAAAAGCGCAATTCAATTTCGAATAGTGCACTTCTTTTTGAGGACACTTTTGAGACGCTAATTGTGTGTCTTGAGTTTCTTATATCAATTACTAATAATTCATCCTGATAAAACGCTAAATTACGCGATATCGTTAAATTTTGTGGTTGGAATCCGCATTAATTTACGTTTCTATGGTGACGTGGGCTCTATTTTTACATAATGAGACACCTCCATAGGTTCCAATTTAACATCACTTGTGGTACTTTCTGGCTCCATACTTTCATTACACTGAGATTCTTCACTCATCTCCGCTGTGCAAAGTTCGCTCAAATAAAGCTTAGCTTTCGACACGTCAAACGTCTGTTTATACCTCTGTATAGCAAACTCCAGACAGTTGTATGAGTTTTTGCAATATTCACATTTGAAAATGGTCGAATCTCTTAAATGTTTTATTTTTTGGTACACCCCAATATAAAATTCGTCATTGAAGTTCTTTATGCATTCGCCGCATTCAATAGTAAATATACGTTTTCGAGTCCCGTACGTTGCGAGTTCATCTACATTAAAATCTTCGTGGAACTTCTTTATATGGCGTTTCAAAGTTTTTCGTGTGCTAAAATCTTTCATACAGATTATGCAACGGGGTAGCGTTTTTTGGGACGGCAGATTGATATGAAACTCTTCGTTATGATTATCAAATTTCTCCTGGCCTTTGAATACTAAATTACATTCTTTGCACTTGTAAATTTCGTCTTCAGCCAAATGTTTCGTTGAAAGATGGATTTTCAGAGCTTCCACTGATGTGAAAGAGACAGAACATAGATCACATGGATGCGTGTTCATGTTAAAAGAGTGTAGTAGTTTCAGGTGAATTTTGCAAGATTTTGCTGATTCGAAGCGTTTTTCACAAATATGACACTGTGGGAAGAGTGTAGAATTTGGGTGTTTGGTCCTAACATGCTTCCGAAGGCTTCTCTTCTCTTTAAACAACGTTTCACATTCAATGCACTTATATCTTTGCATTCCTAGATGCGTATATTCTATATGCCTCCGTATATTCCTCTTGGACTTAAACTGTTTGTCGCAGTAATCGCATTTGGACCACGAATCGTTATTATGAACGATCTTGATGTGAGATGCCAAATAATATTTATTGCTGCAGATTTTCGAACAAAATTGACATTTGACAGCTTCATCAGTCGTGTGTTTTAATTTTATGTGGTGTTTTAACGATCTGTCACTGTAATAGATTCTTTCACAATGTCGGCATTTGTGGGAAGACTCCAAGTCCTCTTTATTAGTAGATGATACATTAGAATCTGCAATTTGGGCTTGAGGATGGAAGATACGTAAGTGGAATTCTAAACTGGAGATATCAGTGAATAGTTTGTCGCAATGACTACAGCTATTCACGTTTTCTGGCGGAATACATATTTTTTTATGCTCAAACATGGTCTGTTTACTGTAGAATTTGTTGAAACACACGTTACAAGTAGACAAACTGTATTCCTTATCGTGAAACGACCTCATATGGTCTTTTAGATCGTAAACAGTTGAGAAAGCGTTGATGCAAAACTCGCAATTATAGAACAAAAACTTTTGCTTCTCCCCCTTCTCAGAGACTTTCCAAGTTTTTAGCAGAGTACGTTTGCAGTAATCGTAGAAGTCTTGGAAAGAATGATTTAGTTTGGTATGCTGTCGTAAATTGGGCTCGCTTTCAAATGACATGTTGCACAAATCGCAAGAAAATAAGAATCTATAAGGCTCTGTATAATTTTCATTGGAAATGTTATGGTAGAAGGCATAAAGGTCTGAATTTGCCAATTCGTTAGTATGCTGAGTTTTCGTATGTCGTCTTAAACTTTGATTGGACGTGTATACTTTTGGACAAACATCGCACCTGTATTCTTCCTTTTCCCCATGTTGCCTTTCCACGTGACGTTTCAAATTCCTATTATTCGTGTAAACTTTATCACAAAGGGGACATTTTATTAGACCTTTAAAGTTAGCATGATTAGACTGAATGTGAGCTATAAGGGACTGTTTCCCTTTAAAACTGCGATGGCATTCATTGCATGTTGGGTACTCCACACCGGGTGTGTGTAACTGATTTGTGTGCCGCTTTAAATTACGCTCTGTTGTGAAAGTTTTACTGCATATGGTACAGCGTATATCCTGTCTTCCGCCTTGTAAATGGACTGTTATCATATGAGAGTTGATGTTCTGTTTTCTAGTAAAGATTCTTCCACACAAGTCACATTCCGGTAAGCCCTGTCCAAATCTATTATGGCCACGAGATAGATGGAGCTGCAAACCAGCTGGACTTCCAAATCTTTGATCGCAAATTTCACAATAACATGATGAATTTAAATGACAATTTTCTATATGTGTTTGAAGATTGTATTTCCTAGTGAATGAGCGACTGCAGTGGTCGCATACGTAATCTTGATTCGACATAGTGTCTGGAACAATAAACATTACAAATTAAGACAGTGTTACATATTAAATGAGAATGTCGAAAAGCAAAAAAATAATATTCTTGATTTGTTAAGTATAACTCGACTTGTTTGGTAGATTTTGTTTATTTGTTTAATTTCTTTAGATCATAGAATTATTATCCATATCTATACTTCCATACTAATAATTAATATTACAAATGTGAAAGTATGTTTGTTTGTCCTTCTTTCACGTCGAAAGGAAGTGACGGATTGGCGTGATTTTTTGTGTGGAGATAGTTGAAAAGCTGGAGAATGACATAGGCTACTTTTCACCACGGGAGATTATCTAATTTCTACGGGTAAACACGTAATAAATTATAATACAATTCAAAAAATATTTATGAATTACTTGAAACATGATATTAATGCTCTTCAATAAAATTAAATAAATACGTATTTTAGCATTTTTCAAAATTCATCCTATAAGGGGGTAAAATAGGGGATGAAAATTTGTATGAAACTACCTTTTTAGAGATTTTTTGTAGTTTTAGCGCGAGCGAAGCCGCGGGTTCTGCTAGTTTTTTACATAATTTATAAGGTTTTATGTATAATTATTTAACACATATTTTCGTATGCGGTATTCACCTTAAAACGTAATGCATAAAGAAATAATACCTTATTGTAACAAAGTATATTTTTTATTGTATACGTGTTTGAACCTTTATAAATAAATAAAAGTATCTCTGTCTGTGTTTTACGTTTTTACACCTAAACTGCTGACCCAATTTTGATGAGATTTGGTACAGAGATTGGACCTTGATGTAAGACATGGAAAGCTTTTGCCGCTAAAATACAACTTTATATTCAGCCCTTTTTAACGTCCCATTGCTGGGCACGGGCTTCCCTTCAATACGAGGGGGATCAGGCCATGGTCCACCACGTTGGCCAAGTGTGGGTTGGCGGACTTCACATGTCTTCCGAAAACTTGCTAGGTTCTCTCAGACATGCAGGTTTCCTCACAATGTTTTCCTTCACCATAAGGCAAGTGGTAATCACGTTAGAAATGATTCACATATGAAAATATCAGAGGTGCGAGACCCGGGATTTGAACCCGCTTCACTTAGTTTCCCAAGCGACCGCATTACCAATGGGCTATCTATCACTGCCTTATGCCAATAAAACTTTATGGGTGTAAAATAGGGGATGAAAGTTTTTATAAACTTATCATTTCTCAAACTAGAAATGTAAAAAAATAAAATGATTTTGGTAAGAAATAAAGTGTTTCAGAAATTTAAAAAAAAACATCTCTTGATAGGAAATGCTTTTTATAACTTTTTTGCTATTTTGACCGCATCACTCTTGAAGACTATTGTAAGTTTATATAAAAATCCTATGTTTTACTAGACATATTCTGGTATATTATATATGTGTATAGAATATAAAAAGAATCAATATTTAATATTGAAGTCATCAAGTAAAGCGAGTGCTGGTCATAATTTCATAAATGCAAAACCATTGGGTAAATCACTAGAAAAAATAAAATATTATAGCTATTTTTCCATATTAAATATATGGAAAAATGGTCACTGTCTCCCTTCGATGTGAGGGGGATCAGGTCATAATCCACCATACTGCCCAAGTGCAGGTTGGCAGACTTCACATGTCTTTCGACTCCCATGTATCCTATAAATTTATTTTTAGAATAATGAAAAGTAAATTGGATATAACTTATAATAATAATAATATATCAAGAGTAATATTTTTGTGTTGTTATTTTTACTCTAATAATTTTTACTTAAATCTTGAGAAACTTCAAAAGATATACTTTACATTCAGTTCAGCTCTTTGGTTTATGGCTAACATAAAACAACAGTGCCTGTTTTATTAAAATATAAGATGCCAAATAAATAAAAAATAATAATACATTAAGTCAACATATTTATCAAAGAACCATTTTTAATAAATATAAAAAAAATCCAATTTGTTATAAAGCGTATAAAATATATAATAATATAACAATAAAATATATAACAATATATAACAATAAAATATATAACAAGTTTTATTAAAATATTATATTATTAGTAAACAATAATCACAATAATGCTTACAACTTACAAAGGTATTCTGCGAATATTACTCTTTATAACTCCATATTTATTAAATAGTTATTTTAAAGATGCAAGTTTTATTTGAATCTTCGATTTAATAATACAATGATCAGAATTCACATCGTAACAAAGGACTCTTTCGCATTTTTTGCAATAATTTATATTTGTGTGCGAGTTCTAAACCTATAGATGTTTGACAGTTCATTGACACCATAACTTTTATTCACGGATACTTGTACGAAAATGTTTTAATAATACAAATATTTTTACTATCCGAGTATCCAATATTTCGTAAAACCAAATGAAGAAAAATGTTAAATTATCAGTACTTATTATAGCTACATTTTTCCGGTATAAAAAGTACTATGTACTATTACAGTACTATTCCAGACTATACTCTATCTCTGTCCCAAATTTCATCTAGATCCGTTCAGTCGTTCTGGCGTGATTTAATAACAAACATCCAAACTTTCGCATTTATAATACATATTTATAGGATTATGGGATTACAAGTCACCACCACACTGAGCGTTTGTTCGGGTTAATCTCAGAAACTGCTGTACCTACAGCTCCATATGGTTTACACTAATAGAATAATAGATTCTCTAAGAAGGTTGTAGGGTGTATGCTATCTAAGAACATATTATTGAGAAATTGTATTATAAAATTTGTATAATTTAAATTATAAAGTAAAAGCATGTTACAATTCAATGATTATTAATTTCTTTATAAGATTTAACATTTATTTCATTGATATTTTGTATATATCAATGTTTTATTTGGTCTAATAAATCCCGTCATAAATTGACAAATGTTTCAAAAGTAGAAAATCATTACATGTTTTGACATTATTTTGGCTTAACTAAATTAACAAGAGTATGATTCTCTCAGTAAGATAATTTAATTATATTTCAAATATAATAAATAATCAGCTAACATCCTTACCAGGGTAAGACAAAAACTGCAAAATAATCCAAAATATTAACTTTTTATTAACATTCATTACCTTTCGTGAACTTTATAGCTTACAAAGATAATTACACAAAAAATAAGTAAATCTTAAGCATATCCTAAGTATTTCTCATCCTAGATATTTTTATTGAATACCTACATAAAAAATACCCGGCATTTTACCGGCCTGAAGTTAGTTTATTATCGTGCACTCGCACGAATTTCAAGGTGGTCGCCATTTAAGCCACGAAGTACGTACGCGACAACGCAAGAACTGTTATTAGGTTAGAGTGCTTTAATTTATAGTTAATTGTGCAACGAAACTGCAATAATCTATTTGGAACGAACAATACGATTGATAAATTGTTCAATCACATAATAAATGTGTATAATGAGTGAGTATATTTGTCCTTTAACTAGAATAAACGTGCACACGTGTTTTGTTGAATTGCTAAACTTTAATACACGTCGACTCGTTCTAAATGTGTATAAAGAAATGTCGGTCAATTATTATTACTGTTTGTAGGCGATCTATTTTCGTATTCAAAGTTGTGGCTGGGCTATAGTAACTACATATTTCAAAGTAAGCTATCGTAAGCGATTAAAAACGACTGTTAGAAAGTTTTCCAATTGTACAACAACTTTTACTTTATTCTAATTGTTTAAGAAAAATAATAATTAGAACAATTTTATTTATATATTTAAACTTTTTATTTTCTTTATAGTTGAATATAATGCTGTACAATTATAGTACTCTTTATGCAAGTTATATTGTTTATAATCATACTTTCTTTTAATTTTAGCCATCTAGGTATAACTAGTATCTTTTTGCAGAAGCTATTTAAAGTAAATTGTATTGATCATATTAATATTATATGTATTGTATATGTATGTTTAGGAGATATAAGAAATACCATATTTGAAAAAAATGGAAAGAGGTAGAATAAATATTAAAAATATTTAAATTCATGTATTGTATTAGAAAAAATAAAGGATAGAAACTTATAGCATTAAATTTGGAAGTATTACATTTATTATAGTAATTTCTATATCATCAGACATGTTTGACATCAATAAATATTGTTGGAATCATAGCCGTGACCTTCTCTGTATTATTAAAACTAATCAGATGCACAACTAATGATATTCTTTGAATATTACAATGCAAACTATAATTAACATTACATTATAATAATTTTAATAAATTTAATAATGTTGCAACAGATCATAAATTTTAGTGGCATACTTATGGAAGAATATGAAAGTTCTTAGCCTATAAATAAAATTAAAAATCAAGATATACAAATTGCTTTAGATAAAAGAAATGATTTGAATGCTAATTTTTAATTGAAATATTGATTTAATTTTGTTGTATGATTATTATATTATTAGCGATTCACCATTGCTCTGCTGAGATGCATTAAACCTTTACTTTAAATGATAAAGAATGCATTAAAAAAAAAACTTCTTTTGTTCAATGGCTTACCCTTGGAGTACCCTTTGGGCACAATTTACTTCACCAATGTTGTATAGATATAAAACCTTACCTCTGCAGAAAAAAAGTAATGTGCTAAAGAATAGTTTAAAATTAGTTCAAAAAATTATAATTAAATTATAGGAAATAAACTAGCCATAACAAAAACTTTCTACTGTGCGTTAGGTACATATATGTGTTTTACTCAAAAAAAGTTTATGGTCCCAGTGACTGCTTGAAAGTTTACAAAAGCTGTATTGATTATGGTCATAGTTTTTATGGGTTTTAGATATCTATAACCCATAATAACTTTTTTTTTCAGCCATTTTTAATTATAATTTTTTTTTCAGCTATGAAGACAAACAGATATGTACATTGACGGAATTCAAAATCACATAAAGCTTATGACAACAGTGCCTCAAGTTAATAATAATTAGATTTAAACATATATTTTATTTGCTGTTAAAGTATTTTATTAGTCTATGGTTAGGAGGGATTTTTTAAATTGAGAGTTTTGCCAGTATGAAAATACCAGAGACATCGGCAAATGTTGGAGCTTATTATGGCAATGAAGAAAATGGCCAGTGGCAAGTATGTGTTTGTTGTTTTTTTTTGTAAAGTTTTATCTTTTTTAAGATATATATATCTGTACATATAATAAAATTCTGAGTCAAATCTGTACATTAAATATTTTTTTGGATCATCTTATTGAAATAGTAATTATTAGTGAAACAGATGCCGAATCTAGAGTTAAAAAAAAAATCTGTCTGTCTGTCTGCCTGGGAATGCATCACGAAGAAACCACTGGACAGATTTTGATAAAATTCATTATGATGATAGCTGGGTATCCAGGTCAACATATAGGATACTTTTTACTGCAGGAAAATATCTCATGTCTAAGAAATCTATACTAAACTTTGTAGAATGTAAGAATATTTTCCCCTTTCTATGCTATTAGTTATGTACTATTTTTGTCTATGACTCATTCAAATTGTTTTTGAGTGTGACATTGGCAAACTTATGTTATCTATCCTTATTAAAGTATAGCAGAACTTCTTTTTTTTTAATACATATAAAACCTATTTATTTAAGAATTCTTTAACAATTTGGTGAGCTTCAGACTGTCTACTATTTTTTTTACTGTTTAAAATGATAATATGTATATTGGATATATATTTAATGTGTCAAGTTTAAAGAAAGGAGTTAGAAAAGTTAATCTAAGTAGTATAAGTTATTATATGTAGAAAAGTTTGTATGTGTATGTTTGTTGCTCTTTTACGTTTATATGGCTGGACTGATTTGGATGAAATTTTGCACACAGACAGACTATAATCTGGAATAACATATAGTCTAGTTTTTAAATATATTTTTTACTATTTCCAGCCAAACGGCGTGATCATAGACAGCGGAGTGGGTGGAGGTGTAGTGGGAAGCGGAGACGCAGGACACCGACCTGTATACCCTGTTCACGTACCAAGGGGACATATACCTGGTGATGATTCAGATTTTTTTAAATTTAGGATTTATAATTTTAAGGCTTCCTTTATTACTCACTATGCCTCTGCTGTCCGTTCATCTGCCTTTCAGTGGGGTGTGTGAATTGAAATTTTCAGTTTGTATTTCTATTGCCACTATAACAACAAATAATAAAAATCAAGATGGCAGATTACTATACCATACCAAATTAAATAAAAATCAATTATGGTACCAAACCCTTTGTATGCAAGTCTGACTTGACCTGTTTTTTAACGTTTTTTATAAAGACTGGCCTGGTTTTAAGTTAGATTTTTACATCTTTTCGAGAGTTGAAATCTTATATAAATAAATCGAACTGTTAAATATCGATACATTGAATAAATAATATTGATATTTTTTTCAATAATCCTACCAAAGCCTTGGATAATAACAAGTTATTGTTGATTGATTACAGGTCCATACGTAATGGCAGGAGCGTACTATCCACCTGGAGCGTATCCAGCACCTCAGGATGACTTTGCTGATTATATGTGGATGGAGAATGAAGAAGAGTTTGATAAACAGGTAAGAATGTATGTATGTATTCAGCCCTTTTTAACATCCCACTACTGGATGTGGGCCTTCAATATGAGGGAGATCATCCTATAGTCCACCTTCTGGTCAAGTGCGGGTGGACTGAGCATGCCTTTCTAAAACTGGCTAGGTGTTCTCAGACATGCATGTCTCACGATGTTTTCCTTCACCGTAAGGCAAGTGATGATCATGTTGGAACTGATTTGCATAAGGGAATATCAGAGGTGCGAGACCCGGGATTTGAATCCGTTTCACTCGGTTTACCAAGCGAGCACGTTACCACAGATCTATACCACTATAGCTATAGTAAAGAAATATGATATTTGATTTGCAGGTAATGCAACAATTAGAAGAGGAAGCCCTTATGGAGCAATGTATAGAGGCCATGTTAGAGGACGAGCAGAGGGAACAGCGGCTCAGGCCTGTGTCAAACGGACATAATCATTATCCAACGTATGTATATAGTAGATATATAGATAACTAGCGACTCACCCTCGCTCCGCTCGGGTTCGTCTCTGCCTACGTTTTAACGTTTAGTATAGATTTCTCAGAGATGAGATATTTTCCCGCAGTAAAAAGTATTCTATTTAATGACCCGGATAACCGGCTATCATCATACCAAATTTCATTAAAATCAGTCCAGGTGGTTTTTCCGTAATGTGGTCACAGACAGGCAGACAAGAATTCTAAAAACTATAGATTCGGCCTCTTCAAAAAGATTCCAAAAAATATTTAATGCACAGATTCAACTCTGTTAGCATTTTATTATATGTATAGAATTATTTATGGCATAAACAAAAGATTGAATAGAAGATGAAAAGAAAGATGCGAATAAGACAAGCAAAGTTGGTCTTATTGCTGTGAGTATTGTCGTACAGACAATCGTCAGTGAAAGGATTTGGGGAACCGTCAACGGGATCATACAATTAATATTAAATTCACTATATGTAGTATATGTATGTATACACTATAACTAAAGACATAGATAACAATATATACAGATAAATAAAATTGAAGTGTCTGTATGTAATGTCAAAATAACAGCTTTTTATCTAAATACATATGAAGTGATATATCAACTTATAAGAAAAACACAATTTTATACATTTTTTTGTTTATCTGTTTGTTTTCAGAACTAGCAATGGTCAGGGGTCCCTATCTCTGGAGGAAGCTGTATCGAGATCCACTTTGAACCCGTTAGCCGCTGAGTTTGTTCCAAACAGAGCGAGACAAGCAACAGGTACGATATTGTCTTATTTTAAGTTAATCTATGCAAATAAAGTTGAAGTGTCTGTGTGTAATGTCAAAATAATAGCGTTTTACTAGATGCATGTAAAAGTATGTACGGTACTTATAGGAAAAAATTTTTTTTTATTTTGTTCTGTCTGTTTGTTCTGGTTTTCTTCAATTTTTCGTTTCTTCTTCAATTTTTTCTCTTTATAATATTAAGTAAAAATATGACTCGAGGATATCACAACACTAACTTCATTTCTTGAGCTGTCACTGATAACTAAATTACAAAATAACCCAACAATTTTTAATTCCAAACCGGGACACAAACCCAGAACTTCCAGATATGTTAGGTATACTTGCTGGCCACTAGACTAATTGGACAATTTATATATATTTTTATATAGTGTGTTTTATAGTAGTAATATAGTATTAAAATATTTGTTATTATTGATTTCAGAAGAGCCTCAAGAGACGACAGAAAGTAAAACGGAAGTTGAAAGTTCGAAAGAAACAAGCGAACAGACGGACCAACAAAGCAAACTTGACAGCAAAGAAGATGTAAAAGCTGAAGGTATTAATATGAATTATACTAATGACCTACCATCCCTTTGCTCGGGTGCCTGATAATAGTCTATCCATACTTAATATTATAAATGTGAAAGTGTTTGTTTGTTTGTCCTTTTCTTAACAGAGTGACGGATTGGCGTGATTTTTTGTGTGGATATAGTTGGAGGGCTAGAGAGTGACATAGTCTACTTTTTACCGCGGGAGATTATCTCACTCCTACGGGAAAGCACGTTATAATACAAAACCCAACAACTCATCATACCTTTGTAAATATATAATATATGTTTAGTCTATCTATTCCATACTAACCGTTAAAACATACCCAGGGATGAACTCGAACGAAGAGAGGTTGAGCTGCTTGTCTATACTAATATAAATGTGAAAGTTTGTGAGTATGGATGTTTGTTACTCTTTCACACCAGAACAGCTGAACGGATCTAGATGAAATTTGGCACAGAAATACATTATATGTAGTCTGGAATAACACAGGCTACTTTTTGTCCCGGAAAAATGTATGGTTCCCGTGGGATGGGTTTATTTTTGTTTTCCTAGAGGCAAACCCGAGCGAGCGTGGGTGAGTCTCTGGTAATTCATATTTATGACGTATTATAATATGATTTTTTCTTTTAGAACCACCACAACCCACCGATCCACCAGAAGTCAGCGCAGCAGATGTGCAACCAATAGAAGATAAGAAGCAAAAAGAAGTAAAGAAAGACACAAAGAAGCCAGAAGTGAAAAAGGGTGTGAAAGCAGAAGTGAAGAAAACGAAACCTATTCCCGTGAAAGAAACGAAAACGCAGAAGAAAAAAGAAGAAAAAGTTAAAAAAGAAGAGTGTAAAGAAGAACCTAGTGGGGATGTGAAGGTGAGAATGGTTATATATTTTTTATGTAAAACTAGCGACTTACTCTCGCTTCTCTCGGGTTCGCCCCTAGGTAAGTTTTTTTCAGCAGAAACCTAAATCTTTTTTTAAAATAAAAGTAGCCTAAGTTACTCTATAGAACATCAGCTATCTGTCATTAAAAGTAATGTCAAAATAGGTCCAATCGTTTCGGAGATTAGCCAGAACAAACAGACAGACGGACAAAAATGTTAATTTTATGTTTTTCTTATAAGTACCATATATACTTTCAAATGCATTTGGTATAAAATCTGTTATTTTGACATTACACACAGACACTTGAATTTTAAAGGCCTATCTGAATATTAAATTTTATAACAAAAATACATAATATATACATAGGTACATGCAAACTTTCGTATTTATAATGTTAGTTCATTTTTTTTTCATTACAGCAAACATCACCAGCTCCAGAAGAAACTTCTCAATCGGGAATCAAACCTATAAATTACGCGGCCGCCGCCAAAGCAATGAAACCCAAAAAACCAATGTCCCCTACAAACCAATTGGAACCACCCACAGAGAAACCAAAAGCAGAGAAACTGAAAGCGGAGAAAGTTGAAAAGAAAATGGTGAAAGACAAGCCTAAAGTTGACAAACCTAATGTACAAAGAAAGAATTCAGCAAAATAATAATAATAAAGAAAAAAAATAAGAATGTACAAAATTATCTTTTTCTGTATATAGTTTGTGATATCTTAAGATTTTTTGCATTTGTTTTTTTTTCGTGGAAATTTTGATGGAAAATAAAAAAAATAGTGTATAAATCCTAATATAAAATATAAGATAGATATTATGTTATTGTTTAGTAGATTTGATGGTTTGTGTTGTAAAAAAATGAATGACGCCACATTAGCATAATATTTTTTTTTATCTGTATAATTGTTTTTTTAAACGCTAGTTCAATACTTGAAAAATATACGTGTAATATTTTGTTCATAAGCTTAGTTTAAAGTGAAGGGTTATTAATATTTTTAATTTTATTTCTTTACAACATAAACCAAAATTATATACTAAAATATATATAACAGTCCATTAATAAAAAAAATACATTTCTTTTCATTGAAAATGTATAATAAAAAAATGCACGCGTTGTGTTTTAGGGTATTCAGTAATTTAGCACTAAGTTGAAATTTAGAATAGTTTTAGATGAATAGACAAACGTTTAATTTTTTATATATATAACGTTGAAACACTAGCCTTATGACGCGGTTTTGTTTATTTATTAATGTAAAATTTTAATTTTCTATAAGCCAGTGATAACTTTTCCATTTTTGGACCTTTTTGGTATTTTTTTTTAATTTAGGCTGAACAGACAGTATCTGGCTGAATAAGTAACAACCTTTGTCTCATTATTGTTTGTTCCAAAAGAAAAGTCAAGTGACAGATAAAACCGCGGGCTAGTTTTTTATTATTAATAAAGTGGCGTAAAAATTTGAATAAAATTGCTAGTTTGTTAAAAATACGCCATATTGGTAATATTCGTATAATTTTGTAGTGAATTCCCACTGGTGTTGATTATTCAGTAATATTTCCTGCCATTATGATGAAAATTGGTCGTGAATCGTGATAATAAAATTAATTGATATTTTGCGTGTGATGATATATAAAATTGAATAAAGAATGCAGATTCTTTGATTAAAGGTAAATTCCATTTAATGAATATAAAAAAGAACATAGTAAATAAAGCCTCTCAATATTTTGTAAAATTACTAGACACAAGGTTATTTTATATGTTTGTAACATGTTTAAATTTAATATTTAGCTATATAAAAACAATTATCATTTAAATCGATATATTTAAATACTTTTAGTGCATTGAAATACAAAAACTCAGCTATACAATTAGCGTCTCAAGTGTCTTCAAAAAAAATAAGCGGTTTTTCAAATCTCTTTTGTTCATTGCTTTTCGGATGACAATAAAACACACATTGTTTCGTTTAAAAATGTACTTTAAGTGGTGTGCGTAAGTTCGAATTTGTGTTTAGACAATTAGAGCTTTGATTTTTGAATGTTCTTCTTTAGTTTGACTTAACGTCACATGTCGGCACCACTTTTTGAAGAGATATTTGTTAGGAAATGTGTATGTATGTTATTATATATCATTGGATTAGTAATATATTATTTTCAATATGGCGGGTTTTATTATATGAGCAATCGACCCACCGGTGGGCTGTTACGCCCTAGCTATTAGAATTTTATAATAATCTGAAGTTATTTTAGTTTGTAAATTGATAAATAAAATTTGCATAATTTTTATTGAAACAATATTGAATTATATAATAAATAATTAATAATATCGATCTGTATCACTGCCTTTTCGATTATATATTCCAAATTTTAAAATACAATTCAAAATTAATGTAATCTAAGGCTTTTTCGAATTGGTCTCTGTGTGGTTTTTGTGGAGTTAGTCGGATATACATTTACGATGTTATTTTTCTCTTATTATTTCGTACTAATTATTGAAAACGTACGTGGATTTTGTTCACAATTTCATAGGTTTTAATTTTTTTAGCGAAACCCTGATTGTTTTTGTAAAATAAAAGTAGCCTAAGTTACTCCTTATAACATCAGCTATCTGCCAGTGAAAGTACCGCCAAAATAAGTCCAGCCGTTTTGGTGATAAGCCGGAACAAACGGACAGACGGACATTTTAAAATTAGTTTTTCTTTTATGTACCGTAATTAATTTCATATGCATTTAGTATAAAGCTGTTATTTTGACATTACATACCGACACTTCAGTTTTATTTATCTGCATGATAGTTATCTACACATAATAAAATTCTGAGTTGAATCTGTACATTAAATATTTATTGGAGAATCTTATTCAAATAGTCATTATTATCGATACAGAGGCCGAATCTAAAGTTTTTAGAACATTTTTTTTGGCTGGGAATGCATCACGAAAAAACCGCTGGACAGGTTTTGGTGCGTGATAGGTGGTGTAATCATATATTTCAGTGATTTGTGATGAAAATTGTGAAATTTTGATAAAGGCTTTTTAGAAGGTTGCGGTTTTGATAGTTTCGTAAATGTAATATCGATTTAACAGTCGTGGATTTGATGCCTGGTCCGGGCTTTTTCTAATTTAAAAAGAAAATGCAATGGTACGAATTATTAGAGTTTAGTATTGACGTCGCACTTTATTTTTATTTGAATTATTGATATACAAAAACTTAAGTTACACAATTAGCGTATCAAAAGTGTCCTCGAAATGAAGCGCACATTTCGAAATTCTGCGTTTTTTTTCAAATCTCTTTTGTTCATTGCTCTTCGGATAATAAAATTAAAATGCACGTTGTTTCGTTTAAAAAGTATTTTATACGGTGTGCGTAAGTTTGGATTTCTGTTTAGACAATAAGCACTTTCAACTTTTGTATATTATTCCTTTGGTTTGATTTGAACATACATTTGTAAAAAAAAGTGTATGTATGTTTTTATATATCAATGATTTTAATAATCATATATTTTTATTTGAATATTTATGATTTAATTTCATTGACATTGTGTAATGTAGTAAAATGTCATGATATTTTCTTATAATTAGTTTTGTGGTACATTTTTCAATCGTCGTCATCGATCAAGAAAGTGCTAGATACACAATCTCATGCAAAAGTTCTCTTAAAATTGTCACCAATTGTGTTTAGGTGATTGTTCTAGTTGAAATAAATAAACAGTGTGAATTGAACCTTAAATGCAATGCTTAGAGTTGTTTTAACAAAAAGAAAGTTAAAAGTGCGCTCAAATATTTTTTGTATTTCTATTTGTGTATCTAATACTTTTTTGATCGATTAATAATTATCATCTTAGTTATTTATAAGTTAAATAAAATATTAATTAAAATTATTTGTAGTTGTATATTTTTTTTTATTAAATTTAGTTGGAGTGATGATTTTTGAATTCACAAGTCGTTTGTGCGACGTCTCAGCTAATTTTTTTTTTAAGTTTTTTTTTTAATACAAATTATATTATGTAAATGTCACAATCGATAGCGTTTGATATAGACTTGTCAATATATGTACATTATATCAGTTTGTAGTTTTATTTTATTGTTAGGGTTTTCCTGAATGTATAAGGTAATAGTGAGGCTAGTGTGGTGTATAATAGGGTGGAACGAAAAAAACATATTTTTTTCTTTGCTCGGGGATTTGTTGGGGTAGAATTTGTACCTTATAAAAAAAAAAACAATAATTTGAATAAAAAAAATTTTTTTTACTCAACTTTTTGTTATTTTGTAGCCTATTGATTTGTAAAATAAATAATAAATTTAAATTTTTGATTATATGAAAAACTTTTTTACGTCTGATCATCTTTGAAAACATTCAAGAATTGACGCATATAGTCATTTTTCACTCAACTTTCACTGTAATACAAAAAAAGTGATATGTTATTTTTTTCATTTTAACATTGAAAATGTTTTTTTGTCACTTCAGTATAGGGGCTATGTGAACTTGGCACCCGACTTTGGAAAAATTGTTCTTTTTTAGGTTTATTTGAACTACAAACGAAACAATGGTACTACAAACGAAATAATGGTACTGCAAACGAAATAACGTTACTACAAACGAAACAATGGTACTAAAAACAAAATTAACGTTACTACAAACAACTACAAACAAAATAATAGTACTACAAACGAAATTAAGGTTACTACAAACAACTAAAAACGAAATAATGGTACTACAAACGAAATAATGGTACTACAAACGAAACAATGGTACTAACTAACTTAAAAATCTTATTTAGTTTATTTGGCAGATTCATTTTTAATGTACTCTAAGGTCGTGGCAGACACGAGATCTGTGGATTTTGAATTAAAATTGAATCTATAGAAAAAAAATAGTCATGCCCCAAAAATTCGGTAAAAATTGAAAATTTATTATGCAATTTTGTAGGATCTTATAAGATCACAAAATTATTGATACGAGTATCGGGACAGAACAAGGTTTTTAGAATCAGTTATTATAGAATTAATTTTTAACGTCTTTTGACGTTTCTTGAATATCTTTGAATGACGAACACAAATAAATCATATCGTTTATATGTATGTATGTATTCAACCTTTTTTAACGTCCCACTGCTGGGGGTAGGCCTCCCTTCAATACTCGGGGGATCAGGCTATAGCCCACCACGCAGGCCAAGTGCGAGCCAATCATGTCCTGAACTGACTCAGGATCAAGCTTCTTTCTAGTAGTTGGACAATAATGCAACTTTTGTTATTATACAACTAATATCATCAATAGATGGAACAGGAGGGAACATATCTAAAAAGAACAACATCTTTCATTAACCTATCTAAATAAATAGCTATCTCCAAAATTTATTTATTGATAACACTAAAGCCCGTCGATAGTTACCAAAATAAAAAAAAAGAAATCGTTTGACTAACAGAGGAGAAAGTTAATTAGGTACTTAGAAACTAAAAACAATGGTAATGAAAGATACTCATCAACAATCAAATATTTATTGATACATCTACACATTGAACGTACAATAACTGAAGCTGTGTACAAACAGACATTTTTAATGAAAATATTTTTATGTATATACATATCTACAACTACTAACTTTAGTCCTATAATAATTAATTTTAATTTTCAGGAGTCGGACGGTTTAGGGTAAAAATTACTTCACCAATATCGCGTAGGATGGACAAGACACGTTATAAAATATACAACGATCGGAAAATAAAGAAAAATACATTACTAAATGGCTGAAACAAAATGGCATTTTAAATTTTGACCAATAAAATTCAATTAAATTCTAAGTCTTCAAAGCGTGCCTGTTGAGCATAGATTGCTTCGCCAATGTCACGTACAATGAAAAAGATATTTTTTTTTATGAGAATGACATTTAAAGATTCTATGTCATAACTCATAACCCTTCTAAAAAAAAAAAAAGCAATCATGAGGACTGACGAGTGGCGACAGAAGTAAAAACTTAAAACTATAAACAAAAAGTTGTTATTTTTGGATATTCAAATTAATTGTTTGATCTTGAATTAAAATTTTGTAAATTAAAACTGTTTACATTTCTCTGGTGTTGATGTCGATGACGACTTACATGAATTTACTCCACGTACAAACAAACCTGCCAATAAAAGTTTTCACTTCAAAAATAAAATCTGTTTATTCCATGAAGAAAAGGAGCTGGCTTCTAGAAATGCCGTTTGGGTGAGTCATAAATTTTATTTTTTCTGGCATTAACTCCCTTATAACATATAAACGAAAATATATGTATATCAAAAATGTCTGTCTGTCAATACAATATAATAAATGTAACATCAATATAGCATATATATAATTTATAGCTATTTATATGCAAAAAGCTTTATTTCAAACACCGTTTACGTATTTAAATCGGTAAAATTACACAAACAGGTACGGTCAGATTGAATAAAACAAACCATGGGGGCTGTCCATAGCTTCCATCCCTGTTGAAAAACTCCAATAGAATCCCATCAAAAGCGACAAAAGCTACATAAAAACCAATAAATATGTATTGGTTTCTATGTGGCTTTAATTGTCGCTTTTGATCGGGATCCCATTGGAGTTTTTAAATAGGGATGGCAATCAACTTAGTTGAACCAAGAACCACAGACTACTAAACCATACAGTCGTCTAACGTCTATCTAACGTTCCCGACTATCTCGATTGTCATACCTATTTTTAAAAGCTGTTATTTAACTTGCTATGTTTGTATGTATGTCATCGATCAAAAAAGTACTAGATACACAACCCCATGCAAAAGTTCTCTTAAAACTGTCACCGATTGTGTTTAGGTAATTGTTCTAGTTGAAATAAATATACAACAATGTAAATTGAAACTTAAATGCAATGCTTGAAAGTTGTTTTCACAAAAAAACATTTAATTAAAAGCGCGCTCATATGTTCAAATGAGCGCTCATTCGGTGGACATTTTTTGTCGCTGATTATGTATCTAGTACTTTTTTGATCAATGATTATTATATTTGTTCGGGTCAAATCTTGCAACAGAATTTAAAAGCAGTTATCCTGAACCGATTGAGCTGAAATTTTACATACATGTTTAGTTTGGATGACAATGCGTGGTTAGCAAAGTGACGTCATTCTAAATCTAATATGGCGGACTTTCAAAGGTTTAACATCAAACCCATCAATTTATAACATTACACAATTTATCTGATATAAAAGATTGCCGCGAGATTTATCTGTGAAGATATATAAGAAACAAAATGTTAAAAAATAATGTTTTTTTATAAAATAGGTGAATTTCGCATATGCTTTTATATCATACTAGCGACTCACCCTCGCTCCGCTTGGGTTTCGGGTCCCTAAGTACGTTTTAACGTTTAGAATAGATTTCTCAGATACGAGATATTTTCCCGCACTAAAAAGTATCCTATATGTTGACCCGGATAACCAGCTATCCAACGTGCGTTCACCTTGTCGTGGTGGGGGGGCTCAGTAGCAGTAGCGAAGCTAAGAAACGCAAAGGGAGGTTGCCCACTTCGGTGGGCGGTGAGAGGTGGCCCTCTTCGGAGGGCAGTGTACCATGCGGGTTGCTCCTGGTACTTCTCTGATAGCAGAGTGGACTGTGGAGCAACCCCATGGTTGTGGTGGTCTGCTTCGGCGGACCTGCCGTCGGGGCGTCGTAGTTGAATGCGTAAGCGATCCTGCGACGCCCCATTAAGACGGGGAAAGGTTTTGTTGGGTTTTAGTGGGTAGTACTGGCTGTATTACGCCGGTGAGTCCCACACGTCGTGCGTAAATGCATTTCCCAACGTTAAAAAAAAAAAAAGGATAACCAGCTATCATCATATCAAATTTCAGCATAATCTGTCCAGTGGTTTCCTCGTAAAGCCTTCCCAGACAGACAGACAAAATTTTAAAAAACTATGGATTGTATCGATAATAATGACTATTTCAATACCATTTTCCAAATAACATAAATGTACAGATTCGACTCAGAATTTCATTATATATATAGATAAATTGTGTAATGTAATAAATTGATGGGTTTAATTCAATTTTAGCTTAATTTCTTCTTTTTAGAGCACTTAAATAAAAGTCGGGGAAAGGCTTTAGGTTTACAGATTACTTATAACTTGAACTCGAGATGAGATTGTCATAAAAATTACACTTAAATTTAACAGTATTTCTATAAAAATCAACGCCATTAGCTTACTGTATAGATTTTTATACTGTGGTTTTTTTAAACCAAAATTGAATGTCAACACTTGTTTAAGTTGTACATAAATATAGTTACAAGTTAGCTCTGTACAAATATTTCTATGTAGGTATATTTGTATTTTAAATGTATTATATATTCCGAAACGTCGGGAACCAAAAATCAAAATAAATCTGCGAAAAAATCCGAAAATATAGTAAAAAAATTGTTTTTAATTAAAAAAAAAGTTTTTTTTTGGTACATCAAATACAAATAATACATTACTAATATTTTTCAATACAACGATATAACTTTAAAAAAATGACCAAATGCAAAGAGGGTATAAGGCCACATTTATCACACTGGGAATTTTGAAAATTGACCGAAAATACATATTTTTCTACTTATACCTATACAACACACATATAGAAGTTAAATGGAAGGAATCCACTGGACTAAAAGCCAAGAGTGCACATTATAACATTTAAAAGCAAATAACATGAATGTTGCGTGTAATTTTATTACTGGTTATTATAAGAAAATATCTAATGATTTTTTCAATTAAGTTGAATTTACAGCTAAATTTTATGATTTTTTTAATTATTATTTAGTCACAAATTCATTGATGAATAGGTTTTTTATCATTAATAATTTTAATTGTTATTATTTTTAAAATGTCATTTTTTTTGTAGTTACATAGCTTTAGCTGGAATTTTCAACCAGATATGTTCCCAAAACAACCAGTATTTTTTGATTATAATTTATAATATAAAGCATTTTTCAATAAACATTTCACAAATTAACTATGGCACCTACGTGTTTAAACGTGATAGTCAAAATATTATATTTTCCGACTGAAAAAAAAACAAAATAAACACAATTCCTCATAATAAATGTCACGTGACCTTCACTTTAAACGGAAAACGTCATTTTATTGGCGACCCTACAACTGACTCGTAGTCACCAATAAAATATTACCTTCAAATGTCTTAGATATATATTTAACTTTAAAAAATTCGTTTGATAATCTCTTATTGAAAATAAAATATGTTTATAATCTACATAATATAATATATAAACGACGTACAATTTATGTTTTTAGTTCTATTGCTATTTTTTTAATTAACTTGTAAGCTTATCAATTTAGAGTTGTGCCGTTTTTACTTTATGTCAAATATAACAAAACAAAACTCATATGTCGTTTATAAAAGAAATATTGCAAGAAAAAATAAAATATTGACTATAACTAAGTGAATATAATCAAAGTTAAGTCACTAAAGGTACATGATTTAAGCTTTGTTTTAGAAGATATTGTATAAACGATTGTGTATATTTATTTTTTAGTTTTAAGTAAAATAAGTTTCTCAACGGCATCGCACTTGATGGTTGACAAAATAATATCCATATAAATAAAATGCTGTTCATTAGTAAGTGCGATACTTGAAAAGGGCCACACCGATTTGGCAAAACTAGAAGAAATATTTTTTAAAACATTCTTAATAGTCCAAATACGGTTTTAAGGGAAAAAGATGTGGAATGCTTTTTTTTGCTCGGAAAATTGAAAAACTCGGGAAAATCAATCGGCATTTTTTAAATAGTTTTTATTATTTTTTGGACAACCTCTATCGGGTCAGTTATTAAAAAAATATATTAAAGGCTCAATTATTTTCCACTTGCCATTTCATTTTAGGACTTTATTTTTTTTAGTGCTAGTGCAAAGTTAACAATTTTGAATTTATTTTTGTCACTTGAAAATACTACACATTCGTTTATAAAATAAAAAAGTGCATATTGTAATTTATAATATTTTTTTGTTGATTAAATTTTTTGTACATTAAAATATTACTTTAGAAATACATTTAAAATCCACATTTTGTGCATTTCATGTTGCCAAAATGACGTTAAAACAAAATAAATTGACCGACAAAACTCTTAATTTTTATTAAAAATTCTAACTGGCAACACTAAACAAAGTTTCATCATAAAAAAAAACATAATTAAGAAATGTCAAATCATTGAATAAAAAAAATCGCAATTTTTGACTTTAAACATTACAGATACAAATGTGCAAAATATAATATAGTCTATGGCACGAATAGATAACGTTGACGCCAACTAGGCCTTAAAATAATTGACTCAAGCGGATAAATCTAATTTACTGGTAATTTTTGTTGTTTATCTGAAATAATAAAAAAAAAATACGGGTTATATCAAATGTTTTAATTAAAAATATATATTTACTAGCGGCTCACACTTGCTTCGCTCGGGTCCGTCCAAGGTACGTTTTGACGGTTAGTATGGAATATACTATATATTATTATATGATATATAGCCTTCCTCAATGAACGGTGTGTGTAATGCAAAATGAATTTTTCAAATCGTATTAGACTTTCCTGAGATTAGCGCGTTCAAACAAACAAACAAGCAAGCAAGCAACCAAACTCTGCCTCTTTACAATATTAATATAGATGTGGAGATAATAAAAGAAATTATCTACATATAATGAATATTTTTAAGTAAGGCCATATGATAACTCAGAGATGAGTAAGAATGTTGCGATTCTCTCACTACAATGATTTTCCTCTAAAAAAATTGCCAACATTTTTCGTCTAAGAGTAGTTTTTTAGTAAATTAAGTCTTCAAGTTAATTTAATCTTATGTAAAAAATATATATTAAACGTAATTTATGGCAGCCCCGCACTAAAAATAACCGATTACTTGAATAATTGGTGGCCATTAGACGCTAACATTGAAACTTAGAAACTATAAAATGTCATATCTCAGTAGGTTGATAGGATTAGTCTTAGAATATTATAAATCCAATAGTGACTTCCAGCCGAGACTAAGTTGCTGCACAGATTTGTATTTAGCACAAATATAGGCAATGACCTGGATTACCTAACCTGTACCTGAGGGACCTGCACATAGACATTACTTAGGCACTCTAAGGACGCACCCGAGCGAATGTAAATTTTAGAAAAAAATCCCATAAAACCCCAACAACACTTACCTATTTCATTGCAACATTGCCGCCGTAAAAATCAAAGTCCTCTAAACCGTCCGGTTCGAAAGCGCGAATCTGCTCAAAAAGGTCGCTATCCATGAAGCTACTCTCCGTTTGAGCTGGCGTCGATGCACTGAAGTAGCTGTGTTTTTTAATTTTTTTGTTTATTTTTTTGTGGCCAGATAATGGTTGTCATTTGCCATTGAATTTTATTTATTTAAAAAAAAAGAAAATTATGATAAAGAAGGAATTGCAACTTCCAATATTGTTATTATTTAAGTAAAGTATAAAATAAATTTTAATAATTAATATCATGGCAATAATGTTTGTTTTTTTTTGTTTTTATTTTTTTATTTTTCGTCGAGCAGCACCAGGCGTCGTTATATCGGGAAAGGAAAAGAAAATGCAACACATTAATATCATTGAAGACGGTCGTTGAAAAAATAATAAAAAGTAATCATCTAAATCCGTCGCATAAATGACAGCACAGACTATAAAAGGCAAAAAACATTACCGGTGACAAAAAAAAATTAATTTATAAAAAAAAAATACACATATAACATGATATTACAATAAAGACGACCGTCTGTGTTGCATTTTCGCGAAGGAAAAAAAATGTCGTTGGATTTTTTTCACCCAAAACAAGTATCAAATTTTTATCTGTATAAATAATAAAAAAGTAGAATACTAAAAAAAATCCATAGACATTTTCGTTAAATGAAAAAAAAAACATAGAATCTCACATATATTTGTATTATAAATACGTCAAAACATACATCAAACATCCAACATTGTCATGTATAATTGTATAATTCGAAATACGACTAAATTCCAGGACGAAATCACAAAATGTCATAATTAAAAAAAACACGACATAACTCATTTAACACTCATTTTATATATAAAAAAAAAACTCGCGCATCAACACATTAATCTTAGCTATATCAAATCGATAGATAGTTTGTATAATAATAAAAAATATCCAACGAAAAAGAAAGAATATTTTGACATAATCGTTGGCTCACAATTACAAGGTTCTATGTTACAATTTTAGTACTTATTTAGTTAATAATACAAGGTTTTTTGTGTCATTAGCTACAGTTTTGCAAAAACAAACCACTAGATAGCGGCACTATAACTACAAAATATTCAATTTTACCTAGTTCTATGTTGTTTTTTTACGATAACAAAATAACGAGGTTCTATGTAAAAATTACTAAACTTTAGTAAAATTAACATAGAACCTTGTAATAGTGAGCCAACGAATTATGACACTTTGCAATCCATCCGGAAATTGCGCTTCTTTGAGCATATTTTTATTTTTTTTATAATTTTTTTAGCTTAAACCTACGTACATAGTGTAATAGTCACATCCAGTAAACTTTAATCGTTGTTTAATACGAATCCTTGGTCTACTTATCTAATACACTTTCGACATCATATTTTAAAATGAAAAAAAAATTGTGTCATAAATAAAAAAAATATATATCTAACAATGACATATTGAAATTTGGAAGAATTATTTAAAAATTATGATATCGAAAGCATTTAAAAATTTTAGGCAGATTATCTTAAGAGACCAAATATAATAGACTACGCCACAAATTATAAAACCCAAATATGACATGAAATATATAACTCTGTCGACATTTTTTTTGAAGTAAAACTTGTTGTGGCGTGATTGTGGGTTAGTCAAAACATTAGAAACATGAGTGTCGCGGAAGTGAGAGTCAAACGTATTATTCATAATAGGGAATATGCGTGTGATTTAAATAAAGGTGATTTTTTTTTAATAATCTCTATTGCTTTTGAATTAAGCCTATGTCAATATTTTTTTATGTAATTTCGTTTTGATTAAGAAAATAAATTATTAAAAAGTGCAAATATAGGTGGGAAATTCAAAGTAGTTGATACGCACGCCATTGGTCAGACCGAATGTGACGTCAGAGTATATCATAACAGAGCGATGCGATGTTGTCGCTACAAATTGAGTAAATTCTGTGTATATCACACTGACGTCACGCCTAGCGCGCGGTATGGCGGGCGTTTCAAGTATTCGAAACGGTAAAAGAAAATAAACTAAGTTTTAATTTTTTTGGAGCTGTATATACTTTTTACAATTATATAACGAAGTAAGCTATCGTATAAAAAAAATTAAAAAAATCATGCATGTTCCCTATTTAAAAATATATATATAAATATATTTCGATTTGTTTTAATGTGATAACGGTATATGCCACAGCGCCTAAGATGTTTTACTTCAACCGCGCGTAAACGTTACACGCACTAAATTTTTTTATCACGCGTAGTCCATTAACTTATGAATGATAATATCGTATTCGTCTTAAAATTAAATAAATTTAGCACCCAATCAAAACAACAAAAGCATTAACAATATCAATATTTTTTTTATTATGCTGTAAACCTATGACACCGAAATGTTTTATTATTATTATTTTTTTAATTCTAATTAATTTCGCTAAATAAAAATTATTAAAGACCACATAAAAAATGCATTGTATGGACCCATAATTAAAATCTTAGGACATATTTTTGAAAAAAAAAATACAAGATTTTTTTTTGAATAAAGAATTAAATATTATAATTAACATATAACTTTACTTATAGTGAAGTTATACGTTTTTGAAACTATTAAAAATTGGTCTTTGTCTATATGTATTTGGATGTATATATAGAATACATAATTTTTTGTAAATATAATTTCACTTTAGAGAAAATAACTTCAAAGTGTATAAAAAGCTTATACTTTTATGAAAAATGTCATAAATAAATATAAGGAATAGGATTTATATTTTAAATGCTTATTAAATTGAAAAATACGTATACGGAAAGAACGAGTCTTTAGCTATCATTTTGAAAAAAAAAATGTTTATTATTAATATTTTTAAATTCGATGACAACCCTGCGGTGATTTCTCCTATAATTTGACGATATGATGCGGAAAAATTGACTTTATTTTAAGCAAATGATATTAATTTGTTTTTTTTTAAAGGAGCGTTTTTTTCTATCCAAAAACAACTTTCAAAATCTTTAATGTACATAGTTTAGTATTATATTTAAGAAATATTTTACTATATATAATAATTAATATTATAACTGTAATTTCGATATCATCTGAATTTCTCTTAAAAAAACTTAAACATAAAAAAATAAACGTAAAATACTGATTGTATATTAAAAATCTATTTTAATTGACATTTTTTTTTACTTTCCTAAATTTTTTTTATCAATCTAATACTGATTTTTTGTGTGCAAAAAAAATATATATTCAAAAGCCTTTATTCCGCCGTAACTAATTTCCCGAAGGTCAAAGTACAAATAAAATATTAAAAAAAACCTCTACAAATATTCAATATTTCCTTCAATTAGTTATTTAAAGAAAAAAAAAAATAAGTACGCATTAAGTCAAGATGAGTCAAGAATGATAAAAACTTTTAAAGACGTCCTAAATGTCTAAAAATAATTTTTCACTAACAATTCTAGGCAAATATTACAAAAATTTATTTTAAAACTCTTAAAGCAGGTATTATAATTTTTTCTCAATTTTTAACAACAAGCCTCATAACATCAATAATTTAAAAAAAAATGACATTTCTACCGCCGTTTTCCTTATAGTTGGAGAATAGTGGTTCCGCAGCTAAAAAGAGAATAATACTATTTTTTATTATTTTTAATATCTAATATCTTATCTATATAAAGTAAATTTATGTTACCTATATCATTGCTTTTGCAAAAAAAAAAGAAAAAGTTATTAAAAAAGTCTTTACTCTTCTTTTTTTAATTGTTATTTATAATATTAAAGCAGGAGGAGGAGTAATCTCAGAAGCTACATCAAATATTGGAGTTAATTTTTTTGTTTCTCCTACTATCTTATTAAGTGGCAGAGGCATTTCTTTACTATGAGATATAAAAAAATGTAACACCAATTAAAAACAAAAAACCTTTAAAAAAATTAAAAGCAATGAAAATTGCAACACCTAATTATTTTAAGTTTCTGAGATCGCTTCAATTAGTGTATTAATTGCAAAAACAACGATTACTATATCACTTAAAAAAAACCGATCGCAAAAAAAACAAAAAAAAATTTATAAATTAAACATGAAGATCATAAATCGTATCAAATTTCACATATTTCACTAAAAAAAACTATAAAAAAATTATACCTAACCTAATATTGCTTATTATTCTAAGATAGTTAAAATCTAATGAGATTGTCTTGTCAAAGGATTTTGGAAGCTCATATTTATACCAAAAAAAAGTGGAAAATAAAAAAATAACAAATGGATGTGACTATTAACATAAATTAAAAGAAAAAGTAAACCGAAATTATAATCGAAAAAATATAATGCGGACGTATCATTCAAAACTCAATCATGTACCTAAGGAAAGAAATTAAACAAATATTAAAAAAAAAACTAATAACAAAAGACGAATAAATAAAATGGATGAAAAATCGTATAATAATATAATCTGTCGTAAAATAAATGCTATATTATGAAAACAGAAAAGAATCATGTGGATGAAAAAAAAGACAAACGTCAGTCATGACAGATGACAGATAAAAGTAAAACTTGCTATGATTAATTTCGTATCAGAGGAGTTACGTTAATTAATGGCTCTAAAATTGATATATAAAGACATACATACACACATCGATCAAAAAAGTACTAGATACACAATCAGCGACAAAAAAGTCCTCACCGAACGAGCGCTCATTTGAACATTTGAGTGCTCTTTTAATTTAACATGTATTTTTTGTGAAAACAATTTTAAGCATTGTCATTTAAGGTTCAATTTACATTGTTGTTTATACATTTCAACTAGAACAAGTACCTCAACACAATTGGTTACAGTTCTAAAAGAACTTTTGCATGGGATTGGGATTTTGCATATAGTACTTTTTTGATCGATGTAGTTATGTTTGTTTTTTTTTTTGTTGACTTTAATTGTATCGAATTGTTTCTACATGTTCATATATTGTTAGTGTTTAATAATGAATAAATAAATAAATTCAAACGCGATAGCTCTCAATGCATCTCTCATAGCCTTTATTGTATTTAGTGTTAAAGACGTATCTAGTATATAATAATATAAGAACCCCTTATACTGTAATTGTGTTTACATTTGATTTTTATACGTTAACTGCAATGGTTATTATAAATATATATTTTTTTTAAATATCAAAACATCTAAATGAGATTTATTCTATTTTTATTTAAAAAAGGCACATCTTCAGTGTAACGTAAGCAGAACTACGCTTCCATTTTTGACTTTCATAAAAATACAAGATGAAAAAGCTCCACTTTTACTTTAAGACAATACATGTGTGCGTGTATGTTAAAAAATATATTTATAATATATATGTATACATATATGTGTAATATCATCTGTTGCGCACTTTAGGCGTATTACGAACACATATTTGTATGCATGTGTGTTTTAATTGTGTATGTGTGTTTATATAATGTATGTGTGGATGACGTCACCTGCAGTGCACGTTCGACGTGTTGCGGTGCGAGAAAACCGAAATTAAAAAACACCCTTTTTTTTACTTAAGGCAATATATGCGTATATGTGTATATGTATGTCTGTCTGTGTGTGTGTGTGTGTGCGTCGTCACCTGCTGTGCACGCTGGGCGTGTTGCGGTGCGAGTCGGGCGAGTGCGCGTAGGGCGAGGCGGACATGTAGGGCGGCAGCGTCGTCACCAAAACCGGCTTCACGTAGCCGTTCTTGAGCATTTCGTTTTCTAAATGATCAAAGAAAAAGAAAATAGGTAAAAAGTTTAAACGAACGGATTTAGTATACTTTCTTAGATTTTCGCAAATATTTTGATCTCTATCTTTCAGTGCCTTACTTACTTATACCTTAATTACTATCTTTTCGGATTATTTCGCGGATTTATTTTGATTTTTATCCCGTGACCGTGACAGTCTCTCCCGTGACCGTGTGCGCTGTAAAGCATTCGAAACGTAGGGAACCAAAAATTTAAAAAAATCTGCGAAAAATTCGAAAAGATAGTTTTATTTAGAACGGAATTAAGTTTTAGCACCGAAAGAAATGAGCAATTCTTGTATATATATTTATAATATACTAGCGGCTCACCCTCACTTCGCTCGGGTTAATCCCTAGGTAAGTTTTAACAATTAGATAGATAAATAATAATAGATAAACTATAATATTATAACATAACCAATAATAATATAAAAATAAGATAATAGGTCCGCCACTAATGCCATCTATTAAAAGTACTCCGAAGTAGTGATTCTGTACAAAATAAACAATTCAGAACTTTTCAATTTTCCAGCTGTTCTTAAGGGTCTCCCTGACACACTTCCCACAAAACAAAAAAAAAATCAAATCGGTCCAGACGTTTTTGAGTTTCAGAAAGACTAACGAACGGCAATTGATTTTTTTTATATATATGGATGTAGATAAAATTTCGTGCTCTAACGATTTGGATCAAACTTTGTATTTAGGGACGGTTATGCTTTTAAGTTTAGATAAACTTAAACACCACAGTACGTGTTTTTGTGTAGTGGTATTGTAGATGTGCTAAATATAAAAAAAAAAATACAAAAAACCAGTGAACTCACCAGGCTTGGTATAATATTTAGAGAACACATCGTCCTTGGCCACATTCGGATACAGAAACTGCAGCTGCGCCAGGTCCAGGATGCGGTCCGCGAGCGAGCGCAGCATCAGGTCGCGCGACGTGAACGGCTGCAGGCTGAACACTTCGTTGCCCTCTGGTGGGAGGCATTAGAGAAATTAAAAAAAATAAGAAAAAAAAACAAAAAAAAATGTCTGACATTAATCTGTTTACTTAAAAAATCCGCAGTAATAAGCGTGTAAATAAGCTGAATATTTTATTACACTATATGAATAAAGTATAAATTAAAAAATATATATTTTAGTTTCAAAACAGTTTATTTTAAAGGTCGAAGTCGGAATACTTGATTACCTAAATAAAACTACAAAAAGTCCTCGTATTGATGTTTTTATTTAATACTAGCGGCTCACCCTCGCTTCGCTCGGGTTCGCCTCTCCGAAAGCAAAACAAACCTATCCCACGGTAAGCTACAATGGACCAAAACTCCACGGTAACCGTAAATTTTTCCGGGATAAAAAGTAGCCTATGTGCTATTCCAGACTATTTTTAAGAAACTATAAAAGTAATAAATGTTGAGGATGTTTTTGCAAAACTATTAAAGGCCTTACAGTTAAATTCTACTCTCGTTCACTATTAACCCAACTTCCAAATAATAAGGTACATATATATAAAATCATTTTTTTATAAATACATATTACTAGCGATTCACCCTCGCTTCACTTGGGTTCGTCCGTAGGTTGATTCGCTATACAAACTCCTTTTCATCCCTTAAAAGGATGATTTCCGGGCTAAAAACTATCCTATGTCCTTCCCAAGGTCTCAAACTATCTTCTTACCAAATTTCATCTAAACCGGTCTAGTAGTTTCGGAGCTTATTCAGTACAAACAAACAAATACTTTCCTCATTATGATATTAGTATAGATTTTAAAAGAGCACTCACCACCAACCCAAGCTATAGTGATGCCACCCAGCTCGGAGTCAGAGAAACGTAGTAAAAAAGTTCCCGGGGGACATTTGGAGAGCATCTCCTCAGCTTGTTTCTTCTGTATAAAACCCATTATCAGGCTGGAAGTGAAATATATGCTTATTATTTAAAGTTATATTTTTTAAATAAAACTATATTTTCGGATTATTTCGCGGATTTATTTCGATTTTTGGTTCCCGACGTTTCGAATGCTTTACAGCAATCATGGTCACGGGAGAGAGAGATTTTAGACGTCTTTTCATCACACTGATCTAAGGCCCTGTCCGCACTGCGATATTTCACCGTGCGATTTTTATTCTTGCGTATCACATTCCGCCATCGGCATTACACTTATTACGCACTGCGAATAAAGTTTCGTACGATTTTTGTTTGTTCGATGCAGGTCCCAACTGAGACGAATGTCTAAAATATATAACAATAAAATTAATTTGAATATTTTGTTTTTCTGTATTTTTGATATTTAAAAAATCTGTTATTTTTTTGTTTTTATTCGAATTGATACAATAATTTAGCATATACAATTGCAGCCTGTTGCTAGAGAGGTGGGCGTTAATAACTGCGACTCAGTTGTATAACAAACTGAATATATAAATGATGTTCTTAGTAAATAAATAAATAAAATAAATTACAAGCTATCACCTACATATGCCTTTAGAAACAATTTTTTTACAACTTCCTCCCCCTCCCCACCATTTTTCACCCCTATCACCCCCCCACCCGACACGAACTCACCGATCACACCACAGAGTGCGCAGGTAGTCCCTAGTGACCTTCACCACCATGTAGAACCACTCCCAGAAGGTGAAGTTCCGCTCGGGAAGCGCGTCCTTGCAGAACTGCGTCCAGCTCACAGTCATGCCGTTCAGCTCCATGCTGTTCAGGGGCAGGCTGGTCCTGGAAGGTGAGGGGTGTTGCCCTTTAAAAGGTAGGGGTTTTTATGGGTTTGGGTGGGGGTTTGTGTGGGTTTGGGTGAGGGTTTGTAAGGGTTTAGGTGGGGTATGTATGGGTTTAGGTGGGGGTTTGAATGGGTAATAACTTGGAAAAAGAGAGATGTCACCAATCATTTTAAGGTGTTAAAACTGACAGGTAAAAAAATGCAAAAATTTGTAATTGTCACTTCTCTATGCTGTAACTTAAAAGATTTGAGTGATATTATTATTAAAATATACAATTATTTTAAAGAAATGAAGGATAAATTTTTTTTTACTCCGCTAAAAATCCTGTCAAAGTATATAACCACTATTAAAATTCAAAATAAAGTTTATAAAGGTATTTGTATGTTAGATTCTCTATAACATATAAACCGATAAAGGATTTGGACAAAACTTAGCAAATGGATACCTCTGACCAATCAAAATTAGTCTCGACTTTATCAAAAAATGGCTCCATTGAATGGCGCACGTATCGAAAATGGAACATAAAAAACAAGCCTCACCTAAATATCTTCTCAGCCAAAAACCTAAGATTATCCTCAGACAGGTCTCCTCCGGTCGCCGAGCAAAATTTAATACGTAGAGTCTCTGCCAACTGACCCCAAGTCACCTGGGAATGAGAAAAGAGGTAAGGGTCGGGGGTTCGATTTGTCAAGAAATAAACTGCCTTTTAACTAAAAAATATACATCAACTTTTCTTTAAATTCATTAAATAATTTGAAGTAATTGAAATATAATTGTTTTTTTTTTAATTAACCGATTTAATCACAGAAAAGTGCTTAAATTACATTTTTTTAATTATATTAAATATATACTTTTAATAATATAAAAAAATAGTGTGATATTTAATTTTATAGCATTGAGTTGACATAAGTTTATGACTTAAGACATCATGCAAAAATATGTCATAATTTAAAATCTATATATCTATATAGATTATTAAATTATTAAGTATCTATTCTCATTCAGTTTTTTCCGAACTGGTAGACTCATAACATTCAGAAAATAATATTGAATATATATTTGAATACCAATCCCAATCACATTCCAGCATCCCCATTCTCCCAACTCGTGGGATAGGCTCACCTTATCCGGCACGGCGAAGGGCACCCTGCCCGGTGGGCTGAAGGCGTTGTCCCACGTGACCGTCGCCCAGCCGTGGGGCTCCTGGTTGCCGTGCACTATCACCACCACCGGCAGGGACAGCGTCCACACCTGGGGAGATTTGAGAATGACGATTGATTATTGATTAAATTAAAAATAATTTTAAAAACAAGATAATTATTTCAAAAATATTATAAGATGGTCTGGGGAGATGGGGGAAAGATGCTTGATTATTGATTAAATTAATTAATAAAAAAATTAAGTGATTTATTAAAAAAAATGATAAATTGGACTATCACAATCACTGATAGTGATAGCGTCCACACCTGAGATGGGGGAAACAAATTTAATAAGAGAAAGAACTAAAGATAAATTTAAAATAAATTTAATAATGTCAACTGTCATCGCCAAGGGGAGAAAGAGTCTTCACCTGGGGGAGACGAGGGAAAGACCCAATTCAAAAAAGTTTAAAAAACTTAACCAACTATGAATAAAATAAATATTATAATCAAATTTAAAATAAACGGTTAAGGGGACTAATGGAGAGACAATGGTCAAAGCATGGAGGAAGACAAAGACAAAACAAGCCTCCCCGAGTTAAATAAAATTTAAATTTTTTTGGTGAACTGCGTAAGGACTCGAAAAATATTCGTACGAATTACCCAAAGTACCAAATCTGCCAATTCCTGCTGAGAATGAAAAAAAAACAACACCCTAGGAAACAAGAAACAGCCAGAAACCCACCTGGAACACCAGCTCGCCGCCACCCACGTTGAACTCCGACTGGAACAGCAGAGTCAGCTTCTCATCCATGACACTCTCCGTGCCTTTCTTCTCTGCGCGTTTGATTTTACGCAATTGCATGTTACTGAGAAATAAAAAACATATGAAAAAGCTTTAATCTATGAGGAAAATGGGAAAAATGAAATATAATTCAATAGAGCTATCGATCAAAAAAGTATTAGTTACACAATCAGCGACAAAAAATGTCCTCACCGAATGAGCGCTCACTTGAACATTTGAGCGCGCTATTATTTTTTTGGGAAAACAACTTAAAGCGGTCCATTTAAGATTCAATTTACATTGTTGTATATTTATTTCAACTAGAATAATCACCTAAACACAATCGGTGACAGTTTTACGAGAACTTTTGCATGGGATTGTGTATCTAGTACATTTTTGATCGTTGTGTAGGTCTTTAGAATTAGGCTATGGCCTGGTACCCCTCGTATTGCAGGGAGGCCCACCCCCAGCAGTGGGACGTTAAAAAGGGTTGTGAATACATATACGGAGCAATACATGGAGGTATTCTCAAAATCTCTATAAGTAATTCTTACATAATATTGTATAAGTCGAAATGTGCGATTTCTAACTTATAGTGATGGATATTTAAGTGTACAAAAATGGCCAAAATTTTCCATACCTAATAAGTCACAGATATGATTGACTTTTATTGAAAATTATATGTTATATTCTTCTTAAACTGTTATTGCAAAAGAAGGTAAAAGAATTATTAATAAGTATTTTTTCTATTCTTTGGTGTGATTGTTTTAAAAAAATATATATGGCACCACTATATCTACCTAATCATGAAAAAAATAATCATGAAAATCAGTTTATCATATATGATTAGGTACATTATTTATCCTGTCCACCGACGTGTGAGAGTGAGAGGGACAGAGTATGTGGTGTGTGCTCTCTCTCTCACACACACAACACTATAATATATATCTCTCTCTCTATCTGTGTGTGTATGGGGTCTGTGTGTCTCTGTGTATTCGTGTGTGTCTGTCTGTCTCTTATTTATTTATTTATTTTTATTTACTTCTTTTTACACATTGTATCAATTCAATGATCACTTGTGTACGTCAATTAGAAGACTTAAACTAAAGCTACGAGGGTTCGTAACGCGCCCTGGTCTGAGAAGAACCCACAAGAAACTCAGCCAAGTAACATTTTTTATTGTGATCATTGTTTCACAAACATCCTTACTTCAGTATAAAGAGCAATTCATTCCCAAGCTTTTTTATCACTTAAATAATCCTTTACATTATAATAGGATTTATTTATTAATTGTCTTTTAATGTAAATTTTAAATTTATTTATTGACAGTTTTAAAGTATCATCTGGTAGTTTATTGTAAAAGCGAATACTATTACCAATAAAGGAATTACCAATTTTATGGAGCCTAGTGGTGGGCTGAACTAGCTTATTTTTGTTTCTAGTGTTTACATTATGCAGGTCACTATATTTCTTGAATTTATCAATATTTTTATGTACATATATTAGATTTTGATAGATGTATTGGCAGTGTACAGTCATTATTTTAATTTCTTTAAACTTATTCCGCAGATTCTCTTGGGCCTAAATTATATATAGCTCGAACAGCCCTTTTCTGCAGCACAAAAATTGTGTCAATATCAGCAGCATTACCCCATAGTAAAATACCATATGACATAATGCTGTGAAAATAGCTAAAGTATACTAACTTAGCTGTCGTTACATTTGTTAATTGACGTATTTTCTTAACCGCGTAGGCTGCAGAACTGAGCTTATTCGATAATTGAGAAATATGAGGGCCCCATTGGAGTTTGGCATCTAATGTAATGCCTAGAAATACAGTGGTATCAGCTAGATCTAGTTCCTCATTATTCAGTCGTACATTGGTTTTTACACTTTTAACATTTGGTAAAGTGAATTTTACACATTTTGTTTTTTTCTCGTTTAGTAAAAGGTTGTTGACATTAAACCATTGTACCACTTTGGATAAAGCAATGTTCACATCGTCAATTACTGCTTGTCGTCTGTTAACTTTAAAAACTAAAGATGTATCATCAGCAAACAAAACTATCCCGTGGTCATCCTTTACGAGGTATGGTAGGTCATTTATATAAATGAGGAACAAAAAAGGACCCAAAATTGAACCTTGTGGTACACCCATTTCAACAACTGATCCAGGGGAACGCTTTCCATTCACGTCTACCCTCTGGATTCTTTCATTCAAATATGATCTAAGTAAATCCAGAGCCTTATCTCTAATTCCGTAGTGGTGTAATTTTCTGACCAACGTTTCATGATGAACGCAATCAAATGCCTTGGACAAATCACAGAAAATGCCAAGTGCATCACGTGACTCCTCCCAGGCCTCAAATATATTTAGAAGTAACGCGACTCCAGCATCGGCTGTTGAACGACCGCGAGTGAAACCGTATTGCTTTACATGTAATAGTTCATTATTATAAAAATGTTTCGTAATTTGAGTTAACATTATTTTTTCAAAGATTTTACTAAATGTAGGTAATATTGAAATAGGCCTAAAATTAGTGGCATCAGAGGTACAACCCGATTTAAACAAAGGAATAATTTTACTAAGTTTCATTAAGTCAGGAAACACACCAGATTCTACACACTTATTAAATATTAATGCTAAGTCAGATGCAACAACATCAATAAGTGGTTTAAGGATGCTAACAGAAATTCCCCAAAGATCTTTTGTTTTTTTAACATTCAGTAATTTAAATACATTTATAATTTGTTGTGCATTTATATTTTCGAACTTAAAGCTAATATTGCATTCTTCCACATTTTGTTCCAATAATTTGATCGCAGTGGCAGGTGAAGAGTTCAGAGACCTAGTAGTGGAAACTGGTATGTCGGTAAAAAAGGTTTCAAACGCGGCGGCTACCTCAGAGTCAGAACTAATGTATTTATTATCTATATTTAATTTAAAGCTATTGTTTAGAGTTTTACTCTTTCCAGTTTCCTCGTTAATTATTTTCCATGTAGCTTTAATTTTATTACCACTATTTTCTATCTTGTTACTCAGATAATGAGACTTTGCCATTTCGCAATCCTTTTTAAATAATTTGGAAAATGATTTAACTTTGTCTCTAAACCGTTCACTAGTGTTATGCTGCCTTTCTGCGTACATTTCGTATAATTTTTCTCTTTTTTTATATAACTCTGCAGTTGCCCACTCACTAAATACCACTGTATCAGAAACTGTAACCGATTTGGTAGTGAATACCGAATTGTAAAGTTTACTAAAAGATTTAAAGAATTGGTTATACATCTCATTCGCACTTAAATTATTACTTAATAATGGTAAATAACAACTTAGGTCATTTTGCAATTGAATGAGTCGGTTTGTAGTTACTGGCACAAAAGAGATTTTCCTTTTTGTGACAACATTTTTATCGATATTAAACTTTATTAATTGACCACAATGATCAGAATCTATCTTACTAATAATGTTTTTAGAAATTGGTGTAAAGTTGGTAAAAATGTTGTCTATACAAGTGGCACTAGTGGCAGTTATTCTTGTTGGCTCCATAAACATTTTGGAAAGATTGTGTGATGTAAAAAGGTTAAGTAATTTCATACTCAAAGTACTTTGTTCTAAAATATTTATGTTAAAGTCTCCACACACAATCTTTTTCTTATTAGAATTTGACAATTTATTTAACATTACATCCATAACTGTTTCAAAAGTATCATAGTTAGATGAGGGAGGTCTGTATACACATACTACAATGAATTGCTCTAACTCTACTGATGCTAATTCAATTGTGCGCTCAACAGAGAGGCTCACTATGTCTTTACGTTCCTTATATTTCAACAATTTGTTCAGTATTATTAAAGAGCCACCATATATGGAATTCGCCCTGGTAAACGTACTACCAACCTGGTGGTTACTGAAATTAAACATGATTTCATGAACTTTCAACCAATGTTCAGTAACACAGAATATATTAATATCAAAACTATTTAAAAATAATTCTACTTCTAATATTTTACCTCTCAAACATTGAATATTCTGATGCACCAGATTGATATATTGAATACTATTACATATTTTTTTGTTTTTTAAATAAATATTATTATCTGTTAATATTGGGCTAGAGGAGATCTCTATTGTCTTTTTTTGTAGTTTAAAGTACTCTGTGGTACATTCAAAATATTACTATTACTACTGCATAGCTCAATAGGAGCTTCTTGTATAGCCAAATTCTTAGCTAAAGTTTTAAAATAATAAGATAGCGACATAGCTATCTGTTGTTTTATAAAAGATGGTAGGGAATACCTACTATCAGTCCACTTATAATAATATTTATTAGCATATGATTTGTTAAAATCAATAACATTGAATTTCGAATTGTAAGTACATGAATTGTACAATGTCATATTATACTTATATCTAAGATTATTTTCATGTTGTGGCAACTTGTTACAGTAAGGTAAAGTAAACATTACAATTTTATTAACTTTTAGCTTATTCAAATATTCTAAACATTTTAACAATTCTATTTTGTTTACATTACCCCTATTTCCTATGAAAATTATTAAATTACTTTGTATATTGAAATTTTTGCTGTCTTTATGAATTTGTGAAATAATTTCAGAAAGACAGCAATTTGGTAAACAGCTGTTTGATACTTTTGTATCAAATTGTGAGTATAAATAGGTGCCCATATTCCTTCCAATTTCATCACTGTACATATATGTGTTTCCATGTTGGAGGGAACTATCAACAGTAGAGAGATCAGTCCTGTCACACAATATTCCCTGAAATGGGGGAGTATTGACCGGGGGTGGAGAACTCAGTTGTTTACATTCACATATACAATTGTTTGTGAGTGAGTCAAATCTTTCAGAGTTATACTTAGATAACTTTAGTAGTTCATCCATCTCCAGTTGGTACTCATTTAACATTTTCTCACTACTTTCATACTTTGCAGTAATACTTCTTAAGGAAGTTTGCAACTGGGCTATGTGTAATTCTAATAATTGTGTGTCAGACTCATATCTCTGGCTTATATTTTCCAATTCTAATTTACAAACATTAAATTTTGACAATAGTAAACTGTTATTTTTATATATTTTGGAAATACATTTGTTTTTACTTAATATCTTTTTTGTTTTCTTTATTAATTTATTTACTTTTATGTACTTTTTTAGTTTATTGTTGCTACAATTGTCTAACCGTTGTGCTGGTAAGGTATCATTTGTAAGATCTATAGTTACCGGGTTTTCAATTGTAACATCAACCAACTCTGGAGCGTTCTCAACTAACTCTTCGAACAAGCTATGAGTGTGCAGTGCTGTTGCTTGATGGGCACTCTCTTCCAGCTCAGAGATATATTTTTGTGCATCTCGCAGCTCGCACTCCAGTGTGGTGATCCGCTTCAGTGCCTGTTCATACTCCACCGCACACTCATCAAAACTAACTACTATTGATTTTAATCTGTCTCTCTCCTCTAAAAGATCACTATAATCTATATGTAACCGTGTCAATGAAGCTTTTAACTTGTCATTACTTTTTAATATTGTCAATAATTCTTTTTCATTTTCCTCTCTTTCACTATGCAGTTGAGCACACAAATCCTTACTTACTTTTAGTTCCTGTAAAGCCAATTGGAGTTTAGACTCCTCCTGGCGGGCAAATGCTCTACGGGTTGTCATTATAAATCAAATAAAAGGATTCGTGGGGCAAAACAAAAGAGAGGTTAATGTTGATAAATTGCAATTACTAGTACAAGTAAATTAAAGTATTATAAAGCAATATTTAATATAATAACTATTGGAAACACACTATTTTGTTTAAAATAACAACTAAATTTCAGATTTTTCAGCTTAACTGACACTTAACTTATTTCATAAATAAAAACTATTTTACGCACTAATATCACTAATTATTAATAACTAACACTTATCACTACTTATTTTAGTGATTTAATAGGAATATGGCACAAAATACTTAGGAATAATTAATATTTTAACAAATAAATGTAAGACGAGTAAAAACAGCTGTTTACGCCCCGGAAGCCGTCTCTCACCGGAAGCTGACACTGAGCTGCCTGCTGGTGGGCTGGTACTCCATGCACCCGCTGTTGTTGAGGATGTCGCCACACTCCGCCGGCTGCTTGCCACGACCCTGCGTGTCGCTCTTCAGCAGCAGTTGTGCTTGCTGCTCGGATATTATCACCACCTGGTGGTAGAGTAGGAGTGGTAGATATAGATAAAGATACATGCTACGCCAGCGGTCGTGGGTTCAAGTTCCGCCGGGGGCATTTATGTGTGATGGACACGAATGTATGTACTCCAGTCATGGGTGTTTATCTAATATATTTAAACGAGAAATTCTTGTATATATATAATCTGAATCTCGGAAACGGCTCCAACGATTTTCATGAAAATTAGTACACACGGGGTTTCGGGGGCGATAAATCGATCTAAATTAGTTTTATGTCTGGGAAAATGCCTGTTTTCGAGTTTTCATACGGTTTTGTTTCCCCATTATTCCACGCAAAATATGGTCACTAATTCGCACGCTAGGACATAAGCATCGTGGTCAAACGGCCAAAGCGCAAGTTTGACAACCACAGGTGTCTGGGTTCGTATCCCGGTAGGATACAAAGTTTTTACTTTTGTTTTTTTTTGTATTTATTCAAATGTTTGTTTTTTAATGTTTTTTTTGGCCAAAAACTCCGAGCGATGCTCGGTGGCCCAGGTACTATTTGTACCATGTTAGGTACTATTTGTACCATGTTATGTATGTATTTATTTAAAGTTATATATGTATAATGTATCAACTATCTGGTATCCATAACACAAGCCTCGTAGCTTACAATTGTACTAGATGGTGTTGTGTGTTAATGTCCTGACATATTTATTTATTTATTTAAATACCGAAAACTAGATTTTACACTAAACTTCGCAAGAACAGTCGAAGTTTCAGAATAGTGATTTTTTTTCTAAAGTAGACCAATACAGAGGGCTTCTTATCATAGTCTACCGTGAACCCCCAAAGTGAATTGAACCGGCAACCCCCTCAACACTTACAGTGACACGTGGCGGAGTCATATGCACGTTGAGCTGACCCCCCACAAGGAGGCGGACTGTAGCCGTGAAGCTGGAATATGAATAAAACTCTAATTAGAATAATTATAATATACATATACCATAAAATTCTAACTGAGTCGAATCTGTACATTATTTTTTTTTGGAAAATCTTATTGATATAGTCATTATTATCGATACAGACGCCGAATCTATAGTTTTTAGAAGTTTTATCTGTCTGGGAAGGCATCACGAGAAAACCACTGGACGGATTTCGATGAAATTTGTTATTATCATAGCTGGTTATCCAGGTCAACATATAAATAACATAGGATACTTTTTACTGCAAGAAAATATTTCATCTCTGAGAAATCTATACTAAATGTGTACTTAACGTACATAAAAGTGTACCCGGCAACGCTTCTACGGCTATGTCGGTGAGAGAGTCTGAGAGAGAACTAGGGATGTTTGTGTGTATGTAATATATAAATATATTAGCCATAACAGATAATTAATCTGACCAAAAGTACATTATTTTACTTTGTAACCGAAACAATTCAAAGGGGGACCTCTCGTCACCCCAACTGAATGCCCAATTATAGATGTCATTCCGAACTGTCTTAACACAATGATACCATATATAAAAATACTAAACAAGTAGTATCCAGTAAGTTATAGCAGTGTCGAGTGATATATAGTAATAAACTCACCGCGTGTTTGTCTTCATGACTTGAGGCGGTTGCTTTTCTATAACGAAGGTAGATGTCACTAGCGTCGAGAGCAGACTTGTCACCTGTGTGGAATAAATTATAGGTTAAAAACCATAGCTTACGAAGCCAAGCGAAACGATCAGCTAATATGAGATAAACAAAGATAGTCATCTATGTACTAGCAACTAACCCTCGCTTTGATTTGGTTAGTCAAGAGACTAGACAAAAACAAATCTATCCCACGGGAACCATTCATTTTTCCGGGATAAAAATCAACTTATGTGCTATTCCGGACTATAATCTATCTCTCTGCCACATTTCATCCAGATCCGTTCAGCCGTTCTGGCGTGAAAGAGTAACAAACATCCATACTCACAAACTTTCGCAATTTATTTTGGAACTAGCGACTCATTCTCGCTTCGCTCGGGTTCGTCCTTAGATCTCCTCCCCATAAAAACTTTCATCCCTATTTTCACCCCCTTAAGGGATGATTACCGAGATAAAAACTATCCTATGTCCTTCCCAGGGTTTCAAACTATCTTCTTACCAAATTTCATCTAAATCGGTTCCGTACTTTCCGACCTTATTCAGCACAAACAAACAAAAAATCAAATCTTTCATCTTTATGATGTTAGTATAGATATACATACTTGTTTCCCCATATCATCCAGCATCTCGGTGAGATGTGGCTGTCTCAGCTCAGCGATGGTCTTCCCATTGATCCTGGCCACATTGCCCACTTGCTGACGAGTATTCCATATCAGGTCAGCGAGCAGTTCACACCACTCTTGTATGGTATTCAAATTTGATTGCATCGGCACACCATTACCACTCAGTTGTTGCTCACGTTTCCATCTGTGGGTTAATTTTTACATATTTTTATATATAAATAGCGATATATAGTATAGAGTTTTCTAGACATGAGTTATAAATTAAAAAAAAAAACCAAAAAGAGTACCTTCTTCAAAGAATCTTCCCATTATACAGTACAATAAATTCCATGCAAATCCGTTTTGCTGTTCCAGCGTGGACGAGTGACAAACATACACACATAAATATGAATATTAAATAAATACGTTGGTACATTACTACACAGTACTATCTAGTTCCATGGTAAGCTACAAGGCCTGCATTATAGATACCAGATAGTTGATACACTACACATATATAACTTTAATTACATACCTATTATAAATATAAACACCCGCGACTGGAGTACATACATTCCTGCTCATCACACAAATGAATGCCCCCAGCGGGACTCGAACCCGCGACACCTGCCACTGCATGTAGGGTCACTACAAACTGAGCCAAACGTGATGTAAAAACATATATTCGCATTGCTCACTCACTTTATAAGCTCTTCATCCAGCACTTGACTCTGAAGTTGACGTAAATTAGCGATATTTTCCTTCATGTGGTCGACGAGCTCCATTTGCGATTGATTTATTTGCGCTACCTATTGGAAAAAACATTATTATTAGCATTAATCTATACAGATAAGTATAAGACAAAGTGTCTATGTGTAATGTCAAAATAACAGCTTTTTACTACATATATATATATATCGTACTTATAAGAACAAACACTTTTTTTTTAATTTTTGACTGTCTGTCTGTTTGTTCCTGCTAATCTCCGAAAGGGTTCGATTGATTTTGACGGGACTTTCACTGGCAAATAGTTGATGTTATAAGGAGTGACTTGAGCTGCTTTTATTTTAGAAAAAAGAATTATTAATTTAAAATCTCGTTAAAATTGACATACAACCGAGTGAAGCGGGTTCAAATCCCGGGTCTCGCACCTATATGATATTTTCATGTGTAATTCATTTTTAACATGATCACCACTTGTCTTTTTATTTTATTTTAGTCTTACGGCGAAGGGAAACATCGTGAGGAAACCTGCATGTCTGAGAGAACCTAGCAAGTTGTCTGCAGACATGCTCAGTCCGTCTGCACTTGGCCAGCGTGAACTATGACTTGACCCACTCATATTGGAGGAAGGCCCACGCCCAGCAGCGGGACCGAAAAACAATGGCTGAATATGTACCAAAGCATTAAGTTTTCTCTCCATTTCGTCTATCTGGACTCTCAGACACGCTTCCAGCTCGCGACGTTCATTCGTCATCGGCCCGGACTGTTGCAGATAGTTTATGTGTCCTGTAAAGAAATAAAACCGGTCAAGTGCGAATCGGACACCCACATGAAGGGACTATCGTACAAGATATTATAACACTAGCGGGTCACCCTCGCTCCGCTCGGGTTCACCCTGCTTACGTTTTAATATTTAGTATAGATTTATTAGAGATGAGATATTTTCCCGCAGTAAAAGAGTCCTATATGTTGACCCGGATAATCAGCTATCACCATACCAAATTTCATCAAAATCTGTCCAGTGGTTTTCTCGTGATTCGTTCCCAGACAGACAGACAGACAGACATACAGACGGACATAAATTGAAAAACTATAGATTCGGCCTCTGTATCGATAATAATGACTATTTCGATAAAATTTTCTAGAAGAATAATGTACAGATTGTTGTATTAGTTTATTTTATATTTTTATAAGACATTTACAAACTTTGTTTTGTTACTATAAACTAGAGGAAACATAAAATGAGGACATTACAAGATGAACTCTTAAGCTATCGTGTAGTTTTATTTTAATTAATATAATATTAATATAACACAGATTCGACTCAGTTAGAATTTTATTATATGTGTAAACTATATACTAATCGATTTTATTTACAAGATGGCCATTTTGAAATTTGACATCTTGCTTTTTATTATTTGCCGTCATAGCAGCAATAGAAAAACACACTCTGCGAAAATTTCAACTCTCTACCTATTATGGTTCAAAAGATACAGCCCCCTGACAGACGGACAGCGGCGGCTTAGTAATATTTTAGAAGAGGTACTTTTATATTGTTAGGCAGCTAAGGAGGCACCCGAGCTATGCCAGGATAAGTCACTAATCTATACATATAAATAAAATTGAAGTGTTTGTGTGTAATGTGAAAATAATAGTTTTTTACTAAATGCATATGAAATTATATATGGTACTTTAAAAAAAAACAATCTTTAAAATTTTTGTCTGTCTGTTCGTTTTGTCTAATCTCCAAAACGACTGGACCGATTTGGCCGGGTCGTTCACTGGCAGATAGCTGATGTTTTAAGGAGTAACTTAGGCTACTTTTATTTTAAAAAACAATTTGGGTTCCGCAAAAAAAACTCATGAAATTGTAAAGAAAATCAGCTTACTTACAAACGCACCCGAGCAAAGCGGGGGTAAGTAATAAATAAGTACATAATATGTATATATACAAATAACATACATTTTGACTCTTAGCATAGCATAGTTTTTTTTTCAATTTTTTTCGCGAATTTTTCCGATGTTATAATATTTATTCTGCTATTCGAGGCGGAGACGAATCCAACAAATCAAAAACCATGACAATGAGTCCAGTAGTTCTCGAGTTATAAGTGTGGTAACAAACCCGACTTTGTTTTATATATTTATTATTTACCTTTATTTTTCAAACACTCATGGTACTGCAGCGAGAAGGACTCAATGTTCGCCTGCAACGAGCGAATCTCCTCACCGGCCATGTTGACCTTCTGACGGACGGTTTGCAGGCCGGTTATGAGCTGGAATAAATAATTCAATTGTGAAATTCAAAATTTAATTATTCTTCCCTTGGCATCGTTCATTAAAAAGTACTAGATACACAATCAGCGACAAAAATTGTCCTCACCGAATGGGCGCCCATTTAACCCCACCCGCGATAGTAATATCAATACGCCCACGCTTTGTTTTGATTTTTAATTGTTTAATTTCAATTTGACCACATGTGATGTGTGTCGTGGAATGGATAGAGCGGAAAATATTTTCTATGAAATATCTGACGAAGATATTATAAACGAAATTCTAGTTCTACAACAATAAATCTGGGAGATGATGACGAAATAGTTGCAACTACTCCACAAGTGACTGCACAAAATGCGACTAAAGCATTTGAGCTGGTTGTTTATTTACTAAATCCGACATACATGTGTACATAGTATGATTTATAATTCAGATAGAATCGTATCATTTTGATCTGTAACTATCAGATTACAATTTACAAGGTAGGTGCTCTTTTCAACAAATCCGGACTAGAGGTGGTCTTAGCCAGTACTCTATAACCCGACCAAATTCGATAGTCCGACACTGTCCTGCAAAACGTCTGTCGGATTACCGGGGGTCTACTGTATTTATTTCCACTAGAACAATTACCTAAACACAATTGGTGACAGTTTTAAGAGAACTTTTGTATGGGATTGTGTATCTGGTACTTTTTGATCGGTTACCCTTAGGGTAGGAATATGTAATTCCCTTTGTGTATTGTGTGTATGTTTGTCACTTTTTCACATTGTAACGGCTGGACGAATTTTGAAGAAATTTAGTGCACAGATAGACTAGCCCATTTTACTTGCCACTGGGCGCGAGTCTCCCTCCAATACGAGGGGGATCGGGTCATAGTCCACCACGCTGGCCAAGTTCGGGCGGACTGAGCATGTCTGCAGACAACTTGCTAGGACTCTCACTCCTCTCAGACATGCAGATTTTCATTACGATATTTTCCTTCACCGTGAGACAAGTGGTGATCATGTTGGAAATGATTCCCACATGAGAATATCAGAGGTGCGAGACCGGGGATTTAAACTTGCTTCACTCTGTTTCCCAAGCGAGCGCGTTACCACTGGGCTACTACTGCCTGACTAACACATAGGCACAATTAATATATAAAAGACTTACCTCGCTATATTTCCTCTCGGTCTGCGGCTGAGCGATGTAGGGGGTTCCCATCGCACTTTGTATCACTTCCATTTCCAGCGCCAAGCAACGCCGCATGTAAGTGTATAGCTCGTGGGGAGTGTGGCTGGAACAAACATGTTCAAAAAATAAATATATTGGTTAAGCGCGAGTCGGATTTTTGGAGTAGGATGCCTTTGTCAAACAGTAAGCACTCGATAGTCGTAAATTTTAAAAAATTAAGAAAATAACAGTTAGGTGTTTGGAGTTTATTTACTTTTAGTACAAGACAAAAATTTCTGTTGCTCATAAATAATATATAAATAAATATCTTGGGACATTAAAGACTCAGTATTATCAGTTCCATGGTAAGCTACGAGGCTTGTATTATGGATACCAGATAGTTGATACACAACACATATATACATATAACTTTAAATACAAACATATTATAAATATAAACACCCATGACTGGAGTACAGACATTCATGCACATTACACAAATGAAACCAGCGGGACTCGAACCCGCGACCGCTGGCACAGCAAGTAGGACCACTACAAACTCAGCCAAACGAGCAGGTTACAGTTTTCCTCAACTCTATCTCTGTTCTACAGCTTTTCCTTAAAATCCTGAAAAAAAAACACATACCCCTGATCATTCCCTAGTACCTGTACTGCATCCGGAACAACTTCGCAGCCTCGATGAGCTTCATCTTGGTGACGAACATCTCTGGAGACAGCATCAGCTCCGTGTGTGTGTGGATCTCCTGGACCAGCTCCTCCACGAAGAACCGTTGCTGCTCTTCGGGCTCCGGAGTCCTGGATGAGAAGGTGGTGGATAATCAGGGCAATTGATGTTCTCCTAGCCGATTCCGGCTACGACGGCCAATCTCATTGAGATTAGCCAACTGCGCAGGAGATATTATAGTGCTCAAGTGTACACGCAGACACGAGTGCACTCTCTATTCCTATCACTCTCATACTCCGGTGGGACGACCACTCGACACGACCGGTGAGAGTTAAGGCGCAGGACCGACGGCTTTACGTGCTCTCCGAGGCGCGGGGGTGAAACACCGCCAACTTCCCAACTCCGGGCTGTTACTGAGATTTACTATACAGAAAGACTCAATCACTAAACTTGGCCCGACCCGGGACTCGAACCCAGGACCTCCGGGTGTGCAGCCGTACATGCTAGCCACTACACCACCGATATAAATTATTTACTTATTTATATACCATAAAATATGTTATCTATACTGATAGTATAAAGAGAAAAATGTATTTTTGTTTGTAATGTATAAATTAAAAATCCGCTGAACTGATTTAGAAGAAACTTGATATGAAGGTAGTTTGAGACCCTGGGAAGGATATAGGATATTTTTTATCCCGGAAATCATCCCTCAAGGGGGTGAAAATGGGGATGAAAGTTTGTATAGGGAAGGATCCTAAGGACGAACCCGAGCGAGGCGAGGGTGAGTCGCTAGTCTATAATAAAATTGTAACACCGCGTATTCCAATATCGACATCGATTACATAATAATTAGAAGTTAATCCAATAAAAGCATGTTGAAAAATAAGTAAAATACATGAAAAAAGTATTATTTATGTGTATTTACCATATTCTATTTTCGATCCACGTGGCAAGACAATGGCGGACTTCGATGGGGAAATGTTCCCCATAGATCGCACGAACCTAAAAGAATACACACAGTAACTTGTAATATGAAATTAGTGGAGTTAAAGCTTTCTTAGATTTACGCGAATATTGGACATTTCTCAAAATTTTTGAAATCATTTTGTAAAATAGTGAGTAGCCACTGTCTGTAAAAAGTATCTATATAACCACTTTGAGACGTCTAAAACTTTAATCTCTCCCGTAAACATGTGCGTGTAAAGCATTCAAAACGTCGGGAACTAAAAATCAAAATAAATCCGCGAAAAAATCCTAAAACAATTTTATTTAAAATGTCAAATATTCTCGTAAAACTTAGATTATTAAGGAAGTATTTTTTTTATGACAGTCTTACCTTTTGCAGGCTCTCTTGCGGGAGCTGCTGAGCTCTTGCCCACAGCGACATATTATATCTGAAAAAAAAAACATGTTGAATAATCATTGTTTTAAAAAAGATTATAATTTAATAATAAATAAATAAATATTTACAATATTTCTTTATTCTTACCCTTTTTTTTTCTTCTAGAGCAAAATATTTGAATAATTTGTTATTCTGTAAAAGAAAAAATAATGAATTACTACATTAAATAAAATACTCATGAAAAATATTATCAATCTATATAATATAAATGAAATGCTGTTTGTTTAGTAAACGCATCATTCAAGTTTTCAAGGCTTTGAACGATTTGGCTAATTTTTAAAATGTTTTTAATAAATTTTAGAGAAAATGTGTGATTATTTAAATCGACATAACTTTTTTATTTATGAATCGATTGAAATAAAACAACAACAACAAACAATGTTAAGTGAAGCTTGCCACAATACTTTCGTGAAAACAGCACCGAATTCGGTTAATCTGTTTCCGAGATCAGCGCGCAAACGCATAGACAAACAGACAAAAATTCTAAAAACCATTGTTTTGAGTTCTATTGCGTTAATAAAGACCAATAATAGGGACAGGACAACAACTTTTAATATTTAAATAAATTAAATTGCAAGTATGAATGTAACCTAAATACCTAGCAATGTATAACGGTATAAAAATTTAAAAAATATTTAAAAGATAAAAAAATGTTTTACCAAACCAAAATGGCGTCTTACTTATAATAAAACCTTTTGACTACTAAATGTTTTGATGAATTTGATATTATTATCAATAAAAAATAATCTTTTTTATCTATTAGGTCCGTTCTCAGTACATTATCTTAGGATGTCAAAAGTATATTATAAAATACTTAGAAACCTAGATATATTGAGCACTAACCAGTAGCAAATTGATATGATTCACAGAATTAGAAAATCGATCAACTGCGACTTGGATTTTGTCACTAAAATATCTGTACTGGCAGATCTAGTTAATAAAACACTAAGGGCCTATGCACACTATGTTTATTAAACGCGCCGACGATGCCGTATCTCAAACTTAAGTCGTCTGCGCATATTCTGTGTTGTAAAAAAAATGTAGATCATTCGCACGTCAACTGCACGTTAGAAAAACGTCGTGTGTATAGGCCCTAACGCTGACTGACAGAAAACGCGCACTCTAAAACCGCATCCTTTTTTAGACCCGTTTTTAACGTCCTACTGATGGGCACGGGCCTCCCTTTTCTAAAAGGGGGATCAAGCCATAGTCCACCACGATGGCCAAGTGTGGGCGGACTGAGCATGTCTGCAAACAACTTGCTAGGTTCTCTCAGACATGCAGGTTTCCTCAAGATGTTTTATTTCATCGTATGACAAGCGGGTTATCATGTAGGGAACGTTCGCACATGAGAATATCAAGGTGCAAGGCCTGGGATTTAAACCTGCATCACTAGGTTTCTCAAGCGAGCGTGTTACCACTGGGCTACCACTGCTATTAATTAGAATTAAAAGATATTATAGATAACTAATAATAAGATTGCATCTTGAAAACTCACTTATCAAAATAAAAAATATGTTACTTTATGCAAAAAAAATTCAGTTTCATCAATTGGGTCAGAATTATTCTTAATACAAGCTAACAAGTTTTATTTTTTAATAGCGAGTTTATTAAAAATCAAACAAGCATTAATCCCTCCACGACCGTGTACACGCCGGCATGTCAGTTAACAATAGATTTCTCAGAATTTTAATTAATTTCTTAGAAATTTACCTGGAGGTGATATAAGTGCAGAATTTTGTATGTGTGTATGTTTGTTACTTTAATACTTACTCTTTCACACTTAGATTTGGATAAAATATAAAAGTCAAATAAACTATGACTTTCTTTTCTTTTTCTTAAACGTCGGGAAATGCATTTAGGCACACCCACCTGCATACATACAGGTGGTTATGTGGGACTCAACGGCAAAGCCAGTACTAACCACTAAAACACAAAAGGATTGCTTGTGCACTCAACCACGACGTCCAGACGGTAGGGCTGCCTAAACAGACCACAACAACCATGGGGTTGCTCCAACGGTCTACTCTGGTGTTAGAGAAGTACCAGGAGCAACCTGAATGCACCCACCGAAGTGGACCACCTCTCAGTACGTTTCTTGGATTCGCGCCCAGCTGGGTGCCAGACTAATAAGCATCCCCCCCATTATGACAAGGTGAACGCACATTGGAGGGGAAATTAACTATGACCTGGAGTAACATATAGCCTAATAGATTAAGAAATAACGTATTAGCAATAAAACCACATTTTATGGACACTTTGTGGTTTAAATACTTTATTTACTGAATTTATTTCATTACTGTGGTGTTCAATATAGTGTATAAATAAAAGAAATAGCATAATATAAGACAATATTATTCAAAATATAAAAACAAAGGTTTTATTTTACTGTCAGTTAAAAACAATAGGATCAACAAAGTACACACACACATTTTTTTAGTAAATTAATCCTTTTAAACTAAAAAGATTCGAACCAATTTCTCTACAAAATTCAATTCATACTTAAATTGTACCTATATTTGAGTCATTTCACATGTTTTAATTAGTATTTCTTCGTTTAAAAATATGAATAAGATTTTTTATGATTACCTATCTTTTATTTTCAGATGCTAAATGTAAAGTATTAGCAAATTTAGTTAACTTTGCTTATGACCCGACTAACTATTGCTATTTGCTACATTAAGACCAGTTTACACTAACAATAAGACATTATACACAGTGCACTCGGTGTATACATTGAGTGTACCATCACAGTGTCTTTGTCTAAACTGCCTTAAGAGATGTCAGTGTATTAGATATTTTTATTCATACACTTAAAAATATCTTATAAGATTTTTTACAGTGTTCTTGTCATTATCAATTTATACTTGGAAATACCCTTTTTTAGCAATTTTAAAATCAGTAAAATATAATTTAATATGTTTTTCTGAATTAGAATGTTAAAAATTCTTAATTCTAAAAATAGAACTTTAAAATTTTGATATAAAGTCTCTATATACTTGTGGATCTTCACACAAAATTAATACTGTGAGATTGAATGAAAATGATTTTTCTTTTAAAATAGAATTATAACAAATAAGAAATATTATAATGATCAATTTTGTTGTTTGTACAGAAATATCTTTACATTCCTTATTTAGTTTATTGAGAGCTTAAAATAAGAACTCAATCATATTTATTTATAAAGAATGTACAGAATGGCTATTGAATAAAAAAATAAGCACAATAGATACAAGACAGGCCACATAACTCATATATTATGAATAGAAAAATCAATTACTGAATGCATAAATACCAATTATAAAAACCAAGATACGTATCAAGATAAAATATGATAAAAAACTTACAATATTTATAATGGCGTCACGTATATACCCCGGGAAATAAAACCCAGGCGAGAATATAAACTATTTTACATGTATTGAACGAAGCGTGCTCAACAAAATTGACTGTAGCTGCCGATTCTGAGAATTTTGTTAACACACACAAGCAAACATGTACCGACGCAACACTGGCGGTGAATAATAATATTAGACCGTAAATATATATACACATTACTTACATATAGACGATGCAGGTTGAATCACATTATATATTTTATAATAATAGTAAATTTTTTGTTTTAAAATGATTAATTATAAGAAAAAGATAATGTCTCACAATAAAAAGCTTGTCTATGTCGACGTGAAAATAACAAGTATAGACATGCGTAGGTCCGGATTGAAATAGTTCCCGGAACTATGTCCTAGGCCGGAACGATATCGTTCCAATCCGCGATGTCAATTGAAACAGGTTCACAGTTCCATATAGTTCCACATGTGCAGGAGTGAGATGGAGCGAGAAACGAATATATTGGACCGATCACCGGAGCGACTGACTGAACTGAACGTAACCGACTCCTGCCGAACCTACCCGAGCTATAGCTATATATTAAATTTTAAGGTGCGTCCTCACAAGCGTTAATTTTTTTTAGTAATCTGTTAAGCCGCGTCCACATGCTGGGCGCTTGCCACAAGCACCGAGAATCATAAACACGTGCCAAACACCGAACACAAACTAAATACATTAAATTAAAATAAAAAAGCCTTTCATTTCTTGCGCTTACTAAAATTGCTATTAAAACAATTTAAGAAAGTAAGTATTTATTAATTATTAATAAAATCCTTTCATATTCAGTTATATTATAATAATAGTATTAGATCTAATTTTGTATTAATTATTATGTACATAAAGAATGTTTATTAATTTAAACTTTTTCCTTAATTTTTACAATACCTAATATGAATTAGAATTTATAATTAATAAAAATAATTACAATAAATAATTAAAAATTAAGATCAATATATATAATAAAATAATTCATAAGTTAAACAATCATTTACTATATTTTTATTTATTTGAAGTAGTTTTTTTAAGTTTTTATATTCCATTTTTAGTGTAGATATACGAGTATTAGGTACCTAGTACCAAAGTAAGAAGAGGTCAAACAATAAAAAAATATATTTATACGTGTCGAATTGAGAACCTTCTCCTTTTTTTCGTGGATTTAAAATGATTTCATGTTAAAAAATGTTAGGTATGTGATGTTATCTGCTGCACTGCTGTGTGGAAGCGCCATTATATCGCGTAGGTACTGTGTGTAAACTTCTGTAGTGACTAGTGCGTGTGCGAGTATTCGCAATAATTATAATGTCATCTCTTACTATGCTATTACAATTAATAATGTGCCAACTTCACTGTGCGTTAAAGTCGATAATTCATTGATTAAATCTGATTTTCGTTTTGAACTTTTAAAACATTAATAATATATTTTTAAATTATAATATTCTTTCACTTTTGACACAATATTTTTGTACTTTGTGGCGTTCGTCTAGAGTCACATTGCGCGCGAAAGCACCGTAGTTTTTTGAAGTTGGTTTAATTTTTTTTTAAACCTTTTTTATTTCGTAATTTTTAGTTTTAAGTAAAAACTGAAATAGTTTTTGTAAAAAGTAGTAATTACAAAAAATACACTTTTTTATCCATATCTTCAAAACCAATGAACCGATTTTGATGAAATTCTTACTATTCCCTAAGTTAAAATAAATGTAAGCAAATAAAAAGGCATGATCACGTCGGAATAGTAGATTCGGCGAAATGCGTGGACAAACATACATATACACAAACAAACAAACAAACAAACATACATACATACATACATACATACATACATCTATACACCTATAAAATTTTGTATATTTGCTTCGAAGCCCTAATATATCATATTATGTTAATATCTTGCAGTTCTAATAATATTATATACATACGTGTCGAATTGATAACCTCCTTTTTTTTGAAGTCGGTCAATTAAAACAATATCTCCCGCTATGCTGTCCTCGGGAACCGATGACAGTGATAACCTGTTAAAATCGGAACGATCGGATCGGATGAACTATCGGAACTAGATAGTTCCGCGAACATGTTTCGTGAACATAGTTCCTTTATGGAAAGGAACTATTCCATGTTCAATCCACTCCAGGACCTAGTTTGCGCATCTCTGAACAAGTACTTCTATTTCCTTCTCCAGTTTGACAGATAAGTGATGTCATATACGGTGTCGATATTACCCGAATATGCCTATTTTTAGTTTTCTTGTAATTTTAGTAGTCACTGCTTCCGTTTTTGCTAATTTCTATTGAATATATTTTGGAATTGTAGAATAACTAATTTATAAATTTAAAAGTGCTTCATAGTTTACTGATATTTGAAATTATTAGACTATCCAAAAACATATGGGAAAGCTAATGATGATAAAATAATGAAAATTTAGTTACTTCTAGTACGTCTAGTAGTAGTACAAAGTTAGTATAGTGATGCATCTCATTGTTTAATCTTTTTGTTACCTACTTATTTTCGAATTTAACTTTAATATATAATTTTATAAGCGTATAATTAAATTTATCAATGAATTCATGAAAAACATTATAACATTGCACTAAGTATCCTGATCGAATTATTATGTAATATTTGAAAATTATTTAATTATATATTATGTGAAAATTGAAAATATACATTTCATAATTATAACTATTAAATATTTGATATAAATATTTTTGTTGTTAATAAATATTATATTCAGAATGATTTAATATAGGGTAAAATTATAGGAGGGCAACAAAAGCATTATGTATTAGTATACCCACTAGATGTCACCTGTTGATATTATTCTGTTCCATTACACGTAATGTTTATTTTAACAAATATTTTCTGCTTTGATTATGAAGATGAAAATATTTTATTTGCCATTTGTTATAAAAATTCATCATTTTATTTTGTTTATTTTAATGTAATTAAAGATCATTCGATAGAAAATTATTGGAAAAAATTTAATCAAACCAAAAAAATGGTAAACGATAAATTTCAAAAACGCAAAATCATGTAAGACATCAGATGAATACACATTTAGTTTAATATATATATATATATATATATATATATATATATATATATATATATATAGATCTATACATATATTCATTACCTATTAGTGAAAAAAATATGAAGTTTCAACTCGATGTCATAGATTGTACAGTTGAGCCCCAGACTGTATCATTCATTTTAAAATGCACTTTAAAAAATAAATAATTAAATTAAAACAAATATTTTAAGGGATCTCCCATACAACAGACACGATCTTTTTACCATTTTTATAGATAATGGTACGGAACCCTGACGAGGTTTAAACATGATCTTGACGTGATCCTGCTTGCTGGTGTCTAAGCTTCGATCAACAGTAGTTTTGTTGATAGAAGCGCCTAAGGAAAATTTTAGCAAACAAAATAAATAAAACAATTTTTAAGCACTGTACACTTTATTATCGACCTTTGACAGCTTAAAAATTAAAAAAATAAACTGTCATGCCATTTAATTATGTACAGATTATAAATTAATTCATAGATAAATACAAAACAGTTCTACATATAATTCAATTAATACCACTACAGAAATGTTAAAAAAAGTACATGTATGTACAGACAGCCATGCTTTAATTGTATATAAATATATAATGCTATATGTAAATATACATAGTGGCTATTGCACTTATAACGTGATAACTACATCGATCACAAAAGTACTAGATACATGCAATCCCATGCAAAAGTTCTCTTAAAACTGTCACCAATTGTGTTTAGGTGATTATTCTAGTTGAAATAAATAAACAACAACGTAAATTAAACCTTAAATGCAAGGCTTAAAGTTGTTTTCACAGAAAAAATAATTAAATTAAAAGTGCGCTCAAATGTTCAAATGAGCGCTCATTCGGTGAGGACATTTTTTGTCACTGATTGTGTATCTAGTACTTTTTTGATCGATGGATAACTAACATTATTGGATATTAATTAGTTAACAAATTTTCATATTATCTAAACTTCAGTGTCGGGCTTGGCCTGGTTTAATAAACCGGTTAATTTCGGTACTGTAGTGGTTATTTATTTTATTTATCGCTCGTTCTGCGTTCATTAAACGGTTAATTAAAACTAACGGTTTAGTAAGCAGAAATAATAATGGTTATTCTTAGAGAAAGTTTCTATTTCGGTTTTGAAACCAAAATAAACTGGTTAATTCATTCATATTAGTAAGAAACGTACATGTATGCTTCTACTAAGTAATTTAAAATTAGCAAAGATAACCATAACGTTAACACACAAAAATTCATTTTAACTGGTTAATTTATATCATGGAACCTAAATTCATCAAAAACCGTTTTTAACCAGTTCAAGAATATAACTGAAATCTTAAACCGAAAAGCCTGTCGGTTTGGGGTCAACGACCAAAACCGGTTTAAAAATTGAACGTATTTCTGAGCTCTGCTCTATTGGCAATCTTAATATAAGCCATAGATAGGCACATAAAAAAATGTTATAGCCATATTTCAGACAGCTAAGACTTCTTTTTTAGTCATTATTAATTTGATTACCACTTTCAATGGAGTTTTATTAGTAATATTAAGCATTTGCAATACCTTTTAAAATAAATACTAACAACTAATTTTCCACCTTCATGGATGGAATTTTTTCTTCAATATCCAAAATGCATATCCCATAAAATACTAACAATACATTGCATATAAACACTAAAATATACAGTAGACAAATATATCGTTACAATTAACTAAATAAATAAATAATTTTGAAATATCTTTTTTTCTAAGTTGATTAAAAATAACTGTTTTTCAAAGTCATGCTAAATTAACTCATTGTTATTGCAGGACTTGAATATGTGACTCGAGATGAGGCCTATTCTTTTTATTTGTTTAGGTATAATTCAAATATTTCACTAATTGAATTTTTATACTCTCATTTTACCTAAATTAAATAATTCTTAATAAATCGAATTTTTCTCAATTCAAATTAATTTCTTAACTGCTCCATTCACTTCATCTCTTTTGTTAATGGCTTCAAAGCGTGCCAGTTGAGCACAAATTACTTCGCCAATGTCACGTAGAATGGAGAAAACACAAAGGACAATTAATTGATTTTTTATTCTGTATCTATTGACAAATCATCGACATTTTATGTCATTTGTTGTAGTAAAAAAATATAACAACAACTTGCACAAAAATGTTAATTTCCAACAACATTTTGCGAACCAAAATTTAATCCGCGAAATAATCCGAAAAGATAGTTTTATTTAATAACAATTTGCGAATTTCTTACTCAAATCAAGTCTGATAAAGTTAATTTTAACTTTACACTTTTGCCTATCAATTAAGCACTCAATACAAATTCAATTAATAAAAAAATCCTGCCATTCTAATCCAATTAATTGATAGCCATGACTCAATATAAACCCAATCAATTGAATAAATCCTGGTAGGATCCAATTAATTGGATAACTAAAGCACATGAACACTTCACTTCAGTCCCAACAACACAAAACGTTCACAATTCACTGAGCTTGAGTGTTTTCCCAATTGTTATCACTAACTATATACTCCGTCACTTCATCACTTTCCACCTGTTCTAAGAAGAGACCTGGCTGAACGGTGTCAATTTCAACTTCCAGCATCCCTTTAGTACCAATTAGTTGGACTAACTCGGCATATTTTTTCTTCTGTTCCTCAGTCATATTGGCAGGATTGTGGTATTTTAGGTGATAATTCAAGTGACTCGATTGTTTGAATCTCTTCTGACATATACCACATTGGAACGGGGCCACGTTGGTATGTGTACGCATATGCTGTTGCAAATGTACAGACTGACAGAATGATTTATTACATATAATACACCTGTAGGGTTTGACTTTTGTATGTATTCGCAGATGCTGATCGAGTCCTGATTTTTGTGTGAAGGCCTTCGGACAGAAAGTGCATGTGAAGGGTCTGTCTCCGGTATGCATCCTCATGTGTTGGTGGACTCCGCCCTGTTGGGTGAAGCGTTTCTGACAAATGTTGCATTGAAAAGGTTTCAGTTTTAGATGAGCAGTTTGGTTGTGTTCGGTCAAATCTTTTGTGTTCTCAAAACCCATACCACAGACCTGTAGAAGTAAAAATTTTGTATATTAATTAAAAAACAATATTATAAATGTGAAAGTTTAGATGTTTGGATGGATGTTTCTTAGTGAATCACGCCAGAACGGCTAAATGGATCTGAATGAAATTTGGCACAGAGATAGATTATAGTCTGGAATAGCACATAGGCTACTTTATACCCCGGGAAAATGTACGGTTCCCGTGGGATAGATTTGTTTGTGTTTTTCTAGTCTATAATATATTTTTTATAGAAGTGCCTAGTCCTCGCTTCACTCGCGTCCCTAAATGTCTTTAAAAACCCAAACTATACTCAATAAACATAGAAAATTTTGAACTTCAAAAATTAACAGCTTTTAAATATAAATAGCAAAGTGTTGTTAGTCTGTGAGTGAATGAAATTTGGGCTTTTGCCCGCCGTGTCATACTTACATTTGTATGACCGTCGGGAAACAACTTTAGAGTTGACGGGTATAACTATAACTAGCCATAACTCAAATCAAGATCAAAAAGTACTAGATACACAATCCCATGCAAAAGTTATCTTAAAACTCACCAATTGTGTTTAGGTAATTGTTCTAGTTGAAATAAATATACGACATCTTTAATTGAACCTTGATGAAATTATAAAGGTTCCATTTTGCTGTATTTGTGTACATATAAATATGTTGGAACATTAACACACAGCACCATCTAGTTCCATGGTAAGCCACGCGGCCTGTGTTATGGATACCAGATAGTTGATACACTACACATATATAACTTTAAATACATACATACTATAAACATAAACATCTACGACTGGAGTACAAACATTCGTGCTCATCACACAAATGAATGCCCCCAGCGGGACTCGAACCCGCAACCCGCTGGCACAGCAAGTAGGGTCACTACAAACTGATCCAAATGTGTCGTCAAATGACTGTGACATAGATTATAGAGGTTCCATTTTGCTGTATTGTACATATGTATTGTTTTTTTTTTAATTTAACCAACAACACAAAAAGAGGTTCACCTGACAACTGTAAGGAGCGAGCTGGTCGTTCTCCAGCAATGGCTTCTCGCACACCTGACATCTCAATGCTTTCCGCCTCCTGGTGTGTTCGTCTCTGAAATGGGTAGAGTATTCGCAGCAGGACAGGAATATCTGGTGGCATAGCCCTTCTGAGTTGTGGGGCGATGGCTGCAGACATTCGAAGGGACCACTGGAAAATATAATAATAATAATCTTTAGGTGACCCACCTATTAAATACATGAGCTCAAAAAGGGGAAGGGGGTACTTAGTCAAATCTCATTAAATCTCACGTGAAAGGAGGGGGGGGGGGTCCACCAACTCTAACCACTAAATCTTACCAAAGGGGAGCTGTTTTTCCCATAATTTGTACCCCTCCCTCCCTCTTGGTGAGATTTTGTGACCCCCTACCCTTCCCTCTCACGTGAGATTTACGCTACATTTCTTAATAATACAACTTCATGTCCTCCTAAGAGAGTTTCAAGGACCTTGTTGACAGAGACTCTCAAAAGATAATAAAATTAAGCAATTTGTGATATAATATATCCATATTATTCAAATAAAACAATTATATATGTGAAATTAAGACCTTTTCTAAATACAAAATTTGATCTGAATCGTTAGACCCGTTTCCGAGGTACACTATATAAATTTATAGAATATTTACAAGAATATTTACAAGAATTGCTCATTTAATATTATAAGATAATCTATTCAAGTAAACAAAAATAGCCCAAGGAATAGTCCGAATTAGAGTTGTCCAATATCTTTGTATGGGATGGGACATACTAGTAAGAGTATGATGTTAGGTCTCTGGTGTACAAGGAGAAAGAGAAGAAGAAGAAGGAGAAGTGTTAAATCATCTATTATATTACTTAAATAAACCATCAGGCTCAAACAGAAGTTTAAAAAAACACACTAAAACAACTCACCTAATAGCTTTCACTTCTCGCTCCTTTTTGACAACTGTTTTTATTATTTTCACAGATTTATCGTTGTCATTCTGAAATAAAGAAAGATTTAAAAAAAAATTATTTACTAAGTTAGCGGGTTTTGTTTACAGTTAATGGATTATTTTATTTGCACAGAACCCAATTTTTTTTCTATTATAATGAAACTAGCCTAAGCTACTCCTTATAACACCAGCTATCTTCCAGTGAAAGCCCCGTTAATATCAGTCCAGCCGTTTCGGAGATTAGCCGGAACACAAAGCCAGTACCAATCAGTTTTAGTGTTGTACTAACCCAACAAAACCTCCCACGTCTTACTTAATGGGGCGTCGCAGGAATGCTGCGCACTCAACCACAATGCCCCGACGGCAGGCCTGCCGAAACAGACCACAATAGTCATGGAGTTACTCCAACGGTCCGCTCTGCTATCAGAGAAGTACTAGGAGCAACCAGCACACCTCCCACCGAGGTGGGTCACTTCCCAATATCTCTCTTGGCTTGGCGCCCGGCTTTTTTGTCGAACGTTAACATGCTGAACGATATACATAATATATACCCACCGCGATAAGGTGAACGCACATCAGGAGGGACAAACCTTATTCAGCCCATAGCAGTGGAATTTTTCTAAACCCATCACCAATAAAATATTTTATAACAGCAGTTGATTTAAAAATATAAAAACATGGCAAATTTATTTACTATACCTTCAATTTATCTTTTTTCCACTTCTTCACTTCAGGTTGGCCATCTTTTATTATTATATAGCTAACATCATTCGACGCTAGACTCATAATGTTGGTCGGTTCCATAGATGATATCAGAGCTTCCGTTTTTATTTTTATCTGTTCTTGTTCTTTATCTGTGAACTTTCTTTTCTGTAAAAAAAACATTAAATTAGTTCAAAAACTATATATTACTCTATAATAACTTTTTCTTTTTACATTTGATTAGGTATAGTAAATGAAAACTACCAATCAGTTATTTTGTACTTTTTAGTGTATTTTTTAACTCTGTTATATGTTTCCATTTTTATTTTAGACATTTTTATAGTAATAGCAAAGTAAGAACAAAGTATTTTAAAAATTCAGAAGGGAAAAATGAATCATCCCCTACTGTCTACATTTAGGGGTGGGTTTTTTGTTTCAATTTTAAATGGGAACAACTTTGAGGGTATATTCTATCCAATAAAAAAAATTGAAATCGAACTACACTATAAAAAGTTATGGGTGGTCAATCATTACAAAATGTATATATGTGTTGAATTGAGAACCTCCTCTGTTTTTCATCGGTTATAAATATTTTCACTTGATAATCAATAAAAGGGTGAAATATCTCAGACATTTTAAAACAGAAAAAATAATTCTAACTACATTGAATTATAATAATATCTGTAAATCTAATAATAAAAATATATTTAAGTTTGCATAAGTTTAAACACTAACTGACCTGTTTAACATTAGGTCGGACACATAGTTCTTCCCCTGCCATATATTCATCTAAATGTTCTACTCTTGCATGGTTAAGTAAAGCTATTTCTGAGACAAAAGTTTTATTACACATTCTGCATGACACCATGTCTTCGTCTTCATCCTCACTGAGCACTTCCCTCTGCAAATAATTAAACTTTCTGTAAATTATATTGACTAAATATATTTTTTAATTGAATAAGTCAACAGCATTAACAGCATTACATAAAATAATGCAATATTTACATTATCAATTAAATGCAATTATATGTAAAAGGTATACAATAGTTCTTTTAGAAAATTCAATTTATTTAAATATATTTTTTGTAAGTAATAAAATGATCAAAATATTTTTTTTAATTTCTTTGGGTTTGGATATTAAATATTATTGAAATATACTAGTTGTAGTTACCTTAACTTTAGTAATAGGAATTACATTTACTTCTCTCACTTTTGGTGGTGGCATTTTATCTGAAAAATACATAAATATAATTAATTTTAATAGATTTCTATTTATAATCACAAAAAAGCTTTTTTAATGTTTATATAACAAATTAAAATTTGAATATGAATTTATAATTAATAAAATAACACATAAAATATTAATTGCAACTGATAATAAATTCTTTTTCAAATCATTTCAAAATAGCGGGAATTCAAAATTGACACTTTTTTTTTACCTTTAACTTTGGCGTAGGCACTAAAAATTAGATTATTGATTTTATTAATTTTATTTACGTTGTTCTGCATTTTTAATCGAAAATATAGAACTAAAAGATACCTAATAAAGAAAATATTAAAGAAAATTATCATTAAACAACACAATTTCGTGGGAATAGATTGCCGTTTGTTTTTTTAATTAAAAAAAAACTTATCGAAAAGAAAAATGCAGAACTATGGTGTTTCTGAAAAATTAAAAATGTCAAAATGACATGACATGTGCCGAAAACACTTTTTATTATTTTTTATTGTAAGCTTTTTAAATAATAACGGGAAACGATCCAATTCTCTTGTAATCAAAGTTTATAAATACAATAATCCGCCATTTCGTGAATCTTCCACAAAGATTGCTCGTTGCATACATAATATGTATAGACATTGACAGGTCAATGCTCCTTTGCTACAGAGTAAAAAGTTAGTTTTGTTTATGGTATGGTATCGTTTTTAAAATCATCATTCATCACTTTTTTATAATAGTATTTGATTTAACAACATTTGTTTTATTAATATTTAAGATATAAATAAGACAATACTGATATTATTAAAAAGTATATTCAAATATGAATAACGATTTATACATGTAAATACAGTAATACACAATGTTACATCAATACCGTTACTTAGAAATCAATTTTAATTTTGTCAATAAGTAATAGTAAAATATATAAAAAAAAGCATAATAATGAACAAGGCAACAACAATAAAAGAAGCCATTAAAAAATGGGAAGAAAAAACAGGTCAACATGCAGCTCAGGCGACGGAAGTTAGCTTAGTTTTTCAATGGCCTCCGATTGAAAAAATGGATAATACATTGTCTAGTCTTGTTAATTGCGAGTAAGTTGCTGAGTTGCATACGTACTGCATAGATAAAAATATTAAAAGAAATGTTGTAAAAGCACTGTTGATTTTTTTATTAAATGTATTTCTAGGACCAGGATACAGAGGCATAAAAAAATGAATATATCTTAAACTATCTAGCTCTATATTTGATTTAGTAAAATATAATCTCCATTCGGCAAATTTTCACTAAACATGTATTTTCATAACATCTAAATCATTTTAAATTAAGTGTCACTCTATAACTCGACAAATTAACCTATTTAAATTTAAAGCTTCATGAAATCCGATTACAATAGTCTAAAATATTTCGTAATATACACAAAAATAAGCATACAATCTCAATATACATTTCCATCAAAGAGGTCATTACCATAACTTTAAAAGTCGTAAAATTTATTATAAAAATCATGAAATTAAACGCTTATATGTGCACTAAAATGTTTGTCCATATAATTTAAGGAAACTAAGCCTTTCAACGAATACGATAGAAAAGGTAACGGGATTAAATAGTTTAAAAAAGCTACGAATTTTGTCTCTCGGGAGAAATTACATTAAATCTTTCGCTGGTATGGTAAGTTGAGTTTTGCCTCTTATATTCTCATTATAAGTAATAATTTGTTCTCTATTGCCAATGATATAATTATAAATTTATATTTTTAATATCATTGTATCTTGCAGATATATTTTACTTTTAAAATAATAAAGTTAATTATTTATGTTGCCGGTAAATTGTAAGAACCGTGAAATTATAATTTCACTAGTGAAATTATAACTACCCGGAGTTTTGTCAATCGTCTCCTTTTCTTACAATATCATGGGACAATGTTAGGTATATTATAATTTCTCTAAGCACACTCAGTGATATTGTAATCAATGAGATTTTGACAATAAGTTCATGATAAATTATCATTACCATATGCTACTAAACCTAGCCCCAAATGCATGCCAATGAGCTTTTTATGACTTTATTTTGTTCCTACAACTACGAACTCATCCTTCTACTTTTCAATTCCATTTCCAACCCTCTTTGTTTTTTTTTTATCATTCCACGGCTTACATAGCTGCAAAGCGTCTCATATGTTACGTTTGCAAAGCTGTTAGGAGTTGCTAACAATATAAATTAGTTTGTTAAAAGATTTTCCCTGCTCTTTTTTAAGGAGTCTTTGAGCGATACTTTAGAAGAATTATGGATATCCTACAATCTTGTAGAAAAATTGAAAGGCATTAATGTCCTACGTAGCTTGAAAGTATTATATATGAGCAACAATCTAGTTAAAGAGTGGAGCGAATTTAACAAATTACAGGTATATTTGAAAAGATATAATGTGTATTTCCTTATTAAACTATGAAAAGTTTTATATTAAAAAAAAACTGTTTTATTCCACTTCTTTTGAGAAAAACGTATATTTTTTATCTTTAGTTTATGTAATAGCAAAATTTATATTAAAACAAAAATATTATTCAAGGAATTACCAAATCTAGAAGATTTGTTATTCGTTGGAAATCCATTGTATGACGGCTGTGAACTAGAAGTATGGCGATCTGAAGCAGCGAGAAGACTGCCCGGCCTAAAAAAGCTGGACGGTGAAACAGTGTTGCGCGAAGACGAACCACCATTGACTGTTGCTGATATTGAAGTAATCTTCATGTTAAATTACAATACAAGTCGTTTTTCATTAATATTTTGGGAATATTTTCTTTAGGAAGAGGATTTTGTAATTTAATTTTCCTTAAAATTCATCTTAAACAATTTAAATTAACCATTTAACGAAGTCCATTGAAACTCTATACTTTAATTATAATAAATTTATTTAACTTCCAGCCAGACGGTGGCGATGCGGTGGAGACTCTTGTCAGTGCTGAAACCGATGACTAGTAAATACAAGAGAGGTGGAAACTTAATTGCTTTTCATTATATTATAGACGTTCTTTTGTAAAAATCACAATATTAGTTTAAGAATATTCTAATAGTCCAAAGTGGGTGTTTCCGAAATTAATGAAAACAGTTCACGTATAATGCAAATAGCATTCTACCCACTTTATAGTAACAGTAATAGTACCTAGTGTTAATTGTTTAGCATCTGATACTATGATCTATATTTACATTTATAGTGACTTTATTGTAGAGAATTTGCTGCATGCTAATAAAAATATCGATTTAAAACAATTTTCTTTGAATAAATAAGTTTTACCTAGGACCTGCGATTGGTAATCGATATATTTCAATAATTTCATGATTAAACTTTGTCGACTACCACACATAAAGTATCTAGTAGATGATACTTGACTAAATAGTCTTATGCCTTAGTATTTAAATAAGACTGTATAAGGATGTCTGCAAATCATATAATATTCTTGTAACATTTCAGGCTTCCATTTATACAATTAAATAGTTAAAAAACCATTAAGCCTACCTTACATTATAAAATCAGCCTTGGATCAATCATTACCTTTGATCTTGATACAAATACCGCCAGCTGCAAAGTTTTATCAAACAAACAAAAAAAAATGTTTTATGGCGAACGTGCATCGTGACAAGTCACAGCAAAATGAACAAACAATTCTATTTTTATTTATATAGTTATTAATACTATGAGATATTTCCTTTCTTTACTAAAAAAGGATTTTCAATAATAAATATCAATTAAGTTGAAGTTAGTACAATAACATAGATACCAAGATGTTTCTGCTAGACGTTCGTCTAAGCGTGTGGATTAGTAATTTGCTAATATCATTATAGGAAATTGATATTTATTATACGTTCAAATGAGGCTGACATATTTCTATTTGTGTTCAAATAGAAAGGTGGAAAGTGTGTCTAAATAAGTATTTATACTATAAAAATAATATGTCAATAGATTTAAAAATATTTTTGAAGAAATAACAAAACGCACCAAAAAGAATGAACCATAGACTATAGAGAAAGATCATATAATCAACTGTCATACTACAAATGTCAATTCGCATCCAATAAAAAAACATAAACGCTTTATTTATTATTGTTTCCATTATACAATTAGTGTAAATTACATAAATAATGGCAGTTAAATCAACAAGAGAAGTTTTGAGACCGACATTGAACTTCTACAAACCGGGTTAAATAATCAAATAATAGTTTAATCTAACAAAACTCGCGATGTTTTTAGATTTATAAACCGACAACAACAATAAAATGTTACCAGTTATGTTTAATATGGAAGCGAATTCCAATTCCACGCAAAATACGAATTTTAGTACGGTTTTCGATGAAAACGTTATTTTGAATTGTGTTAGAAATAGAAAGAAAGTTAGTGAACTTCCAAACTGTCCAGTTTGTAGTTGTACGATAAGACAGGGTGAATTGGAAACTCATTTGTCGTTAGAGGTGGAAAGATTAAATAAGTTATCTAGTGGTAGTAAAAGAAAAATAAGTATTAACAGTCCAGGCAGTTCCAATCCTATGCCAAGTTCTAGTTCTACGGTGGACCCGGAGGAGGTTGATGTTAGTGGTTGCCTCGGCAGTGATGTATACCAGGTAAATAATATACAAACAATCACAAACTTTATCACAAAAGGATTAGTTATGTAATGTATATTTTAATCTGCTGATATCTTGAGATTGTCATAATTATATTATAATTAATGTGTATTATAAAATAGAGACTCACTCTCGCTTAGCTTGGGTTTGTCCCTAGCTTGATACCCCATACAAACTTTCATCCCCATTTAGGGGTGATTTCTGGGATAAAGAGTATCAGTTCAGTACATCCAGAGATTACCCCCCTACAACAACACAAACTCACAAACTGTACCTCTTTATTAGTATAGATCTAAATAAACATATTTATTGCATACAACTACAGTACTAAAAGTAAAACTAAAAAAAAATATAACTTTTGAGATGTCCATGTGCTACATTATAAATTTTTTAGATTAATTTTTAAAAGATTAATATGATTTTAAAATATTTGATGTAATTAATCCAAATAATACTTAAATAAGTTTCTTAAATTATCTGTTTATGTTTTTTTAAATGATAATAACAGAAAACTATCAGCTGGGATATTTTTAAAGTAATGCTATGTTTAATTAGATGCACAGTAAAAAAAAATATATAATCTGTTTTATTTGTTTTGGTTTTAATGTGTTATAGTGTTTTTAGGTGCTTGTTATCACTGCTTTCTATAAAGAAATCACAAAATATGTACTCTCTTAGATTTATGCAAATATTTGTCATTTTTAATAAAACTATCATTTTTTTTCCTCTGTCTCAAAGGGTTTTTTATTGTAGTTTTTAACATAGTCAATTAAGTAGTTGTTAAATAAGAGCTGTCTTTAACAAATGACCTTTAAGACATCTAAAAGTTTAGTCTCTCCTGTGATCATGATGGCTGTAAAGGATTTGCAACATTGGGAAACAAAAGTCAAAATGAATCCACAAAAATATCTGATAAGATAGTTTTAATTAGACCTAGCATTGCCCGCGGCTCCGCCCGCATTCAGATGACCAAAAATCAAATTCTTAGGCTTTACATATAATTATACTCTTACATTGCAGTTTTTGTATTTTTTCTCAGAAATCAGATATTTTCTCGCAGTTAAAAGTATCCTATATGTTGACCCGGATAACTAGCTATCATCATACCAAATTTCATCAAAATCTGTCTAGTGGTTTTCTCATGATGCGGTAACAGACAGACAGACAAAAATTCTAAAAACTATAGATTTGGATTCAGTATCGATAATAATGTCTATTTCAATTAGATTTTCCAAAAAATATTTAATGTACAGATTCGACTTAGTTACAATTTTATAATATGTATAGAAAAAAGTATTGAAAGGAACAGATTGTAATCATACTAATATTATAAATGTAAAAATTTGTGAGGATGGATGAATGTTTGTTACTCTTTACAGTACACAAACTTTCACATTAATAATATTGGTATATGGAAGTATGGAAGTAGAAAGCCAGTTTAATGTACAGAGTATCTTTAAACTAAATCATACTATGAAATATATATTTCTAAGCTTATATAAATAATTTTTGTAGAGGGTACACACAAACCGTCTCAAACGTCTTCGCTCTCGCCGAAGAAGTCCCCCTCCCCAACAGGGTGAGTGTCCAGTGTGCAATGCAACCTTACCGGTAACTAGGCTACAGAGACATGCTTTGAGATGTCTGAAGAGGACTGGGGCGGAGGTGGATGAGGATGTGCCGGACAGCAGTTCTGAGGGCAGCATTGATGTGGAGGTAAGTGTTGAAATATCTAGGTCTTTTTAATGTTATAATATTAAATGAGCAATTCTTGTATAATATTTTATTTCGTGCGTCTCGGAAACGGCTCTAACGATTAGCATGAAATTTTGTATTTACATAGGGTTTTGTTTTTTAAGTTTATCTAATAAGGAGCAAATTATTACACATCGTTAGCCAGTAGTAGTCCAATGGGCTGTGGCTCGCTTGGGAAACCGAATGAAGTGGGTTCAAATCCCGGATCTCGCACCTCTGATATTTTCATGTGCGAATCATTTTCCAGCATGGTCATCACTTGTCTTACGGTGAAGGAAAACATCGTCAAGAAACCAGCATATCTGAGAGAACCTAGCAAGTTGTATGCAGGCATGCTCAGTCCGCCCGCACTTGGCCAGCGTGGTGGACAATGGCCTGATCCCCTCGTATTGAAGGGAGGCCCACGCCCAGCAGTGGCAGTAGGACGTTATAGTATACAATATTTCAGAACGACGAGCCGTCATCGTTCGGCGCGGAGTACCAGTGGTGCGGGCAGTGGCGCGTGCGCGCGACCGCGCTGCGCGACGCCGCCGTGCCGGGCGTGTGCGTGCGCCGCGCCTCCACTGACCACGCTTTGGTGAGGACTTATGTACTTACATACATACAAACATACATACACGCATACATATATGCAAAGAAATAAGATCTCTTTAATATGTTATTATTCTAATCTCTTTATATTAAATTTGAATTGTGGAGCTGTCTGACGGACGGATGAGTGTGCCACGAGACCGGCTTAACAAAAATTGAAAAATTTATCTTATGCCCGCTGTATAAAATGCCTGCGTGTAAACCCAGTTTTGTGATTTACCGTAGTTTCTGTACTCAAACTTCATTTTACCTCACATTAAGAAATAGGGCCGTTTGGCAACAAAGAATATTTTTTTTTTTTTTTTTTTTAATCTTTATTTGAAGGACTTGTTCACATAACAAAAAGCGAACATGTCGTCCTTGTAAATTTTACACATGGACAAATAACGAGTAAATACTTAATTATAAATAAAATTATGCGCAGAGTAAAGAATACATAATATAGAAAAGATTCTACTAGTTTAGCGGACATAGCAATATTATACTAATTTAATATTATTACAGATACAAATAACAATAATTATGTACCGTCTTGACTAGATCTAACACGTAAGCCAACCTTGGTTAATTTATACAAAGCTTTGGCATGATCTGAACAAGGATTTGCTAACATTATGTTACAGCTACCAATTTGTTTTAATTCGTGATAATTGTTAACAAACATATTTCTCCTCATGCGTTCGTTCCGAGTACATTCCACTAAAATATGATACACATCTTCGGTTTTCCCACATTTAGTGCAATTCGGTGATACGGCTTTATTCATCTTAAACGCGAAATAATTCAGTGGAATATGCCCGGAACGCACTCTTAACCCTGTCACAATAGAATTTCTGTCTAATCTACAAGACTCAAACCAAGGCAAAGAATACGGGTCAGATCTCAAGATCCTATACCAAATCCCTTTATTTACCGATGTATTTTGAAAGTGTGCGGTCCACAACTTATATACATATTTTTTAAGCAATACTACGATGTCATTAATAGAAGGTAACACGCTGAGTGGTATACCTTTTGATACTGCGTCATTCGCTAATCTATCCGCACGTTCATTACCTGCCAATCCTATATGAGACGGAATCCATTGAAATGTTACCCTCTTATTTGATGCTTCCAGCTTACATATAGCCTTCAATATCTTATATGCTATCGGAGCTCCTCGAAAAGTCGAGGTGCACCGAGCAATATGTTGGAGCGCGCTTTTGTAGTCCGTAAAGATAACAAAATTTTTGAAATTACTAATACTGCTGATATACTCCAAAGCCTCATACAAGGCAAACAACTCAACATACATAATAGAAATTATTGATTCAATTTTAAATTCGATATCAGTATGAGATTGAGGGTCGTAAATAGCAGCTCCGATACCTTTTTTGCATTTAGAACCATCTGTGTATATTTTATAAAAATTTCTATATTCAATATTAATCATTTCCAGACTATTGCTTTTTAAAACCGTAGCATCTACTAACCGTTTTGACTGTCTAATGTTATCTATAGAGCAAAATATCTTATTATCTAAATTAATATTTTGTACCCATGTGTCAAGACAAAACATTTCCAATTTTCTAGAAGATCGAAAAGGGTAACATTTCAATATTCCATGGACTGACGCTAAGACTGGTTTCTTTTTATTCGCCCAATAATTCGAATTATTGCATTGTACCGACAGCTGACCGATTACATCAATATTTCCATTATCTTGTAAAGCACGACTCTTCAACCAATACTTTCCTCCTAGGTAAATTCTACGAATGTGAAGTGGTTGAAGGGCTAGCTCACTTTCCATTACGTGTATTGGGGTACTCTTGATGAACCCCCCAATCACACGCATACACTGATTTTGAACCTTATCAAGTTTATAAAGATGGGATTTAACACTTGTATCATATATAAAGCTTGCATAGTCCATTCTACTACGTATAACCGAAATATATAATCTCCTTAAATGTTTAGGATGTAAGCCCCAGTCAGTGCCAGCTAATATTTTAAGAATATTCAAATATTTTTGAGTCCTGTCAGTAATTTCGTTTATATGCTTCCCCCATTTTAAAGACCTATCTAACCAAACCCCTAAATACTTAACACTTTCTACTAATTGAATTCGAGTTCCTTTTAAGTTGATGTTTACTTCCTGTCTATTAATCCCTTTCCGAAACAAACATATTTTAGTTTTTCTTTCAGATATCTCTAAGCCAAGACCTTCAACCAGTTCACACAATTTATTAAGAGCTAACTGCAACTGTACACATCCCTCTCCTATATACTTATATGATCCGTATAATACGAAATCATCAGCGTATTGAGAAATATGTGTGTTAACAATATCATGGCAAATATCCCTAGTAAGTACATTGAATAAGATTGGAGATAAAGGGTCTCCTTGTGCAAGTCCACGATTTGTTGATCTGGTAAGGCTACCGGAAACTGAGTAATTTATACTTAATTTTCTAGCACTCAAAAACTCCCATAAGTAATAACAGAACTTAGACCCTATCCCAAGCCTATCCTAAAGAATATTTCGAGCTGATTAATCGTTTTTCTGTACAAAATGTATGGGAAAAGTTTTTGGTAATTTGTGTCATTTCTAGTACTCAATGGTCTCATAAAGTATTTAGATCCCTACATGAAATAGGATCGATTGACATAAAAAACTTTTATGGTATTTTTGATTTTTTTTCGCTGACTGTACGTTTTTTTCAAAATCTGTGAATGCATTTCAGAATATCTCAAAAATTTATGAACTAGGAACTTTTTCCTGTAACTATAACAGTTAAGGTACTTGCCCTTACTGTCCTGTCTGAAAAATCCATCCTATATATTTTATGTGTTTGTCTCTTTTTAGTGACGCATTTCTGTTTCATCGAGTTTCTAATCACAACGATTCTAAAGAAGTTTCACTTCAAAAAATCATATACATATACATAATAATGTCCTTCCGATCGATGTCGGCCACGACGGCCATTCTTATTGGGACTAGCCATCTTAGTCCAGTCGGGCTGTCGAAAATAATAGCCCTAACGCCGAAAAAAATCTAGGCCAAAATTTTATTTCATCAGCCTTTAGGGAGTTAATGGGAGTGTAAAATTTAAAATTGCGGGCAAATTCGAGTAGTGCGTTAGCCGCCATCTTTATTTTAAGGAGGAATCGTTTTTCCTCAATATCTCGGCCATTTTCAACTTTTTTGAGAAAAATCATAAAAGTAAAGTTGTTCATTATTCAATTCTCTAAAAAAAATTTCTTGATCATTTTTCGTGCGATCGATATTTTCCGAATTTATGGCGAAAAAGGGGGGGAAATGCATTTATTGAATTATCTCGTTTGTTATTGACTTTAGGGCTTATAAATATACAAGAACAAAGTTGTGTGGAATTGTAGAACACTACGTATCTGTTATTTTTTATACTGTTTTTGTTCATTTAACCGACTTTCTGTTAAAGGTGGTAGACGGTGATGAGGACGCAGAGCTGTACGGCCCCCCGCAGTACTCACCCTCGAGGATAGCTCCTGATGTGAGTACAGCTATGCCTACTCTCTCAAATCTTGCGACGAGATTTTATTTCTAGTGACTTGTTGAGACGCTTGATTCTCCATACAAACTTTCATCCCCATTTTCACCCCCTTAAGAGATGATTGCGGGAATAAAAACTATCCTATGACCTTCCCAGTGTCTCAAACTATCTTCTTGCCAAATTTCATCTTAATCGGTTCAGTAGTTTCGGAGCTGATTCGGAATTAAATATTCAAATATAGATAAATTGTGTAATGGAATAAATTGTTGGATTTGATTTAATTTAAAGTTTACTTTCCTCTTTTAGAGCTTATATAAAAAGTAGCCTATGTGTTATTCCAGACTATTATCTATCTCTTTGCCAAATTTCATCCAGATCCATTTAGCCGTTCTGGCGTGATTGATTAACAAACATCCAAATATACATCTTAAACTTTTACATTTGTAATATTAAATGGGATTTATTTATTGTAAATTTAATTATTAAATTTTAATTAAGAAAGAAATTTAATTAGGAATTTAATAAGAAATCAAACCAAATTTGACATAATTTTTTAACTGTTTGCAGGCAGACATAGCGGTGGAAGAAGACGAGATGGACGTTCAAGAGAGCAAAGTCTCCGAGGAGCGCGAGGATGTGAAACCTAATGGCATTGTGGAAGCGAGTGCTGAAGTGAGTGTATTGTTGAAGTTTCCATATTAAAGTTGTTTTTACCTGTTTCAATCAATAGGGAATGTGAATATATATATCCATATTAATATTATAACTGCTTCGGTGGTGTAGTGGCTAACATGTACGGCTGCTCACCCGGAGGTCCTGGGTTCGAGTCCCGGGTCGGGCCAAGTTTAGTTATTGAGTCTTTCTGTATAGTAAGCCTCGGTAACAGCCCGGAGTTGGGTAGTTGGCGGTGCTTCACCCCCGTGCCTCAGAGAGCACGTAAAGCCGTCGGTCCTGCGTCTTTACTCTCACCGGTCGTGTCGAGTGGTCGTCCCACCGGAGTATGAGAGTGAGAGGAATAGAGAGTGCACTTGTGAACTATAATATCTCCTGCGCAGTTGGTTAGTCTCAATGAGATTTGCCGCCGTGGCCATAATCGGTCAGGAGAACATCATCATCATTAATATTATAAATGTGAAAGTGTGTTTGTTTGCTTACTCGCTTGCTTGCTTGCCTGCCCTTCTTTCACGTCGAAACGGAGTGACGGATTGACGTAATTTTTTCTGTGGAGATAGTTGGAGGGCTGGAGAGTGATATATGCTACTTGTTGCCACGGGAGATTATCTCACTCCCACGGGAAAACGCGTTATAATATAACCCACAACAACTCATCATACCTATGTATATATACATATATCGGGGGGCACGGCAGTGCCCCCGCCAAGTTATAATATATAGTCTATCTACTTCATACTAACTGATAATTTAAACTAAAAATATGATTTTGATACTGATGTATAGTGAAAAAAATAATAATTTAATGTTTTTTTCCAGACCCGGATACAAGCGTTAAAGGCGAAAATTAAAGATTTGGAAAGAAAGCAAAACTCATCTTTAGAGGTAAGTGTTAAATAAATATGTTGGTACATTAACACACAGCACCATCTAGTTCCATGGTATGCTACGAGGCCTGTGCTATGGATACCGGATAGTTGATACACTATACATATATAGCTTTAAATACAATATACATATTATAAATATAAACACCCATGAGTGAAATACAAACATTCGTGCTCATCACACAAATGAAAATGAATCATGAACGGGACTCGAACCCGCGACCGCTGGCACGGCAAGTACTACACTACCAACTGAGTCAAACGTGTCGTCAAATATGATTAAAAATTATAAAAATGAAATATGATAAAATATGATTTCAAAAATACAAAAATTGCATCATAATACCTTACAAAATTAGTTAAGATTAATTTTAAACATTATGATTTTAAATATCAAGCAGCACCAGTATCGGCAAGAGCACTGTTATTGTTCTATATGTATATTTTTTTTTAATTAAGATTATTAATTTTAAATTCATTTGCTATTATTCGAAACCAAAACACTAAGCAACACTATAGCTTTATTTATAAACTAGCGGCTCACACTCACTTTGCTCGGGTTCTCTATGTACATATATAATATATATAGTTTTACAATAATGTATGGAAGTCTGAACGATTTGTTGACATTTATGATTACTGCTCCGCTCCCTTGTGTAGTAAACTCTCAACTCCCACTCCCACTCTCCTCAGTAAACGGGCTATCTAATGCAAGAAGATGTTTTCAAATCGGATTAGTGGTTCCTGAGATTAGCGCGTTCAAACAAACAAATATATTTATAATATTATTATAGAATATAGATGAACAATATCAATTTAAATAACGAACTACTGTTATTTTGATCTTAAAATCTATTTGAATAAAGTATATTTTAATTTGTTATGTTTTTTTTAGGCAAAATGTCTAATCTGCTTGGGCCCGTACATGTCTCCAGCGGTGTCCATACAGTGCTGGCATGTGTATTGTGAGGTGAGAAGTTGAATGTTATATTATTGAATACTAGCAGCTTGACCACGCTTTGCTCGGGTACGTCCCTAGTTACGTTTTAATTTTTTTGAGCGGAACCCTAATTCTTTTTCTAAAATAAAAGTAGCCCAAGTTACTTCTTATAACATCAGCTATATGGTCCAGCTGTTTCGGAGATTAGCCGGAACAAACCGACAGACACTTCAATTTTATTTACATGTATAGATATATTACTAGCCGCAATTTTTTATACATGTATATATTATTTTTCCAGGTTTGCTGGCTGCAATCTCTTCGAGCTAAGAAAATTTGTCCACAGTGCAACGCTATCACAACTACAGACCATTTGAGAAGAATATACATGTAACTAGTGACTGTCCCCCGGGTTTGTTTAATTTGATATGAGAAATATATTGTTTTATAAACGTTTGCCCTTCACGTTTAGGGATTGAATTCAAGTTATATTTTGAAGTGAAACTTCTTTAGAATCGTTGTGATTTGAAACTCGTTGAAACGGAAATTCGACACGAGAAAGAGACAAACACATAAATATATGAGATTAAGCCGGCGAGAGAGTGAGATTAATTACATTGTCATGTTGTCATGGTAACTGTTATTAGTCTGACAATTGATATATAATATTATATTCTTTCCATATATGATATTCTATAAATATATGATTTTAATATGCTTTTTTTTATTATTGATTCGTTTTAATTTAGTTGCAATATTTGCCATAGAAGTTTCACTTCAACCGCGCGTAAAGGTTACACGCGTTAATTTTTTATTTTCTAAGTGCCATAGATTCTATATGGGAAGAGTCCCCTTAAATGCTATTTTTAACATATTTATTTTTAATAATTAAAATTAGCTTACTTCCCCATACAAACTTTCATCCCCCTTTCAACCCTTTAAGGGATGATTTCCGGGATAAAAAGTAATGTAATATCCTTCCCAGGATCTCAAATTATCTTCTTACCAAATTTTGCCTATTCGGTACAAACAAACAAATCTTTCCCCTTTATAATATTAGTATAGACGTGCAACAAATTATTTCATTATTTATTTATACTTAATCCCAAGAATGTGAAGGGCGAAGTTTTTGGCAAGATTTCACCGAGTGTAGAGTATATTATACTTTCGGGCACTAAAATCGATAATTATGTATTAAAAGGTTGTTTTTAATTAATGTTTGAGGTTCAAATTTTCTTTTTTGTGTAACAAGTTTTTTTTTCCATAAAAATATGCAATTATGCATTTTAAACACAAGTGTGTTTAAAATTAAAAATATGGCTCAATAAAAAACATTAACTACAAGTAAAATTGATCACAAAAGTACTAGCTAGATACACAATCCCATGCAAAAGTTCTCTTAAGACTGTCACCAATTGTGTTTAGGTAATTGTTCTAGTTGAAATAAATGTAATTCATCTGTTGTATGTCACTGTACTGTATGCTGAGCTTTATCGTTATTAATTCAGGCGTTAAGATAATATAAAAATTATTTTTAACACATAGACTGCACTATTGTGATGATGAAAATAAAAAGTCCCAAGTTCGAAATGGACGTAATACTGAGTCACTAGAGGTTTTTATTTATAATTAATTAAAACCATCGATCAAAAAAGTACTAGATACAAAATCAGCAATAAAAAATGTCCTCACCGAATGAGCGCACATTTAAACATTTGAGCGCGCTTTTAATTTTATTTTTTGTGAAAACCACTTTAAGCGTTGCACTTAAGGTTCAATTTACATTGTTGTATATTTCTTTCAACTAGAACAATTACTTAAAACGCAATTGGTGACAGCTTTAAGCGAACTTTTGCATGGGATTGTGTGTCTAGTACTTTTTTGATCGATGATTCATACAAGATTCACTAAAATCGAATCTGCGACTACTGCCTAGAACAAGGAATTGCGTTGTAATTATACTATAGGGTTTAAGTCATGTGGAATGTTATGTTGGTGTGTTTGGAATGACTGCCTTTGATGAAGTTTGTACAATAATATAGATTAAGTTGTAGAATATTTACTGTGTAAATAAAAAGTATTTTTTCTATCTAAATGCGTTTTATTTATTTAACACTAGCAGGACCTGCGGCTTCGCTTGCGCTAAAACTACACAAAAAACTCAAGGAGGTAGGTTTCATACAAACCCTGATCCCCTATATTACCCCCTTATAAGAGTAATTTCGAACAATGCTAAAACACGTATTTAATTTATTATACATTTCGCTAACTGTAATTTTTGTATAAAATCTGTGAATGCAGTTCAGAATATCTCAATAAGTTATGGATAGTCTCCTAGGAACGTTTTCCTGTAAACTATAACGGTTAAGGTACCTGCCCTTACTGTCCCGTCTCAAAAATCCACCCAAAAAATATAAAAATGCTATAGCATTTTTTTTTAATTAGAAATGGGCTCACTCTTGACCTTCATGTTAGCTCGAAGGCACAGATAAGGTCTACGACCTAGCGAGTTTGCCCAGGAGAAGCCTATTAACACGCACCTTACAAAGATTCAGGTTATACGCACTCGGAAAACAGACGCAGGCAGGGCATTCCACTTCTTGGCTGTGCGCAATTAAAAAAATCTATTCCATACTAACCGTTAAAACGTACCTTGGACGGACCCGAGCGAAGCGAGTGTGAGCCGCTAGTCTATACATACATATATAAATATGTTGGTACATTTTTAAATAAAACTATCTTATCAAAATTAACAAATTTTATTAATTGTGGGTAGGCTGTCTGTAACAACTATACCTTCAAGGCATGTAACACCTCAGTCTCTTCCGTGACCATGGATGCTGTAAAGCATTCGAAACGTCGGGAACCAAAAATCGAAATAAATCCGCGAAATAATCCGAAAAGATAGTTTTATTTAAAAATGTCAAACATTCGCGTAAATCAAAGAAAGTATTATGTTGGTACATTAACACACAGCACCATCTAGTTCCATGGTAAGTTATGCGGCCTACATCATAACAGTACTGCAGATCGTATTATCAATATAACTCCTCGACACTTATAATCGCATGGTGATTGGTATGTTATAAATATAAACCCATGACTGGTGTACAAACATTCGTGCTCATTACTCAAATGAATGCCCCCAGCGGGACTCGAACCCGCGACCTTTGGCATAGTAAGTGGGCTCACTACAAATTGAGCCAAACATGTCATCGAGTGTTATTAAAACGTTAAATATACCTAAATATTAATACTTTCTGAGTAGTACTCGAATTTTTGACATTTTTCATATTAAACCTGTTTTATGCAAACAAAAATCCTTCTTTCTTTATTTAAAAATAAAATAAAAATAATAATTAACAGCACCTGTCCTTAAAAAAAAGGAAAAAATTCTAATAAAACATCTTAAAAGAACATAAAATCATTTATTAGAACATTCACTCGACTCATAAAATATCATCCACAAATAAATACCTTAATATATAAGAACTAATACTGTAACGTCACAGACGTTCATTATGAGATTTATATACTAACATTTTCTCCTCACTTTGCGCGCGCATCACTATTCACTCGGGTCACTAGAGTGTATTATCACTTGGTTGTATGATCACTTGGGTGTATGGTTATTTGGGTTATGATTACTTGGGTGTATGGTTGCTTGAATTTTGATCACTTGATATATGATCACGTGATGTATGGTCGCTGGGATTAAGGTTCTGAGGACCATGGTCGCGCGTGCTATGGTCGCGTGGTAGACGCAGGTGGAGAGCACGCACGTGCGTGTGCAGAGAGTTGGACTGGGTGAAGCGTTTGTTGCAGATGTGGCAGCTGTAGGGCTTGACGCCGGTGTGGACCTGCACAGGGTGAGATAGGGTTATATGGGTGACACCAGTGACGATAATAATAATAGTTATTATATATATATATATATATATATATATATATATATATATATATTATTTAAAAAACCTTCTGGTTGGGAATCAAAGAACAAAATAAATCCGAGAAAAAATCCGAAAAGGCTTTTATTTTAACAAATTTATACTGTGAATTGAATGTGTGTTTGCTGTGAGTGATTGTGTGTTTACAATTTTACAATGTTAACTAATTTTAATAAAAGTATCTGTTAACGACAATCATTATGTAATATTTAATGATATAGTTATTTAAGTTTTTTTTTGATATGTTGGTACATTAACACACAGCACCATCTAGTTCTATGGTGAGCTACGAGGCCTGTATTATGGATACCAGATACTTGATACATTATATATAAACACCTATAACTGGAGTACAAACATTCGTGCTCATCACACAAATGGATGCCCCCCGGCACAGCGAGTAGGGCCACTACAAACTGAGCCAAACGTGTAGTGTTGTCTATGTGTACGTATGCCTGTGTGTGTACCCGCATGTGCCTGGTGAGCGCGGCGCGCTGCACGAAGGCGCGCGCGCAGAGCGCGCAGGCGTGCGCGCGGCGGCCGGCGTGCGCGGCGAGGTGCGCGCGCAGGCGGGCGGCGCGGGCGAAGGCGCGCGGGCACGCGGGGCACGCGTAGGGCTTCTCCCCCGTGTGCTGGCGCTGGTGGTAGCGCAGCGCCGCCGCGGACTGTAATGTTATATATTCATTTAAAACATCTAGTACATGTATAAAAAAAAACAACTTAACCATAATAACTACATTAGTAGAAAACTTTGTCGCAGTTATTAGCGTCCGCCTTACAAGCGTCGTAAATGACAAAAAACTTAATACTACACATATTAAACAAAAGTAAGCAAAACCACAAAATCAAATATCTAATTAAACAAAACAAAAAAAAGTACTACAACAAGAACGAAATATAAAAAGAAGAAAAGGAGTTGAAGATATATATTATATGTATGTTTGCGAGCGCACGCGTGTTAATATGTGTGTGTATGTGTGTTTCTATGATTATTTAGTATAGTTACTAAAAATTAATTAATTGTTACTTCGTTAAAATGAAAAATAGAAATCCGGCTCGAAGGACCAATATTTTTAAATAGCTTTTATAATATAGCTTATAACATTATACATATGTAAGCTCAAAAAAACCATCGCTTCTCAAAATAACCAACTAATATGTTATTCTATGTTGTATTGTATTCAGCCCTTTTTAACGTCCCACTGCTGGGGGTGGGCCTCCCTTCAATACTCGGGGGATAAGGCCATAGCCCACCACGCCGGCCAAGTGTGGGCGGACAGCATGTCTGCAGACAACTTGCTAGGTTCTCTCACACATGCAGGTTTCCTCGCGATCTTCTCCTTTACCGTAAGACAAGTGGTCATGTTGGAAATGATTCCGCACATGAGAAAATCACAAGTGCGTGACCCGGGATCTAAACACGCTTCACTCGGTTTCCCAAGCGAGCGCGTTACCACTGAACTACCACTGTTATATATATTAAATATATATAAATATTAAAACTATCTCACCGTACACTTCTTCCCGCATATTTCGCACACGATATTCTTATTGTACTTGAGTCCGAGGTGCATTCTTCGCACGTGACTTTGCAACTTGGGACGACTCGTGAAACTGGCTTTACACTGAAAAAATACATTAGAAACATCGATCAAGAAAGTATTAGATACACAATCTCATACAAATGTTGTCTTAAAACTGTCACCACTTTTTAGTGTTTAGGCCATTATTCTATTGAAATAAATATACAACAATGTAAATTGAACCTTAGATACAATGCCTAAAGTTGAGTTCACAAAAAAAATAAAGGCTCTCAAATGTTTAAATTTCGTTTTTTTTTCAAAATCCGGTGAGGATATTTATTATCGCTAATTGTGCATCTTATTTTTGTATGTTATATATATATAATATATATATATAATAAATTATAAAAGTAAAGCACCTGATCGCACTGCACGTGCACGGGCGGCGCGGGCGCGCTGGGCGGCCGCAGCGCGCGCGCGTGCCCGCGCGTGTGCGCGGCGCGCAGCGCGGGCGGCACCTTCGCCTGGCAGATCACACACTCCGATCTAGATACATTTGGAAAATTTGGTGGGTGTTATATGTTGCTTTTTTTTAATTTGCTTGTATTTTTTGAAGTGAAACTTCTTTAGAATCGTTGTGATTTAAAACTCGATGAAACGGAAATGCGACACGAGAAAGAGACAAACACATCAATATATGGGATTAAGCCGGCGAGAGAATGAGATAGAATACATTGCCATGTTGCCGTGGTACTCGTTGTTATTGTCTGACAAATATATAATATTACATTCTTTCCATTCAAAATTGTAACTATACCGAATCTGTATATTAAATATTTTTTGGAAAATCTTATTGAAATAGACATTATCATCGATACAGAGGCCGAATCTGTAGGTTTTAGAATTTTTGCCTGTCTGTCTGTCTGTTAACGCATCACGGGAAAACCGCTGGAGGGATTTTAATGAAATTTGTTATGGTGATAGCTGGCTATCCGGGTCAACATATAGGATACTTTTTACCGCGGGAAAATATCTCATTTCTGAGAAAAATACAAAAACTGCAATGTAAGAGTATACTAATATGTAAAACCTAAGAATTTGGTTTTTGGTCATCTGAACGCGGGCGGAGCCGCGGGCAATGCTAGTATTCTATAAATGTATGATTGTAATATGCCTAATATGCATCATTTAATTATTGACTTGTTTTAACTTAATTGCAATATTTGCCAAATAAGTTTTACTTCAACCGCGCGTAAAGGTTACATGCATCCATTTTTCTTTTTGGAAATGGGCTTACTCTTGACGTTCACCTTAGCTAGAAGGTATAGATAAGGTCTACGATAGACCGAGTTTACTCAGGAGAAGCCTGTTAACACGCACCTATTATATTATGCACACCTCTCTCGCACCACTGATAAATATTCTCATGTGCGAATAATTTCCAAACATAATCACCACTTGTCTTACGGTAAATGAAAACATTGTGAGGAAACCTGCATGTCTGAGAGAACATGCTCAGTCCGCCCGTACGTGGTCAGCGTGGTGGACTATGACCTGATCCTCCTCGTATCGAAGGGAGGCCCACTCCCAGCAGTGGGACGTTAAAAAAGGCTTAATACAAATACTATCTATCATTATAGAAAGACATAATGACAATTAGTTTATACCCCCAAAAAATATTAGTCGAGTGCCCCCTAAATTTACAGTCTGCCCCTAACTACATCGACACCCGTAACATACATGTATATACATTATACATATGTCTGTCTGTGTGTACTTGTATGTATGTTTGTTGTGTATCTGCATGTATGTCTGTCTGTCTATGTGTAATTGTATGTATGTTTGTCTGTGAGTACACGTTTGTATGTCTGTGTGTGTACGGTGCAACCGTAACATCTACAGTATTCTATTGCAATTCAGCATATCACTCGACAGGCGTCGTTCATTATTACTTTAATTCATAAAAATGAAGTTAGTTTGTGTACCGCTAGCAAGGAAGCCGCGCTTGCTCAAAGTCCATTTTAATAATAAGTGTAAGTAATTTTAACAATCTAATAGTGTATTAGTTAACAAAAACCAGTACAGCGTGTATCTGTGTATATGTATGTCTGTTTGTCAATTCGTGTGTACCTGTATATATGTGTTACCGACTTTAGATATTTTTTATCTATACTAATATTATATAGAGGTATAGTTTGTATGTTTGTGAGATTGTGAGTTTGTGTCGTTGTAGGGAGTAATCTCTGTATCTACTGAACTGATTTAGATGAAATTTAGTAAGAAGATAGTTTGAGACCCTGGGAAGGACATAGGATACTTTTTACCCCGAAATCATTCCTTAAGGGAGTTAAAATGGCGATTAAATTTTGTATTGGGAATGAAGCTAGGGACGAATCCGAGCAAAGCGAGGGTGAGTCGCTAGTATTTAATAAGGTGGAAATATGCAATATGATATATTATAGTAAATCTCGAAACTATTTATACAAATATTTTGGTATCTCAATTGATTCTTTCCGCTTACTTACTTACTTTAGGATTACTTAATTATTTTATTGAGAATATGGGTTTTATTTTGACTCGAAATTGAAGTCATAATGAAAGTCGAAAAACAAGCCATCCGTTGCTTAAATACCGAGCGAGTTAATTATAGAAATAAAAATGTCTTAAATTACAATGCCAACCTAGAACGGGAATAGAGTAAAGAGCAGTGTTGGAGAATACGTGTTGTGCAGTTTGTGACTAAAAACTTGTTATAACGGAGAAGGCTTTAACATATCATGTCTCTCTGTCTCTGTATAGTTGTCAGAGTGTGTGTGTGTGTGTGTGTGTGTGCGCGTGCGACTCACTGCGCGTCGTAGAGGCGGTGTCGGCGCGAGGTGAGCAGGTGGCGCGCGCGCGCGGCGGCGCTCCAGAACACCACGGCGCAGGCGGCGCACGCGCGCTCCGACTCCGGCTCCGTGGGGGGCTCTTGTCTCTGGTGGACGTTCAGAGATAAAGCTGATTTTGAAATTTAAATAAATAAATGTGTCGATTTACAACTGGCCGGATATTGAATATCAAAAAGGAACACAATTTATCCCAATAAAAAACTGCACGACAAAAATATTTACGAAGCAAATAATACAATATTGACTTGTATATTGAATACTTGTGTATTTAAAAAAATTTACAGAAAATACTTAAAAGATTGTACACACACCGATAAAGTTTCCACTAATTATATACAATAATATTATTTATCTTATTTGAAAAATAAAGACTTAACTGCGTTTCTGTAATAATAATAAAAGATTTATTTCATTATTAGAATTTAAATACAAAATAAATGAAGAAAAAATTTGACAACGTCAATACAAAATTTATTGTGTAATCGAAATTTATTTTAAAATATATCCAAAAATAACATTAATAATTGAATTAATAGTATAAAAAAAGTTTTAAAACACAACAAAATCGAAAGTGCATAATATTTAACACCATTCAGACAAAGAAAGACAATAGCATTCCCAAGGAGGGTTGACGTCAGGCAGGCGGCCGGTCGTAAAACTTTTGCCAAATCCTATCAGCAGTACACTGAAGATGTACTGCGCCGACCCCAAGTGATTTGGGAAATGGGCAGGAAGAAGAAGATTAGAATTTAAATACAAAAAAACATTTTAAAAATTACACTTACAATAAAACATTATCTTTGTGTTTTGCTATAATTTAACATATATGTGTGTGTGTGTACCTGTCCGTCGAAGCGGTGCGCCTTGCTGAGGTGCATGAGCAGGCCGTGCGCGCGCGCGAAGCTGTCGCCGCAGCGCGGGCAGGCGCGCGCGCCGCCGCCCGCCGCCGCGCAGCGCCGCACGTGCGACAGCAGCGACGTCGGCTTGCTGGCGCGGGTACAAACAAACAAGCAAACATTAAATAACTCGTACATAAATAGTTAGCCGTCAAGCGACGCCCGGCAGGTGTCAAACATCTACGGTAATACATATAGTAGAGGAGCCCAAGAGGGGATTTTCTGTAGTTACTCGAGCGCGGCAGATTAACATAAAAGAGGTTACCTTGCACTCTATTGAGTACTTTCACCATAATATAAGTCTTCTATATAAAGGGGCGCGTCTAAAGAAGCCGATTAAAATATTTAAAAAATGTTTTGATAAGGTAGAAATACTTGAAACCGTCAGATTAAGGTGTGGTAGGCTAGTCACATCCTGAAAAGTGTCCAATTTAATAATCTGCCGATTCGCACAAGCCTAAGAGGCAAAAATCATCATAAACTTTATAGTAGAGTCGAGTGCAAGGTAACCTCTTTTATGTTAATCTGCCGCGCTCGAGTAACTACAGAAAATCCCCTCTTGGGTTCCCCTACTAATACAAGAATGAATAAAAACTATAATCAAATGTGAACAGGCAATACAATTATAAATAAAATTTAAATAATTTTTTTTCTCCGAAGGGAGAGTAGAAAGTTCAATTAAAATAAATAAAAATTGTTAAAACTATGTCTTTTATTATAATAAAAAAATAAGGGGAGGGGGGTGTTCTTGAGTTCTTGAAAATATTTTTTTACTAACATTGCCCGCGGCTCCGCCCGCGTTCAGATGACCAAATAACCAAATTCTTAGGTTTTACATATTAGTATAATCTTACATTGCAGTTTTTGTATTTTTTCTCAGAAATGAGATATTTTCTCGCGGTAAAAAGTATCCTATATATTGACCCGGATAACCAGCTATGACCATACCAAATTTCATCAAAATCCCTCCAGTTGTTTTTCTGTGATGCGGTAACAGACAGACAGACAGACAAAAATTCTAAAAACTAAAGTTTCGGCCTCTATGTCGATAATAATATCTATTTCAATAAGATTTTCCAAAAAATATTTAATGTACAGATTCGGCTTAGTTACAATTTTATTATATGTATAGATAATCCAGGGATGGTCAACAAAAGAAAGTTTGTGAAACCGTGATGTAAAACATTCAAAGCGTCGGAAACTAAAAATCTTTTAGTTAATTTAAATAATAAAATATCAAATTCAATCTAATTCAATGTTCCAACATTGTAATTATAATAAAAAATATATACATACGTGAAAACTCGCCCACAAGGCTTACATGGGTATGTATGTCCGTTGTGCCATCGCTCGTGAGCTTTTGCTTGATGTCTGTGAATTAAAAAAAAAATCTATACTTTCAAGTCTGTTGGAAAATATTACTCATCTATTCGAAAACTACCTATAAAAATCCATACTATACCTACTTATATACCGATATTAATATTGTAAATGTGAAAGTAACTCTTGTCTATTTGTTACGTTAAACCGCTGAACCAGTTTTAATGAATTTTAGTCTAAAGATAGATGGGACCTTGGAGAAGATTGGCTACTTTGACCCTGCGACGCCCCATTAAGATGGGAGGTTCTGCTGGATTTTATGGATAGTACTGGCTTTTCTAGCCGGTGAGTACCACATAACTTGTGTTTATGCAAGTGGTATGCGTAAATAATATTTTCTAAAATGAAAAAAATATATTAAAAATAAATTAAACCGACTTAACGTAAATGAGAGCCGCCCGTTCAGTTATTTTTTACTTATTAGTTATATTTTTTTGAAGTCGGTTAAAAAGATCTTCGTTGAGCAGTGGAAGGCGGTAGGTTAATTAATTGATTGATGGTCTAGTACAGTGATTCCCAAATTTTATTTAACTGTAGGTCGAAACTAGGAACCCCTGTGTCCCACCATTTGGGAACCGCTGGTCTAGTACATCATCGATCAAAAATGTACTATACACAATCAGTAACAAAAAATGTCCTCACCGAATGAGTGCTCATTTAAACATTTGAGCGTGCTTTTAATTTAAAAAAAATATGTAAAAAAAACTTTAAGCCTTGCATTTAGGGTTTGATTCACATTGTCGCATATTTATTTCAACCAGAATAATCACTTAAACACAATTGGTGACAGTTTTAAGAGAATTTTTGCATGGGATTGTGTATCTAGTACTATTTTGATCGATGTAGTGTCATAGATTTGTGATGACAGATGCACTAACTTGGTGCGCGCCTGGTGTGCGCAGCGGTTGCAGGCGTAGCGGCGCGCGTGCGCGGCGGCCGCGTGCGCCGCCAGCCGCCGCGCGCACGCGTAGCGCAGCGCGCACACGCCGCACGCGTGCGCGCCGCTGCGCTACCGGGAATAATACATATATTATGTACGTTATATTTTATTTTGTTTAATATTTAGTTGTCTTAGTAATCAAATGTTTATTTAAATAAATTAATAAATAAAAATATGTTCGAACATTAACACACAGCACCATCTAGATCCATGGTAAGCTACGAGGCCTATGTACCGTACCGGATAGTGGATACACTACGCATATATATCTTTAAATACATACATATTACAAATTTAATCACCCATGACTGATCACACAAATGAATGCCCCCAACGGGACTCGAACCCGCGACCGCTGGCACAGCAAGTACTATTACAAACTGAGCCAAACGTGTCGTCTAAATTTCTAAATTCATGAAACCATTAAATATTACAAATTGCGAAGTTTCTTGGATTTAAAAGTGTATCGTCGTTTTAATTACTTTTTAAAAACAGTTACCTTTTTTTATTATTCCTTCTTATCTTTTTTCACCACCTGGGACTCGAACCCAGAACCTCCAGATCTGCAACTGTACAAGCTAGCCACTACACTAGCCACAGTTAGAACATGACATACAACATAATCTATATATAAACAGACAAAGACAAACAGTTCAGTACCTTCTTCTCCTCTGTTTGTCAAACGATTTTCTTTTTTTTGTTTAGGTTTTATTTAACTGATTATAAAAAAACAGAGTTTGTTTGCTTGTTTGTTTGTTTGTTTGTTTGAAAGCGCTAATCTCAGGAACTACTAATCCGATTTGAAAAATTATTTTTGTATTAGATAGCCCGTTTATTGAGGAAGGCTATATAGGATTAGTAGTTACTGAGATTAGCGCGTTCAAACAAACAAACAAACTCTGCCTCTTTATAATATTAAGTATAGATATTTAATAATCTAACCTCATCATGCTTCTCTTTATGTCTATCAAATGCCACTGGATCTATGAAACCTCGGTAACACAAATCACATTTGAACGGTGAGTTAATATAATTTTCAGACTTAGCCCGCTCCAGCATTTCCAATTTTTGTTGCTCTTCATCTAGTATTATTTCCTTTGCATCCACGCTTGTTTCTGCAATAAAAAAAATTATAGTCTTAAAAAAGATCACGCTTGATCTATTATAATCTTCTATTTCTCTTATGATTTTTTTTAAATTATAATTATAGTCTTAAATTACAAAAATAAAAAAAACCCTGACTGCTTAAAAAGCAAATTGAAAAGATGAAAACAAATTTACGAACGAACATACATATTACTATGCATGTGTATATGTCTCCGACTGCATAATACTTGGACATATATCTATTTCTTTCACTCTCTTTGCAACACTCTTTCCATCTCTTTCCTACAAAACAATACTTACGTCGACTATACTTCCTTATTTTTCCGGCTTTCTCCTTTTTAGGCAACTTCTTTTTCATACTAATATTCACTAAGGGCAAGTCATCTTCAGAATCAGATATTTGCCTCTCCTCTACATTAGACTTTATTTCACCGTCTAAATCAAATTTTACGTCGTTGTCTAAGTCATTTTTTATTTCAAAATCTAAATCAGATTTTGTATCACTGTCTAAGTGAGAAAAACAGTCTTTTATATCTTCTGATTCGACATTAACTGCTAGTGGGAGAGCTGAAAAGTTAAATAACACTTAAAATATATGTATAGTAATGAAATTTTTTTAACCCCCGACGCAAAACTAGGGGTGTTATAAGTTTGACGTCGATGTCTGTCTGTGTATTTAAGCCCTCCACGACCACGGACACGCCAGCGTTACAGTTAACAATAGATTTCTTAGAAATTTACCTGGAGGTGATAATACAGATGTGGCTATAAAGTATCACTTGCTGTGATGGCACTTGATGAGTTCACTACCGAACCCTGAAGGTCTAATGTAATTCAGGATTTGTATAGGGGTGCACTCCATCGATCAAAAAAGTACTAGATACACAATCAGCTACAAAAAATGTACTCACCGAATGAGCGCTCATTTAAACATTTGAGCGAGCTTTTAATTTAATATTTATGGTGAAAACAACTTTAAGCATTGCATTTAAGGTTCAATTTACATTATTGTATATTTATTTCAACTAGAATAAAATTTTTGCGCATCACGGAAAGACCACTGGAGGTTGCTAGTAACATAATAAAATATTCAATTACCTATATGATGAATATCTTCCAAAATTCCTTCACTTTCTTCAGTTTTAACTTGTGCATACAAATGTTCCTTTATGTTATATTCTATTGGATCTAGACTTATATTTATTGTTGAAGATTGTGCTAATTTTTTATAGCTCTGTGTAATATTTGGCTAAAAAAAACTGGTAAATAGTAGTAGTGTTGCAAAAAACTGTTTATTTTATCATGAAACAAAAAAAACATGAAAAAAACAAGTTTTTTTATCCTGAAGTATGTTTCTTTTAAGTAGTTTCCATAAAAGATTAATACTTGAGAGTTCATATTAGAATTTTCTCTTTATTTTTAAACCTACCATACTTTTTGGTTGAATAGTGTCAAGCTTACATGTGGAAATTCCGACATTGACAAGGAAAACACTAGTGTAGGTGGCACTGATACTGAAAGTGATACTGATATTGACACAGAGGAAGAATACATTTTTAATTAATTGATTATACTTAATTCGATTTGTAATTTTAGTGAAATGCACGAAATTAGAAAACATACCTAAAGAAAACATTTAATTTCCTCAAAAAAAAAAATCAGTGACACTAAGTTGTTTTTTCATGTTTTTTTTCATGTTACATCACTAGTAAATAAAGGGTAAATCTAGGAAGAAGCTAGATAGCATGAAGCACATTACCTTACATAATTTTATATGACATTCAGAATATGGAACAGAGACTTGCAATTTGAGCGACACAAAAATATACCCACTACAGCGCTCCTTCATACTGACAATAGTGTAGTTCGCTTGAAAAAAACTAATTTAGCCTCAATATAAATTACCAAAGATATAAATTAATTATATTCTCTTATATATAAAATTTCCATGTCACAATGTTTGTTACCATACTCCTCCGAAACGGCTTTACCGATTTTTACCAAATTTTATATGCGTATTCAGTAGGTCTGAGAATCGGCTACTATCTATTTTTCATACCCCTAAGTGATAAGGATAAGGGTGGTCCTCCCAGACCCCACCCCAGGGACGAACCCGAGCGGAGCAAGGGTGAGTCGCTAGTATTAATATATTATTAGACATATAAAGAAAAGAGACGTCATGTCAGATTGCAAATGGATAAAAAGCATAATATAGGAAATTGGCTTTCGGATTATTTATTGAACTGAAAAACTAAATCTATCCCAAGGGAACTGTATATTTTCTGGGCTAAAAAGTGCCATATTCCAGACTGTGATCTATCTCTGTGCTAAATTCCATCCAGATCCATTCAACCATTTTGATGTGATTAAGCAACAAAGATCTATCCATCCAAACTTTCGCATATATAATATTAATAGGATAATAACTGATCAAAAATATTCTATTTATCTATAATTATTTTTTAAGGGACATAGTATGATGATATCCACCAGGGCCGAATTAACCATGTTGGGGGCCTTTAGGCTATGCAATTCTCAGGGTCCCTTCACCTTTGTCTAACTTATTAAAATAATTTTTTTCTAACACAATGCAATTATATTCCTAATTATGCTATTATGTAGATTTCACAGAAATATTCAAACATTTAAAAAAAAAATCTCGGTGTGTGAGATTGCCTACAGTCCCTTTTGGATAATACGGCCCTGATGTCGCGCACTTAGTGTGCTGGATTGTAGCCCGATTCTCCCCGTATTGAAGGCTGTTAAAAAGGCTTGAATACATGCATAGTATCTGGATAACATGTAAGCATCATATTATTACCTTTATTTCACATTGAACAGCATCCTTTAATACTTTATCGGTAAATATTGCTTGCTCTCTCAAAATATGACACTGTTTTAGTCTTGCGTAACATATATAACAAATTTTTTGTACATTTTCTACTGAGCTTAACTGAAAATAAATATATTTATTATTAATTGGATATGTTTTCAATAGTTATTGCGAGTGTACCTTATGAGAAAGACAAGTTTAGCCAGTTAATGCTGGCTAAACTTGTATATGCATGGCTAATGCCATGTAAATTTATAAGGATGACACAGATTCTGTTATGCTATTTTCGCTACAGATTTCGCTAAGTTACTGTTTTATTATATGTATGAATTTTATTTTTTTTGAGTTAAGATTTTTTTTACATGCTATTTAATTTAAATTATACCAATAATGTACCCTATATTTAATTCCCATATATGTGAATTTTATATTACTTAGTATACCTAGATTTCTCAGAGATGAGAAATTTCCCCACACTAAAAGTATCCATAAATGTTGACCGGGACAACCAGCTATCACCATACCAAATTTCATCAAAATCTGTCCAGTATTTTTCTCGTGATGCGATTCCAGACTGACAGACAAAAATTATAATTCGACGCAGAATTTTAAATATGACGAAGACTTTAGATCACATAATTATGATTTCATTGTATGCAAATAAATATTTATATATTTTAAGCATTAAATTAACTCCAAAATATTGCATTTTAGAATATTTACTTACTGTAATATCCGTTAATTTTTCATACACCGCTTGCAAATACGTGTTTGTTATTGTACACAAACGTAAATTTTCAGACAAACATATTCTACAAATATTTCTGTTTATAATATCACTTAATGACATTATTTCTATTTTTTAGCAAGACTTTATTTTATTAAATTGTAAAAAAATATAGTTCTTAATTTTTAATTTATAAACGAAAAATATATTATAGCGACAGAATTTTTTGTTAAATATTTTAAAATATTGCCTAAATAAATACTTTTTAAAATGTTAATCGTTTCATTCAAAAAAAACAATTATTTTTGTTTTTCAAAATCAGGATACTGAAATCTGAATTATGACAAACAGCAAAAACAAATACATAATTAAGTACTAAAGTAGTCTCTTTTCAGTAATCTGTGCACAAGTATAAATGTCATTTTTGGTGTTGCCATATGTATTTTAGCATATTTTTGAATATTGTATAGTTAGTAAGGATAACTTTGAATTATTAGGGTTCCATAGTCAAAAGGCTAATATAATATAATAATATAATATAATTACATTATTATATAATTTCAACATGTAATAGAATCCGTCTGTCATAGCCATTTTATTTGAAATCCATTAATGTTGCATTGTTGACGTAGATAAACAAGTTTCCCTGACGTGGCACCATTGTCGTAATGGAGCTCATTAGCGTCCGGCAATCCAGCCTGGCGTGAAGCCAAGAAATACAGGGAGGTGGCCTACTTTGGTATGCGGTACACCATGCGGGTTGCTCCTGGTACTTCCCTGGACCCTGACAGAAGAGTGGACCGTGGAAGCAACCTCTTTGTTGTGTGGTTTACATCGGCAGACCTGTTTTCGGGGCATCGTGGTTGAGTGCACAAGCGATCCTACGATGCCCCAATAAGACAGGGGAAGTTGGGTTTTAGTGGTAGAATGATTTAATAGAAAATAAAAAAGGAAGAAAAACAATCAAGTTTTAATTTAATATCTTTTTATTAAATAGGACAAGCTCTTTCATCGTCTTATCAAAAACTAACAGTTTTTAAACAGACTTTATTAAGTGAAATGTTTAAAAAGCATCTTTTAAATGTATTGTAAGTTAAGTAAAACTCAAATGTAATTTCAAAATTAAATTTAATGAAAACTAATCTTTTAACAAAAATACATGCATTTCTAGAAACTAAATTAAAAAAAATACTTCTATCGTTTCCTTTTTTTTATTTTATAAAAATGTATAAATTAAAGTCATGTAGTATGTATGCTAATACGAGTAGTATTTAGTACATTAGTAGAGCACCGTATCTATAGGCGATTAAAATCGAAGTGTCTGTTTGTAATGTTACAATAACAACTTTTTACAAAATGCATATAAAATGCGGTACTTAAAATAAAAAAAAAACAATTTTTAAAGGTTTTGTCTATGTGTATGTCTGTTTGTTCGGGCTCATCTTCGAAACGGTTGGATTGATTTTGACGGGACTTTCACTGGCTCAGATAGTTGTTATTATAAGTAGTTACTTAGGCTACTTTTATATTAGAAAAAGAATAAGAGTTCCGCTCAAAACAATTGAAACGTACCTAGGGACACACTCGAGCGAAGCGTGGGTAACGAAGTGTCTTGTGATAAATAAGAGGTACACAAGCAGCCACTAGGGATTCTAATGTGCGCTGGGCCTATAAGAGGTACTCAACGAACAAATATATTTTTAATATCATTGTGTAAATATCTTTTATAATATTATAAGTTTGTAAATGCAAAAGAATTCAATTGAAAGAATTTGTTTTCGTATGTTTTCGTTGAATATGTGTAATAAGGTTGTAGTCGTAGTAAGTTGTATATGTACAAAGAGAACAATTGAAAGTTATTTTTTTCTCATGTTTTGCATTGACATGTTTATTTAGACCGTTTTTAAAGTAAGTTGTATATGTACAAAGAGAACAATTGAAAGTTATTTTTTTCTCATGTTTTGCATTGACATGTCGATTTAAGTTTTCTTTGTAGAAAGATGTATATGTACAAAGAGAACAGTTGAAAGTTATTTTTTTCTCATGTTTTGCATTGACATGTCGATTTAATTGTTCTTTGTAGTAAGTTGTATATGTACAAAGAGAACAATTAAAAGTAATTTTTTTCTCATGTTTTGCATTGACATGTTTATTTAAATAATCTTTCCTGTAGGCTGTATATGTACAAAGAGAACAATTGAAAGTTATTTTTTTCTCATGTTTTGCATTGACATGTTGATTTAAATAAACTTTCCTGTAGGCTGTATATGTACAAAGAGAACAGTTGAAAGTTATTTTTTTCTCATGTTTTGCATTGACATGTCGATTTAATTGTTCTTTGTAGTAAGTTGTATATGAACAAAGAGAACAGTTGAAAGTTATTTTTTTCTCATGTTTTGCATTGACATGTATATTTAGGTAGCTTTTGTGGCAAGTCGTATATTTACAATAGTTACAAGATATTTGACTGTTTTGGGTATGTTTTCTGTTTATATGTTTTTTAAGATGATGTTTCAAATTAGTTTCATATTCACAGTAACTACATCTAAAACTTTTTTCTGTGTGGTTGAGAATGTGATTGGTCAAATCAGTCGTATAATTGAAGGCTTTATCGCATATATCACAAGTTAAATACTTTATTAACGTCTTTCTACGATTTTCTTTTAAATTGCTCTCACTAGCTTTATCGCTTATGCAGTTGTTGTTTTTATTAATCTCGGCAGTATCTTGAATATGACAGTTTTTTATATTTTTCTTTTCATTTGTGTGTTCCGTTGAATCTATACATTTTATTATACCAAGCTCATTATTATAATTATTTTCAGCTTTATATAAGATGTTATTTTCGATTCGTTTTTCAAGAGAATCGTCTTTTTCATTTTGAACATATTCTTGTTTATTCCCATAATTTGCTTGTGCTGTAAAAAAATTACTTATATCCGAACAAATGCTAAGATTGTGAAATTTACTGTTTTTATCACAAGACGCATAAAAAACTTAACCAAAATACTAAAATTTAAGAAGCACAAAGCTTATCACTTGTGTTTTATAAGAGTTACATGATTCAAAAGTAGTATTTAAAATTTTAAAATGTAAAGTAAATTTTGCTTTAATTCAAAACCTTACTAACTTTGAAAAAGCCTAGTTAGCAAGTATTCAAAAGACATGTGAAGTCCGCCAACCTGCACTTGACCATCGTAGTAGACTATGGTCTGATCCCCCTTACATTGAAGGGAAGCCCACGCCTAGCAGTGGGGCGTTTAAAAAGGCTGAATGTAAGACCGTCTATGAATGGCGAAAAAGCAACCACGTAGGTATTTTTGTAAAGACTCGACTCACTAATGCTTAGCTCCCGTAAAGTCAACAAATTTTTTACAGAGAAATGTATATATAACAACATTAACTACATCTTATTAATTTAGCAGTTCTTGAGATTAGCTCACTTATACCTACAAACAGACCTTCACCGACTACTACCCTTAATTTTCTAATAGCTAAAGATAATACCCCTTCACGCGTATCCCTTAAAAAATAAAATGACTTACTTTTCTCTAAATAAAAATCATCTCTGTTGTATTTTCTCAAATCTATGCCAAGCAATTTTGCGAATTCAGATCCATAGAAGACAAGAAGTTCCGTAAAGGGTTCTATCGGCTTAATAGTCCTTTTTAGAAATAAGTTAATAATTATAATATGTGCATATTGTTTTACATTTATAATGAAACTTGCAAGCAAAAAAAAAGAAGAATTTGTGAAGAAAAACGCTCGTTTTTCACCTGTAAAAAATTTGTCCCCTATGTTGATATGCAACCAGATTCTGTTCTTGAAAATGTCGAGAGCAATTAATATATCGCATCCAATTTGAATTATTCTCTTCTGAAGCATCTATGATGTACGCTGGTTCATTATTTAAAAACACCTGTATTTAAATATTCAAGTGTTACAGGAACTCACTCAATTATTATAAAGGTACAAATATAATAATGTTTATTCGTCATTCCTATCGTATGTAGTTCCGTTTATATAGCATTTAGTTCAGTTTTGTAGTTCTTATAGGATATCTACCCCTGAATATGTGTTAACTTTGTCGTGGTAAGGGGCATTAGTAGAGGCGCGTCATCCGGCAATCCAGCCGGATGTAAAGCCAAAAGGAGCACTCGGGGAGGCGGGAGATGTTTCATGAAGGTTCCTGGTATTTCTATGATATCAGAGTGGTCTGGGAGAGTACTTTCTGGTTGTTGTGTTCTATATCACTAGTGTCGTGATAGGGCGACGCCTCAAAAACGGATTTTACTTTAAATATGAAGGCTATCTCCATTCCTAATTTAATTCAAACCTATTAAACCCCCGTCTAACTTTTAGAACATTAAGGAGTAATTAATGCACTTACACTCACTAATTAAAAAAACTGCCTTATATAATATTTAGTGTCATGCTAACAGATTCTAAGTCAATGTACGAATTCAAATGTCTTACTTGAAGAGACAGACTATTTGTTCTACCAACTTTATAATTCAATCAAAATAGAACCAGCCGAAACCGAGAAATGATTAATGCGGACAGTAAAAAATATAGTTTATGTTATTTTTTTCCATATTTTTTTTATAATTTGAAGCGAAAGAAATATATAAAATGAGCAATATGAAATATTTTAATGTACACAATTCACCTGCCAACAATATGTGGATGTTACACCAAGTGTACGTCGTCCGCGGTACGGTCCGAAGCGTACATTTGGCGGTATTGATCTAGAACTAAACACACCCAAACCAGCTCCTAAAAGAGAGCAGCACTTTGTACTAAATATTAATTAAAAATATATTTCTCTTTTAGTATACAGTGTTTTGATCTACGAGTACATATCATATTCAATGTTTCACCTAATTTATTTTTTAGTTTTAATGAATTAGAACGTAATTTTTATTGTATACATACATAAAATATAATTTAATTATTATTGTATAAAGCACCTAATGTTTACTATAAAATTTAATTATAATCATCTTTTAACATTTGATATTAATATAAACAAAAAAAAAAAATTTTTACTGAGCATTCAAACAAATAGACACACAAGGGAAAATTGTAAAATGTGCTTGGTTTTATTTTATATGTAAATTCTCCAATCATATATTCTAAATAAAAAAATCTATTTGTAACTTTGTTATTTTTCTTAAGGCGTTTGCATTAATTGGTTTCATATATAAATTAATCTCTGTGATTAGGATTTCATGTAATTACTAACCTGGTATGATTGAAAGCGCAATGTGCAGAAATGCATGTGGGATCGTTAAAGCTGCATGAGGCAAAGTTTGCGGAAGAGGCGATTTCGATACCTTTTCAATATTTTTTAAATTATTTTATGGAAAAATACATACTTTAAAACTTAAAAAATATATATATACTTTTATCAAATAAAAAATTATAACTGTTGTATAAATAAATTATTTTTTTGATTACCCTGTTACTGTTAAGTTAGTAGTACATTAAAAATGTTTTATTACCAAAAACAGTTACTAAAAATAAATAGATAAGCTACTGCAAAATAAACGAGAGAGTTAAAAGTTTTATTCAAAGTTACACTGAAATTCTTTTATTTGTTGTGTATGTGTATTCAGCCCTTTATGACGTCCCACTGCTGGGCACGGGCCTCCCTTCAATATGAGGGGATCAGGCCATAGTCCACCACGCTGGCCAAGTGCGGGTTGGCGGACTTCACATGTCTTTCGAAAACTTGCTAGGTTCTCTCAGACATGCAGGTTTCCTCACGATGTTTTCCTTCACCATAAGGCAAGTGGTAATCATGTTAGAAATGATTCGCACATGAAAATATCAGAGATGCGAGACCCGGGATTTGAACCCGCTTCACTCGGTTTCCCAAGCGAGCGCGTTACCACTGGGCTACCACTGCCTTGTGTTTGTTGTGTATATTGGCCTTTAAATTTTACAACTTATTAGATAGTCAAGAAAAATGTAAAGCGCATTAGGATTTGATGAATAATTTGAGAAGCACTCGCCCTTATATTTATTAAAAGGTAATTTATATACCTCAGTATCCGGTATAACAAGCGGTGGTCCATGAATGGCGCAATATTCAAACACGAAAATACAACATTGAGGACAAACTGTAAATAACATAATGCAGATATATACTCCAATTACTTAATATTTTAAATGTTATTTAACGTACACTATTATTATAAGTCAAAATTTGTTTGTAAAATCTAACGGCAGAAAATCTTTAGGTATACGGCGAAAAAGTACTTTGTGGATCGATTTTGTACGGATACAATTATCGAAATTCTTTCTCTACAAGTTACAACATTGGCATTGCAACGTTTTGGCGAAGTTAAAGCAATTTTAGTCTTCAATAATTTTATAAATATAACAATAAGTGTCTAATAAAAAATATTGAAGTTACAATTTTTTTTGTGATAAGAAAAATAAAAAGAATGATCATTTAACTGATTTACTTACAAATGTAATTGTCCTGCATATCTTGGTATCCGGTTATATTCATATTTTTGTAATTATAATCACAAATCAACTACAATAGAATTATAATTAATTGATCATGTCATCACGATTTTAATATTCGCGCCAAAAGAATAACAATAGACAAGAAACTTTTGTTTTTTTTTAATATATTCTAAAGCCTTTAGGTGCTTATTTATACAGCCTTTATTGATTTATTTTTAAGTTACTTTTTATTATAAGAACATTCAAAGCGAAATACTTATTATATTATCATTATTTATTTTGTGTATTAAATAAATATTACATTTTTCAATACTTCGCTTTTTTCCTTTAAATAAAATTCATACAGTTTTTCAGTATTACTGTTTTGCTCAAGTCAATAGGCAATAATTACAGAGTTATATAATTTATGTATGGAATATCAGAAAAATCATGAATAATTTCAAAGAAAATTCTTCTTTAGTTTGTTGCTTTATGTTATCTCTTTTCTATGGGGAGAGAGGCAAGAGGATTTAGAAAATTTTTAATTTTACACTGAAATGTTGTTTAAAACTTAGGAAAGTATTTATTTTTATTGATCCAACAAAATTATGATTACTTATAGTTTTTCTTATACTAACAGTCAAGAAACAAACTAAAGCAGTGATAACCCAGTCTCGCTTGCGTAACCGAGTGAAGCGGGTTCAAACCATGGTTCTCGCACCACTGATATTCTCATGTGCGAATTTTCCACCATAATTATCACTTTTCTTACGGTGAAGGAAAAGATCGTGAGGAAACCTGTATGTCTGAGAGAACTTGGCCAGTTCTCGAAAGCCATACTCAATCCGCCCGCACTTGGCCAGCGTGGTGGACTATGACCTGATAGGAGGGCGTATTGAAGGGAGGCCCGTTCCCAGTAGTGGGACTACAAAATGAACTGAATACAATGAATACTACAGTCGCCAGTCAATAAAATTGTTAAGATAGACTCGATATTTTTATGTAATAAAATAAATTGATTAGGTGATTTGAAACTTCTTTTACTTATCCTAAAAACATTTGATTTGGAGTTTAATTTCCATAATAACGTATTCCATATCAATTTTGAACACATTAAAAAAAAGAAACAATTTTAGTATAGTGTATAATATATTTTATTTAAATAAATTAACCTAATTCTAAAACACTCTTCACAAACTATTTACAATCACTAGTTCTACCGATATCTGCAAAGAACAATATTGAAACTCAAGATTGAGATTGTTTTAATAAGTATCTTCCCACATTTAAATACCAAATTATATAAATATGATAAACTAATTAATTATAGGCATTCAGCACTATCTAGATCTATGGTAAGCTACGAGGCCTGTGTTATAGATACCAATAGTTGATAAACTACACATATATAATTTTAAATACATACATATTATAAATATAAACACCCATGACTGAGTAAAATGCTGATGAAATGAATGCCCCCAGTGGGACTCGAACCCGCGACCGCTGGCACAAGTATAATAAACTGTAAAATGAGTACTATAAACTGAGCCAAATGTGTCGTCAAATATTGATACATGCCACGAGATGGCACCACAGGTTTTAACTTCAAAACCATCCGCCATGAAAATTGGTATTCTTCACAACTGACTGATATTCTACTAAAGTATAGATTTTAACACTATGTCAAATTATATACGAGCTACAATATTGTTCCTTGCAAATGTCGCATCATTAAAAAGGAACTACGAACCAAAACTTACCAAAAAATCTAAAATACATTGCATTCTTCAATTTCTCAACTTTGTCATGTTATTCATTTAAAAAAATAAATTTAAAAAATGAGATTCCATTATTATTAATAATAATAATAAAAAAAATATACACCTATCTATTGGCATATAAAAAAATAATGTAAAATTTTAAAAAACGTAGACTATAATAATTTCCAATTAGGTACTATTTTAAAGACTAAAATCTAAAAAAATGGAAGATACCTATTGAGTAATAAATCAGTACATTTAGATCACACTACAATTATAATTATTGAAAAAATATATTTTATTTTGTGTTTATATCACATGCAAAACGGCCTAACCTAAACTTTCAAAATAAACAAAAAAAAATATTATAAATTATGCATTTATGTATATTATGTATTTAAATAATTTAATATGATAATGTTTTAGACATTAACAAGATATAATAAGCTGTTAAATAAACATTTTATTATTATTTTTTGGAAGTTATACTTCTTTTGGCATGTTTGGAAAAAAATATGAGAGTAAAATTTTTACGATGATGAAGTTAGCTGCATTCCTTTTACAAACAGAGAGTTGTGACATACGGAATCAAATCTTTAGGTAATTTTTTTCTGTTACGCCAAAGAAGTATAACTTGTTACGTGCGTACATAAGTACACACATACACGTTTTTTTATACATTTTTCAAGCCAGTCGCAAATCAAAATCTCTACAAAAGAGACACATTTTTATTTATCTTAAACTAAAAATCTATAACACAATATTGATACGAAACATCTATAGGAGTGCCTTGGCAGTAAAACCGACTCGTGTTATTACGGCAAACGGCATAACGGATATAGACTGTGAGTGCGCTCGCGTATCTATGCACGCAAAATTGTAAAACTGTATCTATTAAAATACTTACATGTTTTTCTTTATTTTAATCCATATTTCGTTATCTATACATATAATAAAATTCTGAGTCGAATTTGTTATATGTTACATTAAATATTTATTGGAAAATCTTGTTGAAATAGTCATTATTATCGATACAGAGACTGAATCGATAGTTTTAAAAATTTTGTCTTTGTGTCTGGAAACGCGTCACGGGAAAATCACTAAACAGATTTTGATGAATTTTGATATGATGATAGCTGGTTATCCGGGTCAACATACAGGATACTTTTTACTGCGGGAAAATATCTCATCTCTGAAATACTAAACGTCAAACCGTAACTAGGGATGTACCTGAGCGGAGTGAGAGTTAGTCGCTAGTAGGTTTATTAATTATGAATTCTATAATTAACATAGATGTTTCACATCGGTCTTTCTATGACAGATAACTCTTATTTATTTGTGCTTACTCTATTATTTAATATTTTTAAGTTAGGCCACTTTTGCACTATCACTTTTTTATATATAAATAGCTACACATTCACACAATTATGAGATCTCTTGCTAACCGACTCCAAATAAAGAGGGTGTCGGTATATCTATTTTTTAGACCATTAAAATGATATTTTATTTACAAGTTTAAAAATTTTTACCCATTTCCAATGCAGAGTTGAAAAATGATGTTTTAGGTTATTTTGAAGTTAATTTCATTTTTGTGTTTAATAATAATAATTTCATTATTAGTATAGTTTAAGGTAACTTTGGAATGATATTTAATATTAAACTTGTCTTCGGCTAATGAGTAAAAGTGTCATAAGCCAAAACAATGACTTTTTACATATGATTGTCAAAAATCAATTTTTATTAACGGTATTTGATATGGTATTTTATAGTGCCTTTAGTCTTCCTCAATAAATGGGCTATCTAATACGAAAAGAATTTTTCAAATCAGATTGGTAGTTTCTAAGATTAGCGCGTTCAAACAAACAAACTAACTCTGCCTCTTTATAATATTAGTATAGATTTATGTCTGAATAATGAATGTGGGATTAAAATAGGCAAACGTGAGAGTGAAATGAGATTCTGAAGAATATTACAAGTCCTCGGACAAACGTTTTTCGCTACATTTGGTCTAATTTGACTTATAACACGAGATTATATGAGATTTCTGAGTTAGGATATAAAACGCCACATATATTTATAGCTTATAATCTTCCATTCTGAATTTGAATCTCTATTTGTCAGGACTGTTTTGCAAAATTATTTGCAATATGTGGGTAGAAGCTTCTCTCGTATCAAATGCTTCAAACTGGACCCGAACCTAGTGTAAGAATAATTAAAAATTACACACTCATATAAAATAGGCAAAAATTGAGAATGTGTTTGTTTATTAGTTATATATTAAGTTGGAAATAAGAAGGAGACAAAAAAAGGAAAGGGGGAGATGTTGAGAAGAGATTTACAAGAGTTAGATGTGTCGTGGGAAAGTATAGTGAAGTGTGTGTGTGTGTGTGTGTCTACGTGTATGTATGTACGTGTGCGTGTATGTATGCTCAACAATCTGCATGCCTGTGTGTTTGTGTGTATGTGTGTGAGTGATCAGTCCTCAAGGCCGTGTGAATTTCTATATTTACGTCTGTATATTACCTTCTCTCTCTCTCTACGTGTGTATGTATGTATGTATATCTGTATGTCTATCTGAATATCTGGGAGTGTGTGTGTGTGTATACCTAGGCTCAGTCATCAATTCCGTAATTAATTGCATGTCTATCTGTCTATATCTGTCAGTGTGCGTGCACATACCCGGCTCAGTCCTCGAGGCCGTGCGGCCAGGCGTCGTGGCGCGCGCGCGCACGCTTGGGCCAGGGCTTCTTGAGGTGCACGTGCTCGACGTGCGCGCGCTGCTCGCCCGACGTCGTGAAGCTCTTGCCGCAAGTGTCGCACTTGTACGGCTTCAGACCGGTGTGGATCTGATGTGTTTTTATATGGAAATCACTACATAGTATAAAACAAAGTCGCTTTCCACTGTCTGTATGTCCCTATGTATGATTAGATCTATAAAACTACGCAACGGATTTTGATGCGGTTTTTTTTAATAGATAGTCATTCAAGAGGAAGGTTTATATGTATAATACATGCATATTATAGTACAGAATAACCGAGAAATTCAATTTTTTCTATTTAATAGTAACCGTTAAAACGTACCTAGGGACGAACCCGAGTGAAGCGAGGGTGAGTCGCTAGTAAAGTAATAACAATAAAGACAAATAAAATTGAAGTGTCTGTGTATAATGTCAAAATAACAGCTTTTTACTAAATACATATGAAATTATATATGTTACTAGGGACTCACCCTCGCCTCGCTCGGGTTCGTCCCTACTAACGTTAAGGTTTAGTATAGATTTCTCAGAGATGAGATATTTTCCCGTAGCAAAAAGTATCCTATATGTTGACCCGGATAACCAGCTATCATCATACTAAATTTCATCAAAACCTATCCCGTGGTTTTTCCGTGATGCGGGGACAGACCGACAGGCAAAAATTCTAAAAACTATAGATTCAACCTATGTTTCGATAACAAAGTCTATTTCAATAAGATTTTCCAAAAAATATTAAATGTACAGATTCGGCTTAGTTACAATTTTATTATATGTATAGACTTATAAGAAAAACACAATTTTTAATTTTTTGTCTGTTTGTCTGTTTGTTCCAACTAATCTCCGAAACGACTGGACTGATTTGGACGGGACTTTCACTGGCAGATGATGTTTTAAAGAGTAACTGAGCCACTTTTATTTTAGAAAAAGAATTAGGGTTCTGCTCAAAAAATCAAAACGTATAGGGACGAATGAGTCGTTAGTAAAGTAATAATAAATAAATAAATATAAATAAATATGTTGGAACAGTAACACACAACACCATCTAGTTCCATGGTAAGCTGCGAGGCTTGTGTTATGGATATAGTTGGTACACTACACATATATAGCTTTAAATACATACATATTATAAATATAAACACCCATGGCTGAAGTACAAACATTCATGCTCATCACACAAACGACCCAGCGGGACTCGAACCCGCGACCGTTGGCACAGAAAGTAGGGTCACTACAAACTGAGCCAAACGTGTCCTCAAATAATAAAGTAATAATGTGATTAGTATATGAATGTGTGAATTTTACACTGACATAGGAAGTATATTATTAACTAGCGATTCACCCTCGCTTCGCTCGGGTTCGTTCCAAGGTTGATTCCCCATACAAATTTTCATTTCCATTTTCACCCCCTTAAGGAATGATTTCCGGGATAAAAAATATCCTATGTCCTTTCCAGGGTCCCAAACTTTCTTCTTACCAAATTTCATCGAAATCGGTTCAGTCGTTTTTGATATTATTCGTTACAAACATACAAAATTACAAACCTTTCCTCTTTATAATATTAGTGTAGATTTCTTGTATATTTCTAATGGTATGTGATGAATGCTACCAACTGATGTAGACTTTTATTAATGGCAAAGTTACTGATAAGTATTGGTAGAAGGAAGACCTCTCGACTCTGTAAAATTCTACAATGGAACTGGATGAAGAGGGGTGAAAAGGCAGTAGTAGCAAGGTTCAAATCCCGGGTCTCGTATATATTCTCGCGTGTGAATTTTCAAAATGATTACCACTTGTCTTAAGGCGATGGAAAACATCGTGAGGAAACCTGCATGTCTGAGAGAATCTAGCAAGTCATCGAAAGACATGTGAAATCCCAAAATACATACAAAAAAATCCAAAAACACAATTTTCTTTCAAAGTTCCAAACTCAATTATATTTTTATTAAGATATAACAATGTAAACATCGATCAAAAAATGTACTAGATACACAATCAGCGACAAAAAATGTCCTCACCGAATGAGCGCACATTTGAACATTTGAGCGCGCTTTTAATTCATTTTTTTTTTTGAAAACAACTTTAAGAATTGCATTTAAGGTGCAATAAACATTGTAGTATATTTATTTCAACTAGAACATTTACCTAAATACAATTGGTGACAGTTTTAAGAAAACTTTTTTGCTCGATGGATGTAACCTAAAACATTACATACCCTATGGGGAAAACCATCTCAAAGACCACCATAACTTAAATAAAAACTAAAAAAAAAAAATAGAAACCGATTCGATTTCTATTATTTTTTTTGAAGTTTTTATTTTTCCATTTTTAGTGTAGACAGTTATAAAAAATATATTTATTGTTGATTTTTTAAAAACTCGACCGATTTCGATAAAATTTACATGGGACCACCTGGGAAATATACCCTTTGATACAAAAAAAAATTCCAAATCGGTTCAGGCGTCTTCGAGTAATCGGTGAACATACATAAAAAAAAGATTCCGACGAATTGAGAACCTCCTCCCTTTTTTGGGAAGTCGGTTAAAAATACTCACAAACATATGCCTTCTTCGGTTATTGAAGAAAGCAAAATGCTTTCCACATATCGGACACTCGTACGTCGGCCGCGACGCGCTGTGGACCCTCATGTGGAATACCAGGTTTGTTTTCTGGGTGAAGCTCTTCTCACAACGGTCGCATTTGAACCGCTTCTCTCCAGTGTGGACCCACATATGGTCCTTCAGTAGGGCCATGCTCTGAAAAGAAAATTGGTAATAGATAGATATCCTTACTAATATTATAAATGGGAAAGTATTACACTTTCTTAGATTTACGCGAATATTTGACATTTTGACTGTCTCTCCTGTGACCATGATTGCTGTAAAGCATTCGAAACGTCGGAAACCAAAAATCAAAATAAATCCGCGAAATAATCCGAAAAGATAGTTTTATTTAAAATGGAAAAGTGTGTTTGTCTGTCTTTCTTTCACGCCAAAACAGAGTGACGGATTAGCGTGATTGTTTGTGTGGAGATAGTTGGAGGGCTCGAGAGTAACATAGGCTACTTTTTACCGCGGGAGATTATCTCATTCCCACGGGAAAATACGTCATAATACAACTCAAAATATTTATGATCAGAATTACTTGAAACTCAGTATTAATGCTTCAATACAATTAAATAAATGTGTTTCAGTATTTTTCGAAATTCATCCCATAAGGGGGTAAAATAGGGGATAAAAGTTTGTATGAAACCTACCTTTTTTGAGTCTTTGTTGTAGTTTTAGCGCGGAACGAAGTGCGGGTTCTGCTAGTATAATATTATAGTTTGTTATAGACTATTTTTTTTAAAGTGAAACTTGTATAGGCAGGTTTGTTTTAATGGAAAGCAAATTCATGTGAGTCGTCACCGACATGGTCACGTGACGTGCGAATCATTTCCAACATGATCACCACTTGTTTTACGGTCAAAGAAAACATCAAAACCTGCAAGTCTAAGAGAACCTAGCAAGTTTACGAGACATGCTCAGTCCACACCTGGCCAGCGTGGTGGACAGGCCTGATCCCTTGCATTAAAGCTAGGGCCACGCACAACAGCGGGACGGTAACAAGCCTATACCTGAAAGATCCGCCCGCACTGCTCGCACATACAGGGCGTCTTCATGGCGGGGTACTTGGTTCGGTTCTTGTCGGGGTGAGCGCGGCGGAAGTGCTGCGCGTACAGACGGAGGTCTCGCAGTTGGATGCCACACTGGGAAGTTAAAATATTACATTATAATAAATAATATCATAATTACATATAATAAAATTCTGAGGCGAATTTGTACTCGTACATTGAATATTCTATTGAAATAGTCATTATTATCGATACAGAGGCCGAATCTATAGTTTTTAGGATTTTTGTCTATCTGTCTGTTTGTGACCGCATCACGAGAAAACCACTGGACAGATTGTGATGAAATCTGGTATGATGATAGCTGGTTATCCGGGTCAACATATAAGATACTTTTTACAGCGGGAACATATCTCATCTCTGAGAAATCTATACTAAACTTTAAAACGTAAGTAGGGACGAAATCTAACTAACGGAGAGAGGGTGAGTCGTTAGTTAATAATAAGTACAAAAATCACTTAAACAATTAATTATTGAAACATTTAATACCCCTAAACTAGCTAGGCCCTACCGCACTTCTAAAACACGCTAAAAAATCTATCTTGGGGCTAGCAAAAGTGAGTAATTCGTAATAATTAAGCAAAGACAGAGTATAAGAGTTTGTATCTGTTTGTAACAGTATATGTCACAGATAAAGTTTCATTCGTCTCTACTCCCCCTCCCCTCCACTCCCGCAGCCCCCACCTGCTCGCAGGAGACGGCGCCGGGCGCGTCGCCGGCGGCGGGCGCGCGCGCGTGCACGACGGGCCGGCGCTCGATCTTCCTCATTATACGCCCGTTCCGTTCCGTGTTCATACTCTGCGAGTCGTTCCTTATGCGGTTCCTGAGTACAGATAATAAAATACTATAGAGATGTGTATGGGTCTCTATATACAGGCCTTTTGGGACTGTACCAGGGCCCCCAAGATATAGGGGGCCCCATGTTGAAAAAAATGGATAATATTGAGAATTTATAAAATAACTAGGTCGATTCCCCATACAAACTTTCATCACCAATTTCAAACCCTTAAGGGATGAATTCCGGAGTAAAAAATGTCCTAGAAAATGTGTAAAAAATCCTATGTCCTTCCCAGCGTCTCAAACTATCTTCTTACCAGAATTTATCTAAATCGGTCCAGTAGTTTTTGAGTTTATTCGTTACAAAAATACAAAAATATAAATCTTTCCCCTTTTATAATAGTAGTGTAAAAAAAATTAAGGCCATATAAGGTAGGGCTAAGAACTCTGAGATCAATTAATAATCAAACAATAACGTTACTTAATCTCATCTAGTACCATCTATCATTATAGATTTTTATAAAGAGACAATGACAATTTAGGCCCCTAAGAAGTGTTAGCTGAGGGCCCCCCAAATTCAAGATCCGCCCCTGGTGTAACTAGCAGCCATTGAAGAGAACTATCCACCTACTACATCATCAGATCGGTGAGATGGTACCAAATTATTATATTTACATGTAAATTTCACATGCAGCGTTTCAAAAAGATAGAAGAACTATAAGTTAAAGTTGAATTTCAAGTTTTATTTACGTATAGTTAATTCCGAATGAGGCTAATGATGATGATGATGACGATACTCGCGATCCAAACTAATCTAACGAATAATTCATTAAAATCGGTTAAGCCGATTAATAAGTAACAGGGAACATAAGGTTGGACATACATACATACATACAGGTGAAACACATAACCCTCCTTTACATTTCGCGAATCTTTACTAATGACGAATTGCTTAGTAAAAGGATACATGTACGTTTCTGAAATTATCCGATTAAAGAACTAGCGATGAATTAATCGTTAAACTACCGACAATAACCGTTTTTTTTAACCGGTTCCGAGCACTGACTTCATCGTAGTCGGGTAAAAAGCAGAATTAAACCTCTTTACACTCACGGATCATTGTCACTGCTATGCCTTGAAGATAGCTTCAAATGTCTGGAATGGGCTTCTTCTGATATAAACTTAACTTCGCAAACTTCACAATATGGTCCTTCTAAAGTCACCTGAAATATCACACTTCTTCTTTAAATAGTATAAAATGATGTCGTTTCCGCTGTGTTTTCGCTTAGATCTTTTAAACTACTCAACGGATTTTAATGCAGTTTTCAGCAATAGATAAAGAGTGATTCAAGAGGAAGGTTTATATGTATATTATAGTCTAAGAAGGTTTATATGTATATACATGCATATTATAGTACAGAAAAGCCGAGAAATTCAAAGATTTATATTTCATACTATCCATTAAAACGGTAAGAAATTCTGTAAGTAAAGGAAAACTAAGCAAACAAGTTAATGTGGTTTGTAGTGCAGCTTCACAGATGGCACTTTTATTTTTGTCATTAATTTCTGATTCATCATTAATATTATAATACGCTAATCATCGCCATCATTGAACTGTGTTATTCTTTCTGTTTTAACTATTTCATTTTGATTAATATGTAAATCATTATCATTAACTTCATAAACTTTTAAACAGAGTGTTAATTTTAATTAATTATGAGCTCTGTTTATCAAAATACACATAAAGTCAAACAGACAGAATATATGATTTTTTTTTAGCCGTGCAATGACCTCATTTCATTCAGCCTAAAACATGAGCATAAATAATATATAGAACTTACACTCTTATCCGCCAATCTATGTTTTTTCTTCTTATGCACATCAATCCCCTTTTTACTCACAAACGTGTAACCACAAAGCTCGCACACAAAATCTGACACGTGCTTTATCCTTATATGACCCATATATGTAGTTAATTTGCTAAAAAAATATATAATTTAAATGGAATATCTACAACTAAATAACAAATAAGACGTAGAAATAGACCACACCATTAGATTTAAACAAAATTAAAAAAAAAGTTGAAGGATTTATTATTAAAAAAATATACATGTATCCCATGTATTCATTCTCAAATCAAATGAAATGTATTTATTATCTGTGGTACCAAGATAATTGTCGACATACTGTATAATTTTTTCTACCTTCTAATAAAAAAAGTCAAGTTTGTGAACACTTAACGAGTTTTATTATCTAACATAAAATATAGCATCTAATCTAAAATAGACGATTCTTTAAATTGACATACCTTTTTTATTTCTGAACCGATTGAAATAAAACAAATACAAATTCAGCCTCCCAACTATCTCCACACAAAAAATCACGCCAATCCGTAACTCTGTTACGACGTGAAAGAAGGACAAACAAACATACTTTCACATCTATCATATTAGTATGGAAAGAAAACAATATTTCGTTATTTTATTTTTGTTTTTCTGCAAAAAATCCGCCATGTTGAGTCAACTCATGTAACGTCGGCCACAATCCCCAAATTCCGTAAATCCCGGGGACCAACACACAAACACAACAAAACTCAGTACATACTTACTCAAACTCACTGGGACAGTGCGGACATTGGTATTTAGTTCCTGCGTGCCATTTCTCATGTTCTCGCGCGACACCTCTGAAAAATCGTATGATTTTTAAAAATAACTATTTCTTTCGAGCGGAAGCCTAATTTATTTTTAAAAATAAAAGTAGCCTAAGTTACTTCTTAAAACATCAGAACAAACAGACAGACAAAAATATTAATAATTGTGTTTTTTTTATAAGTACCGTATATACTTTTATATGCATTTAGTAAAAAGCTGTTATTTTGACATTACAAACAGACACATCACTTTATTTATCTGTATAGATTCATTTATTTCATTAATCTCCAATTTAGGTTAGATTTTTTTATTAAATTTACACCATTATTATATATTTAATTAAATCTCGTATCATACATTTAGAAATCAAAAAAACCGTAGCGTTATTTTTTATACATACCTATTTCTAGTGACAAACGGACAGCCTTTACAACTGAACTTCTCCGTGTGTTGTGCTGTGAGATGTTTTCGTAAAGCGCGAGCCGTTTTCAATCGAGTCTTGCATATAAAGCATTCATAAGCACCGCTTTGCTGCGAGAAATAGTATACATACTTTATAAATATCAAATATAATACCATTTAAAAAATATATAATGTAAAAAAATCAAATCTCATAATTAAAAAAATATGTTTGTTTATCATATTTATATTTACCTGTTAAATTATATAAATACATATATCAATAAAATAGTGTTCAGTTATGGCATAATGACATAAATGTTTTTTTTATGATTTCATCATTAAAAATACAAAAAATCAATGTCATAATTAACTTTTAATTCATTAAAATTACTTCTAATGCATTATAAATTCTTCGCCAATTCATTAGTAAATTATTTCAAAAATCTTAAAATGCATTTAGCAACGAAGATGATGAATGATTAAGAGGACACTTCTTTTGTATATGAAATTTTAAAATAATGACAAACAAAAAAACAAAAACATCCAATTATCATTACCATCATTGTTAAGCCAATTAACGATTATTTGAAATTACAAAAATAAAAAAAAATAAACATTAATTAAAGTTCCCATTCATAAAAACAAATACATCAATTATTATCACCATAATCTTTCAACGAATTAATGATACAAATAATCATTACAGAATTTACCAAAAAAAAACTCTACTTTCTCACAAAAATAAAAATAAAAAAAGAAACCATCAAAAACAAACCCAATACCACCTACCTCGCTATGCCTCACGACATGAGCATCATATCTGTCTCGTATAAGAAACCCTCTATAGCATAATGTACACTTGTATGGTGCGTTTTTGTACGACGAAGTGTCCTGCCTTCTCTCCACTTCTGCTATCTGCTCTTCATACGTCAATGTGGTTATCGTGAAGAGAGATTCGTCTAAGCCGTCTGTTAATTTTCGTCTTTTTACGTCGGATCTTTTGTACCTATTTTTTTAATGTTAATAGGTATTATTGCCATAGCCATTTTTTTAAAGTAACGATTATATGAATTAATATTATATTATAGTAAGAGTATATGAATTAATATTTCGTTTCACTCGGGTACGTCCTTTTATACACCCTATGTGCCAAACGATATCGTATTTGTTATTCCAGATTACAGTCTGATCTGACTGTGCGTACGTTTTGACGTGAAGGAGAAACAAACATACAGACATACAATTTTTAGCATATATATAGTAGCAGGAATAAGTAACCCGACAAACTGTCCAAATTTCAATTAATTTGTTTGGTCGTCTTTCAGTTTATACAAAAATCCTAAAAAAGCACTTTCAATTTTACCTAAATTACCTAATTTTCCCTGCAAATATATAAATGAAGTGTTTTTCAATACAAAAAACCCATACTTATCCATAGTCGTTGTAGGATTGTCATCATCTTCTGTCTTCTGCTTAACCTTCACTTCTTTCACCTTCTTTTCTATTTTCAACTTTTTCTTTTTTACTTTAGGCTTTTTCTTGCAAACTTCACTTAATGCTCTATCATCATCACTATCGAATATCGCCGGATATTCTTCAAAGAATATCTCATTATTGACTTCATGTTTAATTTCCACGTCAATATGTTTGTAATCATTAATTTCTGATTCATCATTAATTTCTGGCACAGTATCATTAATATCGCAATACGCTATATCATCGCCATCGTTGAACTCGGTTATTCTTTCTGTTTTAATTATTTCATTTTCATTAATATGTAAATCATTATCATTAACTTCATAAACTTTTAAACCAAGTGTTGATTTTAATTGATTGTGAGCTCTGCTTATTGATTTTACATCTCTTAATGTTACCTGATAATAAAAAAAATAGTATAGTTACAAAAAATAATAATAAGCTACTTTAAAATGCTGTATCTTCATAATTATTTAAGATATCTTAAAAAAAGATACCATTTACAAAAAAAAACTTGTCCAAAACGAGTCACAGCTTATAACATAAATATAATACATAAATATGTTGGTATATTAACACACAGTACCATCTAGTTTCATGGTAAGCTACGAGGCTTGTGTTACGGATACCAGATAGTTGATACACTACATACATATTAAAAATATAAACACCCATGACTGGAGTACAAACATTCATGCTCATCACACAAATGGATGCCCCCAGCGTGACTCGAGCCCGCGACCGCTGGCACAGCAAAGTCGCTACAAACTGAGCCAAACTTCTCGTTAAATTAAGTTTTAATGAATAAAAAATTTTTACTCACATATCTATCCATGTCCAGTTTATTTAAAAGCAATCCTTGAGTCTTTAACGCTGTCTCCCTAAAACGGTTTGCCGATGACAATCTGGCAACACACTCCCAACACAGCATTTGGGGTAACCTATCCTCTACATTTATCTAAAAAGAAGTAAAATAAAAAAAAAAATATATCACACAAAGTCATAATTATTATAAACTTAAAAGAAACTAAGGAAGTTCTCAAAAGATATTTTTTATTACAGGCGTATTTTTAATGTATGTATGTACATAACTACATAGCTTGCTTCAACATACAAACTTTCATCCCCATTTTCAACCGCTCAAGGGATGATTTCCGGGATAAAAACTATCCTATGTCCTTTCCAGGGTCTCAAATTATTATTTTTTTGCCAATTTCATTTAAATCGGTTCAGCAGTTTCGGAGCTTATTCGGTACAAACAAAGAAACAAAAAATGTTTCCTCTTTATAATATTAGTAAAGATAAATTTTGATGTCTTTTAAATTTAATCCTACCAAAGTGCTAATAAAGGACTTGGATGTTTATATGAAACAAGCAAGGTATTCCAATTTTGTACAAAGTGTGCTAACTTACCGGAACACCAGTAACTTGCTCATACATAATAATCAATTTATGTTCGGACATGTGGTACATTTTGACATCCATTACCAAACAAATTCTGCACACCTAAAATATAAAGATTAATAGTATATTAAACTTTTAAATAAACGTAATAAAACTTTTAAATAAAACTATATTTGTGGATTTTTTGAGACTTGAGGCAGTCTCTCCTGTAATCTTAATTGCTGTAAAGGAAGAATCCGAAAAAATCTACAAAATAAAAATAAAATTGAAGTGTCTGTTTGTAATGTGAAAATAACAGATTTTCGGCTGTAACCGATTTATCCGATCTAACCGATTTTGACGTGACTTTCTCTGGCATATAGTTCATGTTATAAGGAGTGACTTAGGTAGGTAGGCGCAAAAAAATTAAAACCCATGAAATTGTGAACCAATCGATACGGAATATGGGTGATTTTTTTTTTATTTTTCATAGAATAGCTGACATAGTTATATGATTGTAAAAAAATATTCAGCATAAAAAACTAAAATTTATATAATAAAAAAATCTTTAAAAATATCACATTGATACGGATACTTTAAATGCCCGCCATTTCGCACGCTCATATAATAACAGCCAGTGTTGCTAATTTAGCGCTTTTGTCACTTGTGACCAATGGCATTGCGTTTCCACTACTTTAAATTTCCCACCTATTTTTGCACTTTTTAATAATCATTTCATTAATCAAAAAGAAATTACATTAAAAATATTAATATAGGCTTAATTTAAAAGCAATAAAGACTATAAAAAATCACATGCATATTCTCTATTGTTTTCTTTCAATAAGATATTTTAGTTCTCACTAAAAATATACAAACAATTATAAAAAATATTAAATGTTTATATTACATAATATGGTTGTTAATTTTGAGTACATAATTGAAAATTTAGCCTGTAGTATATAAATATTTATAATCTTACCCTCAATGTGGCTGGTGTATCCATATCTTCAGATGAATTCTAAATGAAAAAAACCTTGATTAAGTTTTTCAGAAATTATTTATTATTAGTTATTATAATAAAATAAAAAAAAACAAAATTCATCTTATATTGTCGTTAAAATAATGTAGTTTTGGAATTAGGCAGATTTAAAGTCCTTATCTGATAGAATCTAGCAAATCGAATGACATGCTCAGTCCACCTGCACTTGGACAGCGTTGTGGACTATGGCCTGATCTTCTGAGTATTGAAGGCCCAGCAGTTAAACGTTAAAAAGGTTTGAGTACAAGGTATAAAATAAACATATTACTCGCAAAACTATTTTTGAGAATATTTACTGGGAAAGATAGGTTATGGAAGAAAAAATTAATATTGCAATTAAAATAATATTAATAGGCTCATAACACATCAATTTAATTTTAAGATTATTTATAGTTTTATGAACAAGTGTTCTAAACAAAAATTTATCGAGTTGTATATAGTATTATTTTCTTTATTAAATCAGTATATACTTACATCAAAAGGCACAGCCCCACTTTTAATCCTCCGCAAACCACATTTGGTCTCATAGAATGCATCCTGTTGAAAATGTTCTGAGCATACTGCACTGTAAAATTTAAACTCTAGTGAGACATCTTTCTATTTATTTTAAAGAAATAAAAATATCTAATACTAGCGACTCACGCTCGCTTTGCTTCAGGTTTATCCCTAGTAAAAAACAAAACTATCCCACGGGAATGATACATTTTTCTGGGATAAAAAGTAACCTATGTGTTATTCCAGACAATAATCTATCTCTGTGCCAAATTTTATTCAGATCCATTCAGCTGTTCTGGTGTGAAAAACTAACAAACATCCATCCATCCATCCTCACAAACTTTCACATTAATTATAATATTAGTAAGGTTTGATACCCTATAAAATGTTGTTGTTTAACTAATTAGATAACAATTTAAGACAAATTTATTGTATAGATGCCTTCATATATACAGGTGCTGAATAAATTACCGTCTTGGTTTTTACATTAGATCTAACAATTATTAGCGGTAGAAGAACTGTGTTGTGAGACTCGTAATTATTTACATGTTATGTTTTTGATAGGTCTCCTATTTACTCAAACTCTTCCATTCACTACCAGAGTGACAACACACAGTATACACCACTAGCTTTAACAGCATATCTATACATATATAAAAATCTGTACATTTTTTTTTTCAGAAAATCTTATTAAAATAGTCATTATTATTGTTTTTAGAATTTTATTCTGTTTATCTCTCTGTCTCACATCGCAAAAAAACCACTGGACAGATTTTGATGAAATTTAGTATGATGATAACTGGTTATCCGGGTCAACACATAGGATACTTTTTACTGCGGGAAAATATCTCATCTCTGAGAAAAGAAATGTATACTTAAAGTTAAAACATAGCTAGGGAAGAACCCAAGCAAGTGAGGTTGAATTTGGCATAAGAGTTTCTTATTTAGAAAGGGAGACTATTACAATATGAATATAAAAGGTATATTCTTTAAAACAATTAGATAAGAGATGAAACCTTCAATGAGTGTCATCATTTTTAAAACAAAACATTGTATATAAAAGTAAATTTTAAAGTACCTGCGCTCTTTTGGTTCCCACTCTGACATGCCAAGGGCTTTTAACCATGAGTTTCTGATATTTAACTCCTTAGGAAACCTTGAGGAAGAAAAAATTATTAATTTTGTATAGGTTTATACCTACTTTATATATTTCAACATTTCTTGATTCAAGGAATTTTAATATATTTTTGTCTTAAGAGTTCTTTATTAATAAAATCTAATAAGAACACAATTACTTTAGTATACTTTTAATTTTCTATTAGAATTCTAGTAGGTCCATAGAAACATTATGTTTAAAACGTAATATAATCAAGTAAAAATCTTTAATTCAGTTGTATATATAACTAAAACTCACATATGAAAGGTGATTCCATGACTTTTTGTAATTTTACGAGTATCATTTGTACAGTTTTCAACACAACACCGCATTTTTACAAACTTTAATACAAATATGTGTAAAAATACAAATATATACACTAATCATCAAAGCACTGGTATATTTAATTTCAGTATAGACATATTCATTATTGAGTATTTATAAAATTAAAAATATTATTATAATTCATTTATAACTATTTAGTTTACATTTTTTACATTTTCGTTTACTTTTCGCAATTATTTCCAACTTCCAAGGTAATAATTGACAGACTTCAAATTTGACAAAATAAATGCATCAAATAGACAAGGATGATGCCAGGTGCATCTCGATAACCATAGAGGTGTAACAACACACACGACACGTTTAGTTCAATTTATACACCTTTTACATTTTCACGTCCGAATCATTTCCAACATCATTTTCACTTCTGGTACGGTGAATGATACATCGTGATGTTTGAGAGAACCTAGCACGAAGTCTAGAAGTTTTCAAAAGACATGTGAAGTCCACACTTCGTATACCCGCGATTAACCAGCGTTGAGGACTTTGACCTCTCATTAAAGGAAAGTCCGTCCAGCAGTGGGACATTAAAAACGGCTAAATACAATATCGAAACCCGAAACATTTAATATTTCTTGTAAAAAGCAACAATTCATTAAGATTCATTCCTCTCAAATCAATTCCCATATAACCTTGCTATGCCAGCGGTCGCGGGTTCGAGTCCCGCTGGGGCATTCATTTGTGTGATTAGCACGAATGTTTGTACTCCAGTCATGGGTGTTTATGTTTGTAATATTTATGTATTTAAAGTTATATATGTGTAGTGTATCGACCAGCCGGTATCCAAAACACACAAGCCTCGTAAGTCCTAGCTTACCATGGAACTAGATGGTGCTGAGTGTTAATGTCCAACATATTTATTTATTACAGAGCATAAATAATTAACCGACTTCCAATTCCAAAAAGGGGGAGGTTCTCAGTTCGTCGGAATCTTTTTTTTTATGTATGTTACTACTACACAGCCAACAATATTTTAAGATATGAATATCTAATAGGTAAATATTATATATTTTACGTATCCAAATATATTAGATTTGCTTTGCATCGGCTGGCACTGACTTCGAAAATATCTGACTAGGTATAGAGTTCAAATTGAAAACGTACGTTTAGTTGTTTTTTACATTTTAGTGCTTGGAAGTCGGTTTTAATTTTTGGTTAAAAAGATTTTATTATAAATGAGACAGAAAGTTCTCGTTCGGATCATTCTACTCGTTATTTTTATTAAAAATCAAAAAAGATAAATTATTGAACATTCTCCAATCATGATACTTTCTTAGATTTACGCGAATATTTAACATTTGAAATAATTATATCTTTTCAGATTTTTTCGCGGATTTATTTTGATTTTTGATTCCCGACGTTTCGAATTTACTGGAGAGACTCTGGACTGTGACCATGATTGTTGTAAAGCATTAGAAAGTAGAAACGTCGGGAACCAAAAATCAAAATAAATTTGCGAAAAAATCCGAAAAGACATTTTTATTAAAAACTGTCTACAATCATTACATTTTATAAAGTAGCGCTAACATATTTTTTTAAATATATTTTTAAACCTATTTTTATACCTATTTGTGGAATACTCTTTCCAGAGATATATAGATCAGTGGTTTACTTTTTGGTCAAGCATTGCTATCTTACTAAATAAAAAATACACTATAGAAATACGATCTCTCTCTTTTACATTAAACAACACGTTAAGAGTGAAAGAGAAAGATGTAGAGTGCAAATAAATTAAATTTTACCCATATAATATAGTTATCGGCAGTCACAAATGTCAGATAAAATAAATTTGTATAATAATAAATTATTGCTTGTTTTCAGTTTTTAAATTCAAAACATTAATTGACTCAAATTTCATTAGGTATGAATTTACTTAAAATATATAGTGAACGTTGCAATAAATTATGAATTTGCAATTATTAATTTATATTACATATTATGTGTTAGTTATGTTTGTCGTATTAGAAATAAATAAAAATTGAGTATTTATTATGCGCTGTTGTATTTCATCGTGTAAAAATGATTCGAGACACGTATCTAAGTCTGAAGGAATTACTTTTCATGCGTAAGTTTTAACTATTAAGATACTCTACTAACTTTTGTTTATATGAAGAATTTGACACTTATTTCATTTAGAAAAACTATTAACTTCGTAAATAAGACTTGCTTTTCACTGAGAATAATATTTTTTTTGATTATTTAAAACAAAACTATTTTTTTAAATGTTCTCATTTATAATTTATAATAGAATTAACATCTAAGTATTAATATTATAAATGCGACACTATGTTTACTTAGTTTGCTTATGTTTTACACAGCAACGTAACAACACATTGATGCAGTTTTTTGCTAAATATAGTTAATGGGTAAAAGAGATATATTTAATACTTTTAATTTGCTATGTAAAGTAGATGCGATATATATTTCAAAAAGATACTGTGAATGTTTTAATAGATAAAAATATGAATACATATAATATGGTTTTCTTTTAGGATTCCAACAGAACCAAATATAAGAGCAAGTTGGCTGAAAGCTCTTGGTAAAAATGATTGGCCGCCTCGAGATAGGAGGGTGGTGTGCTCTGAACATTTTCTCTGTGAAGATTTGTATGAAACTAAGAATGGATTAAGGAAAGTTAGGAATGGTGCAGTGCCCGTAGTAAAGGTGACTAAACTCTACGACTACAACTAAAATATTAAGTTTTATAAATGTTACATTTTTTCTAAAGAATATTCTTTCATATAAGCACATCTAAGTAAAATGAGATGAAAGTGGTACATCACCAGATTCTTCCTATTATTTTATTAACCCCATTATCTATACATATAATAAAATTGTAACTGAGTCAAATCAATACATTAAATATTTCTTGAAAAATCTTATTGAAATCTATAGTTTTGGAATTTTTGTCTGTCTGGGAATGCATCACGAGAAACCTGTGGGTCCTGTGGGATGGGTTTTGATGAAATTTGGTATGATAATAGCTGGTATGATACTTTTTACTGTAGGAAAATATTTCATCTCAGAAATCTACACTAAACATTAAAATATAACTTTTTTTGTAAGTTTCTATGCTTGTTTGTAATGAATAAGCTAAATATCCGCTCAACTGAACTGATTTAGATGAAATTTGGTATGAAGATAGTTTGAGACCTTGGGAAGGACATAGATTAGTTTTTATCCCAGAACTTATCCCTTAAGGGGGTGAAGAGCGGGATGAAATTTTGTATGGGGAATCAATCATTTCTCAAGTAAGGGATATATAAAACACATCATACCTATGTCTATATACATAAATACTAATATATAGTCTATCTATTCCATAATAACCATTAAAATGTACTTCTTGTAAAATATAAAGTATGTAAAAACGAATATTTTAACATTTTAAAATAAATCTAACAAACTAAACTACATGTTTTATTATTTTCAGAATACCTCAAATTGTAGTTTTGAAGATACAACAACAATAATGGAAATCGAGTTAAGGGTATTAATTTAGTTTTCACATAATTATTTTGTATTATCAATATGTTGGATGCAAAATGTGTGTTTGTCTTGTTTTTATCTGTCTTATTTTATTTTTCAACTAGCGACTTCTTTTTGCCTGGGTGAGTCTCTAGGTATGTTTTATTTTTTTGGAGCAGATCCCTAATTCTTTTTCTAACATAAAAGTAGCCTAAGTTACTCCTTAAAACATCAGTCATCCGCTAGTGAAAGTGCTGATAAAGTCGGTCCAGCCGTTTCGGAGATTAGGTGGAACACTTTTGTTAGGTTTGGGGGGGAGGGGGTAGGTGGAACACGTAGATAAAAATGTAAAAAATTGTGTTTTTCTTATAAGTACCATATATAATTTCATATGCATTTAGTTACACACTGACATTTAATGTAATTTATCTGTATAGACAATTTTTCTATGCACTGAAAATATTGTTATGCTATAGTCCGGTCATAACAGACATTTCATATATGTGGCATTTGTGTGCATATAATGTAGAATGTAACATCTTCAACTTTTACTATGGTGATAGGGAAAAAAGTATAGGACCATTTTTGTAGATAATTTTATGATCTACATTTTTTGTCTGGACTAATAGTCCAGTTGGATAAAACTTACCGTTTTCGAGAAAAATCCAAAAAGACCAAAAATTTTGAACTTTGACCTTGAATAACTTTTTTAGCACACATGGGATCGATGGAGACTTTCGGCACTTTATTTTACTGGTGTATCCAAGGTTCCTACCAAAATTCAGCTCTGTTGGAGTTTTTGTTATTTGATCACTATTCTTATGTCTAATTTGACCGGACTTATTATCTGTATGTAGCATAGCAATAATTTTTTAAATTTATGATAAATACAAACACATTTTTAGGTTTGCAGAATATGCCTTGGTACGAATAAAAAGCTGTTTTCACTCAAAACACATGACTTGGAGCAAATGTATGAGTGTCTTACAGGGATGTCGGTAAATAAATTAAAATATTGTGTATATATATATACATATATATTGTGTGTCTGCATATCAATTACATCTTATATTTTTTTTATTTATTTCAGCCCTGCAACGACAATTTACCACAGTATCTATGTTCAGAATGTGCCCAAAGACTGTCAAATTGTATAAAATTTCGAAATAAAAGCTTAAAAGCGCATTCTTTGATGTTGGATATAGTAGAAAAAGAGAATATTGTAAGTATTTTCGAGATAAATTAACTGTACAGATGTGACATGAAAATAAACCACTTAGTTTTTAATCACTATGTTGAAAAAAAAACATGAAAAAAAAACTTTGTACATTTATTTTTTTTCTAATTTTCGTTCTTTTTTAGAAAAAAAGCTATAGGAAATTATATGTTTTATTGAAATATATTCTTAATTTTTCTACATTTTACTAAAATTACAAATCAAATTAAGTATAATGAAACCGGAGGTGAAACCGGAGCGTACAGCTAATTAGTAAACAAAAAATAGAACAGTTAGAAATGATTTTCTTTTTACAGATAACATTAGAAAATTTAAAACTTATTAACCGGGAAGAGAACCAGTTATCTTCAAGTTTAAACCAAAAACTATTCAACCCAGATCATTTCGACATAGTCATAGATGAATGCACAGAAGCTCAAAATATAAAGGCGGACAAATTAGAAAACGATTTAAATTTAGACGAAGTGAAGAGTGAGAAGAATGATGAAGAAGATATATTTGTGGAAACCAACGATGATCTAAAAACTTCGGATACAGAATTCTTGCCAAAGGAATACTCAACGGATGACAGTCTGCCATTGGAATGTCAAAGGAAGAAAAAGAAGAAGACGAAGATAAGAGAAGAGAAGAAAGCGAAGAAGAAGAAGGAGGAAGTACCAAAAATCGACAGACGTCGCAAACCTTTTTTGAATGATGATTTAAATGAAACGCTTTTTACAATTACCGATTTGACGTTTGAAGAACAAGTAGCGGAGATAGAGAAAAGGCAGGAGTCGTCGAATTATAAAAATTCAATGTTCAAGTGTACTGAGTGTTTTAAAGGGTTTTTGGATGAAGATGCATATAATGGGCACATGACGAGGCACACAAATGTGAGTATACACGGACCTCCATACTAATATTATAAATGTAAAAGTGTGTTTGTTTGTCTTTCTTTCACGTCGAAACTGAGTGATGGATTGACATGATTTTTTGTGTGAAAATAGTTGGGGGGCTGAAGAGTATAGGCTACTTGTTATCGCGAAAGATTATCTCATTCCCACGGGAAAACACTTATTTATAATACAACACAAAAAAATATTTTTGATCAGAATTACTTGAAACTTGGTTTTTATACAATTAAATAAATACCTGTTTTAGCATTTTTCGAAATTCATCTCATAAAAACCTATCTTTTTAGAGATTTTTTTTGTACTATTTATAAATAGATTATAACCTAAAAGTAGGGTTAGTCTCTAATATAAAATTAATAAATATATTGTTTTTCCAGCAATGCGGGGAATTTGAGTGTGATATATGTAAAACTCATTTTAAACATCCTCACGCGTTAAGGAAGCATATAACGGCGCATCACACGCAAAGGTTTAGTTGTAACCAGTGTCCGTACGTCACTACACATAGGTATGTTGTTAAATGATTGTTTTTAATAGGTTTTTTTTTTAAATAAATTTTATTATAAAATGTAACTCATTATTTTCTATAAATATGATATACCAGCATCGATCAAAAAGGTACTAGATACACAATCCCATGCAAAAGTTCTCTTAAGACTGTCACCGATTGTGTTTAGGTAATTGTTCTAATTGAAATAAATATACAACAATGTGAATTGAACCTTAAATGCAATGCTTAAAGTTGTTTTCACAAAAAAAAAAATTAAAAGCGCGCTCAAATGTTCAAATGAGCGCTCATTCGGTGAGGACATTTTTTGTCGCTGGATTGTGTCGAATACTTTTTTGGACGATGTATACCAGAGTCTATAACTCATCTTTATCTCTAGCAGCAGAAACATCATTTCACTACCTTCAAATTTTATTTTAGTGACAGAATTTTGCCTCTGTTCTTGTCCAAGGTCTCATCTATCTCTATACCAAAATTTATCAAAATTTGCTTAGCGGTTTGGGCGTGAAAACGTAACAGACAGACAGACTTTCACATTTATAATATTAGTATGAATTATTTTAAGCTAGTTATATTTTTTTACAGACAAACAGCAAGGTTACACGAGCGTTGGCATAAAGGAACGAAGTACAAATGCCCCCACTGTCAAGACGAATTTGTGTAAGTAGTTATATTGTAAATATAGTTTTTTTTTTCTTTCTTTAGTGGCTTAGAATTGAAATAAAGCCTAATACTTTCCTAGATTTACACGAATATTTGACATTTTTAATAAAACTATTTTTTCGGATTGTTTCGCGGATTTATTTTGATTTTTGGTTACCGACGTTTCGAATGCACACATGCTCGCGGAAGACTTAGGTTTTCGATATCTCACAGGCGTTATATACTTCTTACAGACTTGTTACAGGCTAAATACTTTGTTACAGACAGACAGGCATTATATAGTTGTATACAGACAGTGCCTACCCACAATTTTACAAAAATGATTTCAAAAATTCAATAATGGCACCAAAAAGTACCTTACATTATTTGTTAATTTTAATTTTAAACATTTTTTGGATTTCAATAAGTTAATTATAGTCTAAAAAATTCGTATATTTAATTTTTATAATCACATTTTTTATGCAGTTTTTGGCAGTAAAATCTTATAATTGGAAAATGAACTTAAAAATGCTCTTGTTTTTTTTTGCAAGAATTTCTTACTGACTCGTCGGGATCGTTGTATACAGTAAAGCTACTGGTACTGGGTTTGGCGTCCATTATTTCTAATTTTGGCGTTTGGATACGACTGATATATTCAAAAAGTCTACAATACACTTCTTCCGCAAAAGCAATGAGTGCAGTTTTACTCAAATTCGAAATAAGAACACGTCTCGAGTCTCGATCCCAAAAGTTTCGGGACCCGTGACAACCAAAACAAAAAGATCCAAACCGAAAAAGAGTGCTCTGAGACCTTTTAAATTATGCCGTTATTATACTTTCTTTTAACATTTCCACAGTAAATTCACAACTTACATGGGCCATATACGTATAAAGCATCCGTCCGACTTTGTCTGTGCTCTCTGCGGGTACACTTTTGTGAGTGAGAAAGGTATTGAGTTGCACAAAAAGTTGAAACATCGCCTTGATGATGGATTGGTAAGAAAATATACCTTATACTATCGATCAAAAAAGCACTATATACACAATCCCATGCAAAATTTCTCTTAAAACTGTCACCGATTGTGTTTAGGTAATTGTTTTAGTTGAAATAAATATACAACTATGTCTTAAAGTTGTTTTCATATCATTTTTTTTAATTAAAAGCGCGCTCAAATGTTCAAATGAGCGCTCATTCGTTGAGGACATTTTATGTATGTAGTACTTTTTTGATCGATGCTCTATGCATATAATAAAATAGTGACTTAGCAAAATCTGTATATGAAATATTTTTTAAAAACAATGACTATAACGCATTGTGTACAGAATATAGATCCCTATAATGGCTATTGAAATTTTTGTTTGTATGTCTGTATGATTGTTTGCATTTCACGCAAAAAGTTCTGAACCGATTTCAACTAAGTTATGTACAGTGATAACTTATTATTCGGGTCCATATTTAGGATACTTTTGACTATAGGTAAATCTTTCATTCTCATGGGAAAACACAATAACTGGTTCTGTTAAGTCGTTCTTAGAATTCATGTCTAACGCTGGTTAAACCTTAAGAGATAATCAAAACAACGTACTAGAATATTTTAGGTCTTAAAAAGGTCTACAAAAATGTCGTATCTCCTAAGGTACATTCGCAATAACTATAATTTATATTTATATAAAACGTACGCAGGGATCAACCTGAGCGAAACCACTATAAGTAGCTAGTTTTATATATAATACTTTTGTTCAAACAATGCCTTTAAAATCTATTTAAATTTCAAATTCCGCTTTGTTGAGTGGATTTATTTATTTTTATTTTTTTATAATTCACATCGCATCGCTCTTTCTCTCTCTTCATCTCTTTCTGTCTCATTATAAGAGTGAGAAAAGAGAGAGTGTAATGCAATCTATGTCCTTGCCATATTTCGTCGGGACTCGAACCCAGAACCGTACAAACAAAAATACACATACATACTTACAATTTATGTTTTAGATACCAGAAGACGGTCCACTCTGTGAACTTTGCAATGTCAAATTCGTCTCTCAAGACGCGTATAGACGACATCTGCACGTGTCTGCGAGGCATAATAATAGTGACTCGTAAGTATAGTGTTTTTTAGAACGGAATGGATTGTACAATGTAATAAATTTTATATGCTCTCTCTCCCTCACTCACTGTCATGGCGGCGTGTGCATTGTAAATTAAAGTGCTCTGTTCAAAATAAAATACTTAAATCTTGATCTGTTATAATGCGTGTGTTCAGCAGGGCTCGGAACCGGTTTAAAAAAACGATTTAATTCATCGTTCGTTCTTTAACCGGTTAATGAAAACGAACGGCTTAGTAAACCGAAATAATAATGGTCCGTTAACCATTTTTTATTCTTAGAGAAAGATTCTATTTCAGTTTTTATACTGAAATGAACCGGTTAATTCATTCATAAGTAAGAAACATATATCCTTCTACTAAGCCATTTACCATTAGCAAAGACGCGCCAAATATAAAGATACAAAAACTCATTTTAACCGGTTAATTTTGGTCATGGAACCCAAATTCGTCAAAAACCGATCCAAACCATAAACTGAAAGCAAACCGGTTTAAAAATTGAACGGGTTTCCAAGCTCTGGTGTTAAGAGCTTACATCGATGCTCAATAGATGGCGTTACGATCTGTCTGAATTTGGTCATTAAAAAAGCATATAGGGTTTAATTTTAGGATTCCGTACACGAAGTGTGCCAACAGAACCCTATAACTAAGCCTCCGCTGTCCGTCCGTCTGTCAGAGGCCTGTATCTCATGAACCCTAATAGGTAGAGAGTGGAATTTTCACAGATATTTCTATTGCTGCTATAATAACAAATAATAAAAAAATCATGGTGGCGAATTTCAAAAAGGTTGCCATGCAATTAAAAAATAATCGATTATGGTACGGAACCCTCCGTGTGCATATTTACAGTTTTATTTATTACATCAACTGGCTTCAGGTAACACTACTGGATTATCCTAAGGCCTTTTTGCGACGGTGTGTTTGTGTGTCAAAATCGGTCCAGCAGTTGCGAAGATCAGCCGGAACAAACAGACCGACAGACAAAAAATTTAAAATTGTATTTATCTTATAAGTTCCGTATATAATTTCATATGAATTTAGTGAAAAGCTGTTATTTTAACATTACAAAGAGACACTTCAATTTTATTTATTTACCTGTATAGATTATAATTTATGTATTCCATATCAAATATTCAATGATTTTCTTCAGAGATTCCAAGGATTCGAACAGAGCCAGACGAGGTAGGAGGTCGAAGGAGTTAAAAGATGTAGACAGCAAGAGGGATAGGAGTAGAGAAGGCAGTGAGAAGAGAAAAGTGTATCCGAGTCAAGTGAGAAAGGCAGAGGGTCCTATACCGTGTGAACAGGTATGTATATGTATTTATTTATTTATTTATTTATGTACTAGAGTAATATTTTAATAATATAATATATTTAAATTTTAATAATATAATATAGTAGAGTAATATTTTAATTTTTAAGACATTTTCCATACAGTGCGGTTTACAGTTGGAAGATTCCAGAGCGTATCACGGTCACTTCAGAAGAATGCACCCGGACAAGAATCGAACCAAGTACCCCTCTATGAAATCACCTTGTATGTGCGAAGTGTGCGGGCGAATGTTCCAGGTGAGTTAGAGGAAAGAGATCAAAATCATGTTTTTTTTTTCAAATTAATATTTTTTTTTATAAATATGTGAATATTTTGATTTTAAATAATTGTAAAGTAAATTAATATTAAAATCTTTTTTTTTTTTACTTTTTAAATTGAATATAGAATAATAATATTGTCTAAATAATATTAAATCAAATTAAAATATACTTTATTCATACAGACTTACAAGCACATTTGAATAGTTATTTTATATTCAAACTAGCTAGTCACTCTCGCTTCGCTCGAGTTCGTCCTTAGGTCGATTTCCCATTCAAACTTTCATCCCCATTTTCACCCCCTTAAGGGATGATTTCCAGTATAAAAACTATCCTATGTCCTTCCCAGGGTGTCAAACTATGTCCATACGAAATCGGTTTCATCTAAATCGGTTCAGTAGATCCAAAGATTATCCCGTACAACGTCTCTCAAAGTCACAAACTTTACCTCAGATAATCGGATAATCTCTGAAACGGCTGGTCTGATTTTGACGGGACTTTCACTGGAAGATAGCTGATGTTATAGGGAGTGACATAGGCTACTTTTATTTTAGAAAAAGAATTAGGGTTCCGCTCAAAAAAATGAAAACGTACCTAGGGACGAACTCGAGCGAAGCGTGGGTGAGTCGCTAGTATTAGTACAGGTAAATTATGCTGCATAATGCGCTTTAGAGCTCCAATTGGAAAACTACCTATAAAACTAGCTACTGTAGCCTGTACATCACAGAGCTACGCCCTGCTGAAGGACCACCGGTGGACGCACACCGGGGAGCGCCCGTTCGCGTGCGAGGCGTGCGGCAAGGCCTTCCGCATGCGCCAGCGGCTCGTGGCGCACCGCCGCGTGCACGCCGCGCGCCGCCAGTACGCCTGCGCGCTCTGCGGGAAGACCTTCTCCACGCACAGCAACCGCCAGAGGCACATGTTTGTGAGTATTGGGGGAGGAGGGAGGGGGGGACGGGGCGGGGTAGAGGCCCCCCCTCTTCCCCGCCCCGGGGTGAGAGGGAGAGAAGGTATGTTACAGATGTTGTGCTGAAAGACGTTCTCCACGCACAGCAATAAGCACGAGGCATATGTTTGTGAGTGAGGGGGAGAGTGAGTGTGTGTTTTGGCAATAAGGAAGACTCCGTTTTTTTTTTCAAACAAATCAATTTTATTACGTTTAATACAATTTGTAAATACAACGTGCGCGTGCGACGATTCCGTGATAACAAATATAATAATTGAGTAACAAACATCCATCCATCCAAACTTTCGCAATTTATAATATTTTATATGTCTCATTTACCTTCATCTTTTATCCTAATTATTCCGCATAATAATTAAATTTCATTGATATATACTCGTATTTAATGTCCTCAGATCCACACGGGTTTGAAGCCGTTCAAATGCGAAATGTGCGGGAAGTGTTTCAAGCACGCCAGCGAGAAGCGTGCTCATATAACTTACGTGCACCTCAAGAAGCCCTGGCCCAAACGGGCGAGGGCTAAACGCAGGGAGAGACCGGTGAGTGGGGTTGTATGTATGCATGCATGTACACACATACACAGGGGCGGATTGTGAATTTGGGGGGCCCTTGGACTAACACTTCTTGGGGGCCTTAAATAATTGTCATTTTGTCTTTCTATAAATGATAGATGGTACTAGATGAAATTAAAGTAATGCTATTGTTTGGTTCTTAATTATTGATTTATAGGGTGTAATTTTTATTTTCTTTTATTTTAGATAATTTTGTATTTTATAAATTCACAATATTTACCAATATTATTAAGAGGGGTCCCTTTATATCTTAGGGGCCCTGGGCTGCAGCCCAAAAAGATTATGTATAGATCCGCCCCTGTACATACACAACACACAATAAGCACGCGCACATAAAACTCGAAAATAGTAGCGTGATTTGCTGTTTAGGTTACTGTTCTCGATTTTGCCAGATCGTTTACTTTCTTCAAAGAATAAGGGATTTTCATATAGGTACTAGCGAATCATTCGTCCCTAGCATGCTTCTTCATACAAAGGATCATGCCCATTCTCACCCCCTTAAGGGATGATTTCCGGCATAAAAACTATTTCACTCACTCACTTTTCATATCATGAGATTTAAAAAAACATATTTTTGTAAAAAATAAAAAAATTTTTTTTTTTCTACACAAACCTTGTCCTGACACTTACAGACACAAAAAAAGAATTATCCAATTTAGTGCAGTCGATCGCAAGTTATGCGTGTACATACATTTCGGTGATTCATTTTTATTTATATATTTTAGTTGTTAATAATTAATATACAATATTTGAAAATATAAATAATAAAAATAATACTATATTCTTTTGTATTTTTGAGCATTAATTCTCTTTAATAAGTTATTATTATTTTTTCTTTATTATAATTAATAGAATCCGTCAGCTAATTTTATTTATTAAAATTTATTTACTTAACACTCAGTATACACACGAATGCGCGCCCATTTGAACACTTGAGCGCACTTTTAATAATTTTTTTTGTGAAAACAAATTTAAGCATTGCTTTTAAGGTTTAATTTACATTGTTGTATTTTCAATTCGAATATTTATCTAAACACAATTGGTGACGGTAAAACCTTTCGTATAAATAAAAGAGATGTAATATATTTAATTTTTTTTTATTAGGGTCAAGCGCAAGAAATTGAGGAGGCTGGCAGTGAAGTGCATATGGCCCCAGTTTGGCCTCAACAGGATCTCAAATCTACGTATTGTCATCTTAGAGTGTAAGTAAAGCAGCTATGACTAAGGATGTGAATGGATGGGTGCGCGTTTTGGACAAAAAATGTGGTTTAGTTTGTTATTTAAATTGTTTTCGGTTATGTGAATGTGAATATCATTTTGATTTTTGTATTTTATATTGTATTATGTAAAATTAACGTTTTAGTTAGTTTGTTCAGGTTAAGCGTAGGTAAGTGTGGCTGGAATTGGATGGGTGGTCGATTTTTGTATTTCTGGTTTTGTACTAAATACGTATTAGTGGATCTGGTTTTGATATTACGTCGAGTTGTCTGAGTATTAATTATTTGATGAATTGATTGGTTCTTATTAAGGTTAAGTGACAGTATGTGCGGAAATAAGTGGATGGGTTTTAGAAATACTAGCGTTTTTTTGTTGTATTTTTCTAATGAAATAACGACAGTGCTTTATGAAACAGTGTCATGATTTTTTTCTTTTGGATAAAAAAATTTAAAACTCTTAGCATTCCGAACATCGAGAACCAAAAATCAAAATAAATCCGCAAAAAATACGAAAAGATAGTTTAATTTAATATTTTTATTTGTGAATTAAATAATAACTTACTCGTATCTTATTTTAGCAAAAATCTTTCTATATAATCCCTCTATCTGTTGGCGAAAACTGTATTAAAATCCGTTCAGTCGATATTGAGATTAACGCGAACAAACACAAACTTATAATATTTAGTGTTTTTGAAAAGGTTATTCGAATTAATTTAAGTTGATAGCATATTACGTGTATTGGAAAAAGCAATAAATATTTAAGTGAGAATGGATGACGTTTTTTTGTAATTTGAAATAATATGCACATTGATATATAAAAACTCAAAATATACAATTATCGTCTCAAAGGTGTCCTCAAAAAGAAGTGCACAATCCAAAATTGTGCGCTTTTTTCAAATCTCTTTTGTTCATTACTTTTCGGACGACAAAATCAAAACGCACGATGTTTCGTTTAAAAATGTACTTTAAGTGGTGTGCGTAAGTTCGAATTTGTGTTTAGACAATTAGAACTTTGATTTTTGAATGTTATTCTTTGGTTTGACTTAACGTCATGTCGGCAACACTTTTTGAAGAGATATTTGTTAGGAAATGTGTATGTATGTTTTTATATATCAATGTATAATGTACATATGTGCATGTATATTTGGGAATATAAAATGTTATTTTTATTTGATTTGGTTAAACGTTTGTACGTACGGCAGTAAATGGATGGGTGAGCAATTTAAGAAATTATTTATTTTTTGTATTTGTGAATAATTTTCAATTTTTGTACGCGATTCGGTCAAGCTATTTTGATAGAAGCGGCATGTGGATGGGTGGACATTTTATAAACTGATTAATAAATAACAATGTATTTATTATAACTATAATAATAAAATGATTTTTTGATAATTTTGTTTGTTAATTCTAACCTTACTTTTCTTTTACCTTTTGAAATTTCAAAATAGTTGTGTTAAACTTAATTAAAAAAAAAAATTGGTTATCAAATTATTAAAAATTTTAACAAAAATTAAACTGAATTTCTTAGAATAAATGGTTAAAGAAACTCGGTGAGACCACAATATACCAATACTATTCAAAATGCGTGCGCCTAATCTTTACGCGCGGTTGAAGTAAAAGTTCTTTGGCAAATATCGCAATAAAATTAAAACAAATCAATAATTAAATAAGGCAAAATATTGCGCATATTACAGTCATATACATATTTATAGAATAATATCTCTTCCAAGTGTCGTCACGGTAATGTTATATGTAACATTACCGTGGTGTCGTCGACATGTGACGTTAAGCCAAACCAAAGAATAACATTCAAACATCGAAAGTTCTAGTTATCTAAACACAAATTCGAACTTACGCACACCACATAAAGTACTTTTTTAAATGATACGACGTGAAAAGTAATGAACAAAAGAGATTTGGAAAAAGCGCACAACTTTGAATTGTGCACTTCTTTTCGAGGACACTTTTGAACTGATTCTGTCTTGAGTTTTAGTATATATTGATTGATATACAAACATAATAAACATATAGGCGAAAGATAAACTTGTACAAGTCTTCTCCATTGTACTTGACATTGACGAACACGGCACACTTTGAAGACATTAACAAGAGAATTGAATTTAAACTTATGCAAGCGCTTTTGTACCGTCAATATATTTTAAAGACAGTGTAGTCCATGAGGAAGCTACCACCGGTTATTATATTGTTCTATATTATCTTTTCTCTCTAGAAAAACAAAAAAAAATCTATCCCACGGGAACCGAAGATTTTTCCGCGATATAAAGTAACCTATGTACTATTTTAGACTATAATCTATCTCTGTGCCAAATTTTATCCAGATCCGTTCAGCCGTTCTGACGTGATTGAGTAACAAACATACTAAAGTCTAAACTTTCACATTTATAATATTAGTAAGATTGTTAGTTAATTTTGTTATTATTTAATGCTTCTATAATATAATAAACATTAATTTAGGTAAAGGAAAATACAATAAAGCGTTCTTATACTTTTATTACATTTTTGTAACATTGCTAATTATTGTTAAACATAATAAAACGAGTTTGTACATGACATTTATAGATGGCGCTGTTTACATTTTAGAAATTGTTTACCACGGTTTTAGTTCAAGATATTAACATGGAAATTTGTTTTAAATAATAAAAAAATAATTTGGTTATGTTTTACATATTTTAGTAAATATTCAATTAAAAATAAAATAGTTCGAAATTTTGAAAATCAACAGCACTAGGTACGGGAGTGAAACACCGCCAAATTCCCAACTCCGGGCTGTTACATACAATTTCTTGAAGGAAAAACTAAATTTGGCCCGATACGGGCCTCGAACCCAGAACCTCTTAAGCCGTACATGCTAGCTAATAAAGCAATTAAAGGAAAGCGAAATAAAACTAATAATAATATAACAAAAATTAAATTATATTTAATACAAAATTTAGATTTGCGCAGACGTAATAACATGATTTGTCTCTGGATAGCCGTCTTCTTCTTGTTCTTCTTCGTCGAATTCGACTTCATCGTCATCGACATGAGCCTCCTGCAGACGAAGTTTTTTTAGTCAAAAAATTGTATGTCTGTTCGTATGAAAAATTCTTCTATACATACTCGTATGATAAAATTCTGAGTCAAATCTGTACATTAAATATTTTTTGGAAAATCTTATTGAAATAGTCATTATTATCGAATGAATCTGTATTTAGAATTCTTGTCTGTCTGTCTGTGACCGCATCACGAGTAAACTACTGGACAGATTTTGATAAAATTTGGTATGATGATAGCTGGTTATCCGGGTCAACATATTGGAAAATATCTCATATCTGAGAAACCTATACTAAACGTTAAAACGTAACTATAGGGTCGAATTCGAGCGGAGCGAGGGTGAGTCGCTTGTTAAATATATATGTATAGTCCCTACACGACTTTTTCCCATACATTGTATTGCTTGTTTCGACAACACATGGCCGTAAAGGAACTCAACGGCCTGTTTTTCTCGACTTTAAATAAAATTATTAGAATCTCTGACAGTTTTTTTTTATTGGAATAAAAAAATAGCACTCGGCGGTAATGTAGCTTCCTAGTAGTGAAAAAAATTCAGATAGTTTTTGCGGTAGAAGATTTGCGTTGCGGGACTTGTATTTTTTTATAAGTTGTTTTTCATTGGATTTATATTTTTAATTATTAAAAAAGTACATGATATTAGTATTAGTACCTTGGCGACCGAGCTCGCTCGGAGTTTTTGGCCAAAAGTACAATTTTCTTTTTAATTTGGCTTAAAAACAAAAAAAAACAATAATAAAACCTTTGTATCCCACCGGGATTCGAACCCGGACACCTGTGATTATCAATCTTGCGCCTTGGTCGCCAGATCACATAAAAAAATTCTAGATCGCTTTTTCGCCCCCGAAAACCCCCACATACCAAATTTCAGCGAAATTGTTAGAGCCGTTACCGATATCGCCGGTATAAATAAATATACAAGAATTGCTCGTTTAAATATATTAATTACTATTATTATATAATAATTGTGGTAATACCTGATACTGTTGGTACTCTGAGATGAGGTCGCTCATGTTGCTGGCTGCTTCAGTGAACTCCATCTCGTCCATACCCTCGCCGGTATACCAGTGGAGGAAAGCCTGGGGGTAAGTATAGTTTTAATATATTTATACTATATAATATGTTGGTACATTAACACACAGCACCATCTAGTTCCATGGTAAGCTACGAGGCCTGTGTTATGGATAACAGATAGTTGATACACTACACATATATAACTTTAAATACATACATATAACGACCCATGATTGGATTACATACATTTGTGCTCATCACACAAATGAATGCCCCCAGCGGCACTCGAACCCGCGACCGCTAGCACAGCAAGTAGGGTCACTATAAACTGACGCAAACGTGTTGTCAAATATGAAACAAAGTCGTTGTTTTCGTCTGTCTGTTTCTCCGCTTACTTCTTCTAAACCACGCAATGGATTTTGATGCGGTTTTCACTAATAAAATCAGCGATAAACGAGGAAGGTTTGTATATATAATTTGTAAAAAATGACTAAGCCCTAGAGGACACACAACGTGCACTTTCTGTCCCTTTCACTCTAACATTTCGATGAGACAAAAAATGGTCATTCGCAGTGAGAAAATAACACCGTCGACTTCCCAGCTCTCCAACTGGCCGTTCCTTCCTCATAAAAAGAGATTTTCCTCATAAAAACTCCATACTTATCCCGATTCCGGCCTCGAACCCAGCACCCCAAATCCTTAACCGTACATGCTAACCACTAAACCAACGAAACAACTAACTTACCCGTCTTCTGAACATGGCTGTAAATTGTTCAGATATGCGTTTGAAGATCTCCTGTATCGCGGTAGTATTTCCAATGAAGGTAGCTGACATCTTCAGACCTCTGGGAGGGATATCGCAGACTGCTACCTTCAAGTTGTTGGGGATCCATTCTACGAAGTAGCTGTGGAGGAAAATATGGCTTTAAGTCCAGTATCTGTAAGTATGACAATTAGGCTATATTATATTCAGCCTTTCTTAACGTCCCACTGCTGGGCACGGGCCCCCTTCAATACGAGGGGGATCAGGTCATAGTCCACCACGCTGGCCAAGTGCGGGTTGGCGGACTTCACATGTCTTTCGAAAACTTGTTAGGTTATCTCAGACATGCAGGTTTCCTCACGATGTTTTCCTTCACCGTAAGACAAGTGGTAATCATGTTGAATATGATTCGCACATAAAAACATCAGAGGTGCGAGACCCGGGATTTGAACCCGCTTCACTCGGTTACCCAAGCGAGCGCGTTACCACAGGGTCAATAATTTCATAACAAACTAGGGAGTCACCCTCGCTGCGCTTGGAATGGCACGTTTTATCGGTTAGTATAGATTTCTCAGAGATGAGTTATTTTCTAGGACCGATTTTGACGGGACTTTTACTGGTATATAGCTGATGTTATAAGGAGTAACTTAGGCTACTTTTATTTTAGAAAAAGAATTAGGATTCCGCTCAAAATAATTAAAACTCACTCGAGCATAGCGTGGGTCGTTAGTCTATACATATAAAAAAATCTCAGTCGAATCTGTACATAAAATATTTTTTTGGAAGATCTTATTGAAATAATCATTATTATCGATACAGAGGCTGAATATAGAGTTATTAAAATTTTTGTCTGTCTGTCTGTGACCGCATCACGAGAAACCCACCAGACAGTTGATAAAATTTGGTATGTCGATAGCTGGGTTTTCGTATTCGGGTCAACTTATTATGTAAGCTTTTACTGCGGCAAAATATCTCATCTCTAAGTGTATATTAACCGCTAAAACGTACTAGGGACGAACCCGAGCGGAGCGTGGGTAAGTCGTTAGTATCAAAACACAAGCAAACATACCTGGAGTTCTTATTCTGTATAGCCAGTATCTGATCGTCCACCTCTCTCATGGACATCCGTCCGCGGAACATGGTGGCCACGGTGAGGTAGCGGCCGTGGCGCGGGTCACATGCAGTCATCATATTACCGGGGTTGAACATCTGGATTTACATCAAAAGCTTGTGTATTTGTCGATTAATTGATGTTTTAGAAGGTACTTTAGTTTGGGTGTTATTGTGTGTTTTAACGTTTAACATTTTTTTAACGTCCCATTGCTAGTAACGGCACCCCATATACTACAAGGGGGATCAGGCCACCACGATAGCCAAGTGCAAAGTGCAGGGTGAACTTATTAAGATAGATTTTTTAAATAAAACTGTCTTTTCGGATTATGTCGCGGATTCATTTTTATTTTTGAAATCATTTTGGAAAATTGTGAAACAAGTATATATCGCCTTTGAGACGTCTAAAACCTCGGTCTTTCTCGTGACCATGATTGCTGTAAAGCATTGGAAACGTCGGGAACCAAAAATCTAAATAAATATTAGCGTAAATCTAACAAACTTTGATTGATTTTTAAAAGGTAATCAATTTGGGTGCTATTGTGTGTGTGTCGTGAGATATTACTAATTTTGCATCGATTTCCATAATCTATGCTAATATTATAAAGAAGCAGAGTTTGTTTGTTTGTTTGTTTGAACGCACTAATCTCAGGAGCTACTAATCCGATTTGAAAAATTCTTTTTGCATTAGATAACCCGTTCATTGAAAAAGGCTATAAGGCTATATATCATCATGCTACTACCCAAGGGAGCGGAGCAGTAATCATAAATGTCAACAAATCGGGCAGACTTCCATACATTATTGTAAAACTGATGTTTATAATCAAACAAATTTAACGCTGGTGAAATCGCGGCACACAGCTAGTCCTTTAATAGGGATAGGCTTCAGTTGTAATTATTTATAGTGAAAAGTGTATTTTTAACCCCTGACGCAAAAACGATGGGGTGTTATAAGTTTGACGTGTCTGTATGGGGCACCGTAGCTCCCGAACGGATGAACCCATTTTGATTTTGTTTTTTTTTTGTTTGAAAGGTGAATTAGCCGGGGGTATTTTTAGCTATGTTTGATGAAAATCTGTCCAAGATAGTTGGGGGGTTTTTAAATTTTAAATTGAATATTAGTACAAAATGTATATATTATTCAAACTAACCTGGCTCATGAGTTCTGGAACGTTCTGGGCGCGGTAGTTGAAAGAGTTCTTTGCAGTCAGCGGGGCGAAGCCTGTAAAGAAAACATGAATGTAAATATTTCTTTATTATATATGCGTATAATAAAATTCTAACTGAGTCGAATCTGTACATTAAATATTTTTTGGAAAATTTTATTGAAATAGTCATTATTATCGATACAGAGGCCGAATTTAGAGTATTTAAAAATTTTGTCTGTCTGTGACCGCATCACCAGAAAACCTAACTAGACAAATTTTGATGAAATTTGGTATGATGATAGCTGAATCGGGTCTACATATAGGATACCTTTTACTGCAAGAAAATATCTTATCTCTGAGAAATCTATACTAAACTTTAAAACGTAAGTAGGAACGAACCCGAGCAGAGCGAGGGTGAGTCGCTAGTATATTATATTTTCGGTTAAGTCTATAATATACTCACCAGGCATAAAGAAGTGCAGTCTTGGGAATGGCACCATGTTGACGGCGAGCTTACGTAAATCAGCATTCAACTGTCCTGGGAAACGTAGACATGTTGTCACACCCGACATTGTTTGCTGAAATTGAATAATTTTGGTTTACTAAAAAAATTACTACATATCTCTATACAAATAAATAAAATTGAAGTGTCTTTGTGTAATGTCAAAATAACAACTTTTTATTAAATGCATATGAAATTATATACGGCACTAATAAGAAAAAAGTATTTTTATTTTTTTTGTCTGTCTGTTTCTTCCGGCTAAACTAAGAAATGGCTGGGCTGATTATGACGGGAATCCGGAAAGATAGTTTTATTTAAAACTAGCGACTTCCCCAGCTTCGCTCGGGTACATTAAATTTTTTTGAGCGGAACCCTAATTCTTTTTCTAATATAAAAGTAGTCTAAGTTACTCCTTATAACAACAGCTATCTGCCAGTGAAAATTCCGTCAAAACTTGTCCAGTCTTTTCGGGGATTATCCGGAACAAACAGACAAGACAAAAATTTAAAAAATGTTTTTTTTCTTATTAATACCATATTATATACTTTCATATTCATTTAGTAAAAAGCTGTTATTTCCACATTACAAACAGACACTTCAATTTAATTTATCTACACGTATATCGATGTCAAATATTGGCGTAAATCTAAGAAAATATATCAAAAATATAGAAAAACAATTAAAATTAAATTTAAAACTTACTGAAATCAAATGATTTAGGTCTCCATAGCTCGGACTGCTCAGACGTAGTGTTCTGAAGCAGATGTTATATAAAGCTTCATTATCGATACAGAAGGTCATATCTGTGTTTTCTACCAACTGATGTACGGATAGAGTTGCGTTGTATGGCTCCAAGACCACTTCGCTGACCTGGAAAAAAGGTTCTTTATTAATATTTTCATTAAATGATTATTTAGATATGACGTATGACCCAACTTGCTATGCCAGCGGTCGCGGGTTCGAGTCCTGCTGGATTCATTTGTGTGATGAGCACGAATGTTTGTACTCCAGTCGCGTGTGTTTATATTTTAAAATTATAATATATATATTTATAATTATATATGTGTATATCAACTATCTGGTATCCAAAACACAGGCATCATAGCTTACCATGGAACTAGATGGTGCTGTGTGTTAATGTACCAACATATTTATCGCATTACCAGTAAACTAACAATGCTATCAAGAGAATTACCTTAGGTGAAGGCACAACACTGAACGTGGTCATGATACGATCGGGATACTCTTCACGAATCTTGCTGAGGAGAAGTGTTCCCATACCAGAACCAGTGCCACCTCCCAAAGAGTGAGTTAGTTGGAATCCTGCAAGTAGAATACTAATATAATTGCTAAAGTTTGTGTGTATGTTTGTCACTCTTTCACGCTGTAACGGCTGAACAGATTTGGATGTTTACTACACAGATTATGACTTGGATAACAACATAGGCCACAATTAGTAATAAAATTAGCCAAAAGGTGGCACTATATGTATATCTATACCCATACTTAATATTATAAATGTGAAAGTGTGTTTGTTTGTTGTACTAAGAGTAACATATAGGCTACTGTGAGTCGCCTAAGGATGAACCCGAGTGGATTCGCTATCTAGCTTGCTGCTAGTTTACCTATACATATAACAAAATTCTAGCTGAGTCGAATCTGTACATTAAATATTATTTGGAAAATCTTATTGAAATAGTCATTATTATTGTTACAAATGGCGAATCTATAGTTTTTTGAATTCTTGTCTGTCTGTCTGTTACCGCATCACAGAAAAACAACTGGAGGGATTTTGATGAAATTTGGTATGGTGATAACTGGTTATCCGGGTCAACATATAGGATACTATTTACAGCAGGAAAATATCTCATATCTGAGAAATAGTACAAAAACTGCATTGTAAGAGTATACTTATATGTAAAACCTAAGAATTTGATTTTTGGTCATCTGAACGCGGGCAGAGCCGTGGGCAATGCTAGTAAACTATAAATTAAAATAACTCTATCTGTTTGTCACCTTGTCACGCTTAATCTGCTAAACAGATTTTGATGAAATTTGGCATGAACATAGAATATATCATAGAGACGGATATAGGCTAACTGTTATCCTCACCACATTTACAATGCGAGTGGAGCCGTATGGAAGAACTAGTTACATTCGTACCAACATACAACATTTACTTGTTAATACATTTTCATGGGACAGTTAAACACACGCATGCAGAGTCATAGGCAAATTACTATACCTTGTAAGCAATCGCATCCTTCGGATTCTTTTCTGATGACATCCAGTACTGAGTCTACGAGCTCTGCACCTTCTGTGTAGTGACCTTTCGCCCAGTTGTTACCTGTTAGAAGATTTATAAATAAATAAATATGTTGGTACATTAGCACACAGCACCATCTAGTTCCATGGTAAGCTACGAGGTTAAATTTAGTCTATTATATCGTTTATAGGTTTTTTTTTATATGTGCAATTGGCCTACTTTTATAATTATTAAAGTTTATGTCTATATGTCATAAATCAAAAAAGTACTAGATACACAATCCCATGCAAAAGTTCTCTTAAAATTGTCACCGATTGTGTTTAGGTGTTTATTTTAGTTGGAATAAATATACAACAATGTAAATTGAACCTTAAATGCAATTCTTAAAATTGTTTTCACAATAAAAATTTACATTAAAAGCGCGCTCAAATGTTCAAATGAGCGCTCATTAGGTGAGGATGTTTTTTGTCGCTGATTGTTTATCTAATACTTTTTTGATCGATGGTATATGTCTGTCTGTTACTTCACACTAAAATGGTTGGACGGATTTGGATGAAAATTAGTATTCAGATAGACTTTTAGTCTATGCCTGGAGTTAGGTAAAGCCACTTTATAGACACCTAGCACATCCAAGCAAAGCAAGGGTAAGTTGCTAATCTATACATATAATAAAATTCCGAGTCGAATCTGTACATTGAATATTTTTATTTTATTGAAATAGTCATTATTATAGAAACAGAGGCCGAATTTATAGTTTTTAGAATTTATGTATGTCTGTCTGGGAACACGAGAAAACCAACTAGATAGATTTTGATGAAATTTGGTATGATGGTAGCAGGTTATCCGGGTCAACATATAGGATACTTTCTACTGCGGGAAAATATAACATCTCTGAGAAATCTATACTAAACATTAACACCGATATCTATAACATAATTAAGTTGCTAGTTGTTGGAAAGTAAGAATGCAACCAAATTATTATATTTTGATAATTAAGTTGGCAACATCTATGATCTGTCAATGTAAACTATATAAGACGCGTCATGTAAGCTAACTGCTATTAATATATGTTTGTTATCATTCCATCGGTTATTTTATTTATTTCCACAAAAATATCATCTCTAGTAAAAATTAATATGAAGGTACATCCTTACCTGCACCACTTTGTCCAAAGACAAAGTTATCTGGGCGGAACAGTGCTCCGTATTTGCCAGATCGCACCGAGTCCATGGTCCCGGGCTCCAAATCGACGAGAACTGCACGGGGCACATATTTACCTAAAAAAATTATAAAAGTTTAAAATAAATGCATAATTTTCCAGTAAGTATATTATGTAAATAAACTAAATTATGAATGCGAAAGTAACTCTGTCTGTTTGTTTCGTGGTCACGTCTAAACTATTGAAGCAATTTTAATGATTTTTGTTATAGCGATAGATATGCCTCTGTTAACTTAAGAGAACAATATTCAAATCATGTAACCAATTTAAAAAAGTCTAAGTAATAACTTCGAATTGTAAAATTGGCACTGCACCAGATCTCGCACTCTCATAAAAGAATAAGAGAAGTAAAATAAAAAAATTCTTACCGCTGGAAGCTTCATTGTAGTATACATTCAGTCTCTCTAACTGAAGATCGCTCTCTCCTCGATACACTCCGCTGGGATCGATCCCATGTTCATCTGATATAATCTCCCAGAACTAACAAAAAAGAAATAATAGATTATATATATATATATATATATATTAGCATAGCTTTTTCAGAAGAGATTATTATCATTATAAAGATTTGGAGGACGATCATTGACGAGAAACGCTTTCAAATATATATATATTTTTAAAAGCGTATATATATATATATATATATATTTATCTCTATTTTTATTTAGTAACTTTTGTCCTTTTCGGACATGTCAGTCCCATCGTATCTTAACCTACGTACAGCATCACATATATATTATGGAAAAATGGAAATAGTTTCAATGTTGCAAAACCATATCCACCAAAATTGTAACAACATCACTTTTAAAAATTCTAGACCCAAAAGTTTCTATATCTGTGTTTAGCCCTTATTAACGTCCCATTGGGCCAACGTGGTGGACTATCGCCTGTTTGCCCTCCTACTGAATGAAGGCCCGTGCCCAGCAGTGGAACGTTAAAAAGGGCTGAATACATATGATAAATTATGTAAAAATAAATCCGAAAACCACTTAAGGGCTTATGAAATCTATACATATAATACAATTGTAACTAAGTCGAATCTGTACAATAAATATTTTTTGGAAAATCAAATTGAAATAGACATTATTATCAATACAGAGTCCAAATCTATAGTTTTTAGAATATTTGTCTGTCTGTCTGTTATCGCATCACGAGAAAACCGCTGGACAGATTTTGATGAAATTTGGTATGATGATAGCTGGTTATCCAGGTCAACATATAGGATACTTTTTAATGCGGAAAATATCTCATTTCTGAGAAAAATTACAAAAACTGCATTGTAAGAGTATACTGATATGTAAAACCTAAGAATTTGGTTTTTGGTCATTTGAATGCGAGCGGAGCCGCGGGCAATGCTAGTGATAAATAAGTATGTACGCTTTAATCTAAAACCTTATGGAGGACAGACAAGCAGTATATTGACAAAGTACTCGTTTGGAAAGCGAAGTGTTGCGGTTTCAAATCCTGAGTCGGACATCTCAGTTATATGTAACAGATAGACCTGGACTAAGATATACTATTGTAAGACTTATAGTATGTTAAATATATACGTGTTAAATGTATTATATATACATGTGCCCAGCAGTGGGATTAAAAAGGGCTGAATACGTGTGGGCTGAACCGTACAAAATTACTAGTATAAAAGGTATGACTATGCGAGTACCTTGATGGCAGTTGTCAACCATTATCAATTAAATGATAATATTCATTTTACACTTGATATTTAATGGCTTAGTTGATAAGTTACCTTATTAGTGGCTATTTTAGTATAAAATCTATACATATAATAAAATTCTAAATGAGTCAAATCTGTACAATGTACATTAAATATTTTTTGGAAAATCTTATTGAAATAGTCATTATTATCGATACAGAGGCCGTATCTATAGTTTTTAGAATTTTTGTCTGTCTGTCTGTCTGGGAACGCATCACGAAAACCAGTGGATGGATTTTGATGAAAATTGGTATGGTGATAGCTGGTTATCCGGGCCAACATTAAGGATATCTGAGAAATATATTTTAAACGCTAAAACGTAACTAGGGACGAACCCGAGCGAGAGTGAGTCGCAAGTCTTAGTATAAAATGTTAAGTAAAAAGTTGGGGGGAAAAAACGGAAAAAAGGAAAAAATAGAACCAAGCAGGATTCGATTTGATTAAATTTATCTTATATTCAATGTTCCAAATGTAGCAAAATTTTTTCTTTAATCGCTACTTACTACTACAAATGCGAATGTTTGTGTCAATGTTTGTTATTCATTTATACTGAAACGGCTGTATAATTGAAGTCAGCTATCAGGATGCGTTCCCAGACAGACAGACAGACATACAAAAAATCTAAAAACTATAGATTCGACCTTTGTATCGATATTAATGACTATTTCAATAAGATTTTACAAAAAAATATTTATTGCGCAAATTCGGCTTAGTTAGAATTTTATTATACATGTATAAATTATAATTTATTGAGGAAGGTTATTTATAATCACGCTTACGATCTTTAAGAGCGACAACCTTTTAATCATACTTCGATAATTCATACTAATATTATAAATGCGAAAGTAACTGTTTGTCTGTTACGTTTTCACGTCTAAACCTGCTGAACCAATTTTGATGAAATTTGGTATAGAAAGGGATGTGAATTTGGAGAAGTGCATAGGATAGTCTTTGTGGCAAAAATGAAACTTTAAAGTGGTGAAATAAAGGTTGAAAGCTTGTATTGGGAACAAATCATTTCTCAAGTTAAGGAAAAAAATAATTATAATATCCTTTAATTTTGGTAAGAAATAAAGAGTATTTTGTGATGATTTTAAGTTTTTTTAAAGTACTTATGTACTTTTCTATGCCTATGTATAAAATAGTCTATATATTCCATACTAACCGTTAATAAATATTATAAATATATGAAAGTAAATCTATTAGCTTTTCACGCTAAAGCCGTTGAACAGATTTTGATAAAATTTGGCAAGGACATAGATTGTATCCTGGGGACGGACATAGGATACCTTTCATCCCCGCCCCACTTAACACCCCGCGGGCGAATCCACGGGCAGGAACTAGTTATACATAAATAAACCGCATTTTTATTTATATGTCACTTAGCAACAGAAAAAGTGATAGTTTGGAGAAGTATAGTCTAAGGATCGGTCTATTAACATCAACAGTTCAAGTGGTTATAGGGTTTAATTGAAATAAACGAATCGATATAAAATAAGCAAGGGCGTGGCACAATTTAAAAGAAATATCACGAATTCCATGTTATCTAGACTCTTTAGTGAGGAATTCCTGGAAATTCGGTTTGATTGAGACATCCTTACCTTAGTACCGATCTGATTCCCACACTGGCCAGCCTGCACGTGCACTATTTCCCGCATTTTTGGTTATTTTTTCTTGTATATTTCACACTCAGTATATGCACATATTATTACGAAACTTTAAATGACGTTTGGTTATAATTTTATCAATATTGTTATCGCTATCAGTGCTCTGATAAGATATTATGAAACCAAATTTAAACTAACTTTATTTCAATTTAAAATCCTTTTGTTTAAAGATCTACATAAATAAGTTGGGTAATAGATGGCTTGCGTTAATGACAAGTTATTTAATACATTTTGTTTAAAGCTATCTTTTAAAATTGTTAAAGAATTTCATTGATTTAAGGTGTGGTTGCATTTACGTGGTTATTTAAGTTTGTTCAAATTTATATCTTATTACGTTGTAATAGAGTACATTATTGATTTAATATATTTAACACATTTTCGTCATTATAATATTAGAAATGACGTAATGTACTGAGTAATGCGTATAGCATGAATGTGCAAAAAATAGCAATTATTAACAATAAACAAGTTAGAATAATATATCATAAAAAGATCGCTTAATAGTGTATGTATTAAAAAACAATGTCTACGTTTAGATTTCACTTTATTACATCAAATCACAGATTATGGAAACTTAACATCAAATGACAAATCTAGGAAATACACTTTGGCCAACTGTCAGATTGAGTATTGACTCTGGAGCGGAGGCTGACTCGTCTAAAGATGTAACTTAATTAATCGGTTGCAAAAATATTCGATTTTAACGAGAAATCGATATTGATTCTTGATAATTTATTTACAGTTTTAAGATATTTTAAAAATTATGATTAATATTCTATTTAGTATTGCTGTTTAATTTTACTACTAGTAAAACTTTAGATAGTTCTTTATGAATTCCCTTTTGTTTTTCCTAAAATTAGCTAAAAAGGCGATTCGATTAATATATTATTCCAAAATTTTTTCCGATTATTTGGATAATCGTGAAACTGACATTGTTCAACACTAGCATAAAGAGCTTATTTATCTCTCTGAATAAAAGTGTTCTGTGTCGTTCATTGACGTAATGTTGTAATAGCGTTAACTTAATTTACAATTTAAGATATTGTTTTTGTTTTACGAGATTCAGCATTAGATTATGGTACAGGAATATTACTCGTAGCTGTATTTATATAAATAACTTAATATTTTTTGAAATTTTAAAATTTATTATTCGAAATAATGTATATACGTTTGAACATTTTTATCACATAGTGAAGCATGCGAAACATCAAAATGGAATTCTTAGATTTGATAGACTATAATCAAAATAAATTGTTTTATGTTGGTACGCATCAGCACTTGATATGTTCAGACCAATATACTTATTCCCCGACTGAACATACCTATATGTATCCGGCATAACATATCCGTCTTGATATATTTAATTGGCTTAACTTATCACAGTTTATTACACCCGGCTTTTTCCAAGCTTGAAAAACTTATGCGCCCGCCCTAGAATATGATCCGATATCAAACTCCGGACGTCTTTTAGATTGGTTGCAGCTTCGTTAGTTCTTAGATTAGTCAAACTACAAGCGCACTATCTATATATCGCAGCTGTAAAAAATCACCAGACGGCAAAATCAGCGATAGCGAAACATCTACTTAAATACAATTCTAATTACTGGATTGAGCTCCATCAGCCTAAGGTTTTGTTCACCGATCGCCAATACTACCGAAGAATAGTTCGCGAGGTGATTGAGATTAAAAAACATAAAAAATTCAATTGTGAGGATGGATATATCTATACTAGTCTATACTAGTATTATAAAGACGTAAAGTTTGTGAGTTTATGATATTGAGAGTTTGTGAGTTTGTGGCGTTGTAGGGGGTAATCTCTGGATCTACTAAACCGATTTATATGAAATTTGGTAAGAAAATAGTTTGAGACCCTGGGATGGACATACAATACTTTTTATCCCGGAAATCATCCCTTAAGGGGTGAAAATGGGGATGAAAGTTTGTATGGAGAATCGAGCGAAGCGAGGGTGAGTCGCTAGTATTATATATAGCTGTTGTTTGTGTAGAAACTGGTGATAGGAAAAATGTAAGTATCGCCGATGTCCGTCCAACATACCTGTGGACGATTAGAGTCGTGTGTAGAGGCTATTATAAATTCTGAGGGTCAAGTGAGGGTACCTGCGAAAAACATCTCCAATCGTAGAAGGCGATGTACCGCTACGTACACCGCCAGTTTTGAGTCTTCCCGTGACTACGACCGTGCAACCCAGTCGAAACGTCGGGAATAAGGTATGTAGACACTTGCGAATTCTCGCGTTTAAGTCCCTTAGTGTCTCTATTATAAAATTTTGATAAAGTTTGGTGTAGAGAGGGATGGGACCTTGGAGAAGGACATAGGATAGTTTTTTCGCAAAAATGAAAGTTGAAAGTGGTGAAATAGGGGTTGAAAATTTGGATTGGAAACAAATCGTTTCTCAATCTAAACACCAAAAGTTTCATTACATGCTATAATTTTGGCATGAAATAAAGAATGTTTCGGCGTTTATAACCAATCAAGGTAAAATAAGGGAACATTTCAAGTTTTTTTAAAGTCTATCGATTCCATACTAACCGTTGAAACGTATGTAAGGACGAACCCGAGCAAATCGAGGGCGAGTCGCTAGTCCACTATAAATTTAAATACAAAAAGAACCCCATTAGTAATCAAATTACCTAATCGAGTAACTATGACTCGATTATTTTATTCGAACCCTAAAAAGTAACAACCCTTAGGTGTCAGATCTGAAATCATGAAAATGTAAAAAAAAATCGAAATGGTGTAATATCAAATTTAACAAAATTAATTATTAAATAAAAATAAAGAAATATTTAACAAAATGTGACTTTAAATATGTAAATACGTGAAACTTACACCGAACTAAATAATAAAAATGCTGTTTTTGAGACCGAAATAAATTAAAAAAACAAGAACAAAATGAGATTATTGAATATAATTTTAACATTTTCAATTTGCTTTTCTGCGGCTTTGGGTGATTATATGGTGTTTAGATCGCGATATTCTAATTCTCATGTTTTTCGCGCTTTCTGTGACACATCCGTTCATGGGATTATAGGATTCCTTTCGGCATTATTATTTTTCAATCAAAATTACAGTGTATCATCACAAGCCTATATATTAAATGTTTTCTTTTGCACTGCGTTGTCGTCTTTGATAGATTTGGACCACTTTTTTGTCGCTAGATCAATTCATTTGAAGGTAATTGCTTTGTTAGATTTTAATTGAATTTTGACGGAGTTAAAAATAATCAATTTTCAAAAAAAAAATTTTTGTGTTATCTTACACAAATGTGAACCAATTTTTGATTATTTAAAAAAAAAAGAGTTAAGTCTCAATGTTAATCCCTTAAAAATTTCAAGAAAAGTTGATTAAATACTTTAAATAATATTTTAAAGTGGTTGTTCTTAATAAAAAAAGTATAATTAGGTATTAAACTCAAATTGTTTACAAAATTTAGAAGCTAATTTTATAAAAATATTGGATTAACAGTAAAATCCTAAAATTGCATACTTTTATTTTAATTTAAATATTGTTTTCAGGTTTTTAAAATCATTTCATATCTTTGTGTATGGCATCGAGATTGTTTACTCAACATGTTAGATGCTATGTTTTTGTTAATTTCTATGTATTATACTACGACAAACATAAAAAAAATTGAACATTAGATTTTAATGAGTTAAAAGATAAACATAAAACTAACAGCTTTTTGTTGTTGTAGGATCTGATGAATTTGCCGCAGCGGGGTATTTTCCATTGCACAACGTTCTGGTTATTGATTACATCAATACTCTTAATATACAGTCACATAACTCATAAATTGAATGTGTACATACTGACATATATGATAATTTTGGCTTTTTCAAGTCATCATATTCGAGATGGTTACAGACGAGGCCTGTGGTTATATCCATTTGGACATACACAACCGATAAACAAGTTTTTATATATATTTATAATCTGTATTTTACCCACATTATTTGTTTATATTTTTAATGTCACGAAACCGATATTTAAGAATACTATAGTTCAATACACAACACTTGTGTAACTTTTTTTTTTAAATTTATTTTAATTTTTGAAGTGAAACTTCTTTAGAATAAATATATAGGATTAAGCCGGTGAGATAATGATATAATTTTTTTTTATTGTTGCCATGGTAACTGTTGTTATTGTCTGACAAATGATATATATTATTATATTATTTCCTTATTTTATTATGCCCAATATTTTGTAATATGACCAATATTGAGCCTTAGTTATTTATTGATTTGTTTTAATTTAATTGCAATATTTGCCAAAGAAGTTTAACTTCAACTGCATGTATAGGTTACTCGCACTCATTTTTATATAAATATATGTATATATTTTATAATTTAAAATCACCTAAACAGTATATATTATCTGTAAAAATTGAAATGTCATCAAATTTAATATGTAATATTTTAGTTTAATTAACAAAGTCACAATTTATTATACTTTAAAATAATGTTATTTATTTAGATCTATACCAGTGATAGTTTAATTTGCATTTATTTCTACATATATAATAGTTTTATTTGAAGTAATGATTAATTTGTTATACTAAAAAATAATAAATAATGAATATGTTGGTACATTAACACACAGTACCACCTAGTTCCATGGTAAGCTACGAGGCCAGTGTTATGGATACCAGATAAAATTGTAAAGTACATAGTTTTAGTGCATTAGACTAAGTGCTGGACACTAAACAAATAGTATGAACTAAAAATATTAATATTATTTATTAAATTAAGGCAGTGGTAGCCCAGTGGTAACACGATCGCTTGGAAAACCGAGTGAAGCTGACTTACATCTCAGGTCACGCACTTCTGATAAGATCATGTGCGAATCATTTCCAACGTGATCACCACTTGTCTTACGGTGAAGGAAAACATCGTGAGTAAAAGTGCATGTCTGAGAGAACCTAGCTAGATTTCGAAAAACATGTGAAGTTCGCCAACCCGCACTTGTCCAGCGTGGCGGACTATTTTCTGATCCCCCTCGTATTGAAGTGAGGCCCACGCCCAGCAGTGGGATGTTAAAAAGGGCTGCATGCAATATATTAAATTTGCCAATGTTTCTTGGCAGGACTTTTTAGCTGAAATCTGTTTTGAGCCAGTGATAACTTCTTCTCGGACTTAATAATAGGTAATAATTATTACTTATTATTAAGTCCGAGAAGTACCAAATTATTGCAGTACCAAAGTATTTATTATTAATAAATAACCATTCCTGTTGACTTACAATATTGAAATTGAATAGCAAAATAATTATTTATATTTTAAGATAATATGTTGATTTCATTTTTTACTAATTATGTAAAAGTCAAAAGGAGGTTCTGTCTGTTTTTTTTTATGTATGTTACCTAATATTTTACGGCCATGAACGAATTAACCACAATTCGTCCATGTTTACGGCCAATTAAATATTTATGACAATTATTGATATATTTAGTATGAAATTTAAATTAAAATATATTATTTTTTTGAATGTTAAATCTAGACAAAAATATAAATATTATATTATACGGTATGTAGAGAATTATAAAAAAAATATTTTTCCATATATAATTATAATTATTATGTAACTTAAAAAGTGCTTCTTATATTAGATATATGTGAATTGTTCCAGACCTCCAAGTATATCCATATGAAAAATCACGCCAATCTGTTATTCTGTTTCGACGTGAAAGAAGGACAAACAAACAAACAAACAAACAAACAAACAAACACACTTTACATTGATAATATTAGTATGGATAGTGAAAATTATAATGAAAAGTTTGATTATGTAACTTCAAAAGTGCTTGTTATATAATATGTGGATTGATAGAAACAAAATTTTTAATAATGTTAAAGTTGGTAAAAGATAGAAATAACTTTTTATAAGTGGTATTTATTTTGCGGATGTGGATTGTAAACATCCTCCCGACTGATTTCGGCCACGGCAGCCAATCTCATTGAGACTAGCAAATTGCAGGAGATATTATAGTGCAGACACAAGTGCACTCTATTCCTGTCACTCTCAAAGTCTGATGGGACGATACTTCGACACGACCAGTGAGAGTTAAGGCGCAGGACCGACGGCTATACGTGCTCTCCGAGACACGAGGGCGTACACCAACTTCCCAACTCCGGGCTGTTACTGAGGCTTACAACAGAAAGCCTCAATAACTAAACTTTTCCTGACCCGGGACTCGAACCCAGGACCTCCGGATCTGCAGTCGTACATGCAAGCCACTAGACCACTGAGTCAGAATATAATAGTATAGTAAGTAGACCTACCTTGTTGAAGATCTGCGCTTCAGGTAGGTTTTTTTGGGGGGGGGGGGGGAGGGGGTACGCTTTTGGGGTATATGGTTTGGAAAAGTTAGGCCACTTTGTCTGACAGTCCTTTATTTAGAAATGGTAGTGTATCTATTTCTATATAAATTATTATTATTTAATGCCAAATGTTTAAATAAAATATTTGTTTTCTTGCAACTCCTTTTATTTATAGTGATTCCTGCATATCTACACATCTAATATAATATATAAATAAAAAAATTAAAAAAACACCGACCATCTTGGACCTATTTTCATCAAACATAGCTAAGAACACTCCCGACTTATTCACCTTTCAAACAAAAAAAATCAAAATCGGGAGCTACGATGCCACCGACAGACACACAGAGACGTCAAAGATATAGGCTGGTCATACACGCGCAAAACAGCTAGTATCGACTGCTTCAAACTGCGACCACATATACTAGTCTTCTATGTAAACATGCACGAACCGCTCAAGCCGTTGCGAGTGCTTAGTGCGGTCGTCAGCGCGGTGAAATTTCATCGTGCGGCCAAGCAGTCGCCAGGCATACACTAACTGTTCGAGCTGTAGACTGATCTCGTGCCGTTACCTCCGGTAGCTCTCTTCATTCCACGTCGTCGTTGTCTGAGTAAAAGTAGCATTAGTAGTGGTTTTTCCTCAAAATCCATGTTGCTACCGATTTGAATGAATTTGAAATTTTCTTAGATTTACGGGAATATTAGACATTTTTAATAAATCTAAATTTTAAATAAATATATCTTTTCGGATTTTGTTTTGTTTATGGGTAGGCTGTCTGTAACAACTATCTATATAATACCTTTGAGATATCTAACACCTCAGTCTCCCCTTTTATTTATCTCAATAACCTTTCTTTAGATTTTCATATTACAGATATCTGCAATATGAAAATTTAAATCTATAATATGAAAATGTTTCTTCGTGAACTAGTTTTCATTTTTTTTAGTTTTTACGCAGTCGGTTTTTTTTTTATTAGAAATGGGCTCACTCTTGACCTTCATCTTAGCTCGAAGGCACAGATAAGGTCTACGATCTAGCGCGTTTGCCCAGGAGAAGCTTGTTAACACGCACCTTAAATAGATTCAGGTTATACGCACGTTTTTAAATGAGTTAATGAAGATGTAAAAAAACGCCAAGTTTTGTAGAACATTTATTCTTCCGGCCATACAATAGACTCAATCCAGTCCAAATAGCTATAGACTCGTGTGTATACCGCGGGTCTGCCTGCCTTTGCGCAGTTCCAACCGAACGATGTGATGCCAGCGATATAAAAAATACAGTTGTTTTCTTTTGCAACAATTTGTAGTGGAGATCCTGAGTCACCCTAAAATTAATAACTATTATTTTTTTACATTAAAATTTATAATATTGTTGAGAATGGTATTATACACTTACTAGCGACTTACCCTTGCTTCGTTTTTGTTTGTCCCTAGGTACGTTTTAACAATTAGTATGGAATAGATAGACTATACATACATAAGGTATAAAAAAGTAAATAAGTATTTAAAAAAACTTGAAATCACCCCCTATTTTACCTTGATTGGTCATAAACGCTGAAATATTATAATTATATCTTACCAAAATAATGATTTTTTGTCTTTGGACTTAAGAAATTATTTGTTCCCAATACAAACTTTCTATCCCTATTTCACCCATTTCTAGTTTCATTTTTGCGACAAAAAGTATCCTATGTCCTTCTCCGAGGTCCCCTTTCTCTCTATACCAAACTTTATCAAAATTGGTTCAGCGGTTTATGCGTGAGAACGTAAGAGACTTTCGCATTTAAAGTAGTTTTAGTAGATATGAGTTTATTAATACCAGAATGTATATAAGTTTTTTTTTAAATAAACAACCCAACAAAACTGTGTTATTGGTTTGATTGCGACCATCTTCTCTGTGTAGCGTATAAAACGGGAACTAAATCAAAATAAATAATCAGAAAATATAATACACTAGCGGCTCAGCCTCGCTTCGCTCAGACAAACATAAACAAATCTATCCCAGAGGAACTGTACATTTTTCTGGGATAAAAGTAGCCTATTTGTTATTCTGATGTATGAACTATATTATTGTAAAGTTTCATTAAAATCCAATTAGTAGTTTTTGTGTACTAAGCTGTATAATTTACTATAGTTTTTTAACTATCCAACAGGAACTATTTAATATTCCGGAATGATAAGTATCTAAAATGTTGACCGGGGATATAAGGTCACCATGCAAAATTTCATTTAAATCGGTCCAACAGTTTCGGAGATTAGCCTGTACAAACAGAGAGAAACAAAAAATTTGAAATAAATCTGGATTTGTTCTATTAATTCTCTTCTTACATCCCAATGAATCAGTTTTTAGTAATTTTTTCTATATACAGACATTCAACCTCTACAGTTTTATTATATGTATAGATTATTCTTATATGATTATGTTTCCGTCCGAAGCCAAGTCATTCTATTTTATTAAATAAATAAAGATATCTAATATTGATTCGGTCACTATAAAATGTTATTTAACTAATAAGATATCAATTTATGACAAAGTTGTTGGATAGATGCTTCCATAGATATAGGTACTGACTAAATTACCGAATTGGGCTTATATTTGATCTTACAATTTTTTGCGGTAGAAGGAACGTGTTGCGAGACTTACATTTTTTTACATGGTATGTTTTTGATGAAATTATAAATACAAAAGGCATGCATATATGTACCTGGCAAGTGTCTTTTCCACCGCGCAACTCTCCAGCACACATTTGCGATTCAATGAATCCATTCCAATTCCTATTATGAGTATCTTCCAAAAGGACTTCGCAAAAATCATTTTTCAACAACGAAAGAGAGACTTTCTGAAGTTCATAAGTTGGCTCTTTTTTAACTGAAATCAGTATCATGATTTCATTTTAATGAATGGCAATACTATAATTTGGTACAAAGAGATGATCTGACGAAGTCAGGAGGTAGACATTTGGTATTATTGCGCAGTAGATATTATAGTGTACAAGTGTACGCGCAGACAAGGCTGTCTTAATTCATGCGATGACCGGTGGCCCTTGGGCACACAACAATATCCCTTAGAAAAATAATAAGTTAAAAAAAAAAGCGACCATCTTGGACCGATTTTCATCAAACATAGCTAAGAACACTCCCGACTAATTCACCTTTCTAACAAAAAAAAGCAATCAAAATCGGTGATTCTGTTCGGCAGCTGCGATGCTACAGACAGACACACACGCACACACAGACAAGTCAAACTTATAACACCCCATCGTTTCTGCGTCGGGGGTTAAAAAACGGTTACCATGGCAACAATGTTTGTAGAAGGAATGCAGTTAACTTCATCATGTCGCTTTTTGGCTATCGGTCTGCGCGCGCATCGTAAAAAATTTACTCTCATATTTTTTTCCAAACGTGCCAAAAGAAGTATGTATATTGTATAACTTCAATAATTTTTACCTGTATCATTTACTCCCCAACCAGTGGCAATAGCCTTAGTGTGTCCAGAAAAGTCAGGCTTAGTCCAAAGACAAGCTGGTCTTATAGCAGCCTCAAATTCAACATCCAAGTTCAGTTCGAAGAGAGCTATATCATTATATTTTTCCGGGGAATGGTATTGAGGATGTTTGTATACTGTTTTTATCGGTACCTGGAAATATTAAATGAACAAATTTTTTTTATATACAAGTTATATTAAAAAGTAAATAAAAAAAATAGATATTTGGAACCATCAATATTTAATTTAAAATATTATTTTTATAAGCTCTTTAGAATCGTTAAGTATTATATTTTTTAAATTAAATGCCAGTATGGGAGTTAGTGAGGAAATTACCATCGGCTCGGAAGGCATTTCTGCTGAGAAGAGCCTAAGAAACTCAACAGTTGCTCTTTTAAAAATAATCATGTACTTATCCTACGTGAGGATTAACTAATATTAGTCCCACACATTTACATTTGCAACGCTTTCTTTGTTTAATAATATATTATAAAAAAAAAATTAATGCATACATCGACTGGTCTGGCCCCATCTTCAACTCTAGGATCAAGATTCTGGTCTCCAAGTCTCACGATGGACGGCTTAGGTTCTTTCATCTTTGGACTTCTGGTACAATGTCCAGCAGTTAATACAAATCGTGGACTGATAAGGCTACCTCCACATTGAAATACATAATTATCATTGAAACCTATCCATCCAACTGCAGCCTGAAAACCAATCAGCAATCTCTATAGGCAAGGGACTATTTTTGTCCCACTTTAAGATAATCTTGGGAAATAAATATGCACATATCGAAGCAATTTTGAAATATTTGTAAAAAAATTAAAAACTATTGCAGTACATTTGTAAGATTTTGACAATTTTGTTGTATTATATACCTACTATTTCCTAAATGATACTTATCAGCACACAGTATTTTATTTATTTTTCAGGCATTTATGATAAGCCCCACTTTATATATTTGTATAACTTAAAATTAAACTAAAATTAAATAATAATCATATCATGATACATTCGTTATGTTTAAAAAATAGTAGAAGTATAGTAACTTACCATATGTGGAAACTCTCCTTGATTAGCATTTTCTCCTCCTACAATCAATCCAACTCCAGCGTAATCACATTTGGGAGCTGAAATGGACCTGGCGCCCGATGCTATGAATACCACAGTTTGAAATAAACCCTCACTGTATTCTTTACATTCTGAAATAAAAATAATAAATAAATATAAATATATTGGTACATTAACAGCAACATCTAGTTCCATGGTAAGTTACGAACAAGGCTTGTGTTATGGATATTAGATAGTTGATACACTACACATATATAACTTTAAATACATACATATTATAAATATAAACGCCTATGACTGGAGTACAAACATTCGTGCTCACCACATAAATGAATGCCCTCAGCGGGACTCGAACCCGCGACTGCTGGCACAGCAAGTAGGATCACTACAAACTGAGCCAAACGTGTGCTGTTATTATTATTCCATTCATGCTGAACTTAAGATCACAGATGTATCTATGTATATACATGCGTCGTTTGCGCGTGTTTTACGTAAATTATTCAAATTACAAATTGATTAGCACGCGTTGAAAACGCGTTCAAAAGTCATCGTGTCCATACCGTATTAAGGAATTAAAAAAATTAAGTTAAATATAGAAATTGTTAAGATCTTTATTTTCTATGAAAAAATAAGTATTGTGGCAAAATACCTTATTCTCGACAGTTAAAAAACTATCCAATGCTTAATGCTAACTCCAGTCCACATCATTAGTATTAGTATCGGGTATATTGCCACTTAGACAATTTTTGCCATTTCTCATTTTTTTTCAACTTTGTCATTAATATTATAGAATTATTGAACGCGAAAATTTAAATAGTGAATGTTGTCCTTTAGGACGCGTTTGTGCTCACTAAATCTATTAGGAAAGATAAGAATAGATAGGAGAACTTAATTTACTTTTAATTTACACGGGATAATTGACCCTTGACCTTTACCTCTTTATTAAAAACGGATTGATTCCCCATACAAACTTTCATCCCCATTTTCACCTGCTCAAGGTCTCTGCCAAGGTCTCAAACTATCTTCTTACTAATTTTCATTTAAATCGGTTCAGTAGTTTTGGAGCTTATTCGGTACAAACAAACAAAAAATCTTTTCACTTTATAATATTAGTATAGAAGAATTATGAAAATGGATTGGCATAGATATCGAGTAACATATCCACAAAAGTTTTCAAGTCGGTCAAAAAACTCAGAAGTTGCTCTTTTAAATTTGTACTGTCCTATACAAGAGATACGTGGTTGTTTATATAAAATGTTTAAAAAGGAATTCTAGGAGATTACAGCGCAAAGTTTAGATTATTATAAGATTTTCTGTCTCCAAATATAGAAACTAATAAACAATATGACACTGGTCTAACATATTTAGAACGATTGTCACCTACTTTGTTAAGATCAAAATACTTACTTCTTTCACTTATTCGTGTATTCGTATTTTCTTCGGCTGAAAAGGAGTTCTTCGATGCTAGTTCTTTTCTGAAAAAGAAATCATGGGTATTAGGTAGTCTATAATCAGATAATATATAATCTGCCATAACTGCTTCATTGGTGGATAGCTTGTAGGGCTACAAATTTGGAGGTCTTGGGTTTGAATCCCAGGTCGCGAAAAGATTAATTACCATGAGTAACTAATCTTGTCAAGAAATTCGTAATAACAGCCCGGAGTTGGTGTTGTGGTCCAGCGCCTGATCTTTCAAAGCGAGTGTCGATTTATCGTCCCAACAGAGTGAGAAATTGAAAGAAATAGAGAGTGTAGGTACGTCTTAGTAAACTACTGGCTTTATTATATCCTACTTCCTACTTAACGTTATTAGTAAATGTGAAAGTTTGTGAGGATAGATGGATGGATGTTTGTTACTCAATCACGCCAGAACGGCTCAACGGATGTATAGAGATAGATTGTATAGACTTTTTATCCCGGAAAAATGTACGATTCCCGTGGAATAGATTTGTTTTTGTCTAAGGACGAATTCGAAGCGAAGCGAAAGGAAGTCGCTAGTATGTATATAGATAAGTCAAGTTACTTACTTGTTCTTTTCTGTAGGAGTGAAAATTGATATGCCGTCTTTACAACACACTAGGGAAGTTTCAGTGTTGTTGCAAAATGTTGGAACAATAAACCTATTTCTGCAAAATAAAAATTTCAATTACAACTAATTATAATAGCTAAATAAATATTTACAAAAAAAATATATACATAAAAATTAAAAAAAATACATCATATTAATTACATTAAATTCGAATTGAGTACTTCTCTTTAGCCAACTTCCAAAGAGGCGGAGGTTCTTTGGTCTATATGTACTTTTTTTAAGGCAAAAATATCTATATTGAAGTAGATGTGAATTGTAAGTCCATTCAATTGTTTCTTTTATAGCTTTAGTTTTAAAGTTTTACCTCAATGTTCTAAAGAATGTATGGGATGACTACTCACAGATACTCCCGTACGGCAGATTGGCAATTGGAGACCTCTGTACATACACCACGTGTGACTAATATATGTTGTACTAAACAGCTATCACCAACTAGAATACATAAATAAAATAAGTGAATTTATGTTGGTATATTACCACACAGCACCATCTAGTTCCATGGTAAGCTACGAGGCCTGTGTTATGGATACCAAATAGTTGATACACTATACATATATATCATTAAATACATACATATTATAAATATAAACACCCATGAACGGAGTACAAACATTCGTGCTCATCACACAAATGAATGCCCCCAGCGGGACTCGAACCTGCGACCACTGGCATAGCAAGTGAGGTCACTACAAACTGAGCCAAACGTGTTGTCAAGGTCAAGGATTTGGCAAAAGTCTTACTACCGACCGCCTGCCTGACATCAATCCTCCTTGGGAATGCTATTGTTTATCGCGGAAAGGACTCAAAGGGTGCGATGACCAAGGCAATACTGTGATTATATCTAAGTACAAAATACGAACTTCTTACCTTTTTGTTCCAATGGTACAAATGATTTTTGGTTGGAAGTAGGCAAACTCCTGAAGTCCAAATTGTCGCTGAAAATAATGATTTTTTTAACTCATTATTATATACTTTTCTTCTGTAATGAGTTACAGACGGAATCAAATAAATTTTATTTCTATCGTTAATAGTGTATCTCTTAGGCATGTTGTATGATTCGTTGATTTTATAAATGACGCTGTCTATTTGCAAGCATGCCTCTGCCTAAGGCAAATTGTAAAAAGTTGAATTATAGTACCGGGTTCATATACGTGCCACATGAACGAATTAGCTACTGGACCAGACATATAAGCGGACGTACCTTCACCGGTCTTGTCAGTAACCAGGAGATTGAGGCCTTGGTCGTTTGTTTTTTGCGTCAGTCTCAAGCACATACTTGTTAACAAAAAATCTCCCAGAAATGACTAGATGTTCTGTTAAATGGTGTAGAAACTATAGCGGCGGAAGCAGAACTATTTCTTTTTACTTGTAAATACATTATTTTATTACATTTATTATTATTTATCACAAAATTTAATTCACAAATTTAAATATTAGTCTCTAATTCGTTCATGACGTGCCCTTTACCAGTCTTCAAATCAACATACATACAAACTTTCGCAATCATAATAATTGTGTAATATTTCTTTACAGCCCATCTTCTAGATTTAAATTTAACAAAACTTTTTATTAATTATTCTTTTTCAATACACTAATTTTATCTCTTTCTTCTATATACAGAAAGAAAGAAAAGAACTTACTCATATTCTTCATTCTTTTCAGTTTTGTCAATCAATACTTCGTCCCTACAGCACACTAACTGCACATCATCAGAATATTTGCAATACGTTGGAACAATACTGCTTATTCTGCAATAGATAAATTGTACTGTATTGCAAAGTGTTTTACACGAGAAACAAGGTATGACAGTGCATTCACACTATCAGTAAGAGTCAAGGTTTCTTGTATAAAAATACTTTTAAATAAAAACTCAAAAACTACCGACTTCCAGGCACTAAAAAGTAAAAAATAACTAAACGGCGGTTTTCATTTAGAAGAGATACCTAATCAGATATTTTTAAGTCGGTGCCAGCCGATGCAAAGCAAATGTAATATTGTATTTCGATGCGTAAAATACATATTTCCCTATTAGATATTCATATCTTAAAATATTGTAGGTTGTATACCCTTTGAAACAAAAAAAATATTTCCAAATCGGTTTAGGCGTCTTCGAGTAATCGGTGAACATACATAAAAATAAAGATTCCGACGAATTGAGAACCTCCTCCTTTTTGGAAGTCGGTTAGTAAAACTATTTTTTCTATTTTTTTTTCTTTATAAATTATTTAGCTTTTTGGCTCCCGGCGTTTCGAATGCTTTATAAATTCGCAAAAAAATCAGAAAAAATTAGTTTTATTTAAAATGTCCAATTTCTGTGAAAATCTGAGTAATATTAAAATAAAACCAGACCGATATCGGACTAAGAACGGACTGATCGGCACTACGTATAGTGTGGATCGGCCCTTATTAAAGTCTGTTAGTTGAAAACCTAAATTATTAGTATATAATTACATAAAGAGAGAAGATATGTTTAGTTTACTTACTGATAATCTTGTTGGGCTGATATACATTTAGAAACTTCTGTGCAAATACCACGACTGTTCGTGTGTTTCTCTACACAGGTGTCACCTACTGGAATAAAATTATAACGTTTTAAAATAGTAAGTAAGTCGACTATCTTTGGGCGTTCATGCCATCGACCAAAAAAGTACTAGAGAAAAAAAAATGTCCTTATCAAATGAGCGCTCATTTGAACATTTGAGCGCGCTTTTAATTTAAAAAAATGTTTGTGAAAACATCTTTAACCTTTGAATTGGATTGTGTATTTAGTACTTTTTTGATCGATGGTATATGCAAAGTTTTAAACCAAGCCATCATTTTTTTCCTAAAGATTCGAACGCTTATCAAGAAACATCGTCACTATTAGGATAATAAATAGAAAAAAAATAAGAAAAAGACTCGAAGAGATAGATAGTTTTGTTTAAAATTTTCAAATATTCGTTCGAATCTAAGAAAATATTCTACACAAAAATGACAAAACAATATACAACGACAATAATTTGACACGCCTGTGATGTGTGTTGAAACATAGGCTGCAAGCCTGATTTTTCTGCTAAATTGGCTCTTTTAAAATATACCTGCGAAACTCAGCACTTGCTCTTTTCAATTCAACTAACAACGTAGTAACTACACTAGCTTTATAGGAACAAAGAAAATCTGGTGAATATAATTAAAAATTAAGATTGTGTGTTTTAACTTTTATTAGTATTTTTTTTATATTTACGAAGAGCTTAATCTGTACAGATAATAAAAATTGAAGTGTCTGTGTGTAATGTCAAAATAACAGCTTTAAACTAAATGCATATGAAAGTATGTATATAAAGTTTAAAATTTTTGTCTATCAGTTTATCAATCTGTTTATTCCGGCTAACCACCGGAACGGCTGGACTGATTTTAACGGGACTTTCACTGGCAGATAGCTGATGTTATAGGGAGTAACTTAGGCTACTTTTATTTTATAAAAAGAATTAGAGTTCCGCTTAAAAGAAGTGAAACGTACCTAGGGGCGCACTCGAGCGAAGCGAGGGTAAGTCGCTAGTTGTAAGAAAATGAAAAGCTTTAAATACAATGTTATTTACTTACTTTTTAGACTTAGCACATCTTTTGCATCTTCGTTGTTGGATGAACTCCTTAATAATAGTGGTGTATTGCTGAAGACATATTTTCATTTAAAATCTATAGTATTCTATACAAATAAATAAAACTAATGTGTCTATTTGTAATGTCAAAATAAAAGCTTTTAATTTAATGCAGAAAAATATATACGGAGTACGGTATTTAAACGAAAAACATATTTTGTTTTTTTTGTCTGTCTTTGTCCCGCCTAATCTCCGAAACGACTGGAACGATTTTGACGAGACTTTCACTAGCAGATACCTGATGTTATAAGGATTAACATAGGCTACTTTTATTTTTGAAAATGAATTAAGGTTTTATGCAAAAAATTAAAACCCATGAAATTAGGAACATATCCGTGTACCTAGGAACGCATAAAAGCAAAGCGAGTGTAAGTCGTTTATTATCAAATACATTGCTATTTATTGTAATAAATAATAATAATGTCCTCCTGACCGTTTCAGGCCGTCAATCTCATTGAGACTAGCCAGTTTGCTAGTGAAAAATAATATTTTTTAATTTTTCCAACTGGAATCTCTTCTAGGACCTTTCAAAAATAGCTCCAAAAAAGGAAAAATCTCAGATTTGTTATATAACAATTATCGCACTTGCATTGTTCATGTTGAAGTAGGAAAAAATGGTTAATTAACTAATGCATAATTAACAGAAAAATATAGCAAATATAGTCAATAGCCCCAGATTTTTCATTTCTTAAATGTTATATTTAATATGTATAATAATTTTTATTTATGAAATGTAGGAAGTAGCACTCGTTTTCGGCAGTATTTTCATCCCTCTGGGAAAACTATAAACATCGGTCCTACAATTCCGGGAGTCAAGACTTTTTTTTTTAGGAAATTTCCTCCTCCTTTTAAATATTTTTTTAAATTTGAAAAATCTCAGTTTTTGTCAATTAGTTTTTGACATGTTTGTAAAAAACTAAACCCCCCTTTTTTAGTTAATTGTGAACTTGATTTTTTAAAAGTCGTTTTTCTGAGACTCCTGAAAAAAGTTGACCAAAAGGGCACTTGTCGACTAGACTATATAATTGGGAGAATAAGATCAACGACATACGTACACTGGAATTTTATATATGAAGATAAGATATATTAATTAATAAGTGACCAAATTGTGTCTTTTTGATACCATTTTTGAATGTATCGCATAATCGAGAACCTACTTCTTTACTTCTTGAGTGTCGAGAATTGTTATGCCATCTCTACAACACACCAGCTGTATATCATCAGAATGTTTGCAATACGTTGGAACAATACCGTTGTGTCTGCAAAACAAAAATATTAATTTGATATGCATACTAATATTATAAATGTGAAAGAAAATCTGTCTGCCTGTATGTTTTTTATATTTTCATACTAGCATTGTCCGCGGGCCCGCCCGTGGTCAGATTACCAAAAATCCGAATTCTTAGGTTTTACATATTAGTATACTCTTACAATGCAGTTTTTGTATTTTTTCTCAGAAATGAGATGTTTTCCCGCGATAAAAAGTATCCTATATGTTGACCCGGATAACAAGCTATCACCATACCAAATTTCATCAAAATCCCTACAGTGGTTTGTCCGTGATGCGGTAACAGAGGGACGGAGGGACGGACGGACAGACAGACAGACAAAAATTCTAAGAACTATCGATTCGGCCTCTATATCGATAATAATGACTATTTCAATAAGATTTTCCAAAATATATCTAATGTTCGGTACATTTTCGACTTCGTTACAATTTTATTATATGTATAGATTATAAGGCAGTGGTAGCCCAGTGGTGACACGCTCGCTTGGGACACCGAGTGAAGCGGGTTCAAATCCCGGGTCTCGCACCTCTGATATTTTCATGTGCGAATCATTTCTAACATGATTACCGCTTGCCTTACGGTGAAGGAAAACATCGTGAGGAAACCTGCATGTCTGAGAGAACCTAGCAAGTTTTCACATACATGTGTTGTCCGCCAACCCGCACTTGGCCAGCGTGGTGGACTATGGCCTGATCCCCCCACGTATTGAAGGGAGGCCCGTGCCCAGCAGTGGAACATTAAAAAGAGCTGAATACAATACATAGATTATATTTATATTTTCACTTCTGAACCGTGAACCCATTTTGATGAAGATAGATTGGACATTGGAGAATAGTTTACTGAAGAAGGTGAAACAAGCAATGAATATTTGTATGGTTCCTATCAAATTAAACTAGGGATACAATAAATATATTAATGTGGGGAATGGAACGTAAGAGTGAGTGAAAGGAACAACAGGTATGGGAGAGAAAGGAACGAAAGATGCAAGATGGAGGATAGTGTGTAAGACGGTGTGAACGGGCTAAGACGGAAAAATTAATAAATTATTTAAGAAGCAAATTTCACTGTATTTTACTTTGAGTATTTTCCCACATTTATGAGCTTTAGTGTTATCAATAAAAAAAATGGAAACAAGTTTTTTATAAAGATATGTGAATTTTATTCATTTATTATGTTTTTCTCAAAGTTTCTTTAATAATTTGATCGACTAATGTCAATAAAATGGGAAATTGAAGACTAATATGCTCACTTACTGATACTCTTGTGTGGCTGATTGGCACTTTGCACTTTTTATACAAATACCACGTGAACCCGTTAGTTCCACTATACAACTATCACCCTCTGGAAAAATATATTTTGTATCAATTATAGTTATAATTTTTTTTATAAAAAGCAATCATGAGGACTGCCGGAAGAAGTGAAAACTTAAAACTATAAACAATCAGCTGTTATTTTTGGATATTCAAATTAATTGTTTCATTTTAAATTAAAATTTATAAATTAAAACTCTTTACATTTATTTGGTTTTGACATCTATCGGCACTCTGAGTGTTAGTGTTAGCACGTCACGTGACCGTGTCGATGACGACTTACATGAATTTACTCCCCATACAAACATACCTCCTATACAACTTTTCACTTCAATAACCATTTTTACCGTTTCTAAAAGGGATAGGTTCTGAATATCATAGTTTATATAATACTATACTAGTACTAATGCCATACAAAGACGTTGGACAGCGCTAATTCGGGCAATTCTTCGGGCAATTTTTTTTATGTGGAAAGATTTAAACGTGACGGGATCTGATACTAAAGCTATGAAATCATCGATTGATAGTATTTTTCACATTTCAAAATTAAAAATTAATCGTTAATTAATTCTCGGATTTCTTTGCATTTAGAGGAATTTATAATAATTTTAACGCAATTTTGGCCTTTTAAAAAGATTTTAACTAAAAAAAAAAGCTAAACAAAGCCGACATCGAACTCAGCACTTGCTCTTTTTAAATTTAAACCATACTCGTATGTAATAAATAGGTGCTACAGATGAATCTTTTTCTGTCCGCATCATTGAATTTATATAAAGAAAATAAAAAATAAACAGACTACTAGGTAAGTGCGAAAGCGTGTACGTGTGTATATTTCTGTTCATTACTCATTCACGCTAAAATTGCTGGACGGATTTGAATAAAACTTTGTACATAGATAGACTATGATCTTTTTTTTAAGGTACAAAATGCATTTACATACCCACAAGAAAAGCCAGTATTACCCACTATACTAAAACCCCACAGAACCTCCCCAGTCTTAATGGGGCGTCGCAGGATCGCTTACAAACTCAACTACGATGCCCTGACGGATAGCCTGCCACAACAATCAAGAGGTTGTTCCCACGGTCCACTCTGCTATCAGAGAAGTACCAGGAGCAACCCTCTTGGTACACCGCCCACCAAGGTGGGCCACCTATGTGTCTTTCTTAGTTTCACGTTCGGCTGGATTATTGAACGCAAACGAGCCTCCCATCACGACAAAGATAGACTATATCCTGAAGTAATCCATAAAGAGTTTATGAGAGGCACCTAGAGACGCACAAATAAAATTTATTTATTTACCTTTTTTAATTATCTCCCTAGTTGTATTTTCATCAGTGGATGTACTCCTTACAATTGGCGTCTCACTGAAATAAAAATTTTCTTCTATACTATTATTGCACTAGTTTTAACCGCCTCGGTGGTCTAATAGGTTGTCCGAGTTCCAATTTTGGAGTTCCGATTTTGAGTTCCCGGTCGGTTCAAGTTTAATTACTGAATTTTTCTGTTAAAATATTCTTAGTAACAGCCCTGAGTTGGGAAATTGGCGGTGTTCCATCCCTGTGCCGCGGAGAGCACGTATAGGCGCAAGATTGACCTGCGCCTTAACTTTCACTAGTGTCGAAGTATCGTCCCATTGGACTTCGAGAGTAAAAGAAACAGAAGAAGAAACTCCTGCAGTCGGCTAGTCTAGTGAGATTGGCCACCGTGGCTGAAATCGATCACGGTCAGGAGGAAATTTACTAGTTTTCAAGAAAAATAAGGCAGGCAAAGACAACTTAAAACGTACGCGTCATAATCGAAGATATATTTCATAGTTAATTTTCAAATAAAACAATTTTTTAGATTTTTTGTCAGATCTATTATGACTTTTGGTTTCCAAAATTACAGCAACCATGATACGAGAGACACTAGACTTTTCAAAATTATATTAAAATGATTTTCAAAATTACAAAAATGGCTCCAAATTACCGTGCAATATTCGTCAATTTCTATTTAAAATATTTTATAACTTAAATAAGTTTTAAATTAAATATTATTTAATTTGAATTGTTATTATTATAATTCTTATAATAAAAAAAATCGCGTAATAATTAATTTTAAATATTAGCGTAAATCTAAAAAAGTATATACTTACTCTACAACTTCATCAGTATCGAGAATCGTGATCCCATCTGTGCAGCACACCAGCTGTAAATCATCAGAGTGTTTGCAATATGTTGGAACAATACGGTTATATCTGCAAAAGAAAACGTCTAATTGGATATAAATATTTTTAATTCTTTAAACAAGTACTTTTGATATAATATACGAATATCTTCTGAAGCTGTAGATTTGAATCTTTTCCCAAATTGCGTCAAATATATTATGTACATAAGCGGCCATTCAAATATGTATTACGTAAGTAGAATTTTAGTAATTATTAACCCCTCTCTCCCCCTTGTCAGCAAAAATAGGTAAGCAAATCTCTTACTCCCCCTCCTGTGCTTACGTAAACATTACGTCTCAATTATTTTGGGGAATCCCTGAACATGCTTTTCGCTTTTGAGCATAGACAAATTAAACCTATTAAATTTTAATTAATTATTTTAAATAAATAAAATATTGCTGACGTAATCACCATCCAGACCCTACCCCCATACCGCCCCCCACGTCATCAAAAATAAGCAAACCAAAGACCTCCCAGCCCCCCTTTGGTGCTTACGGAATACTTGAATGGCCCCTAATATGTTATACATATATGTTATATACATCTTTATATATATAATTCTTCTGTGAGTGTGTATGTCACTGAACTTCTCTCAAACGACTGGACCAATTTTGATGAAATTTTTTGTGTGTGTTCAAGGGGATCTGAGAATGGTTTAGATTCACAATTTGAATAATAATTTTCATCAAAATGGTCCAGAATGTTTTAGCTTATTAAAAAAAGTTTGAAATTTTCAAATTAAAGACGTGTAGACAGGACAACGTCTGTCGGGTCAGCTAGTATATGTATAAGATATTAGGGGCCATTCAAGTATAATAGTTAAAACTTTTATAAAGTTCAATATCCTTTCTCTTCTATTTGTCAACCGATTTTCAGTAATGATTACGGTCGAATTTCGATCACTATTCGAACATTCGTTTATTTAAATTTGCAAATCGACATACTACGTCGATGTCCAACAAAATAAAGATAACTATAGTTACTGGTACTCTCGTATGGCCGATTGACACTTAGAAGCATGTGTACAAACACCACGTGTGTTTGTCTGCATCACTGTACAGTTGTCACCCTCTGAAAAAACATACATGGCTGCTTAATATGTATCTCAAAGTATAATCAAAGAGAAAACTTAGATTTAAATTTTTTTACATCTTTATTTATTCACTAGCGATTCAACCTCGCTTCGTTTGGGTTCGTCCCTAGGTACGGTTTAACGGTTAGTATGGAGTAGATAGACTATATTATACATATTATATATATATATATAGATATAGGTATGATGAGATGTTGTGGGTTGTATTATAACTTCTTTTACCGTAAGAATGAGATAATCTCTCGCGGTAAATATATACATAGGCAAAGCCAAACAGTTCAGTATCTTTTTAATTGTATTTGTTTAGTAGCTATTGAACAGCTTTAGTATTATCAATAAAAAAAAACTGGAAACTTCAGCGACAAAAATGTCCTCACTGAATGAGCGCTTATTTGAACATTTGAGCTGGCTTTTATATATTTTTTGTGAAAACAACTTTAAGTTTTGCATTTAAGGTTTAATTTAAATTGTTGTATATTTATTTTGATTAGAATAAATTATTTTATTCATTTTATAAATTGGAATACAGACAGCATATATAAGGATCAAATGCAAAATTCATCAGAATTAATAGACTTAGCCAATAAAGTTTCCATTTATACGTAAATATAGCACAGTTAACTTACTAACAATTAAACAAAAACAGATATAAATAAAATATGTAGCTACAAAATAAAAAGATAAATATAAAAATAATATTTATCGGACTAGTGTTTTTTTAAGTTCAATTATAAATTTCTTTAAATTACATCCAATAATGTCAAGATGCTTGTAATAATTATTATAAATGTTAAAGACTCTAGCCAGGAAACAATTCTTGGCATATTTGGTTATACGAGAGGCAACAGAAAAGGTATCTCTGGATCGGCTGTTAGTTCGAGGGCATTTAAAGAAAATATTAGACAAAAGATTATTACAATCGATATGGTTATTAATAATTTTGTAAAGAATTTGATCTGTTCTTTCTTGATTTTTAGATTATTACACTCAATAAATACATATACACACACATACACACACATTCACACACACACACTCACACATACATCATCATCATCTATTGTTTTTTAGTTTTTATAAAATAGTTTAAATATTGTACGGAGGCGGGCGTTGATATCTGCAACGCAGTTTATACTTTTGCAGTATCATCGTAGCCATTGTTGTTTACTGTATACTTATAGGAATTTGATACTAAATAAATAAATTTCATTTCATTTCAAATATCTCCTTTGAAATGTAATCTCTTAATAAATTTATTTTGAACGTCCTCGATAGCGTTAATACATTTGTGATACTGAGGATTCCAAACAGTCGAGACATATTCCAGAATGGATCTAACGTAACAGTTAGATACTAGATTGTATGTTTGTATTTGTTTCTTCAAATCATCTGCCTGACGAAAAATAAATCCTAGCATTTTGCAAGCCTTAGCTGTAATGTTAGAGATGTGTCTATCAAAAAGAAATTGAGATTTCAGTTGTACTCCCAGGTCTATCACCTTTGTTACACGTTTAAGGGGGTTATTTTAAATAGAATAATTAAATGAAATTTAATTTTTTTTTTGCAAAAGTTATAACGCAGCACTTGTTAACATATAATCCATTAGATATAATAATTATTAAATTTATTAATATTAATTCGCAAATCCTCACAGTCTTCTGTACTCTTTATCATTTTAAATATTTTGATATAATCTGCGTATAAATGTAAGTTTAAAAGCTGACAATTTTCAAGGATATCATTAATAAAGATATTAAATAATAGTGGGCCGAGGTGAGAGCCCTGGGGAACCTCTGATGTTATGGGGACAAAACTCGAAACAAAACCTTTGACAGCTACTGTCTGTGTTCTATTTCGAAGATAGGAATTCAACCATCTAAGTAGATCACCATGTATGCCGGCTTGTTTAAGTTTGTAGACGAGCAATGAGAGCGAAATTTTATCGAAGGCTTTGGCTTAAAAGTCTGTGTATATATACATACAGTATACATTTAATATGCGATTTCTAAAGCAGATATAACGATGTCGAGAAACTCGCACAAGTTAGTTTCCGTGGAACGCTTGTTGATAAATTCATGTTGCTGAGTAATAAGCGAGGGTCATAAATATATAAGATAATACGAGCGAAGCCGTGAGCAAAAGTAGTTACAAATAATTGTACCTTTTTCACTTAACGGTGGACTTGTATTTTGGTTGGAAAAAACCGAATTCGACAACTCTGGTTTATCACTGAAAAGACAATGGGTTTTTTTAAAGAAAACATAAGTCTTGGGGCTAAGTCTAAAAATTGTATTGAAATTACGAATGAATCGTCATAGAATGATAATATTATGTAATACTTTCTCAGATTTACGCGGATATTTGACATTTTAGATAAAACTATATTTTTTTGGATTTTTTCGCTGATATATTTTAATTTTTGTTTCCCGACGTTTCGACGATTGCTTTACATATTACAGCAATTATGGGAATGGGAGTGACATCTCTGCGGAAAAGTCCGTAAAGATAGTTTTATTTTAAATATCATGAATTACAAAAAAGTTATTATCATAGGTAATTTTTTATAACTTATATTTCTTTTAAATAACTCCCATATGAGATGCTTCGATTTTTATACTACTTTATTAGTACCATTGTATTTCTATGACAAAGTGGTCGTGGTAGGATTTTGATATAGATACTAGCAACTCACCCTCGCTTCGTTTCGGGTTCGTCCGTAAACAAAAACAAATCTATCCCACGGGAACCGAAAATTTTTACGGGATGATGTATAGCCTATAGCCTTCCTCAGTCAACGGGCTATGTAATGAAAAAAGGATTTTTAAAATCTGATTATCAGTTTCTGAGATTAGCGCGTTCAACCAAACAAACCAACAAACAAACTCTTCAGCTTTATAATATTAGTATAGATTTTCATCAATCAAATTCATCATCATTTCATGTGTTTAGTAGGTACCAGTAACTTATCCTAAGGCCAAGTACTAAATTCCATCCAAATCCGTCCAGTCGCTTCAGTGATATGGACTAATAAACATACATACACACGTTCGCATTTATATTAGTAGTGGGGTTTTCTTGCCATGGTTAAGGAGTTTAATGCCCGATTTCACCAACGTCACCTAAGTTTAAGGGATCCCCTAAGCATGGTTAGGGGGCTGTTAGGGGACAGTTTCTGTTTCACCGACAGTTAGGGGTCACCTAATATTAAAAGGCCTCTTAAATTTAGGTGCTAGAAATATGAGCTCAAGACGATCGTAAAACGAAATTAATTTAGAGGTTAGTTTAGGGGACCTTTAAGCTAGGGATCCCATACGTAGGTGGTAGCTTATGGGTTTTTGGTGAAATCGGGCATATGTGTACTTTCATTATTAAATTAAATTTCTTTGGCACTTATAACATTAATAAACACTTACTCACTATTTTGTTCAGTATCGAGAATCGTGATGCCGTCTCTACAGCACACTAACGTCAAAGTATCGGTTTGATTGCAAAACGTAGGTGGAATACCGCTTTTCCTGAAAAACATGTTAATTGGATTAATCTTTATAAATAAAAAAAAACTTATGTGTGTACTTATGTACGCACGTAAGAAGTTATACTTCTATGGCGTACCAGAACAAAAGTAGCGAAAGATTTCATCCCGTATGTCACAAGTCTCTTTTTGTAAAAGGAATGATGAATTAATAAAAATAATTAAATAACGCATATTAGGCACATTATTACCATATATTTATAGAATATCATTTAAGTATAGAATATAATATTATATATCACTAGCAATGCCCGCGGCTCCGCCCGCGTTCAGATGACCAAAAACCAAATTCTTAGGTTTTACATATTAGTATATTCTTACATTGCAATTTTTGTATTTTTTCTCAGAAATGAGATATTTTCTCGCGGTTTAAAGTAGCCTATATGTTGACCCGGATAACCAGCTATCACCACACCAAATTTCATCAAAATCCCTCCAGTGGTTTTTCCGTGATGAGGTAACAGACAGACAGACAGACAAAAATTCTAAAAACTGTTGATTCGGCCTCTGTATCAAAAATAATGTCAATTTTAAAAAACATATTTAATGTACAGATTTGACTTAGTTAGAATGTTATTATATATATATATAGATTTGTCAGACAATAACAACGGTTACCATGACAACAAGCCAGTAGTACTTTTTTATAAGCTAAAATATTTCTATATTATGTTGATTCAAAGACTGTTTTCAATTAAGATTTGATAAGAAATATAAATATTGTCGTGTTTGTGATTAAAATTGTTGTTTTATTGTCATTTTTTTCCTGGCTATAGATCCTTAATGTTAGAAGGGCCGTCTCCCCCGGACTTACCCTACATAGCCTATATAGCCTTCCTCAACGAACAGGCTATCTAATGCAAAAATATTTTTTCAAATCGGATTAGTAGTTCCTGAGATTAGCGCGTTCAAACAAACAAACAAACAAACAAACAAAATCTGCCTCTTTATAATATTAGTCTAGAAGTATATTCCCTAGACAGACTCACTGATAATCCTGTTTGGCAGATTGACATTTTGAAGACTCTGTGCATTTACCGCGACTGTTTGTGTATTCCACTATACAGCTTTCACCTACTGAAAATATATTTGTTAATTTATTAATTTAATAGATATGTCAATAATACACTGTAATCTATATCTATATATACAGGGTGGAAGAAATGGATGGAACATGGAAAATATGTACCTTAAATATTGAAGTTATCAAGTTTTACTCAAAGAAAACATTCCTTTATTTAAAAAAGTAATAATAAAACAAACCATAATTGTTGAAAAATTGAGGAGAGCATATATGAATAGAGTTTACCTATCTATATAAAATTCTTTCCGAAATTTTTACTTAAATACTGTAGAGATATCGGGGTTGGGCTCAATGAATTGGCATCAATGAATATTTGTGGCATCAATAATAATTATTTTCAAATATGTCCACTCCGAAAAGTACATAGAGGTAGCTGCTAATAAGCAAAATGTAACATCCAGCAAAAACTTCAGTCATAAGTAAGATGGCGCTTGTTACAGTGCCGAAATATGAGGAACTTACAAAAACACGTGAAATATGGCAAATATTCCGTTACCTATAAAAACATATATAATAATAGACGTGTGTATATGTTCCTTATGGACTCCAAAACGACAGGAGCGATTTTGATGAAATTTTTAGGAAATCCTCAGATTAGATCCTGTGAAGTTTGGTGACGATCAGAAGTTTGAACGCGGGTGTAGCCGCGGGTAGTGCTAGTTCATCATAAAAATGATGTAAAGTGGATAAAATAATCAATTTGCTTACTTCTTTCACTTAATGGTATATGTATATTTTGCTCAGATGAAAACGTTGTCTTCAAAATTGGTGTTGCACTGAAAAATGCGATTTGCTTTACTATTAGGAAAAGAACCAAATTTTTATATAAAAAAATAAATTGAACTAAGACAAGGTAGTGGTAGCCCAGTAACGCGCTCGCTTGAGAAACCGAGTGATGCGGGTTCAAATCCCATGTCTCGCACCTCTGATAATCTCATGTGCGAATCATTTCCAACATGATCGCCACTTGTCTTACGGTGAAGGAAAACATCGTGAGGAAACCTGCATGTCTAAGGAAACCTAGCAAGTCCACCCGCACTTGGCCAGCGTGGTGGATTATGGCCTGATCTCCCTCGTATTGAAGGGAGGCCCATTCCCAGCATTGAGACGTTAAAAAAGACTGAGTACAACATAAGAGGCAGTTTTTATCTCAGCAGGAGTAGCAGGCATATCCTCTTCTACTCTTTACACAAAACTTTTAAAATTACAACTTGGTATTTGAAGCCACTTACTCATTATATTCTTGAGTGTTGAGAACCGGCAAGTTACAGCACACAATTGGTGAATCGCCGGAACTATCGCAAAATGTTGGAATAAGTCCTCTTATCCTGGAAATTTCCAAATGGAAAATAAATATGTAAGTACGTTGGGACATTAACACGCAGCACCATCCAGTTCCATGTTAAGCTACGACGCTTGTGTTATAGATACCAGATAGTTATTACACTACACATATATAACTTTAAATACTTACATATTATAAATATAAACACCTATGACTGGAGTACAAATATTCGTCATTACACAAATGAATGCCCCCAGTGGGACTAGAACCCACGATCGCTGGCACAGCAAGTAGTGTCACTACAATCTGAGCCAAAAGTGTCGTCAAATATTAATGGGATTTTATTATAATATAAATAACCGTACCACATCACGTTATATCACATGGGACTACTTTTTTGATACTTATACGTGTGTTTGTTACTCCGTCACGTTAAAAAGGCTGAACAGATTTCGATGAAATTTAGTGTACAGATAGACTATGACTTGAAATAACACAAACTTTGTTAGAAACAAATTTTGCTAAAAGCTGGCGCTGTCTGTGTATTATATTATAAATACAATAAGCACCTAGGGACATATCCGAGTGGAACTAGGATAAGTCGCTATTTTACATCTATACAGATAAATAAAGTTGAAGTGTCTGTTTGTAATATCAAAATAACAGCGTTTTACTAAATTCATATGAAATTATATATGGTACGTATAAGAAAAATACATTTTTAAAATTATTGTCTGTCTGTCTGTTTGTTTGTTCCGGATAACCTCTGAAACGGTTGGACTGATATTGATGGGACTTTCACTGGAAGATAGCTGATGTTATAGGGAGTAACATAGGCTACTTTTATTTTAGAAATAGAATTAGGGTTCCGCTCTAAAAAAATTAAACGTACCTAGAGACGAATCGAGGGTGAGTCGCTAGTTGATATATATTTAACATAGACACACATTTCCTAACAAATATCTATTCAAAAAGTGGCGTCGACGTGTGATGTTATAAGTCAAACTAAAGAATAAAATTCAAAAGTCGACAGCTCTAATTATCTAAATATAAACTCGTACTTATGCACACCTAATAAAGTACAAAACAGACAAAAACATTTAAATTGAGTTTTTCTTATAGTATCGTATATAATTCCATATGCATTTAGTAAAAAGCTGTTATTTTGACATTACACACAGACACTTCAATTTTATTTATCTGTGTAGTAGACTATCATCTAGTCTAAGCCTAAAGAGCGTACTGGATGATGTCCTCCTGACCGATTTCAGCTATGGTGACCAATCTCACTAAAACTAGACAATACGCAGGAGATATTATAGTGCACAAGTGCACGCGCAAACCTAAGTGCACTCTCTATTCCTGTCACTCTCAAAGTCCGATGGGACGATACTTCGACACGGCCAGAGAGAATTAAGGCGCAAGACCGACAGCTTTACATGATCTCACAGGCATCCGGATGAAACATCTCAATAACTGATGAAACACTCAATAACTTCACTTGGCCCAACCCGGGACTCGAACTCATGACCTCGGATGTACAGCCGACCAGCTAGCCAATACACCACCGAAACTGTCAAAGCCGTACTTACCGATAGTCTTCTATTGCTGGTTGACACTTACACGATTCCATGCACACACCGCGTAAGTTTGTCTGCTTTACAATACAGCTTTCTCCCACTGAAAATATTATGTCAAGTATGTTTATCTTTTAGAAGTGATATGCCTATAATCTAGTATATTTAAACGAGCAATTCTTGTATATTTATTTATAACGGCGATCTCGGAAACGGCTCTAATGATTTCGCTGAAATTTGGTGTGAAGTCTGGCTGGCACCGAATTCGAAAATATCTGATTAGTATCTATTCTTAATGAAAACACCCGTTTAGTTATTTTATACATTTTATTGCCTGGAAGTCGTTTTTTTAAGTTTTTATTTTTTATTTCACTTTTAGTGTAGACGTAATTAGAAGGTAATTTGTAAGAAGAAAGTTTTTTTTATAACATATTCGATTAAGCAATTTATTTTAAAAATAATATTTATTTGTTAATTTTTTTAAGAAACCACACAACCGATTTCGATAAAATTTAAATGGGACCATTTGGGAAATATACCCTTCTAAATAAAAAAAAATCAAATCGGTCCAGGCGTGTTTGAGTAATCGGTAAACATACAAAAAAAAAACAAAGATTCCGACGAATGAGAACCTCCTCCTTTTTGGAAGTCGGTTAATAAATGAAGTATTTAAACGATTATAAGTTTTGAATATTTAAAAAATATAATTTTACTTACGTTTCTGTGAATTTCCATCTTGAATGGCCACTAGAAGAACAGAACTCAGAGCAAGCAACATTTTTAATTAATAAAAGGATCTGCAAAACAGAAAAAGGCAATGACCATCCCGTTATCCGGGTTAACGTATAGGATACTTTTTACTGTGGGAGAATATCTCATCTCTGAGAAATCTATACTAAACGTTAAAACGTAATTCTGAGGACGAACCCGAGCGGAGCGAGGGTGAGTCGCTAGTTTATAATAACTAGGCGCCAATTTCTGTATCTTGAAAAAAAAAATTGTCATTCGAATAAATCGAGTGGGATATCAAATACGGGTTTTTAAAAGGCGATTACACAAATATACACAACTTATTATGTTTTAAAGTAATTTAGGATAATACTTTCTTAGATTTACGCGAATATTTGACATTTTAAATAAAACTATCTTTTCGGATTATTTCGCGGATTTATTTTGATTTTTGCTTCCCGACGTTTCGAATGCTTTACAGCAATCATGGTCACGGGAGACAGTGCAGACAGTGCCTACTCAATATTTTACAAAAATGATTTCAAAGATTCAAAAAATGGCAATAAAGTACCTTACAATATCTGTTGATTTTTATTTCTAAACATTTTAATTTTTTTAATATTAAAACCTTTCCATTAAAAATTTTATTAAATTTTTTAATAGAAACGTCGGGAACAAAAATCAAAATAAACCCGCGAAATAATCCGAAAAGATAGTTTTATTTAAAACGTAATTTAGGATAAGAAATTGTTAAATAAACCTAACAATATCTAACTGACCAAAACTAAAAGGCTGTAAATAAAAAACTTATTTACTTACAAACATTAAAAAAGCCGACTGTGCAAAAAGTGAACTAAAAAGATGAAAACAACTTGACGAAGGAATATTATGCAGTCGGAGACATATATATATATATATATACATATATATATATATATATATATATATATATATATATATATATGTTACATATTTTAGAATAGCTGCGTGTGTTTAATTATTTAATTAATGTTGACGTTTGAGAGACTCACCGGAGCGAATCGAACAAGTCATCTATACATATAATAAAATTGTAACTAAGCCGAATCTGTGCATTAGATATTTTTTCGAAAATCTTATTGAAATAAACATTATTATCGATACAGAGGCCGAATCTATAGTTTTTAGAATTTTTGTCTATCTGTCTGTCTGGAAACGCATAACGAGAAAACCACTGGAGGGATTTTGATGAAATTTGGTATGACGATAGCTGGTATTTGGGTCAACATATAGGATACGTTTTACTGCGGGAAAATATCTCATCTCTGAGAAATCTATACTAAACGATAAAACGTAAGTAGGGACGAACCCGAGTAGAGCGAGGGTGAGTCGCTAGTTTGTAAATGATCGTTTGAATTAAAAAAATAAAAAGCAAACAAGACGTCTATCCAGTTTGACCTTTACTAAGACTAGTGCACTAAATTCGACCATAATCATTAATTTTTATTACATAAAAGCTCTCAAACAAAAAAAAAAGAAAATGTTGACAAACAAGAGGAAAAGATTGTGAAATGTTGTGCCTTTGCGAATTTATATAAAAACTTACAACGGACTTAAGTTAGCGAAATAAATACATATCACAGAACCTTTCTCTTTGAAGCCGGTAAACTTTATCTTTCACCTTCCTTCCATAGACACTTCACAAAAATATTTTATACCGTTTAATATTAAATAAAATATCGTATCGCTTGTTTACGCAATATAATCGTACTAATCACTAATAACTAACCGGTTTTGTAAGTTTTTCTTAGAGTTAGGCTGATTCACACTATTATTTACATACTTATTATATAAATTTGCTACATTATTTCAAATAAAGGTAAATTCACACAAAGTAATAATTGTTATATCTATATAATAATCAAAAAACCAGTTTCCTTATTCTATTGCTAACGCTAAAGCTTTTCAATAGCTGCTACACAAAAAAAGGCTGACAAACAGAGGAGAAAAAGGTACGGAAGTGTTTCGTCTTTGCCTATTTATACTCGTATACGGAGACTAGCGACTCACCCTCCCTAGGGTATGTATATAACTTCCCTATTTGAATAGGATATTATTAAATTTTTCATTGTTTTTAAATTTTTTCGTGGGGACCCTATATTTTTCTAAAATAAAAGTAGCCTAAGTTACTCCTTATTACATCAGCTATCTGCCTGTGAAAGTCCCGTCAAAATCGGCTTAGCCATTTCAGAGATTAGCTGGAACAAACAGACAGACAGACAAAAATTGTAAAAAATGTTGTTTTGGTATATGTATCGTGTATACATCCATATGCATTTAGTAAAAAGCTGTTATTTTGACATTTCAAACAGACACATCAATTTAATTTATCTGTATAGATTTGTTTTTGAGTAATGTTACCATCGTATAAATATTGATAAATATTGAAATGAATATTTATACGATACTAAGTCACATTGTTTTGCCTTCCCGGAACCTCTCCACTAACACTTAAACTTTATGGTATGGTATTAAAGTTCAAATTGACTTTTAAGTATTTATTACGAATCTTTTATATGGGAGTATAGAAAAGTGTTGTTTTTAGACCTATCCAGGCAATTTTTTTAAATTTTTCTCTCCGTAAGAACCATCCTCGTACTTTAAGGAATATTCTAAAAAAATAATTAGCGAAATCGGTTCAGCTGCTCTCGAGATTTGCGCTTACCAACACATTCAGCGATTAATTTTTATATTATAAAAGATGTACGTGTTATGTACCCATCTTTTTAGTTCAATTTTTATAAGTTTAGCAACACAATTTAACGCCTTCATACCTTTCTGTGATATATGTATATATTATATATATATCCAGATGATATATAATATGACTAGTGACTCACCCTTGCTCCGCTCTGGTCGTCCCTAGGAACGTTTTAAATGTTAGTATGGATTTCTCAGATATGACATATTGTCCCGCAGTAAAAAGTATCCTACATATTGACCCGGATACCCAGCTATCATCGTACCAAATTTTACGTATCGTCGAAATTTGTCCAGTGGTTTTCTCGTGATGCGTTCTCAGACAGACAGACAGATAGACAAAAAATCTAAAAACTATATATTCGTCCTCTGTATCGCTAATAATTCAAGAAGATTAACCAAAAAAATATTTAATGTACAGATTCGACTCAGAATTTTATTATATGTATAAATATACTTAACAAAGAGGTGTTTCGCAAGGGTCTATTCAAGTACTCTTACTATTCCTGCTTTACAGATATGATTTTAATTAAAAAAAAAAACATGTAAACGTGATATTGCGTTCCTTTTGAAAATACTTCTTTAATTTTAGAATTTGATAGAAATAAATTGTACAGACTACGGTATAATAAAATATTTTATTGATTGTTAAAAAATCAGCTATCGTCTTATAGTCTACTAGCATTGCCCGCGGCTTCGCTCGCATTCAGATGACCAAAAACCAAATTCTTAGGTTTTACATATTAGTAGGTATACTCTTGCATTGCAGTTTTTGTATTTTTTCTCAGAAATGAGATATTTTCCCGCGGTAAAAAGTATCCTATATGTTGACCCGGATAACCAGCTATCACCATACCAAATTTCATTAAAATTTCTTCAGTGGTTTTTCCGTGATGCGGTAACAGACAGACGGACAAACAAAAATTCTAAAAACTATAGATTCGGCCTCTGTATCGATAATAATGTTTATTTCAATAAGATTTTCCAAAAAATATTTAATATCTGTACATTCGTATTAGTTACAATTTTATTATATGTGTCTATAGATAGGTTTGTAGTACATACATATTTTTTTACTTTTTATGTATTGTTTAGTTTAGCATATTTAAATCTTTCTTAGATTTAAGCGAATATTTGACATAGCTAGTAGTTATTAAAAAATTTGTCTGTTTGTCTGTTTGTGTAGTGATAACTTATTATTTATTATTTCTTTATTAACGAACCCTCGTAGCTTTAGTTTAAGTCTTCTAATTGACGTACACAAGTGATCATTGAATTGATACAATGTGTAAAAAGAAGTAAATAAAAATAAAAAATAAATAAAAATTACTCGGGTCAACCTACATTTAGGATACCTTTTACTATAGGAATAATTTCAGGATGTTACTACAATTTGAAGAAATTATTTCAGGATGTTAGTACAATAACTTTTTTAAAGACCAATCGTCATAGGATTGATGGAACGCGTACAGAATTAAATATCTGGATGTGAACGGAGCTTAACATCACTAACTATGGAGATAAGTACATATTTCTGTTATATTTTCCTTTGAATTTATTATAAAAGTTGTAAGATAATTAATTTATTGCACACTTTATTGGCTAAATTAAAAATCCACTTAAGGTTTTTATGCTCTTCACAAGCAAAGGTAGGTGACGTCATTTTGTTCAAGTCTCATATTAAATACTAGCAACTAACCTGTGCTCGTGTGCGTCCTTGTTTTAATTTTTTTGAGCAGAACCTTCATTCTTTTTCGAAAATAAAAGTAGCCTAAGTTATTTCTTATAACATCAGCTATCTGCCAGTGAAGGTTGCGTCAAAATCAGTCCAGCCGTTTCTGAGATTAGCCGGAACAAACAGAAAGACAGACAAAAATTTACAAATTGTGTTTTTCTTATAAGTTCCGTATATAATTCCATATGAATTTAATAAAAAACTGTTATTTTGACATTACACACTTCAACTTTATTTACCTATATAGCTGTTTGAGGAAAGAAGTTCCCTTATCGGTAAAAGGATTTTTTTTTTAAAACAAAAGGTATAAAAGTATAAACTTGCTGTGCGCGGTCGCGAGTTTGAGCCCCACTGGGGGAATTCATTTGTGTGATGAGCACGAATGTTTGTATTCCAGTCATGGGTGTTTATATTTATAATATGTATATATTTAAAATTATATATGTGTATATCAACTATCTGGTATCCATAACACAGGCCTCGTAGCTTACCATGGAACTAGATGGTGCTGTGCGTTACTGTACCGACATATTTATTCATCAATTAAACCTGTTTTAAATTGAACGTTAGTTAACACTGGATTATTTTAAAAGAAAATAATACAATTCCTTAAAAATATTATTTATTTAATACTTCCTTAGATTTATGAGTATATTTCACATTTAAAGGAAACTATCTTTTCGGATTTTTCCGACGCGACGTTTTGTATGCATTATAGAAAATATGCTCAACGATGACACTAAGGTTTTAAGCGTCTTAAAAGTTATATGGGACTAAAATATAAAAAAAAAACACCGTATAATAAAACTTATTTATAGTATTGTAATTAGTTAATATAGTAATACCACAGATCACATAATACTATATAATATATAAATGTCTCGTCTTACGGTTTACGGCTCGACCGATTTTAATGTTTTTTTGTATATTTGATAGGTATGAGAATAGGTTGTAAAGTATTTTTACCCTCCTACCCCCACCCTCAATTGGTTGTTTTTACTTATATAAATACATCTCAAATATCCTTGAATATTATTTTGTAGTTAAGAAAAAAAATTTTTTAGTTTTGTAAATTCTTTATTATTCACCCGGCCATACAACAGATTCGATCCAATCCAAGTAACTAGATACTCTCGTGTATACCGCAGGTTTTCCTGACTCCGCGCAGCGACGTCCAAACGATGTAATACCGATGACGTGGAATATGCATTTGTTGCCTTTCGATGCGACTTGAAGCGGTGATCCTGAATCTCCCTGAAAAGAAATGCTTATTAAACTTTCCTGATACCAAGAGAGTGTGAGTTTGTTTGTTACTTCTTTACGTCTTGTATCTACCGACCATTGGCATACGTATATTGGGCATGCCAAATGCAATGTCATGATATTTTTATCTCAATCCTTCTCGTTCGCTTATATACTAAAAGCTGGGAACGAATTTATTTATGTACTACAAGCTAGAAACAAAAACAAATCTATCCCACGGGAACCGAAGATTTTTTCGCGATATAAAGTAACCTATGTACTATTTTAGACTATAATCTATCTCTGTGCCAATTTTCATCCACATCCGTTCAACTGTTCTGGCGTGATTGAGTAACAAACATACAAACATGCACCTAAACTTTTACATTTATAATATTAGTAAGATAATTATTATCGTACTTACTCGTATCGTAATTTATCTTACCTGGCATGTATCCTTCCCACCGCGCAACTCTCCAGCACACATTTGCGATTCTATAAAACCGCTCCAATGCCTGTTTTGAGTATCCTGTAAAAGAACATCGCAGTCGTCGTTCTCTAGCAATGAAAGCAACACTTTCTGAAGCTCGTTAGTTGTTTCTTTTTTAACTGGAATAAATATAATTTGTTATCAATATTTTTTCTACAAATGTTTTCTTTTTAGAAGTTAATTAGGAGACGATAAGATGTCGAAAATATATGTGTTCAACCCTTAGATTCTAAGTATCGATTTCGAAATAATATATCACAATCGTAAAAATACTTCATATTTTTAATATTTTACTTTACTAAACATTCCGTTCCTCAGAATATATGTACATATCTTACCATTATCAAACTATAAGCTTACTGCTTTGTTTTACTATTAACGATAATAAAACAAAACATTAAAAAGTCATGCTTTTAGGCAAGATTCTGATCACAATCTGACAGCAGAATTCATTTGAAGGTCTTCAATTCAATTTATTATCATTTCAGCATCTATCAAAATATATATTTTACAGTTACACAAAGTTAAGCAGTTTTACCTGTATCATTGACTCCCCAACCGGTGGCAATAGCCTTGGTATACCCAGAAAAGTCAGGCTTATTCCAGAGGCAGGCTGGTCTGATATCGGCACTGAAGTCGACGTCCACCTTCAGCTCGAGTAGAGCGATATCATTATATTTTCCAGGCGATTTGTATCCAGGGTGTTTGTGTACTGTTTTTATGGCTACCTGTTATTTTTGAATAAAATTTTTTTTTATTAATTTAGAAATCATAGATTCAGTTCTTCAGTTTAGATAGAAATTATCTTAGTTTTAATAAGAGCTGGATGTTCAACGAAACTATCGATAATATTTAGGCTGTTGCTATTCGTGCTTAAAATAAGGACGAATAAATATTATTATTGGTGCAATTTTTCCGATAATCTGATGAATAAAAAATATATTATTCGTCTGGCTATTGTCGGTTTGTACGAATATTTAGGTCTTTTTTGTTTTCTAATGTAAATAAATGATTTTCAGGTTAGGCAAGGAGTTTCTGTATGCAAAAAAAACCTAAAGCTGCCGAGCTGAGCCGAGCTACTTATTCTATTTACTTATTTATTAGTTTATTCGTCATTCCTTATAATTTATATATTTTATAAGAGACGGATAATTATTTTATATTCTTCCTATTAAAGGATGAATAGATACTCCGTAATATTTAAATAATAAAATTTTATTGAAAATTTTTTATTGTTATAGTTAACATTAACATATATATATCCCATAAAGTTCGTGTGCCTTTGAAAAAATCTGGATCATATGAGTAAATCATTTATTTACGTCATACCAAATAATTGAAAAATAGTATGAAATTATAAAATTATAAACTGTTTAGGTATTTTTGATAAGAATATAAATTACGATAAGGCAGTGGTAGTTCAATGATAACGCGTTCGTTTGGGAAACCGAATAAGGCGAGTTCCATTTCCGGGTCTCTGATATTTTCATGTGCGAATCATTTCGAACATGTTTACTAATTGTCTTATAGTGAAGGATAACATGGTGAAGAAATCTGCATGTCTAAGAGAAAGACATGAGAAATCCGCCAATACTGACTTGGCCAGCGTGGTGGACTATAGTTTGATCCTCATTGTACTGAAGGTAATCCCGTGCTGTGTGCATGATGTGTGTGCTGATGAATGATTTCTTTTTTTTAGTAGAATTGCATTCATTAGTAGTGGCTTGATAGTTAATTCTTAGTCACTGATTGTTTAAATAAACTTCCAATGATTAAAAATATGTTTTGGTATTTAAATGTTAGCTGTTGATAATATCTTTATTTCAATATGATAATATTCATTTATCCAGTCATTGAGGACTATTAAGACCAATAACTTATACTTTTACAGACCATATAAACTAATAAAATTGAAAATATAAAATTATGAAACTGTATACATACGTCTACAGGATTGGCACCATCCCGAACTTTAGGGTCAAGATTCTGGTCTCCAAGTCTCACAATAGCTGGCTTAGGATCTTTCATTCTCGGATTTCTGATGCAATGCCCGGCAGTTAATACGAAACGAGAACTGATAAGACTGCCTCCGCATTGGAAAGCGTAGTTGTCATCAAAATCTATCCATCCAATTGCAGCCTGGAAGACAAAAAAGTACTGAATCGGACTACTATTATAAAGCAATAAGTGTGAGGAGTATGCTTGTTAATTCTTCACTCTGAAGCAGCTGAACAATTTTGAATGAAATTTATTTCATAAATAGACTATGACCTGATATGACATAGGCTACTCACTTTTTTTTTCTTTTTTTGTTGGGACAACAACTCCTAAGGGATACACAGCACCATTTAGTTCCATGGTAAGCTGCGAGGCTTGTGTTATGGATATCAGATAGTTGATACACTACACATATATAACTTTAAATGCATAAATAGGTATTAGGTGTTTAGGTACATATTATGAATGTAATAAAGAAATCTTTAAATAAATAAATAAATGTAAAACCCCCAGCGGGATTCGAACCTGCGACCGTTGGTTGGCACAGCAAGTGCTACAAGCAAAGTACTACAAAGCGAGCCAAACGTGTCGTCAAGGCTGTTAAGCACCAAAAGATTCACCTGAGTAGATTTAAATCGTTAGCCATACCACATATACCACTTACCATATGTGGAAACTCTCCCTGGTTAGCATTTTCTCCTCCTACAATCAGTTCCACTCCGGTGTAATCACATTTGGGAGCTGAGATTGACATTACATCAGGTTCGACAACTAGCGCTATGAAGTTCACATTTTGAACTACACCCCGACTATATTCTTCACATTCTTGAAACAAAAATTAATAAAAGATTACTAATCAACAATTTTCAATACCTTCATTTGATGTATATAGTTTTTCTATAGTTTACTAATCTATACAGTCGTGTAACAAAGATATATATATATATATATATACGTCTACGATAATCGTGCTGGGGAATCCGCATGGTGTGAAGCACCCGGCTGTCATATTTACTTTTATATGACAATTGACTCGCTTACTGTGTGGATTTATATAGGTACTGTGTTTTTTCCATACTTGCTGGGTATAATAGGTAATGATAGAAATAGTATTATTTAATTATTCTTTTTGGCCTCTTTGCGATTTCATTTGCATAAATTTGTTTTTTTGCTATTCGTACTTAAAATAAAGCCGAATTAAAAATAATTATTCATACTTTAATAAGACAAATAATAAAGGAGGCTGTTGCTATTCGTTCGATAATCGGATAAATCAAAAATATATTATTCGTCAGACGCTATTGTCGGTTTGTACGAATATTTTCCTCATATATACTCTTGTAAAATAAGTGATTTTGAGGTGCAAAAGTTTTTGTAAGCAGAAAAAAATAATCTCAAGCTACCAAGCTAAGCCAAGCTACTTATTCTACATACTTATGTATTAGTCTATTCGTCTTCCCTTATAATTTATATATTTTATAAAGGACGAATAATAATTTTTATTCGTCCTATTAATAAACATTCCGATTAAAAATAAACTAGCGGAAAAATCTTAAAAAAGTTCTATTTAAAAAGTTAAATATCTTTTTTTTACTTAATGCCTAAGTACAAGTAATATCTTACTTCTATCACTTAAGCGTCTATTTGTATCTGGCTTTGATGAAAACGAACTGAACGCTGGTCTGCGACTGGAAAATAAAAATTTTCATTTTTTAATTAACTCTGAGTAAAAGCATCCATTGTTAATTTCATCTTTTGCAGCAGAATTTTTATTTGATAACATATAAGACCATTCAGGAACAAGTCATGTCAACCAACATTTTCTCGCGGCTCTGTCCGCGTCCTGTAATTTTATACTCTGCTCTCGTAGGACGTAGTGTGATGTTAGACAGGCTATAAGCTTCTTCAATAAATAAGCTATAAAACGCAAAGGTTTTTTTTTAAATAGGACCCAATCCATCCAATTTTTTTAAATAATCCCAAGATTAGCGCGTCCAAAAAAACAAACTTTTCAACTTTATATACGGATATAGATAATTTATTAAAAATCGCTTCATATTAACGAAGATAGCCAAAGAATCCAATCTAATACAGGAATTGTAGAAGAAGGAAGAAAGAAATTTTAAATGATTATCCAAGAGATCCAATAGAACTGAGATCGGGGGAGATTCCAATAAGTTTTAGTGGGTAGTACTGGCTTTTCTAACCGATAGTCTCATAACCAGGTGTATGTATGCAGGTGGTATGCGTAAATACATTTACAAACTTAAAAAAAGGTCCTTACTTGACTGGGGCATTGTTGAGTATAGAAAGGCCGTCCCTACAGCATACTAACAGCGCATTGCCGGTACTTTTACAAAATGTTGGGGTTATACCATTATTTCTGAAAAAAAAATACATAGGTGTTATGATTTTGCTATAAATACTAAAATATTTGGAAAAAAGTATTAAAATGTCACGTTTTTGCCCATAAATATAGGCCCGATTTTCAGCGAAAGTGCGACATCGCCTTGGTGTCGTGGATTTTAGGACTACGTGGTTGATTGGGATGTTAAAAGATGCGTCTGAATGAGGGCTACAAAATAGAAAAAATATATTTGAAAACACTCAAAGGCTTTTTTTAAATCGAAAAAAAAGTGAAAAATGTGGTCGCATTTCGCTCGGTTTCGGTTAGAAAAAAAATCATATCTCGAAATGAAATAAGGTATCGAAAAATAAAAAAAAACCCTAGAGATATGATTTAGGACTACATTAGGACAGTTAAACTTACTGGTAATTAAAATAACTGACAGTTAATCGAACTGACAGGTAAACTCACTGACAGTTATACTAACTTACAGTAAAACCAACTGACAGTTAATTTAACTGACTGTTAAACTAACTGGAGGTTTTATTAACTGACAGTTAATCTTACAAGCCGATAATCAAACTGACAGTTAATCTAACTGACAGTTAACCCTACTGACAGTAAATTAAACTGACTGTTAAACTTACTGGTAGTTAAAATAACTGACAGTTAAACGAACTGACAGTTAAACTTACTGACAGTTAAACCAACTAACAGTTAAACTAACTGACAGCTAAGCTAATTGACAGTTAGTTTGACAGTAGACTGAGTGTTTCTTTGCCAGCCGTCAGCTGAAAATGGCCGAAAACCAACAGAGACAAAACTAATGTGCGGCCAGAAGTCTTCTGTATTCATTGAAATACGATTATTGAAGAATAGATATTTATAATTATTTAACATTCCATTATCAATACTAATATTATAAACAGTTAAAGTTTGTGAGTTAGTGTGGTTGTAGGGAGTAATCTCTGGATCTACTGAACCGATTTAGATCAAACTTGATAAAAAAAATCGCTTGGGACCCTGGGAAGGACAGGATACTTTTTATCCCGGAAATCATCTCATATGGGGATGCAAATAGGAATGAAAGTTTGTATGGGGAAGCAACCTAGGGATGAACCCGAGCGAAGCGAGGGTGAGTCGCTAGTAATATTATATTTTTTTTTATTTCCATTTATACATTCAAATTAGAATAAAAGACGGGTATTGGCCGCACGTTCGCTTTCACTTATTTTCAATTTTATGACAGTATTGCTCATTCCATTCTCAGTCTATGGATACTTTTTTTTCTTTATTGGCTTATAGTTGCGTTAACAGACGTAATCCATTCTGCCAGTGTCACGTTTTGTCAGGAAGACGCGAATGAGATTGAGCGGAAATTTTGAAATTTGGTAACGTCTATGGATACTAATAAGTAATATAACGTACACTTGTCAAAACAAATCAAATGTTTTTAAATTCGAACATTACAGCCTTATTTCCGGCTCTTCTATAATCTATTTTTGTTTTCTTAAATAGGCCATAGATGGCGTTGATATAGAAGAGGAGAATATATGAGGTGCGAGAACCGGAATTTTGATTTCTTTCAGTTGATTGGTCAAGTAAGCGCGTTATCGCTGGGCTACAACTGCCTTCACACGCACGTATGTTTTATATATGTCTATTGTTAATAATAAATTTACTTCGCCACATAGAATGAGGATACTTACTGAAATTCTTGTCTCGCTGTCAGACATTTAGATGCGAGAGCACACACACCACGCGTATTTGTATGAGACACCACACAGTCTTCTCCCACTAAAAATAATTAATTAATGTAATTTTTTTATCACCTCCATGGACCACTCATATTTTAAGTATCACTAAAATGAAATTGTTTTTTTTGACGTCTAACACCTGATTCTTAAAAAAAATCAGATTGTTTACTTACAATTTTGTGCGATTCCGCCACTTACGATTACGAGAAGAATAGAACTCAAGGCAAGCGACATATTTGATCTGGAAAATAAAAAAATATCTTTAATGTATTGTCATATTGGTTTTTGCACGCGACTTCCCATGCCAATACTTTAGTGATAATAATATAATAATATATGATCTTCCGACAGATTTCGGTCACGGCGGCCAATCTCACTGAGACTAGCCAACTGCTGGAGATATTATAGTGCAAACATAAGTGTACTTCTGTATTCCTATCACTCTCATACTCCGGTAATGGAAATTTATAGGTCCAAGACTTTTTATATAGAGGGTCATTTTTAATTTACTGAAAACCTTTTGGGATTATACTATTTACATCATAACAACAACATCTGTAACAAGAAAAAATAATATTTCTAAGGAATTCTAAGGAAAACTTCGTGAGGAAACCTGCATGTCTGAGAGAACCTAGCAAGTTGCCGAAAAACATGCTCAGTCCGCCCGCACTTGGCCAGCGTGGTGGACTATGGCCTGATCTTCCTCGTATTGAAAGATGGTCCACCCCCCAGTAGTGGGACGTTAAAAACGTTGATTGATTGCAATTGCGTTGATGAATTGATTAAAAAAAAATGAATAGGTGAAAAATGGTGGCCAAGTATGTATGGAAAAATGTTGAGGTGTAAATTAGAAAAACCAGTCGTGACACGCCGTTAGTTTATTATAATTTTTATCTGAACATATGAATATTATTAAGGAAAAAACCTATATAAATTATTTCTTTGTTATTTCTAATACATATATACTTAGAGTATGGCATTTGCTAGTCGTCCGTCAATCATATAATTTAGATTATCTATACTTCTATACTAATATCTATACTAATATTATAATAAATGTGAAAGTTTGTATGTATGGATGTTTGTTACTTTTGAACGCCAAAACGGCTGAACGGATCTGGATGAAATTTGGCACAGAAATAGATTATAGTCTGAAATAACACATAGGCTACTTTTTATCCCGGAAAATATGCAGTTCCAGAGGGATAGATTTGTTTTTGTTTTAGAGGCGAACCCGAGCGAAGCGAGGGTGAGCTGCTAGTTTTATATAAATTACCTACATACACTCGTAGCTCCGATAAAGCTAATCCATAGTAATATTATAATAGAGGCGAACCCGAGCGAAGCGAGAGTGAGCCGCTGGTATAATATAACAAAATTCTGAGTCAAAACTGTACATTAAATATAATTTTAGAAAATTTTAATGAAATAGTGATCATTATCAAAAGTATATAGACGCCAGATCTATAGTTTTTTGAATTTTTGTCTATCTGTCTGGGAACGCATCACAAGAAAACCACTAGACAGATTTTGACGAAATTTGGTATGATATTGATAGCTGGTTCGGGTCAACATATAGGATACTTTTTAGTGCAGGAAAATATCTCATCTCTGAGAAATCTATACTTAACGTTAAAACGTAACGTAGGGATAAACCCGAGCTGAGCGAAGTGATTCGCTAGTCTAGATATAAGTTTCTAGTAAAAACAAAACCCTCCACGACCGCGGACACGCCGGCGTTACAGTTAACAATAGATGTAATAGAAATTTATCTGGAGGTGTTATATGCATTCATTATAATTAAGAAGTTATATATGTAATTGAAAATACATGCTTGAGATATTTTATTTTTTTTCACAGCCACTACACAGAAATCGTCGACAGAGTACTAGCCACATGATTTTTCATTAATTTTTTTCACAAAAACTTTTTATTTCAACTTTTCCGTCCGGCAATCCAGCCGGGCTAGAAGCCAAGAACCACACTTTGAGGGATGCGAGGTGTATCAAGGTTGCTCCCGGTACTTATCTGAAAGCTGAGTGGATCGTGGGAGCAACCCTTGATTGTTGTGAACGGGGAGATAGTCAGCCTCGTTAAGAAAAATACCCCAAAGGTCGACCGAACCGAGGGTCGGGGGGCAGTCGGCTTTATCGTTCGTGAAGAGTCTTCGGCAGGCTGCCGTCGGGGTATTGGGATTAAGTTAAGTGATCTTGTGACGGCCCATTAAGACAGGGTAGGTTCCAGGGTGGGTTTCAGTGGGTAGTACTGGTTAGGGGTGTTGTAGTGAATGCGCAAGCGATCCGCTGTGGGTTTTAGTGAGTAGGAGTCTCTCAGTACCTTGTCCGTTATGACTGCGGGCAGGGTCCCCATGATGGGTTTCCCCAGCGTCAACAAAAAAAAGTGGGTAGTACTGGCTTTTCTAGCCGGTGAGTCCCAACTACCTGTATGTAGGTTATACAGGTGGTATGCGTTCCCAATATTAAAAAAAAGAAATAGGTAATATTTTAGTACAGACATATAAAAATTACAGAGGTGATGACTATGTATTTTTGCTAAATGCTTAAAACCTGTCAAAAGCGCATTTATCAGTGTATTTAAAAATCTAACCTTAAAATAACCTTCGCATTTAAAAACGGATATGTCACAATTAGTTGTTATACTACTCCGTATCTGTGTGTATGTTTGTTCCTCTTTCACGCTGTATCGACTTTACGGATTTTGCTGAAGCTTAGGACACAGATAGACTATGAGCTGGAGTAACATATAGGCTACTGTTGCTAAGAAAATTTGACAAAAGGTGGCTCTACCAATAGGTGATACTTTGTTTAAATACAACATATATAATTAATTATATATCCTACTAATAATATAAACGCGAAACTTTTTAAGAATGTATGTTTGTTACTCTTTCATGCCAGAACGGCTGAACGGATCTGGATGAAATTTGACACAGAGATAGATTAGTCTGGAATAACGCATAGGCTACTTTTTATCCCGGAAAAATATACGGTTCCCGAGGGATAGATTTGTTTCTGTTTTTCTAGAGGTTAACCCGAGCGAAGCGAGGGTGAGCCGCTGGTGTTAATATACATTTATTTCACTTCTTTGTCTCTTAAAAGTCTACATGTAATCTGTGCTAATATCGAAGATGAAGCAGAAGTTGTAAATAGTCTACGTTTTGTCAACTATATAAGATCAATGCTCACGAGGCATCAATCCCCAATGTGATTTTTTTTTCTTAATAAGTATTTTGAGGAAGGGGCCCAATATACCGTATGGACCTTAACACTTGTAGATCTGCATTGAGTTTATTGCTAGGATCACATGTGGGAGATTTAGATATATTTATTTAGATATAGATTTCCGATACCAGATTAACGTGTTTTTTACTCTGACATATAGCGGTAATATATGCAAATGTCAATATTGGTATGTTTTTGTAGAAACCGGGCTATGTGCATTTACATATTTTGGCTAACATTTTAATATAATTTAGCTAAACGTACTCACTTGTACTCGCTTGGGAAACCGAGTGAAGCGGGTGAGAGAAATTTTCGAAAGACATGTTAAATCCTGATCCTCGTATTAAAGGGAGGCCCACCCCCAGCAGTGGGACATTTAAAAGGGCTGAATACATAACTTTTGACAGTACATCCATTTTATCGGAACAAAAAATATCCTGCACTGATCTAGTGGCTAGCAAGTACGGCCGCGGATCAGGAGGTCCTGTGTTCGAGTCCCGGGACGAACCAAGTTTAGTTATTAGGTTTTCCTATCAAGAAATTCTCAGTAAGCAGTCCGAAATTGGGAAGTTGGCGGTGTTTCATGCCATGCCCCGGAGAGCACGTTAAGCCTAAGTCCTGCACTTGATCTCTCACTAATCGTGTCGAATGGTCATCCCACTGGAGTTTGAAAGCGAGAGGAATAGAGAATGCACCTATAATGTCTCCTGCGCATCTGGCTATATTATTGAAAAAAAAAAACAAAATCGGGTCAGTAGTTTCGAGATACCCCCTACTTACAAACACAAAAATGCAGATGATATATTTCATAAAAATGTACCAAATTAGCTTTATTAAGTAAATACTTGGTTCAATTTTTTTTTTCAAATTTCGACGTTATTAGTCGAAATTCGACCACAATCATTATTAAACACTGAGTAAAACATAATATTAATAAAAAAAATACTCATTTATATAAAAAACCTAGCGATTCACCCTCGCTTCGCTCGGGTTCGTCCTAGTTTGCTTCCCCATACAAACTTTCATCCCCATTTTCACCCCCTTAAGGGATGATTTCCAGAATAAAAACTATCCTATGTCCTTCCCAGGGTCTCAAACTGTTTTCTTACCAAATTTCATCTAATTCGGTTCAGTAGTTTCGGAGCCTATTCGGTACAAACAAAAAAATCTTTCCTCTTTATAATATTAGTATAGATAAATTTATAATTTACCTTCAATAAACACTTCACTAAATTTTATTTATAACATATTACACTAATATTAATATAAATTCAATTAAAAAACGTCCGTCTGTGCAAACCTCTCTATACATAATAGCGACCGGTTTGCAAAATGTAGTAAGTTTTTCTTGAATTAAGGCCCATTTCACACTGGATTACTTATTTATATCGTTTATATGATGTTATAATATCGAAATTGCTTGGAATAATATTTTAACTCAATTTTGTAATTGGGCTTTAAATATAATATTAAATTACTAATTAATTTCTTTAAATTCCCTCAAGACCAAGTTACGATATTGTTCTTTGAGATTATCACTATTTTTGATCCATCTAACTTAAACAAGATATCATTCGTTGAAGAACAGAAAACTAAAAATATATGGTAATAACATTTTATGATTCAATGACACAACGATTCAATTTGACTGTTCGATAAAATTTTGTTTTTTCAATCCATTTAAAAAAATCCATCCCTAAGAATAATACGTGATAATAATAATAGGAGATAATTGATATTTTTTCCTACGGAGTTTTTAAAATTCTTTCTTTTTACTTTGCTACTACTATGTTTTCACTAAAAAATAAAAACTAAGAAACAAACCGGCTTCAAAAAAACACTAAAAAGTAAAAAAAGACTGATTGGTAGTTTTCATTTACTATAGATACCTAATCACATATTTTTGAAGTCGGTGCTAACCTTCGATCAACAATACTACTTGATAAAGTGTCACATACCAAACCAAAGCTTAAAGCTACATTTGTATACTAAATAACCAAGACAAATGGTTATAATAGATTTATTTTCAACCTAATCAACACCATAGCATCTTGTAATAAAGTCAAACAAATCTTCAAATTGTCATCATACACTTACGATCATTTCTTAAATTTTATAATCTTTATTGTAAAATCAACCTTAGATCAAAACTCATAAGGCACTTTTTCCCGTTGTTGCTTTGTGAGTGTTTGTGAGTTTTGTTTCTGTTTGCTTCTTTGAATTGGCGCGTATATTGGCCGACCTGGGCCAACGTTCTCAGCGGATTTAAAATTCTTCAAAGTTTCATTTTTATATTATTTCGTAGTTTAAATCTTAAAATATTGACTTAATCTACATGCATTTATAGAAAATAAGACACTCCGTCTGAAAATTTTCTTCTTCACGCATTATTTTTGGAACTTTTAAATATATATTGCGGCATTGTGAACGTGTTTACGTTGGCAGTGTTTCGATAGAACTAATCGAAATATACGTTCACTCTTGAGACGAGACGACACTCTACCGAGACGGACTTCTTACCCCGATCCGATATCTAGTAGTATTGTTGATCGAAGGTGCTAGCCGATACTTTAAACTAATATTATTAGCCAATATTTTGAACTATAATAAAAAATCATACCCTGTCATATTTACCTGTTCGATATTCATATCTTAAATCATTGTCCTTTTTGTTTTTTTTTAAAGTTGTTTTTTAACCTTTTTTACATAAATTATGCAGATTATTAAGAAACGTAACAAAAAAAAACGAATAAACCATAATATATTATTATAATATCTTTAAATTCTAAACAAACCTTTAGGATCAGAACGTAAATAATCTAATTCCGACATGTGAAAAGTGCCTTATGCTACCTCACAAAGCAGGATAAATGCCTGTTATTTATTAATACTGTTTTTTCACGAGTCCACTGGCCATATTAGCTACTGTTAGCGATATTTATGTTTTTAGCAAGTTCAAATTCAAAATATTTTATTCAGCACTAGCATTGCCTGCGGCTCCGCCCGCGTTTAGAAGATCAAAAACCAAATTCTTAGGTTTTACATATTATTATACTCTTACATTACAGTTTTTGTATTTTTAGTCAGACATGAGATATTTTCCCGCGGGAAAAAGTATCCTATATGTTGACCCGGATAACCAGCTATCACCAAAATTTCATCAAAATCCCTCCAGTGCTTTTTCTGTGATGCGGTAACAGACAGACAGACAGACAGACAGACAGACAGACAAAAATCCTAAAAACTATAGATTCGGCCTTTGTATCGATAATAGTGTTTATTTCAATAAGATTTTCCAAAAAATATCTAATGAACAGATTCGGCTTATTAAATAAAACTATCTTTTTGGATTATTTCGCGGATTTATTTTGATTTTTGGTTCCCGACGTTTCGAATGCTTTACAGCATCCATGGTCACGGGAGAGTTAATCCGAAAAGATAGTTTTATTTAATAATGTCAAACATTCGCGTAAATCTAAGAAAGTATTAGATTCGGCTTAGTTACAATTTTATTATATTATGTATAGATTATTTATCATTACAATTTTTTACTGAATGTTATTAGTCTACTATTAGTTCGGAAAGAAGAATACTCAGACCTGAGAAGAACTGGCGAAAGAAACTTAGTGGGACTAATATTGTTTCGTTATCTAGGTATACTAATATCATAAAGAGGTAAAGTTTGTGAGCTTGTGACGTTGTAGCGGATAATCTCTAGATCTACTGAATCGATTTAGATGAAATTTGGTAAAAAGATAGTTTGAGACCCTGGGAAGGGAATAGAATACTTTTCATCCCGGAAATCATCCCTTAAGGGGGTGAAACTGGGGATGAAAGTTTGTATGGGTAATCAAGTTAGGGACGAAACCGAGCGAAGCTAGCGTGAGTCGCTAGCCTTTTTTATAAAGTGAAATATGTTACCAGTAGTTATTTTTTTTAAAAACTAATTTTTCTTCGTCCAGTGTTGGAAATTCCATGATAATTATTGAAAATTTAAGGAAACTATATCTTACTTCTTACTAATATATTATTATAAACTAGAATTACCCGCGGCTTTGCTCGCGTACAAAATTCTGATATAAACATTACTTTTACCATAATATATAAAAGTTTGCCCGATTTGTAGACATTTATGATTACTGCTCCGCTCCCTTGGGTCATAGCATGATGATATATCCTCAATAAACAGGCAATCTAATGCAAAAGATTTTTTTCGAATCGGATTAGTTTCTGAGATTAACGCGTTCAAACAAAGAAACAAACAAACTCTGTCTCTTTATAATACCTATTGGTATAGATGTGAAAGTTTAGATGTTTGGATGGATGTTTGTTACTTAATTACGCCAGAATGGCTGAAAGGATCCGGATGTTTGGCACAGAGATAGATTATAGTCTGGAGAAGAACATAGGTTACTTTTTATGCTGGAAAAATGTACGGTTCCCGTGGGATAGATTTGTTTTTGTTTTGAGCACGAATAATAAATAATAAAATAATTATTATTTCACATTAGTAATATAAATTCGAAAGTTTGTATGTTTGTTCTATCTTTACGGTATAACGGCTCTACGCATTTCTGAGATTCCCAAATTTTCAAAATTTGAGTCTTTTTGTCTGTCTGTTTGTTCCGGCTTATTTCCGGTTTGGCTGGACTGATTTTGACGGGATTTTCACTGGCAGATAGCTGATGCTATAAGGATTACCTAACTTATGCTACTTTTATTTTAGAAAAAGTATTAATACATAAAATTATCTAAAAAACTAGTAAGTAATACATAGAAAATTCTGACAACATCAAAGTAATAAAAACTTAAGATACATAATTAGCGTCTCTAAAGTGACCTCGAAAAGATGCACATACTTAACTGAATATTTTCAAATCTCTTCTGTTCATTGCTTTCCGGATGACAACATTAAAAAACACGTTGTTTCGTTTAAATAAAAGTAAGTTCGAATTTGTGTTTAGACAATTAGAACTTTCGATGTTTGAATTTTATTCCTTGATTTGACTTCACGTCAACGCCAGTTTTTTAAGGGCATTTATAAATAAATAAATATGTTGTGACATTAACACACAGTACCATCTAGTTCCATTGTAAGCTACGAGGCCTGTGTTATGGATACCAGATAGTTGATACACTACACATATATAACTTTAAATACATAAATATTATAAATATAAACACCCATAACTGTATGTATCTATGTTTTTATATATCAATGATCTACATATATATACGTGACCATGTCAATGACGACTTACATGAATTTACTCCCCATCCAAACCTGCCTGAAAATGTTGCTGCTTCAAAAACAAAATCGGTTCACAAACAGGATAGTGGCTTTTTATCCTGTTTGTCAACCAATTTTATTTTTGAAACAGCAACATTTTTTAGGCAGTTTTGGATGGGGAGTAAGTTCATGTAAGTCGTAATCGATATGGTCATGTGACGTGTTAACGTAACACTCAGAGTGCCCATAGATGTCAAAACCAGATAATTGTAAACAGTTTTAATTTACAAATTTTGATTTAAGGTCAAACAATTAATTCGAATATGAAAAAATAACAACTGTTTGTTTATAGTTTTAAGTTTTCACTTCTGTCGGCGGTCCTCAATTCTCATAACTGCTTCTTTTTTTGTTTAGCTTTTAATGAGCTTTAGTGGTACCAATAAAAAATGATTATGACCGAATTTCGACCACTGGATACCTGTTTATTGAAAAACTCGTACTTAAATTTGTTTGCAGTGCGATGGAGAAATACAGAAATTTACAGTTTTTTGAACTTTTGTATCTGATAATACTTTCGTACTAGTATATTTACGTGTATATTTGACACTAGCGACTCACCCTCGCTTTGCTTCGGGTTCGTCCCTGGACAAAATAATCTATCCCACGGGGACCGTACATTTTTCGAGATGATTTATAGCCTTCCTCAGTTAACGGGCTATCTAATGCAAAAAGAATTTTTCAAATCGGATAAGTAGTTCCTGAAATTAGGGCGTTCAAACAAACAAACTCTTCAGCTTTATAATATTAGTATAAATTTTAAAATAAAATTATCCTTTCGGATTTTTTTCTCGGATTTATTTTGATTTTTGGTTCCCGACGTTTCGAATGATTTACAGCAATCATGGTCGCGGGAGAGACTGAGGTGTTAGATGTCTCAAAACGCTCTTTTGCGGAACCTAATGAAGCGGGTTCAAATCCCGGGTCACGCACCTCTGATAGACTCATGTGCGAATCATTTCCAACATGCTTACGGTGAAGAAACATCGTGAGGAAACCTGCATGTCTGAGAGAACCTAGCAAGTTTTCGAAAGGCATGTGAACTCCGCCAACCCATATTTATTTAATAATTTCTATAAGTATATAATATTTTTTGTTTTTTTTAAATTAAAAATTATTTAAACATTCTTTTTGTTTGTACGTATATGTGAAAGGGGCTTTATGTAACTAAGAGAACTCAATTCAAAACAGGATAAAGGCTTGTTATTATTAGGTATTATCCTAACCGTGAGTGTGTTAACCACAAGTTGTTTGGAACGATATTGTTTATCACGCGACACTCGGCATACTTGGCGAATGAGAGCTAGATGTAATAAAAACTTAAAAAAAACCGACTTCCAGGCATTAAATTGTAAAAAATAACTAAACGGGGGTTTTCACTTAGAAAAGATACCTAATCAGATATTTTCGAAGTCGGTGCCAGCCGACGCATAGGAAATCTAATATATTTTGATACGTTAAATACATATTTACCTATTAGATATTCATATCTTAAAATATTATCCCCTGGCACCGACTTCGAAAATATCTGATTAGGTATCTATTCTAAATAAAAACCCCCGTTTAGTTATTTTTTACATTTTAGTGCCTGGAAGTCGGTTTTTTTAAGTTTTTATTTTTATATTTTTAGTGTAGACGTAATGAGCAGGTAATTTGTAGGAAGAAAGTTTTTAATAACATATTCGATTAAACAATTTGTTTAAAAAATATATTTATTGTTGATTTTTTTTTAATTTTGATAAAATTTATATGGTACCACCTGGGAAGTATACCCTTTCAAACAAAACAAAAAAAAATCAAATCGGTTCAGGCGTCTTCAAGTAATCGGTGAACATGCATAAAAAAAAGATTCCGACGAATTGAGAACCTCCTCGTTTTTTGGAAGTCGGTTAAAAATGTGTAAGACTTCGACTTTCACGACACTTTTGAAGTGAAACTTCTTTAGAATCGTTGTGATTTGAAACTCGACGAAACGAAAATGAGACACTCAAAAGAGACAAACACATAAATTTATATATAGAATTAAGCCGGCGAGAGAATGAGATAGAATACATTGCCTTATTGTAATGGTAACCGTTGTTATTGTCTAACAAATACATGGAGGTATAATATTATATATTTTCCGTATATGATTGTAATATACCTAATATGCCTTATTTAATTATTGATTTGTTTTAATTTAATTGCAATTTTTGCTAAAGAAGTTTTACTTCGACCGCGCGTAAAGGTTACACGCACTCATTTTTTTATTATTTAACTAGCAGCTCATCCTCGCTTCGCTCGGGTTCGCCTCTAGATAAACAAAAACAAATCTATCCCACGGGACCCGTAGATTTTTAGGGGATAAATGTAGCCTATTTGTTATTTTGATGTATGAACTACAATATTATAAAGTTTCATTAAAATCCAATCAGTAGTTTTTATGTACTAAGCTGTATAAGTTACTATAGTTTTTTAACGATCCCACAGGAACTATTTAATTTTCCGGGATGAAAAGTATCTAAGATGTTGACCGGGGATATAAGGTACCACGATGCAAAATGTCATTTAAATCGGTCCAACAGTTTCGAAGATTAGCACGTACAAACAGATAAACAAAATTGTGTTTGCATGGTAACGGTTGTTATTTTCTGACAAATATATAATTGATAAAATAAAATATATAAAATATTTAAATAAATTGATTTGCTTTGAGTAAGAAAATCATTTTTCGTCATTTTTTGTCTTGAAAATATTCATCAAAATGGTTATTTGTTCATCGTGTACTGTAAGTATTCTGGTTACACAGAAACGTATTAGATGCTCATCTGTAAATTGTTCCAATCAATATCATCAGAAATGCGTAAAATTTAATGAGACATCTATATCACGTGCTAAGTGGACATGTCCTACGTGCAGTAAGCATTCCTCTAAGGGAGAGGACGATAGCAATGGGTTTACGAAAAAGAATTCCCCAGTTCCTGCCAATACATCCCCGAACGCTTCTATATCGATTACAAATTCTTTCCAAGAAATGGTTCTTGATGAAATACGTAGTTTAAGAAGTGAAATAAATAAAAAATTTGCTGAACAACATTTATGCTTGAATAAATTCGACTCGTCTATACTTTGCCTGCAGAAAGATATCAAGGAGCTTGGCTCAAAATTCTCCGAAATTCGAAAGGAATTGGATGAAGTTACTAAGTCTGTAAATTTTCTATCAGAAGTGCATGATGATCAAATAAAAATTAATGCCGAAAACACTAAGATAATCTCTAAACTCGCAGCTGAAAATAATTCTTTAAAAACTCAATTAAATGATATATCTTGTCATCTCGCTGAAATAGAGCAAAGGTCACGAGAATCGAATATTGAACTCCAATGCGTACCTGAGCATAAAACTGAAAATTTATTGACCATCATTCAACAACTAGCCAGTACTGTGTCGTACAAGTTATGCGATAAAGATGTGTTAAGTTGTCACAGGGTTGCTAAATTTAATTCGGATAGCAAAAGACCTCGCAGTATTGTTGTAAAAATGTTTAGCCCTAGAGTTCGTGATAATTTTCTAGCGGCTATTAAATTATATAACTTTAAGAACAAAGATTCAAAGCTTAATTCCTCACATCTTGGATTTACAACTAGTCAGCCGATCTATGCAATGGAACATTTATCCCCTGCAAATAAGCAATTGCATGCAGCTACTAGAATAATCGCAAAGGAAAAAAAATATGAATTTATATGGATACGAGAGGGTAAAATCTTTGTGCGAAAGAATAGTAAGTCAGAGGCTAAATTGATTAAGGACAAGAACTTTTTAGAAACATTGTAATTGTAGTTATTTTTATTATTGTAGTTATATTAATTATTTAATGTATGTAATGGAGAATATATAGTTTAAAATTCAATTTAAATATATATTATCAAAACGTGAGAGGCTTACGTACAAAGGTGGATAATTTTTATGTCACTGTATTAGCTAATAATTATGATTTGATAATTTTAACAGAAACGTGGCTAAACGATACGGTATTTGATCATGAAGTCATTGATCAAAGATATAATGTATTCAGACGAGATAGGTCTTCTTCTATATCTTCTTCTCACAAAAAAGATGGGGGTGGTGTTATGATTGCTGTTTTAAAAAAGTTTGAAATTATTCGAAAACTCGATTGGGAGTGTTCATGTGAAGACCTATGGATTAGCTTGAGGTTAGGTAAAAATAATATTATTAATATATGTGTAGCTTATTTGCCACCTCCATTAGATAGATGCTATGTTGACACATTTATTCGAAATCTTTCGTGTGTATTAGCAAATATAAATAGGAAATCATCTACAATCTTAATTGGTGATTTTAATTTAAGTGATATATTGTGGGAGTATAATATAAGCCGATGTTTTCTGTCCCCTTTAATGTCGGATAGCTGCATAGTAAATAATTTTTTGGACAATATATCCTTTAATAATCTTTATCAATGCAATCACGTTTTAAATGGAAATGGTAAAATTCTTGATTTAGTTTTTTCAACGGATCCTTCTTGTATAACTATAAACGAAGTTTCAACTCCTATAATACCTCCAGAAATTCATCACCCTCCCTTAGAAATTTGTTATCAAACGTCATCATATAATACTCTAAAATATAATAAAATACTATCATATAACTTTGCAAAGTGTGATTATGAATCTGTAAATTCAGCTCTAGAATTAATCGATTGGTCTGCTCTTTGGGACGGATGTATACATATCGATGAAATGATTAAAATATTTTATTTAACTCTAACACCAATTATAGATAAGTTTACTCCTCTTAGAAAACCAATGAATGAGAGCTTTCCTACTTGGTTTTCGTTATCACTTATTAAAGCTCTTAAAGAAAAAGCGAAATATCATAAAAATATAAAGTTTACGGAAATGAAATGGACAATTTAAGTTATGTAATCTTACAAGAACGATGTGATTTATTATTAAAAGAATGTTATTCTAATTTTATAAGTAATGCTCCTAACCAATTACGACGGAATCCACACTATTTTTGGAAATTTTTTAAGGAACGAAAGAGTAATTGTGCTTCAATCCCTAATGAAATGATGCTCTGTAACGAAAAAGCAATAGGAGGGCAAGAAATATGCAATCTTTTTTCTAAAATTTCCAAAGTATATATAGTTTAAACCAAGCTAATTCTATGCCGACACAAACGTTCAATACTATACAACATGATTATTTATCACTTGGCAAATTAGTTGTACATGAAAATGATGTTTTAAAACATCTCCAATCTATAAATATAAATAAATCTCCTGGTCCTGATAGTTTACCTTCATCATTTCTAAAAAAATGTGCAAATAATTTATATAAGCCATTATGTAAAATTTATAATAAGTCATTGGAAACTGGGATATTTCCTTCTGAATGGAAAAAGGCTTATCTATCACCTATTCATAAGGGTGGAGATGTGAGTGATGTGAGTGCATACCGTCCTATTTCGTTATTATCAAATTGTGGAAAAATATTGGAATCAATAGTTAATAAACATATAATGAATCATGTACGTCGGTATATAAATTGTAACCAACATGGCTTTTTACCCGGTAAGTCAACAGCGTCTAATTTAGTTTCTTATGTATCTGATATTGCAGAAGGTTTAGATAAAAAGAAAGAAGTCCATTCTATATATACTGATTTCAAAAAAGCATTTGATCTAGTGAATCATAAATTACTGTTAAAGAAAATTGAGAATATGGGTATCCACGGTAGTTTGTTAAGATGGATTGAATCTTACTTAAAGAACCGCTCGCAGTTAGTATATATTCGTGGTTTTAAATCAGAAGAGTGCGAAGTAACTTCTGGAGTTCCTCAAGGGTCACATCTTGGCCCATTGCTATTTTTAATATTTATTAATGATTTATGTAATAATATTAAATCAAATTTTAAATTTTTTGCCGATGACTTAAAAGTTTATCGTGTTATGAATGATGATTCTGATAAGGAAATTTTACAAACAGATGTAAACTTTATTGTCAATTGGTGTAATTTTAATCAAATGTATCTCAATTCCACGAAGTGTTTCTTTTTAAAATTTTCGCGAAAAATTAATTCTGAACCAGTTACATATCATATTAATAATTTACCTATCCAAGAAGTCAAAAGTATCCGAGACCTGGGTGTTATATTCGATAGTTCTCTTAGTTTCAGGCAACATTTTGATAACATAATAAAAAAAGCTTCAAAATTATCAGGTTTTATTAATAGACAACTAAAGTTATTTAAGCAACCAAATATCACTATTCTTATATTTAATACATTAGTTAGAAATTTATTGGAATACTGTAGTACAGCATGGAGCCCATCCTATCAAATTCACGTAAATAGATTAGAATGTGTCCAAAAAAGATTTTTATATCACGTATCCTACACAGACAACAAATGTCATGAATTAAATTCTTATATACAAAGACTAAGTCATTACAAAGTTATTTCTCTATCTACACGTAGGAAAATACTTGATATAATTTTTTTGTACAAGCTAATTCATGGGTATATTGACTCACCTGATCTTTTACAACGACTGAACTTTTGTATACCACGTCCTAGTAGTCGTCTACAAAATCGTAAGACATTTTGTCTTCCCAACGCGAGAACTAATGTAATAAGCCACTCGCCCTTATTCCGCATGTGTTCAGCGTATGATACTATTCGTTTTAAATTAGATATTTTTAATAATACCTCTATAGCCTATTTACGTAAAAAATTAAAGCAAATTGTTTAGTTTAATAGCTGTAATTCATATATTTTTTTTAAGATTTTTCTTTATTGTTAGTAGATAAAAGCCGTTCCTCATTGTTACCGTAGTTTAAATCTTGTTTTTTTGTAATATTAAGTTTTGTTATATATGCATGCTGTGTCTGCATCTAGAAAAATGCAATCTTGTGCATTAACTTTGCAAGCTATTCTTATTTTATATGTATTTGATTGTCATTTGTTTTGTGGACCACTAAACATAAATAAATAAATAAATAAATAAACAGACAGCGAAACAAAAAAATTGAAAAAAAACTGGATTTGTTCTATTTCTCTTCTTACATCCCCTGACTCGGTTTTTAGCATTTTTTTCTATGTACAGACATTCGACCTCTACAGTTTTATTATAGTATAGATAAGAGCACCCTGTGTAAAAAATAAGAAGTTCCTATGCACTATTATGTCGGGGCCCTACATACATAACGGATACCTACTCCTTGATGTTTATGCTACAGTGCTTATGGGTTGACCCTATTCCCCCCCCCCCCAACGTGCGTTCACCTTGTCGTGGTGGGGGGGGCTCAGTAGTGCCCGGCAATCCAACCGGGCGCGAAGCTAAGAAACGCACAGGGAGGTTGCCCACTTCGGTGGGCGGTGGGAGGTGGCCCTCTTCGGGGGGCGGTGTACCATGTGGGTTGCTCCTGGTACTTCTCTGATAGCAGAGTGGACTGTGGAGCAACCCCATGGTTGTGGTGGTCTGCTTCGGCAGACCTGCCGTCGGGGCGTCGTAGTTGAATGCGTAAGCGATCGTGCGACGCCCCATTAAGACGGGGGAAGGTTTTGTTAATTCGGATAGCAAAAGACCTCGCAGTATTGTTGTAAAAATGTTTAGCCCTAGAGTTCGTGATAATTTTCTAGCGGCTATTAAATTATATAACTTTAAGAACAAAGATTCAAAGCTTAATTCCTCACATCTTGGATTTACAACTAGTCAGCCGATCTATGCAATGGAACATTTATCCCCTGCAAATAAGCAATTGCATGCAGCTACTAGAATAATCGCAAAGGAAAAAAAATATGAATTTATATGGATACGAGAGGGTAAAATCTTTGTGCGAAAGAATAGTAAGTCAGAGGCTAAATTGATTAAGGACAAGAACTTTTTAGAAACATTGTAATTGTAGTTATTTTTATTATTGTAGTTATATTAATTATTTAATGTATGTAATGGAGAATATATAGTTTAAAATTCAATTTAAATATATATTATCAAAACGTGAGAGGCTTACGTACAAAGGTGGATAATTTTTATGTCACTGTATTAGCTAATAATTATGATTTGATAATTTTAACAGAAACGTGGCTAAACGATACGGTATTTGATCATGAAGTCATTGATCAAAGATATAATGTATTCAGACGAGATAGGTCTTCTTCTATATCTTCTTCTCACAAAAAAGATGGGGGTGGTGTTATGATTGCTGTTTTAAAAAAGTTTGAAATTATTCGAAAACTCGATTGGGAGTGTTCATGTGAAGACCTATGGATTAGCTTGAGGTTAGGTAAAAATAATATTATTAATATATGTGTAGCTTATTTGCCACCTCCATTAGATAGATGCTATGTTGACACATTTATTCGAAATCTTTCGTGTGTATTAGCAAATATAAATAGGAAATCATCTACAATCTTAATTGGTGATTTTAATTTAAGTGATATATTGTGGGAGTATAATATAAGCCGATGTTTTCTGTCCCCTTTAATGTCGGATAGCTGCATAGTAAATAATTTTTTGGACAATATATCCTTTAATAATCTTTATCAATGCAATCACGTTTTAAATGGAAATGGTAAAATTCTTGATTTAGTTTTTTCAACGGATCCTTCTTGTATAACTATAAACGAAGTTTCAACTCCTATAATACCTCCAGAAATTCATCACCCTCCCTTAGAAATTTGTTATCAAACGTCATCATATAATACTCTAAAATATAATAAAATACTATCATATAACTTTGCAAAGTGTGATTATGAATCTGTAAATTCAGCTCTAGAATTAATCGATTGGTCTGCTCTTTGGGACGGATGTATACATATCGATGAAATGATTAAAATATTTTATTTAACTCTAACACCAATTATAGATAAGTTTACTCCTCTTAGAAAACCAATGAATGAGAGCTTTCCTACTTGGTTTTCGTTATCACTTATTAAAGCTCTTAAAGAAAAAGCGAAATATCATAAAAAATATAAAGTTTACGGAAATGAAATGGACAATTTAAGTTATGTAATCTTACAAGAACGATGTGATTTATTATTAAAAGAATGTTATTCTAATTTTATAAGTAATGCTCCTAACCAATTACGACGGAATCCACACTATTTTTGGAAATTTTTTAAGGAACGAAAGAGTAATTGTGCTTCAATCCCTAATGAAATGATGCTCTGTAACGAAAAAGCAATAGGAGGGCAAGAAATATGCAATCTTTTTTCTAAAATTTCCAAAGTATATATAGTTTAAACCAAGCTAATTCTATGCCGACACAAACGTTCAATACTATACAACATGATTATTTATCACTTGGCAAATTAGTTGTACATGAAAATGATGTTTTAAAACATCTCCAATCTATAAATATAAATAAATCTCCTGGTCCTGATAGTTTACCTTCATCATTTCTAAAAAAATGTGCAAATAATTTATATAAGCCATTATGTAAAATTTATAATAAGTCATTGGAAACTGGGATATTTCCTTCTGAATGGAAAAAGGCTTATCTATCACCTATTCATAAGGGTGGAGATGTGAGTGATGTGAGTGCATACCGTCCTATTTCGTTATTATCAAATTGTGGAAAAATATTGGAATCAATAGTTAATAAACATATAATGAATCATGTACGTCGGTACATAAATTGTAACCAACATGGCTTTTTACCCGGTAAGTCAACAGCGTCTAATTTAGTTTCTTATGTATCTGATATTGCAGAAGGTTTAGATAAAAAGAAAGAAGTCCATTCTATATATACTGATTTCAAAAAAGCATTTGATCTAGTGAATCATAAATTACTGTTAAAGAAAATTGAGAATATGGGTATCCACGGTAGTTTGTTAAGATGGATTGAATCTTACTTAAAGAACCGCTCGCAGTTAGTATATATTCGTGGTTTTAAATCAGAAGAGTGCGAAGTAACTTCTGGAGTTCCTCAAGGGTCACATCTTGGCCCATTGCTATTTTTAATATTTATTAATGATTTATGTAATAATATTAAATCAAATTTTAAATTTTTTGCCGATGACTTAAAAGTTTATCGTGTTATGAATGATGATTCTGATAAGGAAATTTTACAAACAGATGTAAACTTTATTGTCAATTGGTGTAATTTTAATCAAATGTATCTCAATTCCACGAAGTGTTTCTTTTTAAAATTTTCGCGAAAAATTAATTCTGAACCAGTTACATATCATATTAATAATTTACCTATCCAAGAAGTCAAAAGTATCCGAGACCTGGGTGTTATATTCGATAGTTCTCTTAGTTTCAGGCAACATTTTGATAACATAATAAAAAAAGCTTCAAAATTATCAGGTTTTATTAATAGACAACTAAAGTTATTTAAGCAACCAAATATCACTATTCTTATATTTAATACATTAGTTAGAAATTTATTGGAATACTGTAGTACAGCATGGAGCCCATCCTATCAAATTCACGTAAATAGATTAGAATGTGTCCAAAAAAGATTTTTATATCACGTATCCTACACAGACAACAAATGTCATGAATTAAATTCTTATATACAAAGACTAAGTCATTACAAAGTTATTTCTCTATCTACACGTAGGAAAATACTTGATATAATTTTTTTGTACAAGCTAATTCATGGGTATATTGACTCACCTGATCTTTTACAACGACTGAACTTTTGTATACCACGTCCTAGTAGTCGTCTACAAAATCGTAAGACATTTTGTCTTCCCAACGCGAGAACTAATGTAATAAGCCACTCGCCCTTATTCCGCATGTGTTCAGCGTATGATACTATTCGTTTTAAATTAGATATTTTTAATAATACCTCTATAGCCTATTTACGTAAAAAATTAAAGCAAATTGTTTAGTTTAATAGCTGTAATTCATATATTTTTTTTAAGATTTTTCTTTATTGTTAGTAGATAAAAGCCGTTCCTCATTGTTACCGTAGTTTAAATCTTGTTTTTTTGTAATATTAAGTTTTGTTATATATGCATGCTGTGTCTGCATCTAGAAAAATGCAATCTTGTGCATTAACTTTGCAAGCTATTCTTATTTTATATGTATTTGATTGTCATTTGTTTTGTGGACCACTAAACATAAATAAATAAATAAATAAATAAACAGACAGCGAAACAAAAAATTGAAAAAAAACTGGATTTGTTCTATTTCTCTTCTTACATCCCCTGACTCGGTTTTTAGCATTTTTTTCTATGTACAGACATTCGACCTCTACAGTTTTATTATAGTATAGATAAGAGCACCCTGTGTAAAAAATAAGAAGTTCCTATGCACTATTATGTCGGGGCCCTACATACATAACGGATACCTACTCCTTGATGTTTATGCTACAGTGCTTATGGGTTGACCCTATTCCCCCCCCCCCCAACGTGCGTTCACCTTGTCGTGGTGGGGGGGGCTCAGTAGTGCCCGGCAATCCAACCGGGCGCGAAGCTAAGAAACGCACAGGGAGGTTGCCCACTTCGGTGGGCGGTGGGAGGTGGCCCTCTTCGGGGGGCGGTGTACCATGTGGGTTGCTCCTGGTACTTCTCTGATAGCAGAGTGGACTGTGGAGCAACCCCATGGTTGTGGTGGTCTGCTTCGGCAGACCTGCCGTCGGGGCGTCGTAGTTGAATGCGTAAGCGATCGTGCGACGCCCCATTAAGACGGGGGAAGGTTTTGTTGGGTTTTAGTGGGTAGTACTGGCTGTATTACGCCGGTGAGTCCCACACGTCGTACGTAAATGCATTTCCCAACGTTAAAAAAAAAATGGGTTGACCCTATTCAGATTCAAAATATTTTATTCAGCATTAAATTATTACAATTCTTTACTGAACGTCACGAGTCTACTACCAGTTCGGAAAGAAAAAGCCTCAGACCTGAGAAGAACTGGCGAAAGAAACTCAGCGGGACTAATATTATTTACAATATTTATAAATAATATTATAATTTACAATATTTCTATCAAGTTGAAGTGGCCTGGAGGCGATCATTTCATTCCCAAGGTGTGCCATCTTCTATAAAATCATTTATTGTATAATAGCCTTTAGCACACAAACGTTCTTTAACAAATTTTTTTGAGTGATTATTGATACAGTAACTGTCTATTACTATTAACTGTATGACTAATATTGTTTTTATTAGGCTATTGCTAATAAAAAAAAATGGTGCATGTAACCTTTACGCGCGGTTGAAGTAAAACTTCTTTGGCAAATATCACAATAATATAAATACAAATTAAATAATTAAATAAGGCATAATAGGCATATTACAATCATATATTTATAGAATATCATTTAAGGAAAGAATATAATATTATATATTTAATATTACACAGGAAAATAGCATGTTTGTTGCATGAAGTTTTGTACATGAATCTGAATAGATTTTCTACGATGATTTTAAAAAATTAAGCCGTTTTCATGTAGCAGTTTTAGTTTTACCGATATGAGGTGACGAAATTTTATACTAAAATGCACGTAGTTTCGTATAAAAAAAATATTAAATATACATAGTCTGAATAAAACTATCTTTTCGGATTTTTTCGCGAATTTATTTGGTTTTTTAGTTCCCGACGTTTCTCTTCGATTCGATACGTTCCCGAAATTATCTCTTTTTCACGGAAAAAACGTTATACCTAATACAATCCAAAAAAAATATTTATGATCAGAATTATTTGAAACTTTGTATTAAAGCTCTTTAATAAAATTAAATAAATACGTGTTTTAGCATTTTTCGTAATTCATCTTATAAGAGGACAAAATAGGGGACGAAAGTTTCTATGAAACTACCTTTTTAGACAGTTTTTTGTAGTTTTAGCGCAAGCGAAGCCGCGGGTTCTGCTAGTATATCATATGGTAATATGTAAGCCGTAAAATAATAAAAAGAATTCAACTTGCACTTAGTCAATTTAAAAAATTAAAAATTATGATTCCGGCCAGGATCGAACTGGCGGCCTTCTGCGTGTAAAGCAGATGTGATAACCACTACACCACGGAACCTGTAAGTCGAGTTCTTAAATTAATAATAACTTACTATAATATGTTTTAATGTATAATCTATACATATAATAAAATTGTAACTAAACGGAATCTGTACATTAAATATTTTTTGAAAAATCTAATTGAAATAGACATTATTATCGATAGAGAGTCCGAATCTATAGTTTTTAGAATTTTTGTCTGTCTGTCTGTTACCGCATCACGAGAAAACCACTGGACAGTTTTTCATGAAATTTGGTATGATGATAGCTGGTTATCCGGGTCAACATATAGGATATTTTTATCACGGGAAAGTATCTCATTTCTGAGAAAAAATACAAAAACTGCAATGTTGCAAAAACTGCAAAGAGCATACTAATAGGTATGTAAACCCTAAGAATTTGATTTTTGGTCATCTGAACGCGGGCGGAGCCTCGGGCAATGCTAGTTTAGGGAAGAACCCGAGCGAACCGAGGGTGAGCCGCTAGTGATATAATATATTTTACAATCCACTTATTTTTAAAGCTTTTTTACAGCGCCATCTATACAATACTGATTGTATTCCAGACAGACTGTATTCCTATCTAAATATGTTTCCGGTTAACACTGTAGTTTTCAAAACCAAACATAGATGGCGCTGTACATATGTAGACTTCAAGTCAAAAGAACAGAATCAGAAAGAAAACTAGATAACTGTACGCAAGTCGCTCATTTTTACTGTCTATATATAAAACTAAGTATACTTACGTATTTAACGGTTAGCATAGATTTCTCAGAGATGAGATATTTTGCCGCAGTAAAAAGTATCCTATATGTTGACCCAGATAATCAGCTATCATCAAAATCTGTCCAGTGGTTGTCTCGTGATGCGTTCCCAGACAGACATAAATTCTAAAAACTGTAGATTCAGCCTCTGTATCGATAATAATGACTATTTCAATGAGATTTACCAAAAAATAAAAGACCAAACAGTTCAGTACCTTTTCAATGATAACATACATACATATATTTATTTAAATAAATATAATATTAAAAACCAATAAGGTTTATTTAATGCTACATTATTTAATACCAAATATATTAATTACAATATCAATAATTAATATATGAAGTAATAGAATACTCATCATTTATGTAATAAATATTTGTAGTTTTAACTGCCTCGGTGGTATAGTGGCTAGCATGTACGGCTGCACGGGTTCGAGTCCCGCTGGGTGGCATTCATTTGTGTGATAAGCGCGAATGTTTGTACTCCAGTCATGGGTGTTTCTATTTATAATATGTATGTATTTAAAGTTAGTTGTACGTGTAGTGTATCAACTATCTGGTATCCATAACACAAGCCTCGTAGCTTACCATGGAACTAGATGGTGATGTGTGTTAATGTCCCAACATATTTATTTATGTATGTATACAGATAGTATGCGTAAATTTCCCAACTTTAAAAAAAGAAAGAAAACGGTCATTATCTATTTGTGTGCTAAATTTCATCCAAATTAGTTCAGCGGTTAGAGCGTGTAGGAGTGACAAACATACATATGTATGTATATAGAAACTGCGCATTTAGTGATAATGTGATTATGTAAATATATAACCTATTTGCAAGATTTATAACAATATGTGGGAACAAAACGTTTTATAGAGAGCAATTTTTTTTTTACACGAGCATCATTTACAACAATGTCTCATCGTTACTTTTTAAAAGGAAGTTGGTATTTGTATGTTCACGTGTAAGCTTATTTCGAGAACTGCTAAACGAATTTGAATGCGGTTTTTGCTGTTATTACCTACTATTTTTTTATTTTTAAAATGAAACTTCCCTAGAATCGTTGTGGTTTGGTGAAGAAATCTATTATCCTCTATTTTTATATTAGAGTTGTTTTTTTTTTCAAAAATGGGACCAAATTTGAGGTGTACTTACTCTTTCCAATAAAAAAAAAGAATCATCGAAATCAGACTACACTGTAAAAGGTTATGCGTGGTCAAATAAATAAAATGTGTACTTATGTACGCACGTAAGAACTTATACTTCTAATACTTTCTTAGATTTACGCAAATATTTGACATCTTATATATATATAAAAGAAAGTCGTGTTAGTTACACTATTTATAACTCAACAACGGCTGAACCGATTTGGCTGAAAATTGGTGGGGAAGTAGCTTAGACCCAGGAGACGGACATGGGATACTTTTTATCCCGTTCGATTGCGTTCCCGTGTGACGTGACATAAAACTCAAGAACGGCTGGACCAATTTTTATGATATTTGAATTTTTGGATTTCGCTTAGTCCGGAATAGGATAATAAGTATTAAAACATCAGAAAATTTAACGAAAATTATATGGCTAGCGCTGGCTAATAACTATTTATCTCTACTTAAAACGTACCTAGCGACGAACCCGAGCGAAGCGAGGGTGAGCCACTAGTTTTAAAATATAAAACTATCTTTTCGGATTTTTTCGCGAATTTATTTTGATTTTTGGTTCCCGACGTTTCGAATGCCACACAGCAATCATGGTCACGGGAGAGACTGAGGTTATAGACGTCTCAAAAGCATTATATAGTTGTTACAGACAGTATACCCATAAATTAGCAAAAATGAATTTAAAATATTCAAAAATGGCATCAAGGTGCCTCACAATATTTATTAATTTTAATTTTATACATTTTTATAATTCTAATAAGTATTATAATTGAATAGTCCATATTATTTATTTAATTTTGGCTGTTATTATTATAATTAGTCCATTTTTTTTTAGATAATTCAATTTACCACTAAAACTTTGTGCTATACGACATGCAACACCCATTAAACACCGTGCCGGCGCGTCATTTTTCCCCGACACAACCATGACATACAAAACACTCGTATTGCAAATTTTATATGTATAAGCTGTTTTAGGTGTTTAAACAATATGAGCATTAATGACAATGTCGGGAACCAAAAATCAGAATAAATTTGCGAAAATGTCCGAAAAGATAGTCTTATATAAGATAACCATGTATAGTTACATTACTTAAATGATAGACACAAAATAAAACTAAAAAAAAAAATAGTTTTAAAAATATATTTAAAGAAATATGTTAGCGCTACAGGCTACTTTATAAACTATAATCAGTAATGATTGTAGATAGTTTTAAATAAAACTGTCTTTTCGGATTTTTTCGCGAATTTATTTTGATTTTTGGTTCCCGACGTTTCGAATGCTTTACAGCAATCATGGTCACGAGAGAGAAAATAAATTCGCGAAAAAATCCGAAAAGATAGTTTTATTTAAAATGTAAAGTATTCGCGTAAATCTAAGAAAGTATGATAGACACAAGTTTAATACAATTATTATACACTCATATTTCGCCAACTATGTTTTGGAAGTCCCAAGTAGGTAATATGAAGCGGGCGTTTTGCAGATTATTTGGCACTTTTCTAAATTACATATTATGACTGGGTATTTCCCAGCAGAACAACTCAATAACATTTTATACTACTATTAGACCGACGAAGCAGTTAAGGAACGCTTATTTTATTTCAGACGAGCGACTCACTCTCGCTTCGCTCAGGTTCGTCGTAGGTACGTTTTAACGGTTAGTATGGAATAGATATAACTTATTTTCTCGTGGAAATGAGATAGTATCCCGCGGTAAAAGTAGCCTATGTCACTTTCCAGCCCTCCATCTATCTTCACACAAAAAATCATGAACATCTCCGTCACTTTGTGTCGACGTAAAGGAGGGCAAGCAAACAAACAAACAAACAAACAAACAAACAAACAAACAAAGTCAACGTCAAACTGTATATCGTAGACAAACAAAGTGTGCAATTTACAAAAGCATTCAAGTAGTTATATTAATTTTAAGGTTGCTTTCATAATTATATAGTAGTAAGGAAAAAGAAAAATGTAATTTTTACGTATTTCCGTGATTTTTTTTTCTAAGTTTTTTCATCATGAGATCCTTCCTCGGTCTTCAACGAATATTTGAAAAAAAAGGCTAATTTGAGCATAAAATAAACTAATTTCGTCGTGTAATAAGTGATAAAAGTATAGCGGGCGAGGTGGTGCCTATAGGCACCAGCGGGGTTTGACGGTAACGCCGGAAATAGGCACCAGTGGGGTTCAAGTGGTTAATTAGTAATCTTATTTAATATTGCCATTATGAGTTATATTTATAAACATAAAGAAAATAAAATATTAATTATTCAAAGCAACATTATTGTGTTGTGATCCATTAATTTTAATGCTAAAATTGTTAGACATATTCAACGTAACCTATATTTATTGTAATTAATTGAAGTTTAAATGAAATTATATTTCATATATTAAGTATGTAAATATATTATTTCAAAAATCAATATTAAATTTTGAAATGACTAAGGCATAGTCAAAATTGAATTCAAATTATTGTTATGATATAAAATTATAAAATGTAGTCAAAATAATTTAACAAAACTACGTAAACTACGTGTAAGAACTTTCCACGTCTATCTTTTATGTTTAGATTTATTATTTGATTTTATTATATTAATAACGGGATCCCACGACGGTGGTAGTACCCAGCCATCTTCCCTATTGAAATTTATATGTTTTTGTTAATTTCATGGCTTCTCGATTCATCCTACGGCGATATCGGTTTTCTTTCGCGAGGATTTGGGGCCTATCAAAGCAAATGTAATGGCTTGGGCTGTCCTGACTATGTTTACATATAGCAGATATCTTCTTGACCGATTTCGGCCACGGCGGCCAATTTCCCTGAGACTAGCCAATTGCAGGAGATATTATAGTGCAGACACAACGTGCACTCTCTATTCCTGTCACTCTCATACTCCGGTGGGACGACACGAGACCCGACCGGTGAGAGTTAAGGCGCCAGACCGACGGCTTTATGTGCTCTCTTAGGTAAGGGGGTAAACATAAAACAACACACTAGTAATAAAGATAAGTATGACGACACGTTTGGCTCAGTTGGTAGTGACCCTACTTGTTGTGCCAGCGGTCGCGGGTTCGAGTCATCAGTACTCCTGTCATGGATGTTTATATTTATAATATGTATGTATTTAAAGTTATATATATATATATATATATATATATATATATATATATATGTAGTGTATCAACTATCTGGTATCCATAACACAAGCCTCGTAGCTTACCATGGTACTAGATGGCGCTGTGTGTTAATGTCCCATAAAAAAAAGTATGGAAATTGTAAGTAAATCCACAATAAATAAGTTATTGTGGCACGATACTCATTAAAATCTAGTAATAAGAGCAAAATGTAAATAAAGATATAGTAACTAAATTGTAAATAGAGTTCTAAACCTTAACTGTTAAATATACCTATAGTACTAACCAAGAATAAACCAAGTACAAAAAATAGTGATAAAGCATATGTATAAGCAGTGTTAGCCCAGTGGTAAGGCGCTCGCTTGGGAAACCTAGTGAAGCAGGTTCAAATCCCGGCACTCCCACCTCTGATATTTTCATGTGCGAATCATTTCTAACATGATTACCACTTGCCTTACGGTGAAGGAAAACATCGTGAGAAAACCTGCATGTCTGAGAAAACCTAGCAAGTTCTCAAAAGACATGTGAAGTCCGTCAACCCGCACTTGGCCAGCGTGGTGGGCTATGGCCTGATCCCCATCGTACTGAAGGAAGGCCCACTCCCAGCAGTGGGACGTAAAAAAGGGCTGAATACAAAGCATATGTTATAAGTATGACAGTAGAAATACAAACAATGTAATAGTAATAAGCCTGTACTAAGATTAAGCTATAAATAGATAAAATGTATATTTACCTAGAACTTAGTATAATTCACTGACCCTCCTACAAAATTATTGAAAATTATAAATATAAGAAAATGTTAAAAATAAATAATAAATAAATATGTTGGGACATTAAGACACATCACCATCTAATTCAATGGTAAGCTACGATGCCTGCCGATATATAAATTTAAATACATACATATTATAAATATATCATCACACACATGAATGCGCACAGCGGGACTCGAATTCGTGACCGCTGGCACAGCAAGTAGCGTTACTACAAACTGAGTCAATCGTGTCGACTCCGACTCCTTTATCGGAGGTGTGCCAGTATAAAAAAAATCTCTTCATGTATTGGTGAAAACCGTATAAAAATCCGTCCGGTAGTTTTTGAGTTCATCGCGTTCAGACAGACAGACAGACAGACAGACGTGGTGGGGGACTTTATTTAATAATATGAAGTGATAAGTATATAAGATTACGCTAATTGTAGGATTGTGGAGGATAATCATCATATTTTAATGGAATGTATTCGGAATGAGGCAGGCTGAATATATTTCTTTGAAATATTAAGCTAAATAAAATTGATGTTGGCTTTTGCAACAGCTTTCTTGCTTCACCCCTATCGAGAATTAGTATTAAAAAAATATATATGTTTATATATGATTTTTTGTAGTTCCTATAAGGGTGGTATAGTCCCTATGATCATATCCTTTAAAAAAAGTATATAACGCCTTTGAGACGTCTAAAACCTTAGTCTCTCCCGTGACCATGATTGCGTACAGCATTTGAAACGTCGGGAAGCAAAAATCAAAGTAAATCCGCGATTTTGAAAATATATTTTTATTTAAAACTCTATAATAAGTAAACTTGGTCCGACCTGAGACTCGTAGACCATAGAGGTTTAAAAAAAAGAATGTATAATACGATAAATGATCATAATGCTATTACTTTGAAGTATAAAAGAAAAAATAAATAAATATCTTTTCAGTCCTTATTGAGACGTTGTTTGAAACGCAAGTGAGAATGTTAAAAATTAGTATTGCCAGATTCATTGGGAACAAAGCAATATGTAATGTAAGGTGTTTATCACAAGATAGATCTATTAATTTTGGGTGAGTTTTATCATTTTTTGTCTATCCTTTTCCCTTTTTTTAACGACTTCCAAGGAAGAGGTTCTATATTCGTCTGTATGTATCTTTTCTTTATGTATGTAGGTTCACTGATTTCTGGGTGATTTGTTACCAATTTGATGTCTAACGTAATAGATTTTTAACGAAATGTAAATTTTGTTTTTCTACACTAATGTTATACAGAGGAAAGATTTGTATTTTTGTAAGTTTGTAACGAATAAACTCAAAAACGAATGGACCGATTTAGATGAAATTTTGTAAGGAGATAGTTTGAGACCCTGGGAAGAACATAAGATATTTTTTATCCCGGCAATCATCCATTAAGGGTGTGAAAGTTTTGTTTGGGGAATCAACGCTAAAAGAAAAGAAAAATCTCTAGTTTTTTAATATTTTAATTTAATTTTAAGTGTAGTGTAATATTGTTGTTTTTCATATTTTAAACTTTTTAGTTTATTTAATATTATTATATTTATTTTTGTTATAAATGATTTTTGACCTTTTAATACTGGTTGGATTTTTTAAATTATTTTTTTAGTTCTGTGCCTTAAGAAATAAAATAAGGTAACATAACATAAATAGATAAAGACATGTCAGTTCAGTACCTTTTTAACCGACTTCCAAAAAAGAGGGGATTCTATGTTCGTCTGTCTTTATATACCTATGTTTTTTTATGTAGCATGCATGTTCTCTGATTTTTCGAAGACAGCTTGACTGATTTTGCTACTACTGCATTAAGGTAGGTTCCGAGGTGGTCTCATATAATTTTTTTGACATAGAATATACTGTATTTGAGAAAATCAGGAACCACGACTAAATTTGAGGTATAAAATAAATATTAGGTGTATATGTTAAGCGATCTAATTTAACTCTACCTACTTCTAATTGTCATATCGACTTGAAAATTTGCAAGTTTTTGTATTTCTGATGATAATAAAGTTATTATATCATATTTGGTATCTTAGAGCTGATCTGATGGTGAGGCCAGATGGTGGAGAGTGGAACTCTTCAACGGCTACTAGTAAATACTTTGAGTTTGGGCTTATTTGGTTTCATTTGACAAGCTCAATACGCTAAAATTGGATATTAGAGCCTGATTTTTAGTGTTACTAATAAAAGTGAGCTTTTTAGTTTGTTAGCCTTTATATATTTGTTAACATACTAACATAAATGGATTAATCGAATATGTTATTAAAAACTTTCTTCTTACAAATTAGCTACTTATAATTAATTACCTGTATGTTGATTATACAGGTGGTATACGTAAATGCATTTGCCAACATAAAACAAGACGGAACTGCGTGACAAATCTAGTATCTCAAATTAAAAAAAAAATAATAACAACTCCCCACGGGAATTAAGCTTGTCGCTGTGGTGGAGCTTACGGGAAGGAGAAACTACAAAACAATATTAGAAAGACATTTACATCTAGACTAAATCTACGTAGCTAGCTAAAATCTCTTCCGTGAGAAGAAATAGTATCCATATCCATACTAATATTATAAATGTGAAAGTGTGTTTGTTTGTTTGTTTGTATGTTTGTTTGTTTGTTTGTCTTTCTTTCACGTCGAAACAGCTTGGCGGATTGGCGTGATCTTTTGTGTGGAGATAGTTGGAGAGCTGGAGAGTGACATAGGATACTTTTTAGCACAGGAGATTATCTCTTTCCCATGGGAAAACATGTTATAATACAATCCAAAAAAATATTTATGATCAGAATTACTTGAAACTTAATTATTATTACGGTATTAATACTGTTCAATACAATTAATTAAATACGTGTTTTAGCATTTTTCGAAATTCATCCCGTAAGGGGGTAAAATAGGGGATGAAAGTTTGTATGAAACCTACCTTTTTAGAGTTTTTTTTTGTTTTAGTGCGAGCAAAGCCGCGGGTTCTGCTAGTTAAATCTATATAAATAAAAATGAATCACCGAAATGTATGTACGGGCATAACTTCGATCGACTGCACCAAATTGGATAATTTTTTTGTTTCGTGTTTGTTATTATTAGAAAGTTTTGTATAGAAGAAAATTGAAATATTTTTTTTTACTAAAATAAGTTTTTTTTTGTATCTCATGATATGAAAAGTGAGTGAGTGAAATAGTTTTTATCCCGGAAATCATCCCTTAAGGGGTGAGAACTTGATAAACCAAATAAATAAATAAATGGGGATGGAAGTTTGTATGGGGAAGCAAGCTGGGGACGAACCCGAGCGACGCGAGGGTGAGTCTCTAGTAGGTATATATTATATAAAAATAATAATAATATATCCAAAATAATAATATATTATTATTACTATGTGAACTCACATAAAATAAAGGTCATGGTAAGCTGTAAAATAAATGGAAAAATCATGGTCGAAGGCAGATATCAATATATTTATTTGCTTATATTATAAATACGTGCGTTTGTTTGCTTGTTACGTCATAATGTCTTAAGCTATTTCTATATCTACATATTATAATAAAAATGTACCTGAGTCGAATCTGAACATTCAAATTATATTTTTTGAAAATGTTGTTTGTATTGAAATAGTCATTATTTATCGATACATAGGCCGAATCTATAGTTTTTAGAATTTTTTATCGTCTGTCTGTGACCGCGTCACGGAAAAACCACTGAAGGGATTTTGATGAAATTTGGTATGATGATAGCTGGTTAACCGGGTCAACATATAAGATATTTACTGTCGGAAAATATCTCATCTCTGTGAAAAAGCTATATCTCATCTGTGAGTCCTTAGTATTATAAAAAAAAATTAAGGTAACATTACACTTTGTCTCTTTCGAGAGGAAGAGAACTGATGTTTAAAAAGACAAAAGAATATAGCATTATTTTGATTATTTATTCTCAAAATTGTACATTAATTTAACTAATACATTATGTACCTTTATATTTCCCTTATTCTTTAAAGAAATCGAGAATAGTAGCGTAAATAGCAAATTAAGCTTCTATTTTTAACTTTGACATTGATTTATTACTCTATATATAAAATAAATAAATATGTTGGTACATTAACACACAGCACCATCTAGTTCCATTGTAAGCTACGAGGCCTGTGTTATGGATAACAGATAGTTGATACACTACACATATATAACTTTAAATACATACACATTATAAATATTAACACCCATGACTGGAGTACAAACATTCGTGCTCATCGCACAAATGAATCCCAGCGGGACTCGAACCCGCGACCGCTGGCACAGCAAGTAGGTTCACTACAAACTGAGCCAAGCGTGTCGTCAAAAAATAAAATATGTATATATACAAGTAATGCTTATTTAATACTATTTATTTATTTATATATTTAATTATTTATATATCTACGACTGCACGAATTTAGTCCGCTTTGTAACACTATTTCTCACTACCATAGGTTGGCTGGAAGATATCTCTTCTAGAGATAAGTCTACCTTTGTAAACAATAACAATATTTTAAATTACTGTATTGATTTTTTTAAGTGCAATAAAGAATAGTAATTTATTTATTTATATTACCCACAGAAATGACAACAATAATACAAAGATTATAATTTACATAATAAATTAAACACAGTACATATAACTGCATTTCTCTTTAGAGGTAATCACAACATGCGCTAATCCATACTAATATTATAAATGTCAAAGTGTGTTTGTTTGTTTGTCTTTATTTTACGTCGAAACCGATTGACGGATTGGTGTGATTTTTTGTGTGGAGATAGTTGGAGGGTTGAAGAGTGACATAGGTTACCTTTTACCTCGGGAGATTATCTCATTTGCACGGGAAAATACGTCATAATAAAACCCAAAAAAATATTTATGATTAGAATTACTTGAAACTTGGTGTTAATGCTCTTCAATACAATTAAATAAATACGAGTTTTAACATTTTTCCAAATTCATTCCATAAGGGGGTAAAATAGGGGATAAATATTTATATGAAACCTACCTTTATAGAGTTTTTTGTTAGTTTTAGCGCGGGCGAAGGCAAGAATTTTGTGTCTGAGATGCTTCTATGCGAGTGTAGTAATTTAAATAATTCATATTATATATAGAATAAAAGAAACTACTAATGTTAGAAAAAAAGTCATTGTAATCACTTCTCAATTAAACAGATTTAAGTTATTGAATCAAACATAAAAAAAACTTATAATAACAAATTAACAAATTTTCGCTAGTACTTGGCTTCGTAGGGTCAGAAAGACCATAATTTGGTTCGCAACATTTGAACACTGGGCTGGATTTTCACGATACCGCCTCCCTTACGGATACTTTCCCGCGCGGCCAATATTGCAACAACATTATCTGTGTTCAATGAGTTTCGATAAGCTGTTTTAATGTTTTTTTTTTTTAAATTACTATTATAATAATATTGCCAGCTAAACTAAAACATCCGCTTTTATCCCGCTCAATGCAAATACCTGATAAAATTACCCGCCATCAAAAAATCGCCTAAAATTACCCGCTTTTCGGGTAGTTACCCGACAATTGGCAGCGCTGACTTGACGTTATAATGTGCCAACTGTCTTTCGTAAGGATTATTCGTTTGATTACAAATCGAATGTTACGCAAGGTGTGTAGCAGTCGCTTTTGTATTCTTTCTAATTTAATGCTAAGATAAGATAATAAATAATAATCTATATTAATACTAGCGACGCACCCTCACTTGGTTCGGGTCCCCAGCTTGCTTCCCCGTACAAACTGTCATCCCCATTCTCACCCCCTTAAGGGATGATTTCCGTGATAAAAACTATTTTACTCACTCACTTTTCATATCATGATATTTAAAAAAAACTATTATTTTAGTTTTTTTTTCTTAAATTTTCTTCTATACATCCAATTTGGTGCAGTCGATCGGAAGTTATGCGCGTACATACATTTCAGTGATTCATTTTTATTTATATAGATTATAAACCGTCCGTCTATCTGTCTGTACGCGCTAAACTCTAGGAACTACTAATAGATAGCCCGTTTATGAAAAAGGCTATATGTCACATAATATATAGTGTATTCTATACTAACCTTTAATATATATTTAAAGTTAAAGTTTTTAAAACGTGAGCAATGTAACAGTTGACGACACGTTTGGCTCAGTTTGCAGTGACCCTACTTGCTGTGCCAGCAGTCGCGATTCGAGTCCCGCTGGGGGCATTCGTTTGTGTGATGAGCACGAATGTTTGTACTCCAGTCATGGGTGTTAATATTTATAATATGTATGAATTTAAAGTCATATAGTAGTGTATCAACTATTTGGTATCCATCACACAGGCCTCGTATCTTACCATGGAACTAGATGGTGCTGTGTGTTAATGTACCAACATATTTATTATTATTTATTTACATTTATTATAGAGTAACTAGTGTTGTTTTATTTCAGAAACGAAACAAATAATGAAAAATACAAAAGAATCAGCGATTGTTATGCTGGGAAATCGATTTTTGTTACTGGAGGTACAGGTTTTGTTGGCAAGGTAAGTACGTTCATCACACTACGATATATGTAAAAGTAAAAGTTCGTATGTATGTGTGTATTTATGCGCGCGTGCTTGCTATTCCAGACTATAATCTCCGTGCCAAATTTCATCCAAATTCGTTCAGCCGTTCTGGCGTGATTTAGTAACAAATCCATCCTCACAAATTTTTACATTTATAATATTAGTATGGATATTTATTTTTATACTTATTATTTTTGAATATTCCCGTCACATCCTATTTTCACGACTCTCACTCAGTGCTGCATTCAACTCTAGCGTCACCCCTGAGCACAGTAAAAAATGCCGCCCTATTATCGAAATTTTCCATAAAATAGGTAAAGTTTCGATAAAGTTTATTTTTTTTAATTATTTTTTTTTTTGAACAATGCGAAATAATAATTTATAAAAAATATACCTATTTCAATTTTTCGAAAAAAGTACTCGTAAATTTTTTTATTTATCATTTTTTGGGTAATAAAAAAATTTCGATAACGCGAAGAAAAATTGTTTTTTCCCACAAATACAAGTGACTCACCCTTGCTTCACTCGGGTTCGTCGCTAGGTTTCTTCCCTATACAATCTTTCATCACCATTTTCACCCCCTTAAGGGACGATTTCCGGGATAAAAACTATCCTATGTCCTTCCCAGAGTCTCAAACTATCTTACTAAATTTGATCTAAATCGGTTCAGTAGTTTCGGAGCTTATTCGATACAAGCAAACAAACAAAAAATCTTTCCACTTTATAGTATAGAATAATAGATAGAAGCCGCGAATTCTGCTAGTCTAATATATTCGAACAAGGAAAATTATTATATCTTGCGCAAATATCGCGTGATTGGAACTACTTCTTTCTATTTCTACAACATTGTCATTCAATTTGAATTATACAAAGTAGCACGCGCTTATTTCTTTTATAATTTACTAGCATTGCCCGCGGCTCCACCCGCGTTCAGATGACCAAAAACCAAACTTTTAGGCTTTACGTATTAGTATACTCTTACGATGCAGTTTTTGTATTTTTTCCCAGAAATGAGATATTTTCCCGCGGTAAAAAGTATCCTATATGTTGACCCGGATAACCAGCTATCATCATACCAAATTTCATCAAAATCTGTCCAGTGGTTTTCTCGTGATGCGGTAACGGACAGACAGACAGACAAACATTCTAAAAACTATAGATTCGGACTCTTTATCGATAATAATGTCTATTTCATTTTTAAATAAAACTATCTTTTCGGATTATTTCGCGGATTTATTTTGATTTTTGGTTCCCGACGTTTCGAATGCTTTACAGCATCCATGGTCACGGGAGAGACTGAGGTGTTACATGTCTTAAAGATATAGTTGTTACAGACAGCCTACCCACAATTAACAAAATGAAAATTGCACCAATTACATTACAATATTTTTAACTTTAAACATTTTTTATAATTTTAATTATAATTGAATATGGAAAATTATTTATTTAATTTTTGCTATTATTTTTATAATTATTACAATTTTAAAAATATTAATTAGTAATCTATATTTAGTGTTGCCATTATTATATTTATAACCATAAATAAAAAATATAAAAATATAGTATTAATTATTAAAGCCATATAATTGTTCTATGTGTAATTTAAAAAAAGTTAAAATTAATTACGGATAATCATTTTAATTTAGTTTGCTATTATTTAAAAACAACTTACTAAGCAACACTATTAATATATACTTTTTTTCATTTGTAAAAGTATATATTAATAGTGTTGCTTAGTAAGTTGTTTTTAAATAATAGCAAACTAAATTAAAATGATTATCCGTAATTAATTTTAACTTTTTAAATTACACATAGAACAATTATATGGCTTTAATAATTAATACTATATTTTTATATTTTTTATTTATGGTTATAAATATAATAATGGCAACACTAAATATAGATTACTAATTAATATTTTTAAAATTGTAATAATTATAAAAATAATAGCAAAAATTAAATAAATAATTTTCCATATTCAATTATAATTAAAATTATAAAAAATGTTTAAAGTTAAAAATATTGTAATGTAATTGGTGCAATTTTCATTTTGTTAATTGTGGGTAGGCTGTCTGTAACAACTATATCTTTAAGACATGTAACACCTCAGTCTCTCCCGTGACCATGGATGCTGTAAAGCATTCGAAACGTCGGGAACCAAAAATCAAAATAAATCCGCGAAATAATCCGAAAAGATAGTTTTATTTAAAAATGTCAAACATTCGCGTAAATCTAAGAAAGTATAATGTCTATTTCAATTAGATTTTCCAAAAAATATTTAATGTACAGATTCGACTTAGTTACAATTTTATTATATGTATAGATCATTTAAAGAAAGAATATAATATTACATATCATTTGTCAGACAATAACAACGGTTATCAAGGCAACAAACAGTTATCAGCTAACTTCATCATGTCACTTTTTGGCTGTCGGTGTGCACGCGCATCGTAAAAATTTTACTTTGATAATTTTTTCCAAACGTCTCAAAAGAAGTATAACTTCAAAAATATTTCAGGTTTTAATAGAAAGACTTCTACACACTTGCTCTGACATCGAAAAGATCTATGTTTTAATTCGGGAGAAGAAAGGACAAAGTGTGGACAAAAGACTTGAGCAGATGCTTGATATTCCTGTAAGTATAATTGGGATTCCACTGTCTCAGTGGTCTAGTTGCTAGCATGTACGGTGGGTATCCGAAGGCCCTAGGTTCAAGTCTCGGGTCGGTCCAAGTTTAGAAAAACTAAGTCTCTTTTTTAAGAAAGTCCCAGTAACAGCCCGGTGATGGTAATTTAGGTGTGTTTTAGACCAGTAACGGATTTAGGTTCGATGGCGCCCTAGGCTCAAGTCGATATGGCGTCCTTTTTCTTTCGTAACAGTATATAATAGATTAATTATTTTAACAAAGAAATTCTACCCTTGAAATGGTACAATGTTTAGATTGTAATAAGCTTTAAAATTTGGTCTTACAGTTTGCAGAAAACCCAATCGATTTTTAATTTTAGTCGTCTTAAAATTTTTGGCGCCCCTCAAAATTGTCGTCCTAGGCTCCACGGGCCTATGCCTAAATCTGCTACTGCTTTACACCCGTGTCGCGGCAGAACTCGTAAAACTATCAGTCCTGCGCCTTATTTCTTACCGGTCGAGTCGATTTATCGCCCCATCGGAGTATGAGAGTGACAGGAATAGAGAGTGCACTTGTGTCTGCGCGTACACTTGTGCACTATAATATCTCCTGCAATTGGCTAGTCTCAGTGAGATTGGCCGCCATGGCGAAAATTGGTCCGGAGGACATTATATTTTGAATGTAACTTTTTTATATATCTTCGCTGTATAATTAATACCTCGTATGTCGAAAAAATTTTTTTTGTAAAAATCAAATGAAAAGCACGTACCCCAGATAAGTAATGGATTGGTTAATAACATAAATAAATCCTTTATATCATTCAAAACGTGAGACAAAAGGATTAAGCACATAATATTTTAAACATTGACAAATGAACCATTTTTTTCGTTTCCTGTAAAATTTGGATCTCTGGACATACGAGGTTATCTTTCTACAGCGACGATATGTATATTGTATATGTCATCTTTTCTTTCGACACCTTTATATATTATTATTTTTTTCTCAACACTTATCGTGACATAAAAATACCACGAATTTGGAGAAAAAAAAGACCCCTAAAACGGGATCCTGGGATGCCCTATCAGATTGTACGCAAATCTTAATTTAAGTATCACTTTTGCAGCTTTTCGAGAAATTGAAAAATGTCAACCCGAGTGCGTTAAGTAAACTGGTAGCCATAGGTGGTGATGTATCGAAAAAAGAATTGGCTATCAAACCTGAAGATGAGCAGAAAATAATTGATAATGTGAGTATTACATTTAACTACTAGCGACAACCAAAACCAAATCTATCTCACGAGAATCGTATATTTTTACGGGATAAAAAACCTATGTGCTATTCTAGAATATAATCTATCTCTGTGCCAAATTTCATCCAGATCCGTTCTGCTCTTCTGGCGTGATTGACAAAGTGTTGACAAAAGACTTGAGCAGATGCTTGATATTCCTGTAAGTATAATTGGGATTCCACTTTCTCAGTGGTCTAGTTGCTAGCATGTACGGTGGGTATCCGAAGGCCCTGGGTTCAAGTCTCGGGTCGGTCCAAGTTTAGAAAAACTAAGTCTCTCTGTTAAGAAAGTTTTTACGCTTTAACGTTTAGTATAGATTTCTCAAAGATGAGATTTTTTAACGCAGTAAAAAGTATCCTATAATATGTTAACCCGGATAACCAGCTATCATCATACCAAATTTCATCAAAGTCTGTCCAGTGGTTTTCTCGTGATGCGTTCCCAGGCAGACAGACAAACAGACAGACAAATATTCTAAAAACTATAGATTCCGCCTCTGTATCGATAATAATGAATATTTCAATAAGATTTTCCAAAAAATATTTAATGTACAGATTCGGTTCAGAATTTTATTATCTGTGTAGAATTGTATTATTTGCAATTTTTAGTGTAACGTGATATTACACATAAGGCACAATTTAAAACATTTTTTTATTATGAAATCAAAAATGAATCTAACTTTACGGACATAACGACATCTATACTTGCATTTTATTTTATTTTTTTATTGGCCAAGTCATAAACAAACACATTCTCATTCAATTAAATTCATTATATATTTTTTTAAATTACGCAAACATACAAAGTATATAGTATGCCCGTATGTATATAGCAGCCCTTTTTAACGTCCCACTGCTAGGGGCCTCTCTTCAATACGATAGGGATCACGCCATAGTCCACCACGCTGGCTAAGTGCAGGCGGGCTGAGCATGTCTTTCGAAAACTTGCTAGGTTCTCTCAGACATGCAGGTTTTCTCACGATATTATCTTTCACCATAAGACAACTGGTAATCATGTTGGAAATGATTCGTACATGAAAATAACAGAGATGCAAGACCCAGGATTTGAACATGCTTCACTCGGTTTTTCAAGCGAGCGAGTTATCACTGGTCTACCACTGCCTTTCATGGCGTATTGAAATGGCTGCCCGATTTGTTGACATTTATGATTACTGCTCCGCTCCCTTGTGTAGTAGCATGATGATATATAGCCTTATAGCCTTACTCAATAAACGGGCTATCTAATGCAAAAAGAATTTTTCAAACCGGATTAGCAATTACTGAGATTGGCGTGTTCAAACAAACTAACAAACTTTGCATCTTTATGATATTAGTTATATTTTTTTTAAAGAAAATGAAGACTAACTTTGTTATTCACAATAATCGTTTACTGTTCATTTTTATTCATACAATAAATTTTACGTATAAAAAATAATGTTTTTGTTGGAATAATAATTTAATTTTTATATATGGCTAAAGAACTAGCTTTCCCTGTGGTTCTACTTGCGTAGTCTATTTATATTTTTATAATATTTATTTAACGACACATTTGGCTTAGTTTGTAGTGACCCTAATTGCCGTGCTAGCGGTCGCGGGTTCGAGTCCCGCTGGGGGCATTTGTGGGATTAGCAATGTTTGTACTCCAGTCATGGGTTATATACATATACATGTAATGTATCAACTATCTAGTATCCACAACATAAGCCTCGTAGCTTACCATGGAGATAGACTCTCAAAAAAATATTCTTAAAAATAATCGCATCCATTACTTATATTTAAGTCTAATACTTTAAGAAATAACATCAATTTTTTACAAAAAATCAAATGGGAGGACATGTATGGGATTTGTTTTTTTTAAATTAGATATTATACAATGCATACATCAAATGCTTCATACAAATGACTAAAGCTATTTATTTCTAATGTATTAGATTTTACTCATTTAAGACCAATTTGTTAAAGATTATTGAGTATTGAACAAAACGTATTATTCCGTCGCGGAACTGCAAATGTATGGGATTTTACTTAGATGATACTCGCACTAAATATGAACATAAATTATTGTTGTATTAATAATATTATATTGTAAATTGTTATTATATTTAGTTAGCTTTTTTAAACTTAATAAAACTGACTTAACACACAGCACCATCTAGTTCCATGGTAAGCTACGAGGCTTGTGTTATGGATACCCGATAGTTGATACACTACACATAAATAACTTTAAATATATACATATTATAAATATAAACACCCATGACTGGAGTACATACATTCGTGCTCATCACACAAATTAATGCCTCTAGCGGGACTCGAACCCGAGACCTCTGGCATAGCAAGTAGGGTCACTACAAACTGAGCCAAACGTATCGTCGCAATAAATAATGCAATTATCGCCGGCTCTTCTCAGTTGTTTATTTGAATAAAGAATATTATGATTTTGATTTTGAAAGTGTTTTTACGTTTTTTATGATTTTTGCCAATTGCGGGTTGAATTTTTACAAATTCATATTTTTTAATAAATAACCTATTTCGAAACGTAAGTTCCTGACGAACCAAATATAAAAATAAATCCGCGATAAATCCGAAAAGATTTTATTCATACCATCAAATATTCGCGTAAATCTTAAGAAAGTATTATACTATATAGTAACTTATACAGCTCAGTACACAACAACTTATGCACCTAATTTAGTAAAATTTGGCATGCTGATACTAAGCTGATAATATTGCAGGTCAAACAACAGGTTACTTATTTTTATCCCGGAAAAATGAACGGTTCCCGTGGGATAGATCTGTTTGTGCTTTTCTAGAGGTGAACCCGAGCGAAGCGAGGGTGAGCCGCTAGTATACTATAAATGTCAAGAATGGACGGACGTACAGACGTCTATTTTTTTTATTTAAGTCATTTCGATCGCTCATTTATTTTGAATTGCACAATTTATGAATTATGATGCTGTTTTAGTTATTGCCATCATTAAGAGAAAATCCGGAAGATTTATGTTTTTAATAAATTATATTATATTATAAAATATGTAGAAATACAAGACTACTAGAAACATACCCTCACTTCTTTCTTCTATCTTCTTTGGATTTTTGATCACCACTTGTCTTACGGAGAAGGAAACCAGCATGTCTGAGAGGACCTAGCAAGATTTCGAAAGACATTCTCAGTCCGTTCGTACTTGGCCTGTGTGGTGGACTATGGCCTGATCTCCCTCGCATTGCAGGAAGGCCCACCCCAGTGAGACGCTAAAAAATGCCAATTACAAGTATGGATAAACAAATCTCATTTCAGGTATCCATTGTCTTTCATACAGCCGCCAGTGTAAAATTTAGCAACCCTCTACACGTTTTCATGAATATTAACTACGAAGGAACTAAAAGAGTGGTGAAATTAAGCAAGAAAATAAAAAATTTGGAGGTAAGATATGTTGTGTCGTACTTGTAATATTTTTATCCTGGTGCCTCGTTGGTGTAGGGGGTAGCGTGTAAGGCTGCAGCCGGATATGTTAACCTGGATATTTTAGCCCGGATACGTGAGCCAAATTATATTAGTCCGGATACATTAACTCGGATACGTTAACTCGGATATTGTAGCCCGCATTTGTTAGCCCTAAATATGTGTTAACTCGGATATGTAAGGTCGGATAATATAGTTAGCCCGGATAAGTTAGCCTATATATTTTAGCCAAGATATATGTATTAACCCGGATAATTAGTTCGGGTAATTAACCCGGATATAATACTTAAATACTTTTTAGTGTTCAATTAAAAAAAAGTATTTAAAATACTGCTTTTATCATCGCTGCCCGCTGGATCTGGAGGCCATAAAAGGCTGTCATTGTCATCAGTTATTTATTGTTCGTTAAACTGTGGTGAACTTTGATCATTTTGAAAAAATAATTGGAAATCTTAATTTTACTACTAACTGAACTAGCGAAAATTAAGGTTTGTATGTATTTTTAATGCCGAATCATAAAAAAATTAAAATAAAATTTTTTGTCTAAAAAAAATAAATTTGCGATGGACCACCTTTATCACTTAGGGGTATGAAAGTAGTTTACTTCCTACTGAATATTCAATATACACACAGAATCGGTCACGCTGTTTCAAAGGAGTTTTGTTACAAACACTGTGACACGAGAATCTTATATATTAGACTAGCATTGCCCGCGGCTCCGCCCGCGTTCAGATGACTAAAATACCAAATTCTTAGGTTTTACATATTAGTATACTCTTACATTGCAGTTTTTGTATTTGTTTCTCAGAAATGAGACATTTTCCCGCGCTAAAAAGTATCCTATATGTTGACCCGGATAACCAGCTATCACCATACCAAATTTCATCTAAATCCCTATAGTGGTTTTTCTGTGATGCGGTAACAGACAGACAGACAAAAATTCTAAAAACTATAGATTCGGCCTCTGTATCGATAATAATGTTTATTTCAATAACATTTTCCAAAAAATATTTAATGTACAGATTCGGCTTAGTTACAATTTTATTATACGTATAGAATATAGATTACTATAAGCATACTGTTCTCATGTAGTATTGTTGATCGAGGCTATCAAATTTCACTTCAACAAAAGTGTTGTTATATTACAACAGTAAATAAAACTATCTTTTCGGATTATTTCGCGGATTTATTTTGATTTTTGGTTCCCGACGTTTCGAATGCTTTACAGCATCCATGGTCACGGGAGAGACCATGGATGCTGATGGATCCGAAAAGATAGTTTTATTTAATAATTTCAAACATTCGCGTAAATCTAAGAAAGTATTGACAGTAAATAAGTAGAATGTAAGGAAGTAGTATAATTAAAACTAACATTTCTTTACATGTAATTGTACAACGAAAACTAGTAATAAGAGCATCGAAGTAGGTAAATGTTTCATGATAGAAATAAGAGCACTGTAAAAATCTATATCTATTAACATATATACACATAATAAAAGTGTAACTGATCGCAGCTCTCTGTACATGGAAAATATTTGAGAAAAACTATTATTGGGAGTCTTTGTTAATGCAATAGAACCCAAAATAATGATTTTTAGAATGTTTGTCTGTTCGTCTGTGCGCTTGTGCGCGCTAATCTCAGAAACGGCTGAACCTATTTAAGTGCGGTTTTCACTCATGTATTGTGGTAAGCTTCATTTAGTATTAGTTTTATTTCAATCGGTTCATAAATAAAAAAGTTATGTTAATTTAAATAATCACCTAGGGACGAACTCGAGCGGAGCGATAGTGAGTCGCTAGTGTTAAAACAAGAATACTGTAATATTAATAAATAGTTATAGAAGTACCAAAAAAACCCGAGCAAAATTCAATCGCCCAGGTGGCCTGTATTTTATATTTATACTTCATTGTTTTATTCCAGACATTTCTCTACTTTTCCACTGTCTTCTGTAATGCGGATAAGAGTTTGATAGATGAGGTGATTTACCCAAGAATATGTGACGAAAAAGAAGTGTACAATTTCTTAGATACATATGGAGATAATCCTAAAGTAATTAAACAGCTTTTAGGTGAGTACTTTAGTGAACTATACTAACTGCATTAACTGCCTCTGTGGCCTAGTGGCTAGCATGTACAGTAGGTCCCGAGGTCCTGAGTTCGAGTTCCGTGTCGAGCCAAATTTAGTTTTTGAGTGTTTTTAGTGAGGAATTCTCAATAACAGCCCGGAATTCGGAAGGTGTTTCCCTCCCGTGCTTTGAAGAGCCCTAAGGACTGTCCGTCCTGCGCTTGATTTCTCACCGGACGTGTTGAATTGTCATTCCTCCTGAGTATAAGAGTGACAGTGGGCCGTTCATTAATTACGTAAGAACAATTTTGGTCATTTTTGTTTGTATGTTTGTTTGTATGTTTGTTTGCCTGTCTATCAGTTGGTCTGTCTATCTAGGAACGCATCACGAGAAAACCATTGGACAGAATTTGATGAAATTTGGTATGATAATGGTTGTTTGGTCAACATACCTATAGGATAATTTTTACTGCGGGAAAATGTCTCATCTCTGAGAAATCTATACTAAATATTAATATGAGCATAAAGGTGGCGCTCCGTGTATATAAAATACAAAAGCCACCTATCTCTAATCGAGTTTACTAATAAAAACCATATTATCAGCAATTAATGAGAAATAAAAAAATGACTTCTTTTCAGATGGACAACCCAACAGGTACACACTATCGAAATCTATCTGCGAGAATTTCTTACAGGATGAGCATAAACCACTACCAACTGTCATTGTGCGACCTGCGATTGGTAATTATTATAAAACTTTAAAAAAAATTAATAACAACCGACTTAACAAAACACTAAAAAGTAAAAACTAACTGATTAGTAGTTTTCATTTACTATAGATACAAAAGAAAGCAATCAGTTATTTTTTTTACTTTTTAGTGTTTATTATATATTTTTTAAGGCCGGTTTTTGTAAGTTTTCATTTTTCTATTTTTAGTGTTGCCTACACTAAAAATAGAAAAATGTAAAGAAAGTATTTTAAAAATTCTGTAGGTGAAAAATCAATAACCCCATTTTCTATACTAGGGGGATTAGGGTATTATACATTTAAAAAAAATGGATATCAGATAGTTGATAACTACACATATACAAACTTTAAATACAAATATATTATAAATATAAACACTCTAGACTGGAGTACAAACATTCGTGCTCATCACACAATGAATGCCCCCAGCGGGACTCGAACCTGCGACCGCTGGCACAGCAAGTAGGGTCACTACACACTGAGCCAAACGTGTCCCATATATACTTATAGTAATGTATGAGATGAGGCACGTCCAAACAAATGGAATGAGCCCAAATTTGAAGATTTTAATATTTATCATTAAAGAGTTCCACTACGTCCTGGCTCCTTCCTCAAGAGGCTTGATTGTATCAAAATGTCATCTGGTTAGGACATTATTATTTTAAAAAGTTTAAAAAGACAATAAAACTATCTTTTAAGATTTTTTAGCCGATTTATTTTGATTTTGTTGTTCCCGACGTTTCGAATGCTTTACAGCAATCATGGTCACGAGAGAGACTGAGATTTTGGACATCTCAAAGATCAAAACATAGTTGTTACAGACAGTGCTTACCTACAAAATTGCAAAATGATTTCAAAATATAATAAACTATTGACTCACCCTTACTTCGCTCGGGTTCGTCTCTAGGTTGATTCCCCATACTTTAATCCCAACCTTCACCCCCTTAAGGGATAATTTCCGGGATTAAAACTATTCTATATCCTTCCCAGGCTCTCAAACTATTTTATTACCAAATTTTATATAAATCGGTCCAGTAGTTTCGGAGCTTATTCGGTACAAACAAACAAAAAAATCTTTCCTCTTTATAATATTAGTATAGATTGATAATTATCTGTACCAGTGACTCCAATGTATAAAGAGCCTCTTCCTGGATGGGTCGACTCGTGGGTAGCTTCTACTGCTCTCTACAGTGACATCGCTCGCGGTCTCACAAAAGTGTTTTATGGTGAGAAAAATATCTTGTGCGACATGATTCCTGTCGATTATGTCGCTAACTTGGCTATTGTCGCTGCTGCAAGAGGAAATAAGTAAGTTTTATATTTTAATAACGAGTTACCATAGATAAAAAATGTGCTAGATACACAATCGGCGACAAAAATGTCCTCACCGAATGAGCGCCCATTTGAACATTTGAGCACGCTTTTAATTTTTTTTGTGAAAACTAAAATTTACATTGTTGTTTATTATTTCAACTAGATTGATTACTTAAACACAATTGGTGACAATTTTAAGAGAATTTTGCATGGGATTGTGTTCGATGCGATTAACTCTTAATTCGTTCAAGTGCGTCCGTTTACTGTCACCTCGTGCCTAACAGTAGCATATATGTTTCTTCGAGTCGATGAAACATTATATACGAGCGACTCAACCACGCTTCGCTTCGGGTTCGTCCCTAGACGAAAATCTATCCCACAGGAACTGTAGATAGTTCCGGGATGAAAAGTAATCTATTGCTATTCCAGACTATAATCTATCCGTGTGCCAAATTTCATCCAGATCCGCTTAGCCATTTTGGCGTGATTGAGTAACAAACATCCAAACTTTCGCATTTATAATATTAATGGGATTTATATTCTTAAAAACGTTTTTCGAGATCTACTCAGCGGTTTAAGAGTGAAAAGGTGACAAAAAGGCATGATATGGCATAAATGCGACACTACCCATGACATGAGCAGTATAATGTACGTCTAAATCACTCAAGAAATTTAAAAACAATATATTATTTCAGGACAGACAACATATTAATATATAATTCTTGCACTAGTACTGCCAACCCTATAACTTGGAAAATGGGAGCAGATTTGTATGTAGAGGAAAGTCAGAAATACAGCACTAGTAAGTATATATATATATATATATATATAGTCAACAAATTTAAACTTAATCAACTGATATTTATGAACTACACGTTGTAGTGTCTATGCAAGTCTATAAAAGAGGTCTTGGTGTAGTTCTAGCAGGTACGGTAGCAGATTCGGAGGTCCTGGACTCGAGTCCTGAGTCGGTCCAAGTTTAAATTTAATTAATTAATTTTAATTTAAACTTGGCCTAACCCGGGAGTAGTAGTAGAGTTTAGTAATCTAATTTTTCTGTCAAGAGACAAGAGTTGGGAAGTTGGCGGTATTTCATGTACGTGCCTCATCTTGCATCGGTCCGGTCGTCGTCTGTTGGCACATGATCTCTCACTACGAGTGTGTCGAATTGTCGTCTCATCGAAGCTTGAGAATGAAAGAAATAGAGAGTGCACTTGTTTTTGGCTGAATCGATCGGTGATGCCGAGGCGGAAATCGGCAATTACATTGTTTATTTATTAGATTCACCAGTGAAAATTACAGTAGGTATTACAATTTAACGGACGGACGAACGGTTGGATGGACAAACAAACATTTTAAAAATTGTGTTTTTCTTATATGTACCGTATAGGTATACTTTCACATGCATTTAGTAAAAAAACTATTATTACGTTACACACAGACGCTTCAATTTTATTTATTACTAGAGTTACCCTCTCGTTGCATAATCTATATGAGTATCATAAAACTAAATTCGTCCAGCAGAGTCAGAGAGAAAGATAAACAACATACACACAAACTTTCGCAATTATAATAGTTGTTATAATTATTTGCATATATTTTTGAAGTGTAACTTCTTTAGAATGGTTGTGATTTAAAACTCGATGAAACGGAAATGCGACACTAGAAAGAGACACACATATAAATATATAGGATTAAGCCGGCGAGAGAGTGAGATAGAATACATTGCCATGTTGCCATGGTAACCGTTTTTATTGTCTGACAAATTTATAATATTAAATTCTCTCCGTATATGATGCTCTATAAATATATGATTGTAATATACCCAATATGCCTTATTCAATTATTTGAGCTAAAATATATTACACAGGAAGTGAAAAATAATAAAATTAATCTCACTATCTCGTAGGTTACTTTTCTGAAGCTTCACTTCTACCGTGTGTGAAAATTGCAATACGCACTTAAATTTTTTTTGTTTATAGATGGGGTAGTACCAAAGAAAGCTCTTATATCAACTTCTCCAGCTGTAGTCAATTTCCTAACGTTCACGCTACAGACTGTGCCGGCATTCATGACTGATTTATGGCTTCGCGTGAAAGGAGAGCAACCGAAGTTTGTATTGTTGTTTTTTAATGGATCATACAAATACATTTTCTTATATATATATACACTGATTTCAAAATCATTTATCAAGTACTTTTGTTTTGATTTTTTCTAACATACTGAATTTAAAAAAGAGTGATAAAATTTGGATCACTATTAGCGAAAATACTTACTGGATAGAGTACCTTCTTTTTTTGAAGTCGGTCAAATGAAGATATGCGGGTTGCTCCTGGTACCTACTTCTCTGATAGCAGAGTGGACTGTTGGAACAACCCCATATTGTGTGGTCTGCTTCCGCAGACCTGCCGTCGGGGTGTCGTGCTTGAGTGCGTAAGCGATCCTGCGACGCCCCATTAAGACGGGGGAGGATGTGTCGGGTTTCAGTGGGTAGTAGTGGCTTTTCTAGTCGGTGAGTGCCACATAACCACCTGTATACGTTACCCGATTTTTTACTAACTTAAAAAAAAGCAATAAAAAAATTACCTAACGTGGCATATAACTTGTATGTACATAAATTGATATACTGCCTCGCTGATGTACTGGCTAGCATGAACACCCGCAGATCCGGAGGTCCTACGTTCGAATCCCAAGTCGGATCAAGGTCAGTTATTGAGTCTTTCTGTTTAGTAAGTTAAAAAGTTTGCGGTGTTTTACCCCCGTGCCTCGGAGCGCACGTAAAGCCGTCGGTCCTGCGCCTTAACTCTCACCGGGCGTCTCGAGTGGTCGTCTCACCGGAGTATGAGAGTGACAGTAATTATAGAGAGTTCACCTGATTTACCTTCACTTCGATCAAAAAGGATTTTTAAATAAACCTTCATAAAGTTTAATCTCTTTTGTTTCAGGCATTTGAACCTACAAAAACGATCTGTGGTTCTCAGAGATATTATAAAAATATTCACAACATCCCAAGTTCAGATTAAATGTGATAAAGTCGTACAACTGATATCTACTATGGACGAAAAAGACAAGATTCTATTCCCGTGTGATCCAAAAACGATTGCATGGCGAAAATACTTCCGTGTATTTTATAGGGGCGTGGGTAATTATATGTTGAATAATAAATAAATGGAAATTGTTACAACGTAGTTTTATTTACATATTATATCTGTAAATGTGGCATATCCTTATAATTCTACCTATTATTTTATTCCCATATATTGTTTTCGATTTCTATTCTCTCAATGAACGAATAACATCTTTGTTAAGCCACCTGAATGACCTTTACAATCTGGAACATATCCATATTATCTAAGTATTATCACAGTCCACAGATCATATAATACTATACTAGTATATCAAAATTAGAACGAAAGAGCGTTTGTTTGTATATTTGTTATTCCTTCACACTGAAACTGCTAGACGGTTTTGGATGAAATTTAGTAGGTACAGATAGATTCTGTTAATAATTTCTTAGATTTACACGAATATTTGACATCTATACATATACTAAAATTCTAACTGAGTTGAATCTGTACATTAAATATTTTTTGTAAAATCTTATTGAAATAGTCATTATCAGCGATACAGAGGCCAAATCTATAGTTCTTAGAATTTTTGTCTACTTCTGTCTGGGCACGCATCACGAGAAAATCACTGACATCAGACTTTGATGAAATTTGGTATGATGATAGCAGATTTTACGGGTAAACATATAGGATACTTATTGCTACGGGAAAATATCTCATCTCTAAGAAGTCTATACTCACCGTACTAAACGTACCAAGTAGTTTTAAATTTAAACTATCTTCTAGGATTTTTACGTGGATTTATATTGATTTTTGGTTTCTGACGTTTCTAATGCTTTAAAATGATTAATCAACTCTCTCCTATCTCTTCTATGACCATGATTGCTATAAAGCATTCAAAGTGCCGGGAATCAAAAATCAATAAAATCCGCAATAAATCCGAAAAAAACATTTTATTTAATCCCTCAATGTCCGCGGACACGCCGGCGTTACAGTTAACAATAGATTTCTTAAAAATTTAATTAATTTCTTAGAAATTTACCTGGAGGTGTTAAAATTGGCTATTGTTATTAAAAAATTAAGCAAAAGATGGCGCTGTCACCTGAATATAGTATCGTAAATATTTTCTAGGGACCTGAGCGAAATGAGAATAAGTCGTTAGTTTTAAAATCGTATAATTCATGCAACAATAAATTAGTAATCACAAATTTTTCGATAATGTTATCTGGTCACCGTATATCCAGACACCTGCATATTATAGATAGTAGATGATAGAACTAAAAATGTTTCTATGTAGCACATACTATGTATAGATAGTACACATACATGCGTTTGGTTGAAATTTACAAAATGCTGAAATGACGAATGGATGTTTTTTTCGTGCTTGCTTTTGAATTTGAGCGTGTAATGTATAAATGAGTTGCAGGTTAAGTATCAATTTAGCTTTTTTCTATTCTTTTACACATTAAAAATAAGATTAAGGATTTTCAAAACACAAAAATTAAAGCTAAAAGTTACATTGTTTCAACGATTTTTTAAATAAAACTATCTTTTCGGATTATTTCGCGGATTTTAATTATATAATTTATTAAATCCGCGAAATAATCCGAAAAGATAGTTTTATTTAAAATTGTCATACATTCGCGTAAATCTAAGAAAGTATTATTGTTTCATCGAAATTAACCTCAGTTTACATAATATCTAAATTTCTGTGTTGTCTATAATGTTATGTTAATAAAATAAATAAAATGTAACTTAGAAGAGCTACTTGAGTTTTTCTTGGGCTCTTCCCAGCAGAACTGCTTTCCGAGCCGGTGGCAGCTTTTTCAAGGACTGACTACACTGACGCTCTTTAAATTAAATTGGCAATTCAAAAGTTTTAGTATAAGTGTAATTGAATAAATTTTAATTTTATTCATAACATTTATTAATTCGTTTAAAAAAACTGTAATTACTGTTATAATATTTTACAGCGTTATCTGCATTACATTCTACACCTACTTCTTATAATTATTATTACTTACCAAATTTCAACCTAGTTCTCATATCAACCAAGTAAAGTAGCTGTAACTTACGAACAAAAGGACATGATGAAATTTTAAGGGTATTTGCAATTTGGCCAATAAAACTTAAAATATCAATAAGAGACTCCATATCTATACCTTCTTAGCTCTGTGGAAATAGCCTAATATATTGATAAAAGTAATCGTGTTGATAACACGCGTAGAATGAAATCTTTCCTTTTATGAAATTAATAAGTTTACTTGTTTGATTTGTAGTGATGGACAAACAGACGCTTTTTTTGTTTGGTAAGTTTTTTTATGTATATATTTCACTTTCTTTTTTTCCTATTTTCATTTTTCCCAAAAAAAAAAATATTTAAAATAAAAATTAGCCGATCCATCCAGCTGTTGTAAGTGCATCAAAGAAGGACATTTCATTGTTATTTTAATAGAAACAAATAAAAGAATGAACGTTATTAAATTGTATTATAGATTCTATTATGGACATGTTTTAATTAAGTATGAAAAAAAAAGTGTAGTACACTTAAACTAAAATCGTAGCCCTTTTTAACTTAAAGGTGCTTTCCACAGGAGTTAAAAGATGTTAGTAAACTTTTGTTAGTGAACATTTTATCGCACAAAAAAAAACATATTTTAACAAAAGTTATTAAATATTCTCTTTTTATTAAATATTTCCTAACATAATACTTTCTTAGATTTACGCGAATATTTGACATCTTAAATAGAACTATCTTTTCGGATTATTTCGTTATAATTATTGTAAGGTACTTGGTGCAATTTTTCATTTTGTTAATTTTGGGTAGGCTGTCTGTAACAACTATACCTTCGAGACATGTAACACCTCAGTCTCTCCCATGACCATGGATGCTGTAAAGCATTCGAAACGTCGGGAACCAAAATCAATCAATCCGCGAAATAATCCGAAAAGATAGTTTTATTTAAAATATTTCCTAACACTTGCAAACAAAACAATTTGAAACAAAATAAGTATAACAATTTGTAACTTTTGTTAGAAAACATCCGTACAGCGGTTCTGGCGTGATTGAGTAACAAACATCTATCCATCCAAACTTTCGCATTAATTAAACACGGTACTTATAATTAAAAAAAAAAACAATTTTAAAAACAAACTCTGAAAGTATTTTTCATGTACCTTAAAACTTGCATCTGTTGTGGAGTGGCCTTTCTAAAACCAAATTGTTTTTATTATAAAATACATCCACCAAGTATATGTAGTGTAACGTAAGTGTTTCTCTAGGTCATAACCTAATCTTTACCAGGGTTCAGAATCGGTTTAAAAAGAAACGGTTAATTTCGGTAAGGTAATGGTTTATTCATCGCTCGTTCGTTAACCGGTTAATAAGAACAACCGGCTTAGTAAATCAAAATATTAATGTTTAACGGTTATTCTTAGAGAAAGGTTCGATTTGGGTTTGATACCGAAATACACCGATTAATTCATTCATAAGTAAGAAACGTACATTTATTGTATATGTAAACTCACAAAAACTCATATTTCGATGGTACTAGTCATCAAAAACCGAGTTTTAACCGATTAACGGTTAAAGAACGTAACCGAAACCTTAAACCGAAAAGCAGTGCGGAGTCAATGACTAAAACTGATAAAAAAATTGAACGAGTTTCCGAGCCTAATCTATACAAAATTTCAATCAAATCGGTACAGCCGTTTCAGCGTGATGGAACAACAAACTCATAAACTTTCGCAATTATAATGTCAGTGTGCTTCCAGCCTTCCTCCTCTCCATCCATCATGTCACATCTATATGGAATTGTTCCCTCGACTCAGACTGCTCCAGCTTGAGAGGAAGTATATGTAATGCTGGAATTTGCGAATGCAGACCAGGAAGCCAGTCTGTTCTTGGAGGCACCATGTGCGCTGATAGTAAGTTACTCTTCATCTATTTCTTTATAGACAAGCGACATACTTTCGCTTCGCTTGGATTCCTTTCTAAGGTTCTTCGTCTATACATATAATAAAATTGTAACTAAGCCGAATCTGTATATTAAATATTTTTTGGGAAATCTTATTGAAATAGACATTATTATCGATACAGAGGCCGAATCTATAGTTTTTAGAATTTTTGTCTGTCTGTCTGTCTGTTACCGCATCACGGAAAAACCACTGGAGGGATTTTGATAAAACTTGGTATGATGATAGCTGGTTATTCGGGTCAACATATAGGATACTTTTTACCGCGGGAAAATAAATCATTTCTGAGAAAAAATACAAAAACTGCATTATACGAGTATACTAATATGTAAAATCTAAGAATTTGGTTTTTGGTCATCTGAACGCGGGCGGAGCCGCGGGCAATGCTAGTATTATATATTTTAGTGCTTTATATGAAACCATAGAGGCAGTGTATGACAGTGAAGCGACTTATCGGCCACTTTTCTTCTAATTTCAATTAAACTTATTATAATTTCTGACAGGATAAACCTTTTCTATCATTAGCATTCGGTGGTTATATATTAGTGAAAACATTTTTAGAATGGAATCAGTAGTTTCAGAGATTATCCCCTACATATAAACTTACAAAATTATCTCCTTATAATATTAGTGTATGATGATGCGGATAAAGAATAAACGAATTCAAAGAAGCTATTTTTTCCTACAAAAGAACTATTGCTTTTTGAAAATAGTACTAACATTATTTGTTATTTTTTTTATTTCCAGTTGCCCCATACCACACCTCACCATGCTTTGAGGACTATCAATGCGTGAGATTATTCAGTGGATATCATTGTCGGAAGAACGAAAATGAAACTGGTAAGATCATAACACTTTCTTAGAAAATAATACTTTCTTAGAAAATAATACTTTCTTAGATTTACGCGAATATTTGACATTTTTAAATAAAACTATCTTTTCGGATTGTTTCGTGGATTTATTTTGATTTTTGGTTCCCGACGTTTCGAATGCTTTACAGCATCCATGGTCACGGGAGAGACTGAGGTGTTACATGTCTTGAAGGTATAGTTGTTACAGACAGACAGGTATAGTTGGTAAGATCATGACTAATATCTATTATTTGTCAAGAAGAAAATATTTAAAAAAATGTTTAAGTTAAACGGTTTTACTGGAAAGAAAGATTAATAATGATGTACATAATGTACTAAAAGCTAATAACTAAGTAGGTCCTACGTATTGCCCCTTCTTTTTTATATTTTTTTTAAACTGCCTAAATTAATTCTATGATCGCACTTTGTTCTACTTGTAAAGCATTTTAAAACAACATTTAATAAGCGTTTTATATCCATAATGAGGAGGTTGTGGAAAAATATGTAATCTGCCATTTTGTGGCGGCGGCCATCTTAGATTTAGAATGATACTGAATGTATTCAATTGTATTGTCATCAGAACTAAAGGTGTGTACCAAATATCAGATCAATCTGTCAACAGAAAAGGGGTAAAATTTTAATTACCCAAACAAAGAGACAAGCTAAACAAAACCGTTTAAAAATAATTGTTTTTTACCTAAAAAAAAATATTTTAAACCCGTAGGAGAGGATTAAATGGTTTTCCAAAAAAATTCGCAAGTACACTCTATTGATTACAACTCTTTGTAATTTTGACACTTTCGCATTGAAAGGAGGCCCGTGCCCAGCTGTGGGACGTTAAATAGAGTTGAATACATAATTTTAACCAATAATTTCCAGTTGGTAGCTGCCTGTGTCTTCCTGGCCATCACTATTTCCGTGGAAGATGCTGGAGATCTATTAACTTTGGGGACACTTGCTCTCGTTCTGAGGAATGTATGGGAGTGATTCGTGATCCTTTCAGCATGACATGCAATAGTACCTGTCAATGTTCTGAAGGCCACTATGAGAGACAGCGAGGAGAATGTCGAAGAGCAGCTTTAAGTGAGTTAAATTAACAATAGTTTTTGTTTGCACGTCAGAATGCAGTTATTACAGAATGAACATTAATAATTTAGTAAGAGAAAAGCGACATATCCTCGCTTCGAGCGGGCTATTCCCTGGGTGTCTAACAATAGCCTTTATATGCTACTACATAGTCGATAGATGCACTAAATGTCATCAAAATCCATTCAGCAGCTTAAGGTTTAACAAAAATAGACACACATATATAGTAGCCCGATACTAAAAAGGGAATAAGTGATGAAAATATTTTCTAAGCGATATTGTTACGAGCTGTACGAGCGAGTTCAGGGATCGAAGTCAATGCAGTTTATACTATAGACATTTTAATACTATCGCAAACACGAATGTCACTTTTATTGGCTCACATTATTATTAACTTAATTTAGTAACTAAATATATATTCAACACTAACTTTTTCACTATTTGCACTATCATGTCACTCAATTTTAGTCACTTTTTCACATTTCTTCCACCTTCAACTGATCATTCTACTTACTGCCTTTTAATTGTGCATAAACAAAGAACATTGTAGTTATATATAAAATTTGAAAATGTTCTACAAATATCATTTTTTTCCAGAATTTGATCTTTCTGTTTCATTCCTACTCATGGCATTGATGATTAACTCTTCACCTGCGAAAGAAATAAGGTTCGCCGGCGGGCAAGTGACTTCACGCGTTAAACTTAGCACCATCGAAATCTAGCCCAGATCTAGCCCAGGACTCGTCCTTCCGACCCTTAAAACGCTTTTTTCACTGTGATAGAGTATACATACATTTGTATGAAAATCTTTTGTTTATAGACAAGTTTATTGATATAATAATAAATAAATGACTCATGAGTATAAGCAAAATAATTGCCTCCATTGAGATTCGAACCCGCGACCGCTGGCACAGCAAATAGGGTCACTACAAACCGAGCCAAACGTGTCGTCAAACGTGACAAAAAGTATACATGTATAAACTTAAGAATAATATATTCTTACAGGCGTCAATGAAAATTGTGTCGTAAACGAAGACTGCCAATTTCCTGGAGGAGTTTGCAACATCAACGACTTTAGATGCATTGAGAGTAAGTTATAATTTTGGCGTCATTTCAGTACATTTTTTGTGTAAGGTCCTTAAAATTAATAACACTTCACATGTTTTCAGATACTACAAATAGCGATTTTAAATATATCGAAGAAAGTAACAGTATTGAAAAATCTACAATAGGAATAGACGAAGAAACAGAAAAATATAGTATAGCATCGAGCAACATGATGTTTACGGTACAACGTGATGTTTGCAATTCCACCGTCTTCTGTCCCAGTCCATTTGAATGCTCTATATTTGGAGTTTGCACCTGTCCTTTAGGATATTATCAAAGTGCAGATGGGGAAACATGCCTGGCAGGTTAGTTTTTAATATACATGCTAATTCTAAATTTTCCTTAAAAAGCAAAGATTTCTAATTGGTGTTCACTGTTTAACGCCCCACTGCTGCCAACCAGCAGGGCGTGGGCCTCCCTTCGATACAAGGAGGATCTGGCCATCTGGCCGACTGTACATGTATTTCGAAAACTTGCTAGGCTCTCTCAGACATGCAATTTCCCTCACGATGTTTTCCTTCACCGTAAGATAAGTGGTTATCATGTTGGAAATGATTCGCACATGAAAATATCAGAGGTGCGAGACCCGGGATTTGAACCTGCTTCACTTGGTTTCCCAAGCGAGCGCGTTACCACTGGGCTACCACTGCCTTAGCAATTGGTAACGCCTTCAATTACAAAATCCTTATGAATATGGTAAATGAAAACATAGCGAGAACACCTTCAGGTCTAAGAGAACCTCACTAGTTTCCTAAAGTTGTATGCAGTCATTTTAAAGTCTTGGCATTTTACTAAATATTTCATTGTTATTGACCATATTAAGAGATGGTTTTACAAAATCCAAAAATTGTTTGACATTATAGTTGCTATAAATTGAATGTTTCCAGAACTCGGATCTTCTTCAACCACAGCACAATGTGTGGGTTTTATGGCAGAAGTCTTCGATGGTGTTTGCGCTTGTCGGCCCAATTTCTTCTATGAAGAGAACATGCGAGATTGTGTGCGAGGTAAGATTTAATATATAAAGTGAATACATTTGTCTTCACCAGTTAATTTACAGATAAGTTAAACAGCTGAATAGGATTTGATAAAGCTTGGTATGAGGATTGATAGGATCTTTGGAAAAAATAAATATTATTTTACTAAATAATTCTTTCTTTTCAAATCCATGAAGAAGGTATTTTTTATTGAAACTTATATAAGATCTTGAGCTATAACATGACGTATTTATTACACAAAGTATCATGAGTCTGGTTTCAGAACTGGTGAAAGTATCTAGCATTATATTATGTATCCCTCAAATCTATCCCACGGGAACCGTATATTTTCTCAGGATATAGAGTAGCCTTTGTGTTATTCTGATGCATGAGCTCTATTGTAAAGTTTCATTAAAATCCATTCAGCAGTTTTTGCGAGAAAGAGTAACAAACCTCCATACATCTATACACCCAGCCATCCTCACAAACTTTCACATTTATAATATTAGTAATGCAGTTTCCATCACTGAAAGGTGGGATTTCGATCAATAAATTCTGCGAAATCGATCAATTTAAGTAACTTCGTTCAATGACATAACTTTTAAGTAATTTTATAATATTTTAACAATTTCAGTGACACGTAGAATTGAGGAATCTTGTGTTTCCGATTCGAACTGCCATACTTTCGGTGCAGCTGCACGGTGTGGTCCTCCGCAAGACCCATGGGGTTTCAGATCCTGTGAATGCATACCAGAGCTTGCTGTATGGGACAGCCAAAGGAGTATGTGTAGATACTTCGCTGGTATGTTGCTCCTATAAACTATTTAAGGTGGTTTTTTCGCGGGTTTATTATGATTTTTGGTTTCCAATCAAAATAAATTCGCAAAAAATTCGAGAATATAGTATTTATTTAAAATGTCAATCATTTGCGTAAATCTAAGAAAGTGTTTTTAACCCTAAAAATATTTCTAAAGAAGCTAAAAATGCGATATTACTTAGAGTACAATGAAAATTTCGTTATTTTCATGAATTATTGCAATTTTTAAATTAATGTTTGTGGCAATGTTAATTGATAGTAAATATTTTTTTACTTTTCCAAAATTTAAAGTCCAAAATCAAACAAATGTGGTGGGATTGAACATTTGTTTTTCATTGATGATTGTTTTAATAACTAGCGACTCACCCTCGCTTCGCTCGGGTTCGTTCCCAGGTATGTTTTAACGGTTAGTATGAAATAGATAAACTATATATTATATGATATATTATAGCCTGTAGCCTTCCTCAATAAACAGGCTATCTAATGCACAAAGAATTTTTAAATCGGATTTGTAGTCCTTGAGATTAGCGCGTTCAAACAAACAAACTCTGCCTCTTTATAATATTAGTATGATATCCCATTTATATTAGAATGGCTACTCATTGGTAACTTCTTCTTCTCCCTATCCATTTCCCAATCACTTGGGGTCGGCGCAGTACATCTTCTGTACTGCTGATATGATTTGGCAAAAGTTTTACAAACCGGCTGCCTGCCTGACGTCAACCCTCCTTGGGAATTGCTACTCATTGGTAACACGTTCACTTAAATATATCAAAGTGAAGCGGGTTCAAACCCGAATCTTGTAAATTTAACATAATCATTTCCAACATGATTGCCAATTATCCTTACGGTGAAGGTAAACATCGTTTTCGAAAGACATGCTCTGTCCGGCCGCACTTGGCTATGTCTGATACGCCTCGCACTAAAACGAGTCAACAGTGAGACGTTAAGGGGGCTGAATTAAATAAATATGTTCGGACATTAACACACAGCACCATCAGACTAGTTCCATGGTAAGCTACGAGGCTTGTATTATGAATACCGGATAGTTGATACACTACACACATATAACTTTATATACATACATATTATAAATATAAACACCGATGAATGCCCTCAGCGGGACTCGAACACGTGACCGCTGGTACAGCAAGTAAGGTTACTAACTATTATAGTTAAATATCACATATTACAGGTATCGGTGAAACTTGCGAAGTGGACAGCGATTGCTTAGCAGGCGAATTAGAAATTCAGTGTGTTAAGAATGAAGCTGGTCAAGGATACTGCGCATGTCCTGATGGACTGCGAGAGTTTGAAGGACTATGCTTGTCCTCAGACTTAGGTTAGTATATGGTATATTATTAACTGCCTCGTTGGTCTATTCTAGTGGCTCAAATATACCACTGCAGATGGAAAGGTCCTAGCTTTGAGTCCGACCTAAATAGTTATTATTGTTTTCTATCACGTATCATCCAGTAGAAGTCCGGAGTTGGAAATTGGTTTTTAAACCCCCAAAACAGAGTTAAGCTGTCGTTACTACAACCAATCTCTGACCGTTTTTGTGGAATTATCGCATACTTGTGCAGTATAATATCTCCAGCAGTTGACTAGTCTCAAATGACATTGGCCGCCGTGGCCGGAATTGGTCGGGAGGACATATATATTAGTACCTGGGATACCGAGCTTCGCTCGGAGTTTTTTACCTAAAGTATAATTCAAAAAAAACCTAAAATCTTGAATTAATATAAAAAAAAGTAATAACTTTGTAAGCGACCGAGATTCGAGTCTAAACACCTGTAATTGTTGATCTTGCACCTTAGTCGTTTGACCACGATGCCTATGTCGGTGCGTGCAAATTACCGACCATATTTTGCGTGGAATAATGCAAAAGAAAACTGCATAAAAACTCGAAAACACGCGTTTTCTCATACATAAGACTAATTTAGATCGATTTATCGCCCCCGAAACTCCCTGGGTGCAAAATTTCATGAAAATCGTTGGAGCCATTTCCGAGATTCAGATTATATATACAAAAATTGCCCGTTTAAATATATAAGATATTATTATATGTAATATTAGCTTAACACAATATTTCTTTATTATTTCAGTACTAGGAGATTCTTGCCAGCACTCTCTGGAATGTACCGGAACTGCCAACACTGTGTGTGATGGCGTATGTACTTGTAGTGATGGTTATCAGGATGTTGATGGTAGCTGTGCTCCGGGTACGTTAAAATATGAACATACATATTAATTTTAAGGGCGTTGGGAGTCTCTCCCGTGACCATGATTGCTGTAAAGCATTCTAAACGTCGGGTACCAAAAATTAAAATTAATCCTCGAAAAAATTGGAAAATATAGTTTTATTTAAAGGGTAAGATATAGGTTTCTTCCCCATACAAACTTATATCCACATTTTCACCTCTTTGAGATGATTTCTGAAATAAAAAATATCCTATATCCTTTTCAGGGTCTCAAACTATCTTCTTACCAAATTTCATCTAAATCGGTTCATCTATCTAAATAAAATCAATCTAAATAAAACAAAAAATCTGTCCTCTTTATAATATTAGTATAGATGTCAAATATTCTTATTTTTATTTTATTTTATTTTATTTTAATTAGGATCTCCAACAAAAGATACACACAATATACAACATTATATAAAAACAAAAAGCAAATAAGACTCACAACACGTGTGCTCCTTCACTTATAGGAGATCACAACTTGCTCATTAATATATTTTACGTTATAACTAAGTTTAAACTAAGAAAAAATTAACGTCTAGAAACAAATCTGAAACTATATATAGAGACACAAAAAAAAAGAAACAAATCATATTACAACATATTTAAACATTTCTACTAAAGTTACGATAAGAATTTAGTAAGACTACTTTTGAATTGAAACATATTAGTGGAAAAGATATCTAATTCAACATGTTGTTTAGAAAGCGTATTGTACTGTCGACAGATCCTTGGAATAGCGGCGTGATATCTCAAATTTGTTTTGCACAGTGGAGTATAAAACAAACTATATGTATTTTTCCGAGGCAAACGAGAGGGTACGTTAAATTTTAGAAGCTGTAGTAATTCACTACAATCAATTTTCGAATGGGTTATTTTATAGAGTGTTATAATATCTGTTATTTTTCTACGACAAACGAGCGAAGTCATCTTGTAATATTTAAGTCTATTGTGATAGTTAGGGAGATTTTTAGCCGTAGTATCACTGTAAGAAAGATGATAGAGGAAACGTTTTTGTACACTTTCTAACCTTTTGGTGTAAAAGTCATAATGTGGGTTCCAGATGATGCTATTGTATTCCAAGATAGGACGGACGAGTGTATTAAATAATTTGATTTTAGTGGACGCCATCTTAAACTCTTTACTATTTCTTAGTACGAATCCCAACATCTTAAAACCCTTGGATACAATATTTAAGATATGGGTATTGTATCGCAAACTAGCATCTAATGTAATTCCAAGGTCCTTAACAGTATCTACCTGGGAAAGCTGATGTGAGTTGATATAGTATTTGTTTGGGTTAGCGATTTTATTGCGAGTGAATTGAATGTAATGGCATTTAGACGTGTTGAGTGACATCTTATTTTCGACGCACCAGCTTATCAGTCTGTTAACATCATCTTGTAGTTTAGTCACATCATCGTTATTTTTAATAGGTTTAATTATTTTTAGGTCGTCTGCGAATAAGTAGAATTTTGAGTGATGAAAGCACTTTGTTATGTCATTAATAAAAACATTGAAGAGTAATGGACCAAGGTGAGAACCTTGCGGTACGCCGGATGGCGCCGAGCAGGTATACGAGCTGTGACCACTAATAACTACTTTGAAGGACCTACTTTGTAGGTATGATTGAAACCAAGACAACAGAGTACCACTAATACCGAATTGTGAGAGTTTTTCCAATAAAATTATGTGATCTACTTTGTCAAATGCTTTACTAAAGTCTGTATAGATTGCGTCGACTGGAACTCTATTGTCAATGTGTTCAGACAGCGTCGAAGTAAAGCTTAACAGATTACTAGTTGTTGATCTTGATTGTAGGAAGCCGTGCTGATGACAAGAAATTTGTTGCTTAAGATCCCGAGATAATCGCTCGTTTATCATTTTTTCGAGAACTTTACCCAGTGTTGGAAGTAGAGAAATTGGTCTGTAATTAGAGACAAGGTTTTTACTGCCGTTTTTATAAATCGGAACTATCAAAGCTTCTTTCCACAAGTCCGGAAAGATCCCGTCCCTTAGAGAGCGATTGAAAATCGCATTTACGGGTGAAGCTAGGGCTTTTGCACATCTTTTTATAAAAATCGGAGGAATTCCATCACTACCAGCGCCCTTTCTTTCATCTAGAGATTTTAATGCATTGTATACTTCTGCAGTATTAAGAGATAAGTTGCAAATGGAACCAAAATTAGGTGTAACGTCTTTGATTTTTGACGAACATTTTGTAACCTGATTAGCGTCATGATAGACCTGCGCAAAGTTTTTTGCAAACAAATTACAAATATCGGTACCAGTTGATGCTACTGTATCGTCGAGTTGCACTTGGGAAGGATATGCGCAATTACCCTTTCTTTTCATTTTCATTAAGGACCAGAACAGTTTAGGGTTTTTAAAGATCGAGTATTCAAGCATTTTAATATATGTATTATAACATACAGTAGATATCTTACGACAATCGTATCGAAGTTTTTTCGAATAGAACTATATCTAAGGGATTGTTAAACTTTTTAATTTTTTTATGAAGTTTAAATTTGTCTTTTAGGAGTCGAATAAGACAATGAGAGTACCAGGGAGGGTATTTATTGTTGCCGTTATTCTTCTTCAAAGGAACACATTCTTTTATGATATCTCTTATTAATTTGTAAAAACGGTCTAACATATGGTTAATTGATAAACAGTCTTTAAATTCCTGGTCCCAATTAATTAAATTAATTAACTTTACGATATTTTCGTAGTCAGCTCTGAAAAAGTCACGTCTAGTAGAGATTTTAGTTTGTAGGTGGTAAGGTACTTTTAAGTGTGAACAAAATTCTAGAGCAGGATGTAAAGGATCTTCTATGATTAACGGTGTGGTACACCGCATTAGATTCTGAACAGGAATATTACTAATAATCAGATCGAGCACTTTACCTTTACTATTTAGTATATCATTATATTGGATAAAGTCATTTATAAAAATAAATTCTAGTAAAGTCGCACTTACTTCAGAATGGTTTGATATGGTTTCTGTATTGGTGTCAGTCGACCATTTTATGTTGTTCAAGTTAAAGTCTCCAATTATGATTGTGTGTTTGTTCGATTCAGCAGCTTTTTGAGCAAATTTAATAAACGACTCTAATAGATCAGTATTAAGCGGAGGTGGCAGATAAACTGCACCAATGTTTAGTTGCTCAGTTGTTCCTTCGGAGTTGTTGACATTAATACTCACCCAGAGATCCTCGCAGGTACCTTCGTAATGTGGCAGTCTTATTGGTTTTAAATGTTTTAATATGGCAATAAGTACCCCGCCTCCCCTTGTACGTGTTTTATAGCGACTAGTTTCGCGATCCCGTCTGAAAACTATATATCTATCATCGAACAGTTCAGAATTATAAATGTCACCACTAAGCCAAGTTTCTGTAAGTACAATAATATCGTAGTTTTCCAGAGATATATTAAAGAATAAATCAACAGTTTTAGTTCTTAATCCGCGTACATTCTGGTAATAAAATTTAAGATTATTGAATTTTTAGAAATAATACAATAATAACAAGCAATATATACAAGACAACAAAAAATTACTTAACAGATTTCAGCATATCTGTACTGTTAATGACCAAGCTCTGCGTAGTGTCGTCCTTTCTCATAAAAACCCTGCCGTTACGTATCCAAACGTATTTAAACCCTAACTCTTTGGCACGTACCCTTGTGGCTGCATGTATTGCTTTATTAGCAGCGGAGAGATGTTCCGTTACGTATATTGGCTGCGGCTTATCTGTTGCAATACCAAGATGGCTCGAGTTCAGTTTATTGTTTGTATTTGCTCTGTTGAATTTCATTACCGCGGCTAGGCAACTATCTCGAAGACGAGGAGTATTGAATTTAACAATGATCGAACGCGGCCGTTTGCTTGCTGCATCTAACTTTGCTATTCTTGAACAGTACACGACATCACCATCATTAATTTCATGGTTTGTAATTCTCCCTAATTGTGTAATTAAGCTAATTAAGTTTTCAGAGCGGTTTTCCGGTACATTTTGCAATTCAATGTTACAGGATCTTGAGGTTTGCTCCATAATATTTAAACGTTTTGTTAGATCTTCAATTGAAGTCTGCATACTGCTATTTACTTTTTCGAGTTCTTGTATTTTTACTGATTTTTCTAATAAAGACGACTTCATAGTTTCGAATTGATCATTGAAAAATGAGAGAGATTACTGAAAGCTAGATAATAAATCATTCATTCCTTTAAGTTGATCAGCTAAGGCTTCATGAACAGCATTTTTTATTTCATGTCTGATTAATTCCTTTAAGTCGGCTCTAGATATCTCAAAAATATTTTCGTCACTCGATAAAGCTTGAGTACTATTAGTACAGCGTTTGTTACGCAGTGTTACGTTGGTGCAAGACGGAGAGCTCGTATTGTGAGAGAGTGTAATGTCCGATTGAGGCGGACGTAAAGGAGTATTAGTATTGTTACCTTTAGGTATTTTATTCATGCAATCTGGACATTTCCAAGCATTTTTCTGCTCAGTACTCAAAGCTCTCGAATGACCGTCATTAATATTAGCACATAGTGTATCGTAATTTTTGTGGCATTTTGAACACTTCAAACTATCCTTAATTTTTAAAGCATTAAAGCAGCCTGCACAAGTTTTAGTAGACATTGTTTTCGATAAATTATATATAAATAATTTTCAATAATTCTGACTTGAAGATGTCAAGATAGATGATATTCCAAAAAATAATAAAAAATAATTAAATCTAAGAAAGTATTGATACGACTTATTTATGGAATTTTTTAGGAACTAATGATGTTTTGTTTTTAACTCATTGCATGATTTGATAACCTGTAAGAAGTAGATTTATCTATGTTTTGTAAATGGAATTAATTAGCCCCGATAAAAAATAGGGGTGTTATAAGTTTAACATGAGTATCTGTGTGTCTGTGGTATCGCAGCGCCCAAACGGATGAACCGATTTTAATTTAGTTATCACGAATGTGTTAATGTCGCTTTTATTTAATAAATTAAATCAAAACATATCATAAAATTCTAACTGAGTAGAATCTGTACCTTAAATATTTTTTGGAAAATCTTATTAAAATAGCCATTATTATCAATACAGAGGCCGAATCTATAGTTTTTAGAATTTTGGTTTGTCTATCTGTCTGTCTGAGAACGCATCACGAGAAACACCTCTAAACAGATTTTAATAAAATTGGGTATGATGATAGCTGGTTATCCGGGTCAACATTTAGGTTACTTTTAATTGCAGAAAAATATCTCATTTCTGTAAAATCTATACTAACCGATAAAACGTACCTACGAAACGTACCGCTTGTAAAGAAATAAATTAAGAGTAAAAAAAATCATGTAAGAAATCATGTATGAAAGCAGAAAAAATGTGTTTGTCGCAAAAAACTTGGTAGTTCACTAATTTCATTTGTTGTTACGGACCTAATTACGATTGTGAGACCAAAACACAGTTTTTTTTTATTATTATAATAAAATTAAATACTTTTTTCAGCAATTGGTGGTGCGTGCGCGCAACACTCAGATTGTGTTATAGAGAACACTGTGTGTAGAAACAGCTTGAGAGGATTCACTTGTCAATGTGATGATGAATTTGTGGAATCTAATAGTCTTTGTTGGCCAAGTAAGTCTTTTAAACATATTCATTTTAAGTTCTGGGAACGCATCACGAGAAACCACTGGACAGATTTTGATGAAATTGTATATGATAATAGGTGGTTATCCGAATCAACATTTATAATACTTTTTACTGCGGGGAAGTATCTCATCTCTGAGAAATCTATACTAACCAATAAAACGTACCAAGGGACGAACCCGAGCGCAGCGAGGGCGAGTCGCTAGTTTATAATATTTACGAGTAGTGATGGTAAATTAATCATTATTGACAATATTTTAATTATTTTTAGGTATTTATTATAATTGTTGTCAATTTCAGGCGTTTCTGGTTTCAATTCGACGTGCTCAGTAAATGCTCAGTGTGTGGCTGCTTTAGGAAGTTCCAGCTCGTGTGTTGAAGGAGTTTGTTCTTGCGCTGAAAATAATCACTATAGAGATGGCGGATGCTGGGCGATTACTGGTAAAACTTTCATGTATTGGCATATGGGTATTTTATGTATATGGATGGCCATACAACAATAAATTATTTTTTTCTATTACAGGTATCTTTGAATCTTGCTCAAGAACCAGCCAGTGCTTCTTAGCTGATGATTCTTCTAGAGTGGTCTGCAGGAACAGCATTTGCCAATGCGACTTTCAATATCCATATTCTGAAGAAACGAGAACTTGTTGTGAGTATAACATACTTCACGTTTCACGTGTTTTCCCTCCCTGTTCACGTTTAGATTTAGATAATTAATCAAATATACCTTTATAAGTACTTTCAAATAACTTAGTTTAAAAGTGTTGTCAGTTTAGGCTTTTACTAGCACTATTGAGTTAGTTAAATTTAAGATTTAGTTTAGTCAGTCAGTGAGGACTCGCCAGCTCAGAAAGTAGTTTTGCTTAGTTCTCAGAGAAAATTGTTTGTCGCACTTTCAAATGTCTTCTATTGATAATGGATATGGAGATAATATAAATATGTCAATTCATTTCTTTAGTTTCGTGGCTTCTAAGAGTGCATTTTGATATAATTTACTTCGCCTACGGCACATTATCCACGAATCAAGTAACTAATATATTTTTTTTTCAGTATACTCATCAGCAAGTCGCATCACTATCTACATAACCTTATTGATATTCCCAGCACTATTAATCATACTAAGATAAACTTTTAGTTTTATATATTTATTAAATTATTTATATTAAAAGTTATTATTTAAGCAAATGTGTTTTGTTTTTCTATAAATTAATTACAATCTGTGGTTAATCTACAGTTAAGTCCACTTGCTGGAAAGATTATTCAAAAAGGTCCCCTTTGAAATCCAAATGGGAAATAGAGTATTATATGGTGATGTGATGTTCTCCTAGCCGATTCCGGCCACGGCGGCCAATCTCATTGAGACTAGCTAACTGTGCAGGAGATATTATAGTACACAAGTGTACGCGCAGACACCAGTGCACTCTCTGTCCCTGTCACTCTCATACTCCGGTGGGACGACACGACCAGTGAGAGTTAAGGCGCAGGACCGACGGCTTTACGTGCTCTCCGAGATACGGGGGTAAAACACCGCCAACTTCCCAACTCCGAGCCCGGACTGTATAGTAAGTCTCAGTAACAGCCGTTACTGAGACTTACTATACAGAAGACTCAATAACTAAACTTGGCCCGATCCGGGACTCGAACCCAGGACCTCCGGGTGTGCAGCCGTACATGCTAGCCACTACACCACCGAGGCAGTTATACATAGTTATTAATTAAGTTATTAACAGTTTCACTTTAATTCTCATATTTCAGTATATATATGTATTAATTAAAGCGAGGGTAAGTCGTTAGTATAATATAATTATTTTAAAATCACGGACAGTCTTTAGTATTTTTCAATAAAGCTTGAATTGCTATATGAAATGTACCATATAATTTCTTCGAACATTAAAAATTAATTAACTATTTTGCCAGTACTTATGGATTTAATCTATATTAATATATTAAAGAGTTTGTTTGTTTGAACAAACTAAGATCTGGAACTGCTAGCTAGATTTGAAAAAAACTTTTTGCATTTTATAAACGTTTAGTATAGATTTCTCAAAGATGAGATATTTTCCCGCAGCTATCACCATACCAAATTTCATCAAAATCCGTCTAGTGCTTTTTTCATGATGCGGTCACAGACAGACAGACAAAAATTCTAAAAACTATAGATTCGGTCTCTGTGTCGATAATAATGTCTATTTCAATAAGATTTTCCAAAAATAATTTAATGTACATATTCGGCTTAGTTACAATTTTATTACCTATATGTAAAGATTAATCGAAGAAGCTATTTAAAATCATACGACGACCCTTAGGAGTGGAGCTAATATACATAAAAAAGCTATGTTAATAATAATGCCCCTCTGACTGATTTCGGCCACGACGGTCAATCTGACTGAGACTAGCCAGATGCGCAGGAGATATTATAGTGCACAAGTGTACGCGTAGATTGTTATTAAAAATTTATTTTAAAATATATCCGAAAATAACATTAAAAATTTAAGTAATAGTATAAAAAATGTTTAAAAACGAGAGACAATAGCATTCAAGGAGTACAGAAGATGTACTGCGCCGACCTCAAGTCATTGGGAAATGGGCAGGGAGAAGAAGAAGAAGTGTACGCGTAGACACAACGTGCACTCTCTATTCCTGTCATTTCACTCCCGATGGGACGATAATTCAACACGACCAGTGAGAGATGAGGCGCAGGAACGACAATTTTAAGTGCTCTCTAAGGCACGGGAGTGAAACACCGCCAACTTCCCAACTCCGGACTGCTATTGAGCATTTCGTGGCAGAAAATCTCAATAACTGAACTAGTCTTGACTCGGGGCTCGAACCCAAGGCTTCCGGACGTATACTACGTACTAGATAGATCATCGAGAATCCCGAGGGATAAAACAAATATCACTAGAGATGTAAAGCAAGGCATTTTTCGAGTATACCATATGCAAATAATAGTAATTTGCAAAGATTTTAACGACAAATAAAAAACTGAAAAGGACATTGGAACCCGTCATTAAAAGTATATTAAACAGTTTCATTGTTTTTCCTATCAATATTTTAGTATTGTAGTTTAGTGGAAACAAATTATATTATACTAGCGACTCACCCTCGCTTCGCTTGAGTTCTTCCCTAAGTACGTTTTAACGGTTAGTATGGAAGACTATCCAATATCCATACTAATATTATAAATGTGAAAGTGTGTTTGTTTGTTCTTCTTTTACGTCGAAATAGAGTTACAGATTAGTATTATTTTTTGTGTGGAGATAGTTGGAGGGCTGGAGAGTTACATAGGCTACTTTTTACCGCGGAAGATTATCTCATTTCAATGGAAAATACGTTATAATACAACCCACAACAATTCATCATTCTTATGTGTATAATGTATATATTAGTCTATCGATTCCATATTGACTGTTAAAACGTACCCGAGCGAAGCGAGGGTGAGCCGCTAGTGATATTATATAATTTTTTTTTCCAATTTAAGTTGGAGGCATTGTTGTAGATGGTAGGTCCGCCACTATATTGAATGTAATTCGAAGTACATATTGATTCCCATACAAGATAAACGGTTCTGGACTTTTCGTTTTTCTAGCTGTTCTTATGGGTTTTCCCTATTTTTTTATACCAAAACCACCCCTGACACACTCCCAACAAAACAAAAAAACTGACATACATACATACATTATGCACTTGTTTTAGAATAGCTCTGTGTGTGTGTATGTCTCCGGCTGCATAATACTATGTTCCTTCGATAATTTGTTCTCTTCTTTTTAATTCACTTTTAACACAGTCGGGTTATTTTTGTTTTTTTTATAAATATTTTTTATTAAAAAGTATCTACTGCTGTTCTTTCAAAGTATAATGACTACTTTCTAAACTAAAAAGATCCACCATCATCATTCAAAATTAGATTAAAGATATTTGATATTATAATAATAAATATGTTGAGACATTACCACACAGCACCATCTAGTTCCATGGTAAGCTACGAGGCTTGTGTTATGGATACCAGATAGTTGATACACTACACAAATATAACTTTAAATACATACATATTATAAATATAAAGACCCATGACTGGAGTACAAACTTCGTGCTCATCACACAAATGGATGCCCTTAGCGGGACTCGAACTCGCGACCACTGGCACAGCAATTAGGGTCACTACAAACTGAGCCAAACGTGTCGTCGAAATATCCTTACATTCCTTATCTTTTCCCTTCCTTATAATAAATACTTGTTTAATCACGTTCAAATACAGACAAAGTCGCAACCAGAAGTTGTATTCAGTTACAAAAAATTAAAACCTTTTTTAAAATAATAATATACACACCCTTATAACATTAATAGAGTACTTTGACATTACCGAAATTCTTTTTTAAATTAACATCAAAGAGCACACGCATAGGCTAACATTTAAACGGCCGATTAAAAAAATGGTCAAGTGCGAGTCGAATTTGCACACGAAGGGTTTCCTACCATCATACATGTAATTATTTTTATTAATATGACTTTTACTCTATGTATGTAGTACTAGCGCTCACCCTCGCTCCACTCGGGTTCGTCCCTAGTTACGTTTTAACATTTAGTATAGATTTCTCAGAGATGAGATATTATATAAGTATCCTATATATTATTGACCCGGAAAACCAGCTATCATCATACCAAACATCAAAATCTATCCAGTGGTTTTCTCGTGAATCGTGATGCGATCACAGACAGACAGACACAAATTCTAAAAACTACACATTTTTTTTCCAATAAATATTTAATCTATAGATTTACTTCGATGATCGATTATGAACGTTAAAAAATGTTTCTTGTCTATTTTTTTATTATTTGTTGTTAAATCTGTAAAAATTTCAACTTTTTTCTTTCAATAAGTTACAGGCCACTGACAGACGGACGGACGGACAGCGGAGGCTTAGTCATAGGGTTCCTTTGGCACCCTTCTTGTACGGAACCCTAAAAATAAACATACTAACACCATTCATTTAAAAAGAAAACAAAATACAAAATAATATTACTTAATTTAAGCGCTATGCTAAACGAATAAGGTCCATTTTATATATATTTTTGTGGGAGATATATTTTTTAATATGTCCGTGTAAAATATCGTGTTAGGGCAGAGGTCAAGACAGGCCTTAAAAGAAATTTACTCGAGCATAATCGATACTGGTTTTGTAGTAAAGGTATCTTTTTTAGTATATTGAGAAGTATATCGTATTACAATATACATTAAGTTCTCTAGCAATTATATGACTTCGAATGGAAGGACCTGGATAGTGGGTTTTATTTTAAACTACTCACTCTTGCTTCGTTCAAGTTCGTCGTTAGGTGATTTTTTTAATTGACATAACTATTTCGTTTATGAACCGATTAAATTAATACTAATATAATAACAAATACTAAACGTTAAGTAAGGCTTACCACAATACATCAGTGAAAACCCCACCCAAAACAGTTAAGTCTGAGATTAGCGCGCACAAACGCACAGACAAACAGACAAAAAATCTAAAAATCATTGTTTTGGGTTCTATTGCGTCTTCATAACCTTTAGCACACAAACGTCCTTTTAAATTTTTTTCAATTTAGTTCTTCGTTTGAAGTATTGTTAAATATTGTTGACGGGCCATTCATTTTTGACTTGTCGCGTACATTTTTTGGGCACAAATGTTTATATTATAACCGTAACGTGATTGCTATTGTTAAGCCCATTAACATCCCACTGCTGAGGGTGGGCCTCCCTTCAATACTCGGGGGATCAGGCCATAGCCCACCACGCTGACCAAGTACAGGCACTCTTCATATTATGTCTTTTGAAAACTTGCTAGGTTCTCTTGGGCACACAGTTTTCCTCAGTATTTTTTCTTTCAACGTGAGAAGTAATTACCACAAAAGCGATTGAATACAAAAATATCTATTTTTAAAAACAGTGAGTCAGCAGTTTCTACGTAGAATACGTAAAAGAAAAATAACTCACGAAATACATATTTAATTCATTCTGCAAAAGACGTGGGGTGTCTAAAAATAAAACACCACTAACAGTATTCATTACTTATTGACCGACAGACGATGACGAAGGAAATGAGTACAATTTTCGCGTAACTTATACCTACTCGTAGTTACCTAGGGTTCAAATAAAAAATCACATTATATTGATTTGACGACACATTTGGCTCAGTTTGTAGTGACCCTACTTGCTGTGCCAGCGATCGCGAGTTCGAGTCCCGCTGGGGGAATTCATTTGTGTGATTAGTACGAATGTTTGCACTCCAGTCGTGGGTATTTATATTTATAATATGTAAGTATTTAAAGTTATATATGTGTATTGTCTCAACTATCTGGTATCCATAACACAGGCTTCATAGCTTACCATGAAACTGAATGAATTAAAGCAATAGAACCCAAAAAAATGATTTTAGAATTGTTGTCTGTTTGTGCGCGCTTAGCTCAGATACAGCTAAACCGATTTGGGTGCGATTTTCACTAATGTATTGTGTTAAGCTTCGCTTATAACATTTAGTTTCTGTTAAAATAAAAAAGTTATGTGAATTTAAAGAAATGCCTAGTGCCGAACCTGAGCGAAGGGAGGGTGAGTCGCTAGTTGTATAACAATTTTATGGGTACGCACTGTCTGTAACAAGTTACTATACCTTTGAAACGTCTAAAACCTTAGTCTCTCCCGTGACCATGTGCGCTGTAAAGCATTCGAAACGTCGGGAACCAAAAATCTAAATAAATCCGCAAAATAATCCGAAAAGATAGTTTTATTTAAAAAGGAAGTTTTTGTGGTTGGTTCTATTTTGCATAACTACGTCTAAATAAAAGTAGCCTAAGAATATATTTTAATTTGAAAACAGTTGAATTTCATTACAATTGTTTATTTAGAAATAGTGATTAAGGCTATCTATCTACGTATTTATATACTCTCATTAAAACAAAATAATTTAAGGCAATTTTTACTCAAAAGGCAATAGGTTAGTATAATAAGGTTTTATTTTAATGCTTATTATTTAAAAAAAAATTAAAAAAGTACCCTTGCCTGTCGGCTAAATAGAAATATTTAATCTATACATATACCTAATAAAATTCTAACTGAGTCGAATCTGTACATTAAATATTTTTTAGAAAATATTATTGAAATAGTCATTATTATCGATAAAGAGGCCGAATTTATAGTTTTTGTAAACAAACAAACACACTTAATATTGTAAGTGTGTTTGTTTATTTGTGTGCTTGTTTATTTATTTGTTTGTCCTTCTTTCACGTCGAAACAGAGTGATAGGTTGGCGTGATTTTTTTGTGATTTCATTCCCGCGGGAAAACACGTTATAATACAACCCACAACAACTCATCCCTATGTGTGTATATATAATATATAATGTGTCCATTCCATACTAACCGTTAAAACGTACGCTTGTTATATTATAAAATTAAAATTTTAATAAAAATTTTATTTCCGAGTATAGTAATAATTTGTAAACAAACAAACGGGCGTCCGTGACCTTGTAATTATGTCTACATATAAGAATTTTGCAACGTAGTTATGTTTGTACAGCATATTATTATAAATGCAAATGTATATGTAAGTTTACTTCTTCACGCTGGAATGGCTGAACAGATTTGGATGAGATTTAGTACACAGATAGAGTCTAGACTAAAGTAGCACATAGACTACTGATAAGGCTAAAAAGTAGCGCTACCTATACGTATGTATATCATGTAATCAGTCATTTTTACCGTCCCAATGTTAGACACGAGTTTTGTACGAGTTTGTATTATTTACCTTTATAATATACTAGCGACTCACCCTCGCTGCGCCCGGGTCCGTCCCTACTTACGTTTTAACGTTTAGTATAGATTTCTCAGAGATGACATATTTCCCTGCAGTAAGTATCCTATATATTGACCCGGATAACCAGCTATCATCATACCAAATTTCATCAAAATCCCTCCAGTGATTTTTCTGTCATGCGGTCACAGGCAGACAGACAGATAAAAATTCTAAAAACTATAGACTCGGCCTTTGTATCGATAATAATGTCTATTTCAATAAGATTTTCCAAAAAAGATTTAATGTACAGTTTTGGTTTGGTTACAATTTTATTATATGTATAGACTAGTAACGTACCCTCGCTTTACTCGGGTGCGTCCTGAACTTGATTTAGGAACGCGAAAGAGGCAAACATCCAAAGTAATATTCTATTTCCTGCGCCAGGAACCCTCGCAGGAATATACAGAATAACCCACCAGAGTTTCATCACAATCGGATCAATAGTTTAGGAACACATACGAACAAACATACGAACTTTTTATTTATATAGAAGAAGATGATATATTTTATCGTCTGTAGGGGTTAACATTAATAAAAAGCTATATTATTTGATATTTCAACCATCCTAAATGAACATATCCTATTTTTTTTCTAACACCACGGACGAAACCACGTTCAAGAACTAGTATTACCTGCACTTAAACAAACAGAAGGGTAACTGACATATGAAAGGTGCTATGTTTAGTAAATCAACAGCGAAGTAATTTGGTAAAGCAATCTAATGATGTTTACCTTAGAAAATTATGCTTAACGGGTAATAGGCGCGGGGGTATTAGAGACCTTGTGATACAATTTTTAATTTCATTATTGTGTATCGATTACTAAATCACATACTGACAACTAATTTATGACTATAATACTAATTAGACTATAGTACTAATTAGAGTAAAATAGAAAAAAATAGGTAAGAACAAACAGTTCAGTGCCTTTTTCTCATCTGTTTCTGAACAGATTCTTTTTATTTTGTTTTGCTTAGTGGCTTCGTGAGCTTTAATATTCTTTATTGCACAAATTAATTTAATGTTACTAATGAAAAGTTTTTTTTTCATATAGATTGAACAATTGTATTTATATGTGTTTCCTCAAATGTTCAATATAGATTATAATATAATTTCAACTATTGGGCGAGCACTAGTTATATTGTTTAAAAAATATTCATACTTCACCGCTCTATTGGATTACTTTATGTCGCAGAGCTACAAAACCCACATATACCTAAACTTGATATATCACACTGATTTTCACGACTTCTGACATATAGACAAATAATTTATATGGTATATATGTGGTTTTTGTGGTTTTTTACATCTAAGTTAGACAATTAGAGATATCTTGATTACAATAGACTAGTCATGGTGAATACAATCTTTAAATGTAAAGAATCCAATAGAAAGAGAGAGAGAGAGAGAGAGTGGTCTTATGTACCTCGCACTAGAAGCTTCCTGTTAAGTCTTTAAAATATTTTATAAAATGAATACAAAAATTGTTCTTTAGCTATTTAAATTTTTAAAGGTCATTTTCACTGGACTATATTTATGGGATTTAGTCGAAATTATTTTAATTTTAAAATTGATCCAATTTTATGTTACTAGCGATGTCAAGTCTCAAGAAATGTGTTCAAAAAACTATGTCATCAGAATATTTTTTTGAAGACACGTTTGGCTCAGTTTGTAGTGACCTTACTTTCGAGTACGAAATTATTCAGCAAGTATGCTGTGCCAGCGGTCGCGGGTTCGAGTCCAGCTGGGGGCATTCATTTGTGTGATGACCACGAATGTCCGTACTCCAGTCATGGGTGTTTATATTTATAATATGTATGTGCTTAAAGTTATATATGTGTAGTATCAACTATCTGGTATCCATAACACAGGCCTCGTAGCTTACCATGGAACTAAATGGTGTTTTGTGTTAATATCCCAACATATTTATATTTTAAATTTTTTAAATAATATTTTACAAGTACGAATAGAACTCACGTAAACGAGGGTTTCGAACAGTATTGGTACTTTAAAGGACCTTAGATCTAAAATATTAATGAATCCTTATGTTGTTTGTTTTTGAATTCTAGCCTTACATAAATAATATATAGAATTTTGGTTCATTTCTTACAAAACCTTTTTAACCAACTTCCAAAAACGAGGAGGTTTTATGTTCCTTTGTATGTACTTTTTTACAGATTTCTCGCAGATGGCTTGAACGACTATGTTACTTTAAATTGTAAATTTTCTTTGATTCTAAGTCATACGACGACGACGACGACGGATACGTCGTCTTATATAGATTTAGAATTTGTATTTCTTATGAATTTTTTTCTCTATAACTGACTTAACTAACTTTGTACAAGATTCGTCCTTCGACTTTTATTTAGATACTAGAAACTTACTTACCCTCACTTCGCTGTATGCCTTGTGTCTGTGTGTTTATAATAATCAGCGCTGGATTTACATTAAGGGCTCTCAGGCCTAGTGCCCAGGGAAAATGAATAAATAAAAAAAAATAACTAGCACGTTTTTCGAAAAAAATTCTCGCATTTGTCAAAAATTAATAATTAAAAAAAAATAACTTTATGAAAACTTAATTCATTTTATGCAAAATTTCGATAATGGGGCGGTATTTCATACAATTCCCAGGGGTGGCGCTAATATTAAATCCGGAACTGTATATAACATAATATATAGGCAACGCTATCTTTTGGCAAAACTTATTATTAAGAGTAGTCCAGATTTTAGATTATCTGTGTACTAAATTTCTGTATACTAAATCAATCTAGCCTTGAACGAGTAATAAGCATACACGCATTAAACTTACATATGGTAATCACACATATTAGCGTGATTAACTTTTGCTCGTGCCTTTTCCATCTGAATGTGTATTGTATACCAATTTTGATTTCGATCGGATCAACAGTATGTTATGCGCCGTAGCACCATCTAGTAAAGAGTATCTAAGTGAAATCTATTCAGTCATTTTTAACATCCGATTGCTTGGCAAGGGCCTCCTTTTAATGCCATGTGGGCTATGGAGATAATTATGTCATGCTGGCCAAGTGCAAGTTGATGGTATTTAGTTAGTTTCTATCAGGCATTTAGGTTTAGTCACCATGTATTCCTTAATCATAAGGCAAGTGGTAATCATGTTGAAAATGATTGGCACATGATTTCAGAACAGGTTTGAACTCGTTTCACTTGGTTTTCCAAACCAGTGGATTACAACTGGGCTACCATGGCCTAGGTAATTATTTAAAAGCTCATTGTGTCATTTCAAGCATTTAATCGATATAGAATTTTCAGAAAGGTGTTGCACAAAAACATACTTACATTAATCACATTTTTATATATAGATTCTAAAATAATTATAAAAATCCATTAGAATAATATATTTTAAGTTTGACTTTGAATCATAAGAACAAAAACTTAGTAAAAAAGCTAACATGCTCAAAGCTCAACAATTAAAGTATCGCGTGCTTGAGTAGTTCGTACGTTGTGTTATTAGAAGCATGCGATGTAAAATAATCTTGGCGAAATTTATTGAACCGACTTTCAAAATGTGGGGTATCAAAACTTTAGAGACCAGTGCTTGCTTGGGATTTCCCCATATATTTTCAACTTTTTGAATAGCGCCATCTATTATTACGGTCAGAACTAGAGTATTATTAAAATAATAATTTTAACTTTTGTCCCACAAGCACGTATTACCGGGTTAAAAAGTGATATGTTATTTTAGAACTGCATCTAATTTATTTATATTACTACCTACTGTAAATGAAAAAGTTGAAAGATTAAGAGGATTTAACACACGGATACACTTTTGTTTTACAAACAAAGAACAGTTATGTGGGACTAGAAAAGCCAGTACTATCCACTAAAACCCTCCTCCCCCGTCCTTATGGGGCATCGCAGGATCGCTTCCGCACTCAACCACGACGCCCCGACGACAGGTCTACCGAAGCAGACCATAACTACCCTTGGACTGCTCCTATAGTCCACTCCGCTATGAGAGGTATCGCCTCCCAATGACTTCATGACTTCATGATCTTGGCCTCACGCCCGGCTGGATATCCGGACAGACTCTAATAGGGGGCTATTTTATTATTTTTATACTTATATTCCCCTCCTCCCCCTCTACCACCACCACGACAAGGTGAACTCACATCGAGCGGGAAGACAATTACCTTGAATTACACATAGTAAATCGTAATAATGGTAAGCAGCTAGTTTATAATCCAGCGGTCGCGGGTTCGTGTCTCGCTGGGGGAATTCATTTGTGTGATAAGCACAAATATTTGCACTACAGTCATGGGTGTCTTTATTTATAATACGTATTTGTGCCTTTAAAGTTATATATGTGTAGTGTATCAACTATCTGGTATCCATAACACAAGCCTCGTAGCTTACTATGGAACTAAATGGTTTTGTGTCTTAATGTTCCAACATATTTATTATTATATTATTTATGTATTATACTTAGGTACGTTTTAACGGTTAGTAATGAATAGACGATATATACACATGTATAATGTACATATATAGATATAGAAAAGAGTAGTAATGTGATATTTGATGGCCATTCTAGATAAGTAAATAATTTTATCAAATAACTTCAAACAAACCTAACAACAATATTATATAATAGCAACCTACCATCACTTCGCCCTATATACCTAAAAGCAACCTATGTGTTCTTAGGTCATAGTCGAATTTTTTTTTTTTGGTAAATGATAGATAGTTTCGCTCCAAATAAAAATATTTGCAGCGAAACAGCTATACTTGATCTAAGGAACCCTAATGTTTCTAGCATAATTTATGACTTCTTAGATGAACTATAAATTTTTATCTTGTTTTTTTTGTTATATAAAATTTAAATCACCTTTTTGTAATAAAATTTTTAAATATTTTACATCATTTTAGTCTTAGAAGTAGAAGAGTACATGAAAATATTTAAAAATTAAAAAATGATACAAGATTTTTATAACGTACTCGTAGTTCATTTTCAAGATAATTGTTATTTTTACAGTCGCATTTTTAGATTTAGTTGATTTTCAAGTTTTTTTTATATCTTTAGGGTTCCGTACTCGAAGGGTGCCAACGGAACCCTTGTACGTCTGTCTGTCAGAGGTCTCTATCACATGAACGGTAATAGGTAGAAAGTTGAAATTTTCACAGAGTATGTATTTCTATTGGAGATATAACAATCAATAATAAAAATGAATAAAAATAAGAAAACAGAGACTCAGTCTCTCCGGTGACCATGATTGCTGTAAAGCATTCGAAACGTCGAAAACCAAAAATCAAAATAAATCCGCGAAAGAATCCGAAAAGATAGTTTTATATAAAAAAATCCGAAAAGTAGTTTTCTTTAACGTAGTCAGTTTTTTTAATACCTATAGATAGATAAATTCTATACATATATGTTTTCCTCAAATTTTCAATAATGATTATATTTTTATCGAGTTCCGACCACTGGACGAACACTAGTATAAATAGAACACCTTATATCCGTAAAACTTTGCCGAATCAAACTAAAATAGATGCGAAATGACTTTATAACTAAAAAGTTATACCTTAAAAGATATTTCTCCTTTTGGCGTGGAATAATTATTTCTTTTAACTAACATATTTATTATCTAGCGACTCTACTACTACCCTCGCTCCGTTCGGGTTCGTCCCTAGTTACGTTTTAACGTCTAGTACAGATTTCTCGGAGATGAGATATTTTACTGCAGTAAAAAGTATACTATATGTTGCCCCAAATAACTAGCCATTATCATACTAAAATTCATCAAAATCTGTGAAGTGATTTTCTCGTGACAGACAAAAATTCTAAAAACTATACATTCGGCCTCTGCATCGATATTATGACTATTTAAAATTTTCCAAAAAATATTTAATTTACAGATTCGACTCAGTTAGAATTTTATTGTATGTATGTATAGAATAATACCGACCGATTTTGGCCGCGATGGTGAATCTCACTGAGACTAGCCAACTGGAGGAGATACTCGTATTAAAGTGCACACTCTCTATTACTGTCACTCTCAAAGTCCCATGGAACGATACTTCGACACGACCGATGAGAGTTAAAGCCCAGGACCGATGGCTTTAGGTGCTCTCCGTGGCACGGGGGTTAAACACCGCCAACTTCCCAACTCCGGGCTGTTACTGAGAATATCTTAACAGAAAAACTCAGTACTTAAACTTAGCCTGACTTAGGACTCGAAACCACGATCTCCAGGTCTGCAGCCGTACATGATAAGCATTAGCCACTAGACCACCGACGCAGTTTAACATATAGACTAATGTTAGTAATAAAATATGATAAAGGTAGTTCTGGTCGTTTGCCAAAAGATGAATGCTCATTATGTTATATACTAGGGGAAAAAAGTTTCGTTGGATGGATGTTTGTTACTCAATCACGCCAGAACGACTGAACGGATCTGACTGAAATTTGGTACAGAGATAGATTATAGTCTCGAATAGTACATAGGTTATGTTTTATCCCGGAAAATGTACAGTTCCCGTGGTATAGATTTGTTTTTATTTTCACAGAGCAAAGGATCGACTATCTATTTAATACTGACCGTTAAAACATACCTAGGGACGAACCCGAGCAAAGCAAAGATGAGGTGCTTGTTTCACATAAAAACAAAAGCAAAACATCTAGAAATTTTAATTTGTTTAAAAACTATATGTATGTCTGTATCGCCACTAAACAATTAAATGTTTCTTCTCTATGTAAAAACATATTAAATATGTATGTGTAAAAATTTAGAAAATAAACATTTACATTTTTATTTATATAAATATTAGGTAAAAAATACTTAGACAACTTTAAAAATTTTATTTATACCAATACTATTTATTTCTCCAAAAACAAAAAAATAAAAACCGACTTCAAACAAAATCACTAAAAAGTAAAAAATAACTGATTGGTAGTTTTCATTTACTATACATACCTAATCAAATATTTTCGAAATCGGTGCCAGCCCATACAAAGCAAAGCACACCGACTTCGAAAATATTTGATTAGGTATGTATAGTAAATGAAAACTACCAATCAGTTATTTTTTACTTTTTAGTGCTTTTGCTTGAAGTCGGTTTTTTATTTTTTTGTTAAAAAGTTTTTATTTTTCCCTTTTTAGTGTAGACAGTAGTAGCAAAGTAAGAATTCTAAAGTGTTAGGCTTGTCAAACCAAACAAAATAAGCCCAAACTTTAAAGAGTTCCACCTATCCACCTTCTGGCCTTACCTTCAGATCAGGTCAACAATACCGAACCACTGTACTATCAACGGAAATAGAAACACTTGCAAAGTTTCAAGTCAATATGACATTTAGAAGTAGGTTAAATTCATTATTAGCTATTTTTCCACCCTTAGGGGTGCTATTTTTTTTTGAAATTTAAATGGGACCAATCTGGAAGTAACCTTTCAAACAAAACAAAAATTGTCCAAATCGGTTAATAAATGACGGAGTTCTGAGGTAACAAACATAAAAAAAAATACAGTCGAATTGAGAACCTCCTCCTTTTTGAAGTCGGTTGAAAATAATTAAGTTTAATATATATATATATATATATATATATATATATATATATAAACACAGCTACATTTGTCCAAAGTCGGTTAACAGGTCGGCAAGCACGCGAATACCTACAAACTGGGCATTATTTTTTGCCACGACTCCTGCTTACGTTGCTTTATATTATACTGCGATTATTAGATAGGAGTATACAGTGTGTTTCAAAAAAATATTTTCTTTTAATATAAAATTATATGATAAAAAATTGTTAAACATTTATTCTTCTATAAGAGGTTACAATTTAATTATAATGTATTTATTATATTAAGACAATTTCAAAAGAGAGTAGATTTTTTTTAAAACCGGTCACAGTCCAAAAATTACTTACTTGACGAATATTTGTTCTTATGCATATGCCGTGGATGCTCTCGAGTTTTAGAGAGGATATTGTTTTTATAGCTTATGCCCTCTAGATTAAAAGAAAAAAATATTTTATTCATTTAAATAAATATCTAGGTATAAAAAACTACACGTTATAATTATGTATATACCCATTATAAATATACATGTATCCATATTTACCATCCAATTAGTGATATATTAAATGATTAAAAAAAATCGTCACTACGAGGGAACAGCCTGTATACCAAGAAAGTTCGTCGCAACACGAAGAGCCTTATACAGTACCGCGTCAAACGCCGTGGCTACGACACGAGGGGGAGAATAGTAAATAACTAGTCTAGTTCTACACAAGTGAATAAAACGAAATTAAAATGTACATTAAAATAAACAGTTTTACAAATTTTAAATGCAAAATAAATAAATAAATTTAAACACGCTGTAGCACGCTTTTTTTGAAAATAGAAATCGATTTTTGTTTCGAAATTACTATAGTAATATATAATTTATTGGAAATTCTACTTTTTTTTAAAGTGTCATGTGGTAATAAATATTTATTAAATAAATATTTTTTACAATTTAAAGTTATTTTAAAATGAAATTTTACACCGTTACAACTTTTATTGAACAAAAATATAATTTCCAATTTATTTATTTATAAGAAAATTAAATAATATGTTATATTTTTCACTTGCCGCTATAAAGCACTACATTTTCCATTAACATTCATTAGATTAAGTTTTAAAGGCTTTTAAATAAAAACAGAATATTTTTGGAAAAAATAATGAATAATTCCAATATGCTTTGAAATATTTAAGTTATTTTTATGGAATAGTTATTATTGTGATTTTTACTAAGAAAATAAATAACATTTGATAAAAAAAGAGATAAAATGCCGACAGATATTATATTGTGATGATATACTTTAATTATAATTATTTTTTTATTTATAAGATTGATCAATTGAATTTGCTTTATTGTATACTAAAAATACAGGAAAACAAAATAAATTAAACGTTTTATATTTATTTATCGTTAACAGCTGTCTCTTCCAGACAACCTGGCTTGTCCAAGCGCAATAAAAATAATAAATAACATATATAAAAAAATACTAATAATTATATACATACTAGCAAAACCCGCGGCTTCGCTCGCGCTAAAACTACAAAAAATCTCTAAAAAGGTAGTTTCATACAAACTTTCATCCCCTATTTTACCCCCTTATATTTTTACGTGTTTTATTTAATTTAATTGAAGAGCATTAATAGCAACTTTCAAATAATTCTAATTATAAATATTATTTTGCATTGTATTATAACGTGTTATCCCGTAGGAATTAGATAATCTTCCGCGGTAAAAAGTAGCCTATGTCACTCTCCAGGCCTCCAATTATCTCCACACAAAAAATCACGCCAATCCGTCACTCCGTTTCGACGTGAAAGAAGAACAAACAAACAAACAAACACAGTTTCACATTTATAATATTAGTATGGTTTACCTATATATATGCAGAGACAAAACAGTTTAGTACCTTTTTTCGTCTGTTTGTCAAAAGATTTTCTTTTTTTTTTTGTTCAGTAGCTACTGACGATCTTTAGAGTTATCAATAAACAAAATTGGAAATTGAATTGAAGTTAGTTTTTTATATAGATAGGTAAATTATATTCTATTATAATTTCGATCATTGATATACAGTGTACTAGGGCTCTTTATCCCGTATTTTTGGCAACTGTGTGTTGTACTACCGTATAACACACGGAATTGGAATTTAAAAATTAATTTTATAAAACCAACTTCTAAAATAGGTATACAATCAATACAAAAATAATAAAAACTTTATTAAAAATCATAAACCACTACAAAATATTATTTTTTAATTAGACTTTTAATGTTTTGATTTGAATTTATAATAAAATTGTTTTTTATTTATTTTTTTAATATGGTTTTATTATTTTCGCAAAAATTTGCGTATTTTTTAAATCTTTTATTTTTTTACTATCGGTTTATTTTTTTAAAATAGATTTTTAAACATTTCTTTTTAATCATCGAAACTGTTACATTTGAACTATAATAAAAACACTAGTGACTGTCCCATGTCCAATAAAAACCATAATTCGTTTAATTTGGACAGTATCGAGGTTTTATTCAATTAATATACTAAAAAATACGAAAAAAATTGAATTCGTAGTTCTAGAGATAATCACATGCAGTCAAACAAACAAATTCTTCAGATTTATATATTAGTATAAAACTGATGACAATTAAAGGCTCTCTAACATCACGTTTCAGCTTTAAGTAACACAGTTATTATATAAAGATAGAATCTAGTCAATAAAAATTCTCGACATAAGCAATACGTATGCCCAATCTTATACTCCAAACGCGTAATATGCTTAAAAATGTGTACAACGTTTTCTCCTCACTCATTAAATTAATATATACATATATATTAGGCAAAGACAAAATAGTTTAGTATATTGTTCTCCTCTGTTCGTCAAACGATTTTCTTTTTTTTTTTGTTTAGTCAATTGACGAACTTTATCAATAAAAAAAACAATAATAATTATGGTCAAATTTCGATCACTGGACGAACTGTATGTAGTACTTAAACAAAAAAATACTAAAAAGTTCCATTTATTATCTCAAGAATTTATTATGAAGTCTTAATCTGGTCGTTTGAGCATTTACTTTGAAGAGTTAACACTACCAATACTATATATTGTATGTATATTTATAATTATACTAACGTCCGCCAAGTGTTCAAAATTCGTGGAAAATGGTATTGGAAGGAAATCATTATGGAAAAATCACTAATTGACTAATTGTTTCCGCTTTATTTTTTATTTTCTACCAGTTCTCGCATCCCTTCGGGTTCGTCTATAGAGAAAAACAAAAGAAATCTATTCCACGGGAGACTTACATATTCCCAGGATAAAAAGTAACCTATGTGCTCTTCCAGACTATAATCTATCTCTGTGCCTTTCATCCAAATCCGTCCGACCGTTCTGACGTGAAAGAGGAACAAAGTAGAAGAGCTATGTGCTCTTTTTTTGTCCCGGAAAAATGTACATGTAAATTCCATCTCGCTGTGGAATGAACTCCCTGCCGAGGTTTTCCCAGAGGGCTACAGTATGGGGTCCTTCAAAAGGGGAGTAAATTTAGGTTCTTAAAGGGTCGGCAACGCGCATGTGATGCCCCAGGTGTTGCAGGCGTCCATAGGCTGCGGTAACCGCTTACCATCAGGCGGGCCTGATTGCCACCGACGTGGTAAAAAAAAATGTACGACTCACGTGGGATAGATTTGTTTTTTTTTTCATTTTCGATCCCAAGCGAAACGAGAGTGAGCCGATAGTTTATAATAATTGAATGGAAACTGATTTAGTTACGTATTCATCTCTCGGTAAACGACATCTTTTGCTAAATTTTATTAATAACATTAAACTATGTGTTACTCAAGGCCATAGTCATAGTCTATCTGTGTACTAAAATTAATCGAAATCCGACCAGTCGTTTCAACGTACAGGACAAACAAACATACACACACAAACTTTAGCAAAAGTAATAATAGTGCGTCTAAATGTCCAGTTTTTAACAGTAAGTCGATATAAAACGGATATCTCATATACCATTACTTAAATTAGTTTTGTTGCAGAAAACGTTCTTTGTAATATTACTTTTACCGGAAATTATTCGATTCACCTTGGAATAACAATATCGATTTTAATAATCTTTGTAACGACTTGCAAGTTTTATTCGATTATTCGAATATATTTTTTTTTCATAAAAAATAAAATATTCGTTTGGAAATATATGTTTTTAGTGTCAACCAGCGGCTTCGCTCGTGCAGTTTTTTCTTTTAATTTCTTCAATATAATCGTATACTGAATTAATAAACAAAAAAAGACGCTTTTAAAATGTATTTTTAAGATTTGACAAATAATCTGACTAAAATTTGCTTATTAAATAAACAAATAAAGTATAACTAAAAGCTACTATTGCTACTCTATTATACAGGAATAAATCATTTTCCCCTTTTAGCTACGGAACCCTAAAACATTTTTTAAATAATCAACAAATTATAGTTCTTTCCTTTGCTTGCTAAAAAAATCCTATTAATATTACCTAAGTAATCAAATAATTACATAAGTAATCACATATTTTGATTTATTTAAAAGCCTCGTAAATTGTAACTTATAACTAAAAATAATTATTAATTTTATAGACATCATTTAATAGTGTTTTATTTGAAATATCTTGAAGTTATACTTCTTTTGGCACGTTTGGAAAAATATATGAGAGTAAAATTTTTATGACATGGTGAAGTTAGCTGATAACTGTTTCCCCGGTTCCCGTGAAAACTTATAGCAATATTCAAAGAAGTTTTTCGAATATTCATAAATATTTATATCAGTGGAGATAAATAAATATATTTATTATTAATTTATCATTCCTTTTGAAAGAAAAAGTTGTGACATACGGCATGAAATCTTTAGCTATTTTTATTCTGTTACGCCAAAGAAGTATAACTTCTTACGTGCGTACATAAGTATACACACACACGTTTTTTTATGAATATTTCGAAATATTTTTATATAGAGCCGTTTTAATCATCTTTTAAAAGTTATCTATCTGTCAATTATAACCTGAATGAGTTTAAAAGTGAAATATTTGAACTATTTTCTTTAAACAAAATGTCGTATTTAATTTGTTCATGTAATATTTTTTCGACTCCAAAAAACTTTATTTTATTTGTAAAGATTTTATTAATAGCAATACACATAAGTTATTCAATTTTTTTTTATGGCAACCCCAATTTTTTTTTATTGTAACATATGTGTCATTTCTCTTTTCTTCCAAATTATTGTATAATTTTGTGGGTAGATACCATTTAGTTATCACAACTAGAATTTTTGAGACGTCTAAAACCTTAGTCTCTCCAGTGACCATGTGTAAAGCATTCAATTATCCCATTCGAGTTCGAGAATCCAAAATCAAAAAGACACTACAAAAAATAAAAATAAAAAAATAATAGGAGGTATTCGATAATACATAAAAATTATACTCAATACGGCATGTTTCTTTTGATTATTTTAAGCGATATCAAAGCTTTATCTGATTTTAATGATTGTTTTAATTAGAAGAAAAAAAAGTCTACTTACTACCTTAAGGCGGAATATTTTTTATAAAGTTTTTGAAGTTTTTAGCCATTTTTAGTAAAAAGAATATTATATCTTATAAATAACTTTTATTTGATGATTAAAAAGAGTTTTTAATATTCATTTTCATTGTCTCACTTAAATGCTATAACACACATTTTGTTTCAGAATAAGTTTAAAATTTCAAACTGACTTTCTACCGTCGCTAATAAAAAGGAGCTAATTCATAGTAAACGGTTTTGCTCGCGTTATAAGATCAGGGATCAAAAGTTGCCTATGTCCATCCCTAGGATGCAATCTATGTCTTTACCAAATTTTATCGAAATGTGTTCAGCGGTTTAAGCGTGAAAAGGTAAAAGACAGTAACTTACTTTCACGCTTAAAGAATTAAAGTATGGACTAGCGACTTATCTCACTTTGCTTGGGTGTCAAAGATACACCTCAACCGCTGAACAGATTTCGATAAAATTTGGCATGAACATAGATTTAATCCTGGATACGGATATAGTCTACCCTTAAACCCCACCCCGCGTATCACACGACCGAAACCACGGGAGAAAACTAGTTATCTATATTTTTATTTTCTATATAAATAAAAGTGAAATACTGTCTGTTGGTAAGCGCGTCACTTTAGAATAGTAGAACTGATATGCCTAATTTCTTTTATGAAAAAGTCTATGAAGTTGGAATTAAAAAAACACGGTTAATTAAGAAGTTTGAGAAATACTAAACGAGTTTGATACGATTTTTGAATTATCTTAGAGCCAATGTATGTCGGGTCCGATAGTAAAATATATAAGTTACACTCTTCCTTTTAGATTTACGCGAATATTTGACATTTTAAATAAAACTATCTTTTCAGATTTTTTCGCGTATTTATTTTGATTTTCCATACACAGACGGACGAACCTAGTATGGCCTGTAACAACCTATATAATGACCTTTGAGACGTGTAAAACTTTAGTCTCTCCCGTGACCATGATTGCTATAAAACATTCGAAACGTCGGGAATAAAAAATCATAATAAATCCGCAAAAAAGTCCGAAAAAATAAATTTATGTAAATAAGACTATTTAAAAACATGGGGAATTTTTACTTTTGCTTCCATTTTCTTTTAATATTAATAATTTTTATTTGCGTTAATTAGAATTCCCTAGCGGTTGTTTTTGGATCTAACGACAGCAATTCACAATCCTTCACAATAATAGTTCTGATCACTTTAACATCTTTAAAACTCCTTTTTTATACATTATCTTTATATATATAATTCTTCTGTGAGTGTGTATGTCACTGAACTTCTCTCAAACGACTGGACCGATTTTGATGAAATTTTTTGTGTGTGTTCAAGGGGATCTGGGAATGGTTTAGATTCACAATTTGAATAATAATTTTCATCAAAAAAATTATTAAAAAAAGTTTGAAATTTTCAAATTAAAGACGTGTAGACAGGACAACGTCTGTCGGGTCCGCTAGTAATTTAATATACTTCAATGATCGATCCCTTACCGATCAACCTCCTTCGTGTCTTCTCTGGGAATCCGATAATCGCTTAATAATTTATTTGTTCTTTTAAAAGATATAATGAATCTAGCTCCTTTAAAGTTAAAGCCGACGGTATCTTCGAATAAATTTTCAATTTTGTACCACACTCAAATAGTGAGTTAGTTCAATATAATATTGCACTCAAAAATTTTAACTCTTTACATTTTCAATAGAAAAGGCCTCAGACCTAAGAATTAGCGAAAGAAAACTGTAGATTGCCTAAATATATCAATATCTTTCTAAAATAGCCGAAGGTAATATAATTTTGAGTGTAATATAATATTATATGTATTTTCTTAATATTAATTAATATTTTGGCATTTATCTATTATAAAAAATTGATTATTTATAAAAAAACTGTCTAGATATAAAATATAGATAAGTAATAAAGGAATGGCACATTATAAAAATAAATAACGTACACTAAAAACTTTTTATACATTTTTTTTTATTTTATGATGTGCAGTTCGCAAATCACCGTTCCAAACTCAAATAATTTACTACCATAGACGAAAAAGTGGAAAGAAGATGTGGCTTGCACTATTGCTGCTTTTTGTTGGAAATTCCGAAGCGTTGAGCACTTTTGGCGTTTCAAACACAAGACCACCACATCATGTGATTACGACGTCTACATCTGCACCGGGTAATTTTTTATATAATAGGGCATTTGTGTTTAATTTGCATGTCGGTGTGTAGTCTAGATTAGACAATGTTGCCAAATTAGATGTTTTATGTTTAAAAAAAAAGTTTGTTTTTCTAAATTGACATTTATCTGATTGATGTTTTTTTAATTAATATAATTATTTAAAAAATATTATATAAAATAATTTAATTAATACATTTATAATATACATACATAATGTATTATTTATTTTTAAATATAATTATCTGTCCTATTATATAAAAAAGTATCTTCAATACACTCTACAATAATGTACATACTTACACAAAAAGTTATATATCTTTATGAAAAAAGAATTTTTTTCAGAGTAACGAGAATGAGGCAATTATTCCTTATATTTTATCTATATTTTGGATATAAACTGTGCTATTGCGCGTTTAATCCAGCTTTTGGGGTTGTCAAAACAGAATCCCCGTTTAAGAAACCTTCTCCTACTCCTCCTACCGGTATTTTTTATTAACAATTAAACCATTTCCTTTTTTATCTTTCTCTTATTATGTCTTCTTTAGTATCTTATTTTAATCCTTATTTTTAACTTTTCATGCCGTATTGGACAAGGCTACTACTGTGTAATATACGTTTGATTGTTTTTTTTAATCAAAATTATAATTTTATTGGCCTGTAAATATGCGATATTTCTAAATTATGTAAATAAAAAGTTTAATTTTAAGAATTGATTATTAGAACAAAAAGTGACATTGGTATGTATTATTGGTTTTAAAATTTTAAAATGCCTGATGGACAATTAATAATAGAAAAACGATTGGTCGAACAAAACACAATACAATAAGAACGTCGAAGTTCAAAAAGCTGACATTCAAAATGGCGCCGACCGCTAAAATGCACAGACACTGCAAACAAAAGACAAAGAACTAATATCATTACAATTATAAACATCCATATAAAGGAGATTTAATTAAGTTTTAAAAATTAAATTAAATCTCTTTATTGCGCCATTCATTACACAGAGTCATAAACATTGAAACTTTAAAACAGAAATTTAAAAAATAACAAGATCACTGAAAATGTGGTATCGAAAGTTAATTGTGATAATATCTATAATAATAATGTTTCATTTAACAAAAACAAACGCATTCGGCATATCGTCGTTTGGAAAAGCGAATACAGAACCTCCTAGGCCACCAACGACCACGCCTTCACCGGGTAAGAAATATTTGAATCGGTGTTTAAAGCTTTTCATAAAAATGGATTGTGTATGGCATATAATACTATAGAACGCTATATAATCTGCACATCACTTTTGAAGTAGCATAACTTAGAAATATTTAATTAATGGTATTCAACTTTGTGAAAGAAATTAGAAAATATTCTCTTTTTTTTAAATAATGATTGATAATTCAAATTTAAAAAAGAAAATTACTATTATACTTATATTTAACATTTCTATAGCTTAAAAAGTTCGGACTCCATTCTCATTTTCTTAATAATAACTTATCATGTAATTCAAATGAATCATAAAATATAATGCCCAAATATAGGTAAAGTAACACGATAATATTTAAACTGTTACACAGCATTTTATATGTCGTAGACGATCACCTTAATACTTGCCACACAACATTCCACGCGTATCAACTACATAATCAGAGCAAGCCAACATCATATTGCCTACATATACATTAATAAGTTATTACATTCACGCTATTTCAACAGGCAAATGTTTTAGAATATAGTGCCAGGATAAATATATTTTCCTTATTTAAGTATGCGAAAATATTCGTAGGAAGTCATCTATAAAAATTGACACAATAACTTACCAGACTACACAAAACAGAACATACTCCAAACAGACTATTAACAAAATCCACGCCACATCTTGATCCGTATTTGAATTTGGATTGGTGAAACGTTAGATAGGTCTTAGGTTTTCCCAATAAGAAAAAAACAAATTTTCAAAATTGGCACCTCACTTAAAAGTTACCTAGCATTCTAAAGTAACACTTGTTTTCTACCAGAAAGATTCAGAGCCACAATTTATCTTAGCCAAACGAAAAAAAAAGAGTGAGCTGTCAAGTGTCAAATTAAAAATAAAGCTAGGGCTACACTATGCATGTTTTTTCGCGGGTCGAGATGTGGTGTCGGCGACAAGCGGCGGCGGCCATTTTGCCGTTACTCCTTACTGGTTGGTTAACGGGCGAGTCGTCTGAAGCACTTACGACGTTTGGGAAAAGTAATACTACGCCAAAGGAAGTCGTACCGACTGCGCCGCCAGGTAAGAATCATGGGGACTGTATTAAAAAAAATAAAGCTACGATAGGATTTCTTCAATCTCCTGTATTTTTAAAATAACACAAGAATAATGACTATAACATCCACATTCCACACCATGCAATATCAGCATTATAACTCAGAATAACAGTGATTTCTAATTTGTCCTCCTAAATAACTTGATTTTGATGATATTCGCGAATAAAATAAAAAAAATGTATGAGAGTGACATATGTCAATTCATCTCATTTTAATACATTTTTTTATTTTTAATAGCGATGGATTTTAGATTGTCATGAAATAAGTACATAAGAAATTAATTTCTTTTAAAATCATAAGATGCATATTACAAACTAAAGACTATGCCTACTGTCTTTTGGCAGGCTGTATACATTTTTACCATTGTCATAGCAAAACAAAAATTATCTACTGTTTATTAGTTTCTAACTTTAAGACACAATTTAGTTCAGTTAAATTTTAACTACTGATTTTAACAAGAGAATTTAAAAATTCTCCATTTTACTTAGAATTCTCATTTAAACCCACTTTCAGCTTAAAACATAAATTTTCAAAATCATTTTTTTTAATGCAGTCCATGAGATATGTTATCTATATAGCCTGATCATTTCATACTTACAGATTTGTAAATTTCGCACCTTAGAACAAAAAAATACACTTTTAATGTAGAAATCAAAGGTAAGTACCTACTTTTTTATATAATATTTAGAATAATAAGGCACTAATGACGATTTTCTATTATGTATTATGAATTTTGATCTTCTTTTATAATTTATAACTACTATTATAAATATTATATGCATAATATAACTATTTTTTATATTTTATCAATTAAAATATTTTTTTACCATATTATCAAAATTTAGCACCATTTCTTTTAAAATAAGATTCTTTGCTTACTAAAAATAATCAAAACTTATCTACAAAATTTTGTTTTACACAATTGCTATCAAAAAAAATGTATAACGTTCATATAATTCGATTCAAGACAGTGGAGGTCCCACGTTCATATCCACGAGATTCGCTTCTTTTAAGAAGTCAATTTGCTATTAAAAATAACATTTAGACGTGACAAAACGCTGAGATTTACATATTATAATACTTTTTACGACGTTTAGCTCAGTTTGTAGTTACCCTACTTGTTGTACCAGTGGTCGTGGGCTCGAATCCCGCTGGGGATATTTATTTGTGTGCTGAGCACGAATGTTTATACTCCAGTCATGGATATTTATAATATGTATGTAGTTAAAGTTATATATGTGTAGTGCATCAACTCTGGTATCCATAACACAAGCCTCGTAGCTTACCATGGAACTAGATGGTGCTGTGTGTTAATGTACCAACATATTTATTAGGTATACATTTTTTTATTCTTCTATTAGCGATAACGATTATGGCATTACATGTTATTTAAGGTACAGGCCCTGTATATTGTATTTCGTAATCTCGTTTTCGTATAGGTATTTAAATAATAATTTATACGATAGGTTTTGACATGCAAATTAAAACGAATTTTCCTTAAGATTTAATTTAGTATTGACTAATATTTACCTGGTGGTCCAGAGAAAATAAAAAATTGTTTAATTATAGCATTTAAAACTAACACTAAACCGGGTATTACGGGTCTGATAGAACATAGCAAGTTGTAGAAAGATATATGTGAAGTCCGTCTAGCGTTATGCTTAGTCTTTAGAAATATGAAGATAGAAATCTCTTTGGGCATAGGGTATCTTACGAGTTTATCCTAAACATCCTGGTCCTGGAGGGCCGCGAGGTGTTATGATACAAAGAGGCGGTCGCCTTAGGAGGCACAAAATAGGGGCCAGTGTATTTGGTGCCATAAATACTCCAGACTCCATTTTTTCAGAAGGAGAACCCCTTTTTATTGTAATTTGACAGAATTGTCTAGCATTTGATATAATATACCTACATGTATTTGAGCAATGTACTTCCAATAGTTTTTGAGTATCTTATGGACGAACGGACGGACGGACAAGTTAAAAGGATTTCGTTTTTGCTTTGCTTTGCGGAACCCTAAAGAAAATTAGCTAGGGGCGGCATTCCCAAATCTTGCATCAAACTGAGAAAATTTACTACATATGTGGTCCTGGATTCTGAGCTAGAGTGTATACTTCATATTTTTATCCATATATCTTTTACGTAAGCGTATTTGGCGTGCAAAGCAAATAAAAGTAGATATATATAGATAGCTATTATTTTCAAATTATGACAAGACAGACAAATTGATTAATGATCAGGAATAACAGTCGATCAATCTTGTATTAATGCCAAATTAACTTCGACATGCAATGTGGTGAATACTTTATTAATTTTGGATTCAGGTTATAAAGTTTAATTTGACGTGTGAATAATATATCACCTCCAGGTAAATTTCTAAGAAATTAATTAAATTTTTAAGAAATCTATTGTTAACTATAACGCCGGCGTGTCCGCGGTCGTGGAGGGATTAAATTACTAGCGGCTCACCCTCGCTTCGCTCGGGTTCGCCTGTAGACAAATAAAAACAAATCTATCCCACGGGAATCGTACATTTTTCCGGGATAAAAAGTAGCCTATTTGTTATTCTGATGTATGAACTATATTATGGTAAGGTTTCATTAAAATCCAATCAGTAGTTTTTGTGTACTAAACTGTATAAGTTTTTTCACTATCCCACGGGAACTCTTTAATTTTCCGGGATGAAAAGTAACTCTTTAATTTTCAGGGAATATAATTTCATTTAAATCGGTCCAGCAGTTTCGTAGATTAGCCCGTACAAACAGACAAATAGACAGAGAAACAAAAAAAAATCTGGATTTGTTCTATCTCTCTTCTAACTATACAGTAGGTATAGATATTCTCAACATAAACTAAAGAATTACATAAATAGATTATTATTAACGGGTCCGCCAAAATAAATGTCAAAGCCAAAAATAGTAGCGTGATTGAAATTTTTATATATTTTAAATATGAAATTTTTATGTGTATTAGTAGTAGTTAATATACAATTTTTGAGAATAAAATATGATTAATAAAAATATTTTTATGAAGATACATATTTTTTAAGCATCAGTTCTTTTTTAAAAGTTAAGAAAAGTTAAAATTTCATCCTTGTTAACGATATTTGTCTTTATCGTTTAAGCCGTAGTCAAAATAATAAAAATCGGTTAAGTGCGAGTCGGACTCGCACACGAAGGGTTCCGCAGCGTCGTACAAGATATAAAACGATGTACTACCAATCCATTTTTTTTCATTTGCATGGCGGCCATTTTGAAATTCGCCATCTTAGTTTTTTATTATTATTTGTTATAGCGGCAATAGAAATATATACTCTATGAAAATTTAAACTCTCTACCTATTATCGTTTATAAGATACAGCCCCTGACAGATGGACGGCGTAGGCTTAGTTATATAGTTCTGTTGGCAACCTTCGAGTACGGAACCCTAAAATACAAAAATAAATTAAAACAAAAGCTTATAGAATCTGCTCGTTCTTTGAATTTGGTTCAACCGTCACATTGCGTAAGGCAATGCGTATATTTCTTGCATAAATTAAATATGGATCAATAAGAGTTCAGGTCCTAAAACATGACCTTATATGGAAATTGTAGCAAAACAAGTATTTTAAGATTTATAACAACTGATAAATCTTTTATTGGTGCCGGATCTGACTGTACTGCTACTTACGGATAACATAACATAATCAATTCGGTTTTAAAAAAAACTTCTATCTCTTCTTCTACCTTCTTCTATCGTGAGGACTGGTTCGATGATAAATGAACGTTTCGAAATGTTTTTAATAATCTATACAATATACATTGTATTCAGCCCTTTTTTTTAACGTCCCACTGTTGGGCACGAGTTTCTCTTCAATACAAGAGGGATCAGGCCATAGTCCACCACGCTGGCCAAGTACGGGTTGGCGGACTTCACATGTCTTTTGAAAACTTCGCATATGACTATATATATATATATATATATATATATATATATATATATATATATATATATATATATATATATATATATATATATATATGAATTCCAATTTCACAAAAAATGTTCAGCCGTTACAGTCCGGATCAAACACAAACACAAACTTTAATATTTATAAGAACGCTTAACATTTAGTATATTTTCTCAGAGATGAGATGTTTTCCCGCAGTAAAAAGTATCCTATATGTCGACCGGGATAACCAGCTAACGTCGTACCAAATTTCATCAAAATCGGTCCAGTGGTTTTCTCGTGACGCGGTCCCAGACAGACAGTCAAAAATTCTAAAAACTATAGATTGGGCCTTTGTATCGATAATATTAACTATTTCAATAAGATTTTCCAAAAAGTATGTACAGATTAGAATCAGAATTTTATAATATGTATAGATGTTATATGTTCATATGTACCAACCACAAATATATTATTTGATGTGGTAAAACAGAACGGTGCGTGAGTCCGATTCGTACGTATTTTAACATAATTTTGCTTAGGGTTTTGGTTTATGGTATCAGATATAACAAATATCTGTAATAATAATCACGAAATCTAAAAATATACGCCGTTAACTTTCCAATTTAAATTATATACTTAGATATTTATTATCTTTCAAATGTTAAGGTTTTTTTGACTTAAAAATAGATTGCTTTTAGAATCTTTCAATCGAATCTTAAAGGTTAGCATATATAATAAATATGTTGGTACATTAACACACAGCACCATCTAGTTCTATGGTAAACTACGAAGCTTGTGTTATGGATACCGGATAGTTGATACACTACACATATAACTTTAAATACATCATATTATAAATATAAACAGTCATGACTGGAGTACAAACATTCGTGCATGTTAAAAAGTATCCTGTGTGTTGACCCGGATACCGAGCTTGACTTTGGATTAGGGATTGCCCCAGCTATGATCCTACCAAATTTCATCAAAATCTGTCTAGTGGTTTTCTCGTGATGCGTTCCCAGACAGCCTCTGAATAGATAATAATGGCAATTTCCATAAGATTTTCCAAAAAATATTTAATATACTGATTCGACTCAGAATTTTATTATATGTATAGATTACGAAATACCTAACATAAGATCTAATCAGTCATAAAAAGAAGGTTTTATGAACAACTTGAATTTTTGTACTTAGTACAAAAAGGTACAGGGATATAATAAAAGTAAGTATCTTGAATTGTGACTGTTAAAGGCTTGAGTGACTGCATACAGTAATATCAACCAAACTCTAAAAGGAGATATTATAATCTAACTTGCATTGCCCGCGTCTCCGCCCACGTTCAGGTGACCAAAAACCAAATTCTTAGGTTTTACATATTAGTATACTCTTACATTGAAGCTTTTGTATTTTTTCTCAGAAATGAGATATTTTCCCGCGGTAAAAAGTATCCCATATGTTGACCCGGATAACCAGCTATCACCGTACTAAATCACCATCAAAATCCCTTCAGCGGTTTTTCTGTGATGCGGTAACAGACAGACAGACAGACAAAAATTCTAAAAACTATAGATTCGGTCTATCATAATGTTTATTTTAATAAGATTTTCCAAAAAATATTTCATGTACAGATTCCGATTAGTTACTATTTTATTATATGTATAGATTAGCGACTCACTCTCGCAGCGCTGGGTTCGTTCCTACTTACGTTTTAACGTTTAGCATAGATTTCTCAGAGATGAGATATTTTCCCGCAGTAAAAAGTATTCTATATCCCGCCTATACTCATCCACCTACATATTCTTCCGAATAGTCATGAAAATGGGTTCGTAATTTGCAATATATTTCGCGTACTTACATAATAATGTATACGAGAAGTCGGTCTCATTTAATGAAACTACACATTAAATATCAAGTATTCGTGACTCGACTGCATTTTTCCAAGCAAATGTTTAAATTTGAACATAAATTTTAGTGTTTCTCTGCAATTTTCACATGCTATACTAAATTCTTATTTATTTTATAAAAATTACTGGTATTATTAAATTACGTCTCGTTTTATACAAGAAATAAGGCATTATCGATTTTTTCAATCTTAATTTTATCTACTCATAAATAACGCAAGCGGTGGTAGCCCAGTGGTAATGTGCATTCTTAGAAAATCGTGTTAAATGAGTTCAAACTCCGGGTCCCGCATGTTTTGAAGGCTTACCTTAGGTTGAAGGAAAAAATCGTGATGAAAATTGCATGTCTGAGAGAACAAGTTTTCGACAACCATGTGACATCGATCAACCCGCTCTTAGCTAACATGGTGGACTATGGCCTGATCCCTCACATTAAGGGGAAGACTACGCCCTGCAGTGGTTCTTTATAAAAAGACCTATTTCTCTATTCTTCCCCTTACTCCTTGATTTCGTATCGATACGACAATTCGGACAAAATCGATTTTCAAGACTTGATTATATAGTAACTAATAAAAGATAATTAATAGACAATGATGTCACATGTCATACATACACACAAATCTCTCTCACTCTCTCTCTCTTTTTACGCCAATATTAGACATTTTAAATAAAAATATCTTTTTAGATATTTTCCCAATGTTTCGAATGTTTTACAGCATTCATTTATTTTCACGGAAGAGGCTAAAGTTTTAGACGTGTCAAAGTTACAATCTTTTCCTTGTTATACTATTCTAACTACCTGATTAGGGGCCAGCAGCAATTTTTGTAATTATAAACCCCTCCCTCCCCCTTGTCAGCAAAAGTAAGCAAATCTCTTACTCCCCTCTCCTGTGCTTTCGTACACGTTACGTCTCAATTATTTTGGGGAATCCCTGAACATGCTTTTCGCTTTCGAGCATAGACAAGTAGGGTTATCATATGCGTTCTGAACACATTGATTTGACAAATCAAAATCAAAATATATAATTATAACTTATTATAATTAATTATTTTAAATAAATAAATATTGCTACTCACCATCCAGACCACCTCCTCCCGCCGTCCCCCGTGTCATCAAAAAGCAAGCAAAGCTCTCCCTCTCCCTTTGGTCTTTACGTTATACTTGAATGGCCCCTTATGATGAAACTTTTTTGATGTAATTTTTCCAGTTATGTTTTTAAAATTTTATTAGGACTCGAGCTGACCGTTTGTATCTGCAGGTCTAGTTTTTCCGCCGGATCTTAGTCTATATAGATAAAATCACTTGGCCCTTTGAAAAACCAAAACAAAACTTTCTATTAACTATAAATACACTCTATTTTTAAAGAAATAAAGTCGAAATTACGTTATTTAAATCAAATGACATTTCCAAAATCAGTTATCTCTATTCCAAAGTAAAATAAGCTTTATCTTCTAACGTTAAAGTCTAAAACTGTTCTAACATAATTTTAATAGTTAAAATATTTTAGTCAAGCAAAATTAGACTTTATACCTCTAGTCTAAAGTTGTAATTTGATAAAGTTATCTGTAAATATAAAATTTTCATGGAAGCAATATCGTGCCTTTAAGTTATGTGCTTTATTTTGTTTAAGGGGCCGTTTCGTAAATAAGACGTCCTTACTAATGTGTGATGGTTGGTTTGTTTGTTTGTTTGTTTGTTTTTTCCGTCTTTACGCAACAATAAAACAATGAATTGGTGTTATATTGCATAGAAAAACTTAAAATTTGTAACCGAGTGAAATGGGTTCGAATCTCGGGTCTCGCACCTCTGATATTTTCATGTGCGAATCATTTCCAACATGATAACCACTTGGGTTATGAAGGAAAACATCGTGACATGCTCAGTCCGCCCGCACTTGTTCAGCGTGGTGGACTACGCCCTGATCCCCCTCATATTGAAGGGAGGCCCACCTCCAACAGTGGGACGTTAAAAAAGGCTGAGTGCAATTAGATTTAAATTAACTAACGGCTCGCGTACTTCACATCTGTATAAATATTATAAATGTGAAAGTTTGTGAGTGGATGCTTGTTACTCCTTCACGCCAGAACGGCTGAACGGATCTGGATAAAAATTGGTACAGAGATAGATTATATTCTGGAATAGTATCTATGCTAATTTTTATCCCGGAAAAATGTACGGATTCCATGGGATAGGTTTGTTTTTGTTTTCCGCTGATGATTTTTAATAAAATTTAATCTCTCAGACATGCAGGTTTCCTCACGGTGTTTTCCTTCACCGTAAGGCAAGTAGTAATAATAGGCCTTCGACTTAATAACGAAACAACAACTTTACTTTCGAAAAGCGACAGTATTATAATATATAAAAACATACATACAGACGAACATAGAACTTTCACCTGTTTGGAAGTCAGTTAACAATTTATTAATACAATGTGTTGATGATAAATGAGATTTTTAACAAAAAGATATTGCGATTTTCAGAAAAAACTGTTCAGTACCATTTTCTCCTCTATTTGTCAACAGATTTTTTTCCAGTAGCTATTGAGGAGCTTTAGCGTTATCAAAAAAAAAGATCACGCTTTATTTTCGATCATTGGTCAAGGCTTCAAAATAAAACCAAAAACAGTTTTATTTAATACTAGCGACTCATCCTCACTCCGCTCGGATTCGTCCCTACTTACGTTTTAACTTTTAACGTTTAGTAGGTATAGATTTCTCAGAGATGAGATATTTTCCCGCAGTAAAAAGTATCCTATATGTTTTGATCCGGATAACTAGCTGTCGTCATACCAATTTTCATAAAAATCCCTCCAGTGGTTTTTCCGTGATGCGGTGACAGACAGACAGACAAAATTAAAAAAAAGTATAGATTCGGCCTCTATCGGTAATGACTATTTCAATAAGATTTTCCAAAAAAAAATTCAATGTACAGATTTGACGCAGAATTTTATTATATGTATAGATGTGAATAGAGTTAGGATAAGTCACTTAGTTCAGTGCAAGCGGAAGCCCATATCAGGGGCGGTAGGGTGTAAATCTTTGCGGCTTCCGGATACTATCGCGGTCATCTTTAGTGAATGTAGGTTACTGTTACTGCATAGTAACATTTGCTATTTATGCTGTACAAATTGTTATAAAACTTTTCTGCTTATTTCTAGATTTGCTAGTTTTCACCTTGTTGGTTATTTTGAAGTTATACTTACTTCTTTTGGCACGTTTGGAAAAAAATGTGAGAGTAAAATTTTTACGATGCGCGCGCACACCGACAACCAAAAAGCGACATGATGAAGTTAGCGGAAAGCGACATGAAGTTAGCTGCATTCCTTTTACAAACAGAGAGTTGTGACACAGAATGAAATATAAGCTATTTTTGTTCTGTTATGCCAAAGAAGTACCTATAACTTCTTACGTGCGTGCGTACATAAGTACAAATACACGTTTTTTGTATAGAAACTGCGAGACGATCGGATTTGTCTGTGATTCCCCTCGTATCTCAGAGGTTACCCATAAAATACTCACATGCTTTTAAAATATATACAGTTATGTCGGAATCGGAATTGCCGGATTTAACGTCTTTCAAAAAATTATTAAGTTCTCTGAGACTGCGCTTGAAAATTTCTGAACAGAACCCCGGAAATCACTTTACTTGGTTTTACAATCGCGTTCTAAATTAAAAATATATAATGGAAATTCGTTTTTAATTTTGGACCTACACCACAAAATTATTATTAAATTAACTAAAAAGATGATAACTATGTATTTAATAATATATTTAAAAAATGTTTATATAATAATCTATACTATTTTAAACAATATCTTTATAATATCTTGTTTAATTAAACGATTCTCGTTTTCCGAACGTTTCACTAGTAGAGCTGGAAATACAAATATCGATTAAAATCATAAATCGATATTTAAAATCATTTAACGTTAATTCGATTACAGATTAATAAAAATCCTATTTCAAGAGTTATTTTAGGCTTTTTTTTATTGAAACAGTAATTAAAGCCATACTGTAAAGAAGCTATTTTGCATATAATTATTTTTACTAATTATTATTGGCGTCACTCACGGCACTTCCTTTAAAACATATCCTGTTTTAGTTTTCTCAAAATACTGTAATATTTGTTTGATTTTTTTGTATTGATTCATATCTTGTTGTAAAATCTTTAATTGTGATTAGTCTTTTTTATAATGCAAAAGTGATTAATTAAATGAAATTTCAATAAAAATAATAATAGCTTATCAACTAATTTTGTATAAATAAAATAAATAAAATTTATCGACGTCCTAATCTAAAATTAAATAAATATTTAAATGCTTTGGTTTCTTCTCTTTACTTCTTTTCTACTGAACAATTTAAAAAATATATCGGACATTTAACCACCTATCAAATATGTTTCTTCACCATATCTAAAGTAACATTGAATTATATTTTCAGCTCGTCCTTGCGGTCGTCAAGCTGAATGCGCTGGAATCAGCAGTTCTTCCTGTGTAAGAACTCACTACGATCCAACTACCAGATGCCTGTGTGGGGACAACTCTCCTCCCTTGAATGGCCAATGCGATTCTGTTACTAAAGGTAGTTTAGTTACTAATATATCATTATTCGATTGTAAGAATGAACCACTTTTGATGAAATTTGGTACTTGGAAATCTCAAGTCATACGGACTCTTGTCAATGTCAGACATCTGTGAGCAATGTAAACCCCTAGGGGGATGTAATAACATTTAAAGGTGTGTATTTAAAAATCGTAATATTTGTGTAGAAAATCGAGAGTTACTACTTCTGAATTCTTCTGAACTCTTCTACTTAATGAATTCGTTGCTTTATAATGGCGACAAACATACAAATGTTAAACGATAGATACAATATCTTTAAATCTTATACTATATATTTTATTCGAATAAAAATAAAGCTATTTCTTAATAAAAAGCGTAATAATTTTGAACAAAACAGTTAAGCGAAAGCATGCCAGAAGATTGATCGTCCGATTACAATATTAGATTAAGTGGTACGTGGTGACCTTTTTAGATATTCATTTTAGGGGTAAAAGAAATAAAGAGGTCAAACTTAGTTATAGCCTCCGTCTTTATGTGCATTTGTACGGTTTTTAAAGATTTACTTCCAAAATATTATCTTAATTTTTCACTCGCAGTATGAAATGGAAGTAATGCTTACTTGTACTATTTATTTTGGATCGACAAAAGAAATGAACTCTATATAACTATATCAGTTTTTTAAAATGTATACCATATGTTTTTGTAGGTATGATTTTTCAAAGTTTAAACGACTAATCAAACATAAGACATAATAAAATTAGCAAGGTTGAACGTGGTCTAAAAAAACAATGGTAGTACGAGATCGGCAACGCGCATGTGATGCCCCTGGTGTTGCAGGCGTCCATAGGCTGCGGTAACCGCTTACCATCAGGCGGGCCGCATGCCTGATTGCCACCGACGTGGTATAAAAAAAACGAGAGCTATCATACTTAGATTTGCACAAATACTATTTTGCCCTTCTAAGAATATCTGCGACTTCAAACCAACAAATATTTATCCTGATTTAATGAAGATGTTAAATACAATCATATGAAAACATTCAATATTACAGTGGCGGAAAACTGTGAAAGGCATGTTCGTCTATGAATATTTCTCACAAGATAATCTTATTTGACATTTGGCAAGTTATTTTACGTATCAACGGCTTGAATGTATCGTTACTCAAAGTCTTTGTTTTGCTTCCTTTATATATAAATGCGTCAAAACGTGACCTTATTAAAAGGCCGTATTTAAAAACATAATTAATGGGGGGCGCAATAAATAAGTGGTCAAGCGTCACGCAATTTGCCTCGAGGACGAGGGGTGGCGCATGTAGTTGAACCTTTATAGCTAGTGACTTCGCACTTTCTCTATATCTTAGTATTTTATTTATTTATAACTTCTACTTTTTGCTTAAAACCAGAGAGATCATAGTATTGTATCCGTTTATTCTCAGCACCACCTGTTTTAAAATAATGCAAACAAAATATATATTTTATAAAGCAGCTGAATCAATAGAAAATCGTATCTAATGAACAGCATACTCTGAATAATTCTTTCCCAAATACCCTTTTTAGACCAATTACAATTTAAAATGTTAATTCTTATTTAAACACATAATTTTCATTTCTATTAACTGGAGAATGAAACTAGCTGCCTGGTAACTGATTGTAACAAAGGAGGTATTAAAGTAAAAACATTTCAAGATTTCATAAAACGATAAACTATCAAAAATAATTAAAACGAATTTGGGCTGTAAGTATATATTTCTCACGTTTATCATCGTCCAATCTAACACGAAAGCGAAATAACTGTTGTTAATTAGTAATCGTACAAAGTTAACCAAGTTAGTAATTGAAGTAAGCTTTAGTTGAAAAACTAAGGATAGAATGATCAAGGGCTATTTCTCAGCTACTACTACTATATTCGCTTCCGCCTATAAAAGCAAGATAAGGGCGAGATAATAGGGTTATTGCCTTCAGTAGATAAATGTCTAGATAAACAACATATAGTGTTAGGAGTTTTCGTAAACTACTCTTTACTAGTTGGAACTTGATCTGCAAAATATACCAGTCACTAAAACTCTCACCAACAGTGTGGTATTAACTGTCCCAGAGGTCATGAGTTCGAGTTCCAGATCGGACAAAGTTTAGTTCTGGAGTCTTTATGTTTAGAATGTCTCAGTAGCAGCCCGGAATTGGGAAGTTTGCGGTGTTTCCACCCCATGTCTCGGTAAACACGTAGATACCAGATTGGAAAAGGTTGTCGGTTCTGCGCGTGATCTGTCACTGATCGTGTCAAATTGTCGTTCCACCAGAGTAACAGGAAAAGAGAGTGCACTGATGTCTGCACATACATTTGTGCTCTATAATATCTCCTGCGCAGTTGGCTATTTTTAGTGAGATTGGTAGCCGTGGTCTAAATTGGTCGGGAGGACATGAAGTCCACTTCTGAAGTGTGGATTAGATTTTCCTGGATAATACACAACAAAATTTAATAAAACAACTGGACTTCGATTTTAATAAGTTAAATAAAACTTTTGAATTATTACTATTTCTTGTTAGTTATGATCAATCAAATTTATCTTAAAATAATATAAAATTATTTTTAGTATGTAATAGATATTTTTTTTAACGTTGGGAAATGCATTTACGCACGACGTGTGGGACTCACCGGCGTAATACAGCCAGTACTACCCACTAAAACCCAACAAAACCTTCCCCCGTCTTAATGGGGCGTCGCAGGATCGCTTACGCATTCAACTACGACGCCCCGACGGCAGGTCTGCCGAAGCAGACCACCACAACCATGGGGTTGCTCCACAGTCTACTCTGCTATCAGAGAAGTACCAGGAGCAACCCGCATGGTACACCGCCCCCCGAAGAGAGCCATCTCCCACCGCCCACCGAAGTGGGCAACCTCCCCGTGCGTTTCTTAGCTTCGCACCCGGTTGGATTGCCGGGCACTACTGAGCCCCTCCACCACGACAAGGTGAACGCACGTTGGGGGGGATGTAATAGATAATAACAATCTAAAAATTTACATAGCAACGCTTTAGGTCTATTTTTTTAAATAAAAATAAAACAAGTTTTTCGTACAAACTGATATTTATTTTTATTAAAAAGTAATTTTATTTAATTCTTAGAAGATATAACCATCCAAAATTTCATAAAAATCGGGTCAGCTATGATCAAAAGCCAAGAAAGATAATCAGATATTTAACCTTGTAAAATATTTACAGCGCTATACCACGTCTGCTCTAACAGTGACGAATGCAACGATGGTCTAATATGTGGAACTCCCAACATCACTGGAACTGCTCCTGCCCATCTCTTAGTTCATGCGCCTCAGGACAAAATCTGTTTATGTGATGCTGAAAATGGGTACAGGGAGAAAGAGCATTCATGCAGTGGTAAGTTTCGTTATATCCCATAGTATTATTTGATACCTGACTACATAAATGAACCCGCGTATATATATGTTACGCCTTCGCGCTGAAACGGCTGGATAAATTTGGATGTTTAATATAAAGGTAGACTATGACATGGAATAAAACATGCTTTTGTTATCAACTAGGCACGCATCCAAGTACAACCAAATTAAGACACTAGTTTTAATTATAACTGCTTTTCGAATTTTGTTACTGTTTTATTTTGATTCCCTGTTCCCGTACAATGAGCTTTACAACATGACATAAAAATTTTAATGTCTTCAAACTTATAGTTATTACAGACAGTCAGTACCGTAAACCGTTATTTTCGGAAACAAAAAATCAAAATAAAACCAAAACAATGTTCGAAAACTTAATTTTGTTATTTCACTTTTAATTGTAGATTATGTAGATGAAACATTGTAGAATATTCTAGAAGTGGTTAATTCTTGTGATGCTCACTCAATTCTCGAATTCTGATTTCAAACTAAGGGACTAAAGCGGGAAGGAAAAGTTAATACGTTTTTAACCGTTTTCAAAGCCGGAGGTCCTTTTGGTTTGACTATTTTATTAGATTGATAGATTGTGATATGTCATGATTGTGAGCCGATTGTAATGCTTTTATAGAATTGTCGAATTTTAATTTCATTCTACATTTACTTCCTTTATTTCAAGTCATTATTAATTCATAAACTAAATACAGATTGCTGTTAAAACTCATTATTTATCTATATTCCAGATGCTGATATCCTGAAGACATCTGTGATTGCAGTTATCATCGTCACCTGCTTAAGGAAAATGCTTATTAACTAAAGTAATTTATAATAGCACGTGTTTGTTAAATGTTTCCAATATTATTTGATTTCCTCTCTTGTTAATTATTAATATTTAAAAAATTATAGGTATCCTTTTGTAATTACTATTTTTTAAAAACCCAGTCAGTATAATCATATGATTATTATATTATGTTTAGGAATTTCATCAAATAAAATATCTCTAAGAAATATAAACAGATAAATTCTTATCTTTTTAAAATGTCTCTACACGTATAAATTGATTTGATGTGACGTTAGTTTGTGGTCTTTCTAGATTAAAATGTTATCTCTATTTTACACCTGTCCATCTGCTCGCATTCCACATCAAGAAGAGAAGAGAGTGATAGAGAAGGATAAAGAAAGACAAAGAAGGAATTTTTAGTATTGTTTTAGTTTTAAATACAAATTAAAAATATTCCTTTTCAAAATATTGTTAAACGACAAACTAGTGCCATTTTAAGTCAGTTAAAGGATATATTGAGTTTAGAAAAACAAATAATATAGGAAACAAACGTTCATAAAGCGATTTGCACGTTTTAGTTAATTAAATAGTTGAAAATATGATTAAAATTGTATGTTTGTTTATCACAGTAATGATGTTTTAAATTGTGATCTCCACTTTACTGTTTAGGTAACTTTTTCTATAGTGACTTTATAAATTTTATCAAGACTAGCTCAATAAAAATAGATTTAAGATAGATTCTTCTTTCACATTCGTAAAATGCTACTTGCTGTCGCACATGTTCAGATTTTGTTCGTCTTTGATTAATACTGCTTATATTTTAATATATTCAATAGCCTCATGTACCTACATTTTAAATTTAAAGTGGATTTTAGACGAAAGAAATGAAATTAGAAAAAAATAATTATAATTTATATCTAAGTTTTATTAGTACTGAGTCCACATGTCTTTGTTGTTTGAAATTTAAACTAGCTTTTATTGAATTTAAACTATAATCATAGAAATATACTTAATTAAGTTGGAGCTTAAAAAAATATGTTTTGTGCTTTATAACTTTTTTTTAAATAAAAGCTGTGTAGAACATACTTATTATTTACACGTAATTACAAATACTAATGTGCCTATGTAAAGCAAACGTCCACTAAAATAATGTACATATTTTAAAGAGTTGATATGAAATTATAGACATGTCGTGGTCACTGCATAAGAGTAGGTGTGTAAATAGTTTAGATATTTGCACTGCTTTGAATATATTTCAAGTCAGTACTTTTAAATATATTTGGTTATTTCTCGATTGACTCGTATATTTACAATATTTTCACAATAAATCTTATTTTAAATTTAAAAAAGTCAATTTACCATCTATTGAAGGTACATTTATCTTTGCCCATAATACAAATTTCGATATTAATTCTTTTATCATTCTAGACCATATAAAATATTTTGTTTTGATTTATTACTTAATATTTGTTTTAAATTAATAAATTAATACAAGCTAATTGTCATTTAGAATATTATAATTAAGGAAAATGTTTAGATTTTTTTAGAATAGACGTAATATTTCGTGTTTTAAATAAATATTCACAGCATTTTTGGCGTTATTTCTTTCATAATATCAGCCATTTATTTTGATCTTTAAAGTAAACAGTACAGGTAATAAATTTAAAAAGCATGTAAAAAAAAAATTACTTCACATATTTATCCTTGTAGACCGGTTAAATTCTTTTATTTTGTTTATTTGTTATTTAATTTGTATGTCTTGGCTTACAATAAAATTAAAAATTGACATACACTAAAATATAACATGAACTAATGAGAGTAATTTGTACAGCACCATAGTTTACGAAAAACTTTAATTTTATTCTCTTAAAATTGCGATCATAGGCTTCCTCTTGAGTGTTATTATTGTTTTATGACCCTTTATATTTTCATGTTAATAATTAGTTCGTAATAAACTTAATTACTCTGCAATATATAATATTCTTCAATACCTACATTGACTGAACATAAAAATAAATATTTTAATCGAATCTAAATTCTCTTCTAAAATTACAGTTATCGCTTTATAATAATCTTTAATCTAAGATTATTATAAATCGATATTTGTAATTTTAGAATCGATTTTATTATTCTCACTATCTATGAACTCGAAATGTCATTGTCATTACTCATTTGTGACATTTTAATTCTGTCAAATCTGAAATCGCAAATGAAGTGTCATTGTTTTTGTTGTTAAGTCATAAGTGCACATGTCCAAAATTTATTAAAAGCTTTACGTATTTTATTAAAATGGCGAAAGATCCGCTCGACGAAATGCTACAATTTTTAAAGCCTGAATCTAGAATTGATTTAAAACATATATCTTTAGATCATTTATTAGGACTATCTGGTACAGAAGATGGAATACAACTATTGCTAAAAAATGAAAGAATTATTCAGAGTGTTATAGAACTAACAGATGATAAAATTGAAGAAATATGCAAAAACGCGTTGTTATTACTTGTTAATATTACTGCTAGTGCTAAGGGTGCGGCTGAGCTACTAAAGTATAGACCTGAACACAAAAAAAACATAATAGAATTATTTATAGGTTATATAATGGACCAACATAAAAAAGATGCGGATGCTGCATGTATGGTCTTATCAAATATCACTAGAGAAGAGAATTTAGTAAATATATGTATAGACACATTCCTGCCGCATTTAAATGGCATATTTAATGTTTTTGTTAATGTAGAATATAACAAAAAGGGTTCCAAGCTTCACTATTTAGCGCCAATGATAAGTAATTTAAGCTCTTCGGCAAGAATAAGAAAGTGGTTGACAGAAGAAAACCCGTATATGCCTTTAATAAAACTATTACCTTTTTGCAATTATGAGGAATCAGTTATTAGAAGAGGTGGTGCTATAGGTACAATAAGGAATCTATCATTTGATACAGAATATCATGAATTTTTATTGAGTCATGACTTAGATTTACTTACATATTTATTATCACCTTTGATGGGAAATGAAGAATATCCTGATGAAGAAATGGATAAGCTGCCTATAGCCTTACAATATTTACCGAAAGAAAAAAAAAGGGAAATTGATATAGATATTAGAAAAATGATTATTGAAACACTAAACAAATTGTGTGCTAAAAGAAGTTGTCGAGAAATTCTAAGAGATAATGGAGTTTATTATGTGTTAAGGGAGTATCATAAGTGGGAAAAAGATCCGGCAGCTTTACTCGCTTGTGAAAATGTAGTAGATATATTGATTCAGAAAGAGGAAGAAGTTGGGGCAGAAGATTTATCGAAGGTTGAAGTTCCAGTCGATATGATAGGAAAGTTTTATAAAATGGACGATAGCTATATAAAAGATTTGCAATAAATATTGTTTATTAAATATAAGGTTTTTTTTTATATATTTTAATAGCAGGTCCAACATGATCTCTAATAGCAAAGAATAGGATGGAATGGAGATCTTTGGAGGAGACCTTTGTCGGAAAACAAGTTGAAGAATAAGTACTGTTTGCCGAATTAAAAATGCTATAACAGTTAAATTAATAGTATAACAGCTTATAGTATTATAGTTGATAGTATAATAATTTATTACATAAGAACAATACAAACAAAATGTAAAATAAGTTCTAGGCACATCAAAATTTTGTAATTTAAACTAAGATCAACAATAAAGGCTTAAACTTAGAATTACAACAGTATACCTTTTGCATAAGAATTTTGTTCTGTTTGACGCTTATTGTAAACTAAGCGTATTTCATATAAATTGCCAGATTATATGAACATCTATAACAAAATGTGCCATATGGTTTCACCCACGTAAAACTTGATTAAGTATATAATATATGAATGCCTGTTTCATATACATACCTATTAGTGTTCTCTATACAATGAGTATTTAACCAAAGTTTCGGAGCTTAAAGCACTTAAATATATTATAAACATCAGATTTACAATAATGTATTTGTTGCTAATGATTACTGCTCCGCTCCCTTGGGTAGTAGCATGATGATATATAGCCTGTAGCCTTCCTCATTAAACGGGCTATCTCATGCAAAAAGAAGTTTTTAAAACTGTTCAAACAAACTGCCTCTTTATAATACTAAAAAGTATAGATTTGAAATTTAATTTTGTGTAAAAAAGCAAAAGATAAAAAATATTCCCAAAAACCATAATTTGGTTTTTAAAAATTTGAAAGAATATTACTGACATGAACTAATTAGCCACAATTCGTTCATGATTACTGATTATGTAAAATCACATGAGTATTCACAGATGGCGCTTTTAGTTTTTTTTGAGTTGTTTATCACTGTTTAATATTTTTTATATAAAAGTTTTATAATGCAGGATAATTTTGCAATAGTTAATATATTATAGTTTCCACATATTTATAAATAAATAGACCAAGCAATTCATAAAATGGAAACAGCGTATTACTACAAAGTACAAACCTTAAAGCAATCGCATCTTTCAGGCTCAAAGAAAACTTAGTTCAAATAAATGTCAATAGATAGCATTATATGTCCTTCAATAAACGGGGTATCTACTGCAAAAAGAATATTTCAAATCTGATTTCTCAACCATTAGTAAAATTATGAATTTTCTACGTGTTAATCCGCATAACTTTTAAACGGTTTTTATACTAATACTAGCGACATACCCTCGCTTGGGTTCGTCCCTAAGTACGTTTTAATTTTTTTGAGCGGAACCCAATTCTTTTTCTAAAATAAAAGTAGCCTATGTTACTCCCTATAACAGCAGCTATCTTCCAGTGAAAGTCCCGTCAAAATCAGTCCAGCCGTTTCAGAGATTATCCGCAACAAACAGACAGACAAAAATTTAAAAAAATGTGTTTTTCTTATAAATACCGTATTAATTTCATATGCATTTAATAAAACGCTGTTATTTTGACATCACAAACAGAGACTTCAATTTTATTTATCTGTATAGATTTTAAAGATGTAAGTAAAGTTTGTGAGGTTGTAGGTAATTTTTGGATCTACTGAACTGATTTAGATGAAATTTGGTAAGAAGATAGTTTGAGACCCTGAGAAGGACATAGGATTTTTATCCCGGAAATCATTCCTTAAGGGGCTGAAAATGGGGATGAAAGTTTGTATGGGGAATCAACATAGTCGCTAGTTGTTGTAAATTATTTTCATTTATTGTAGTATCGATGTACAAAATAAGTATTCCAGAACTTTTAAACGTCTCACAGCTGGGCGAGAGCTTTCCTTCAAAACGAGGAAATTCGACAAAAATCGGTAGTTGTACTAAATATGGTCAAAAATAAATAAAAACATACGTTTTTAAACATTTATTATAATTTTTTTACATTTTTATTTACGACATTTATAACTGACACGCTAAAGTAAGTCAGTCAAGAATTACACTTATCTGAGTTCAAACAAAAAGTTGCTATTTAAAACAAAAAAAAAACAGTAATGCCTTATTTAAAAAATTAAATTTAGACAGTATCAGTCATAATTTCTCAAAAATGTTTATATAATGTCATTAAAAAATATAAACTTACTTAACAAATAATTACATTTATGTTTAAACTATTGTAGGGTCTGGATTCTAGGTTTTAGGCCTTCATTAAATTTATGAAAAAAAAAAGTTTTGAGCTCTTTTTGAGTCTTTTACACCTAATCAATCAATAAAACATACATATATCTTACATAATTAGAAATAAGAGATCTTATAAGGGATTATAAGGGAGCTTATAAGGGATCTATTTCACTATCACTATTTTTTTTTTAATTAAAAGGGCAATTCAAAAATATCTTAAGGCCAGTCAAAATTTAAATTATATCTTCTTTATATTTTAAATTACTTGTTTAGTTTATTTTTTTACAATATAATTTTTTACAAATACATTTCCGTAGTGGTTGTTTTTGGAACTAACGAAAGCAGTCCTATTTTTACATGATATTATAAATATAATAAATATGTTGGGACATTAACACACAACACCATCTAGTTCCATGGTAAGCTACGAGGCCTGTGTTATGGATACCAGATAGTTGGTACTTTAAATACATACATATTATAAATATAAACACCCATGACTGGAGTAAAAACATTCGTGCTCGTCACTCAAACGATTGCCCCCAGCGGGACTCGAACCCGCGACCGCTGGCACGACAAGTCGAATCAAACGTGTTGTCAAATGTAGACATTTAAATTATACCTGACCGACATCCCTTATAATCCCTTATTTCTAAATTACAAGGGGTTACTTATGTAAATATTACTTATTTTATAATGTAACATTTAAATATATATAATATCAGGGGGTCCATGAAAAAATAGGGGTTCTTTGATTTTTTTTTAATAAAAAATACTATTATTCAAAAAAAACTATCAAGAGTAAATAGAAGATATTTTCTAGAGCATTCCGTAGATATTTTTTTTAGAAACGGGGGTTTGAAAATTAGGAACTTAGATGAGTGGATTTATATATTATATATTATAGTAACCCTGTTTTCAATAAGGGCTTTTAAACTTAAAAATTACATTTGCCTTAATACGACTTTTCTAGTAACTTATGGGTTTAGGGATTATACTTTTTCTATAAAAAAAAAAGAAGCAGTCATGAGAATAATAATGAGAGAATAATATAAACAAACAGTTGTTATTTTTGGATATTCATATTAATTGTTTGATCTTAAATCAAAATTTGTAAATTAAAACTGTTTACGTTTGTCTGGTTTCGACATCTATCGGCACTCTGAGTGTTAGCGTCAACACATCACGTGACCGTGTCGATGACGCTCACATGAATTTACTCCCCATCCAAACAGATCTGCCTATACAAGATTTCACTTCAAAAATAATTGAAATCGGTTGATCTACACTACTATTATAAGGAGGAAAGATGTGTATTTTTGTATGTTTGTAACGAATAAACTCAAAAACTACTCGACTAATTTAGATAAAATTTGGTAAGAAGATAATTTGAAAGCCTGGGAAGGACATAAGATTTTTTACTCCAGAAATCATCCCTTAAGGGGGAAAATGGGGATGAAAGCTTGTTTTGGGAAGCAAGCTAGGGACACACAAAAAACACAAAAAAAATACCAAAGAGAAATTCGTCCTTCTTTGCAGTATGATATTAATAGTTCTAAATAGTTAAGAATTCAAATGCAGGACTATTTTTTCTATACCCCAGAAAAAAAAATTGAAATTGAGTCAGTAGTTTTTTATAACAAAAAAAAAATAACAACTGCTATTTAATAAATGATTATTAGTAACATTTATTTCTTTCTACACATCGACATTTAATTGAAAATCGTGTCACAGGGAAATATTTTTTTATTCCCGAGGTTTGTAGGTAGCGATCGCCTTCTGTCGTGCCTTACGCCTTTCAGAGGGGGTTGCCCCTTGAATCTTAGTTATTATGTGGGGCCCCTTCTTTGAGGGGTCCGGCACATAAGATGTTGTGCTATGCTAAAAAAATGTTTTTTTTTTTTAAATTATGAATTAAATATATATATATATATATATATATATATATATATATATATATATATATATATATATATATATATATATATATATTTCTAGTTTTTGCATACTATTTCTGTCATAAAACTAGTTAAAGAAGAGATGGAGAAGAACATCGATTAAAAAAGTACTAGATACTAGATACACAATCAGCGACAAAAATGTCCTCACCGAATGAGCGCTCATTTGAACATTTCAGCGCGCTTTTAATTATTTTTTGTTAAAACAACTTTAAGCATTGCATTTAAGGTTCAATTTACATTGTTGTATATTTATTTCAACTAGAACAATTACCTAAACACATTTGGTGACAGTTTCAAGAGAACCTTTGCATGGGATTATGTATCTAGTACTTTTTTGATCGATGGAGAAATCCCATCAAAATCGGTTCAAACGTTCCATAAAATAAGCGGGTATAAACAGACAAACAGACTAACTTTTTTTTAAACAACTAATAACTATAAAATAATTTAGCCATTTTGAAATCAGAAGCAAAAAAAAATTCAATACAAAATTTATTATAACTTTATCTTCTATTCCGAGGGAACGTGTAATCTCCTTTTCCGGGATCTCAATAAAATCGGTCATTTTAGAGATTGGTAAATAAACATTTTCGTTTTGTTCAACTTAATATGGGGTAGCTAATAGCTATATTCAAGACACAGATAGACATGTTAATTTAAATCTTAAAAGTTTCTTAGATTTAGGAGAATATTTGACATTTTAAATAAAACTCTCTCCGTGACCACGAACGATTGCTGTAAAGCATTCGAAATGTCGGGAACCAAAAAATCAAAATATATCCGCGAAATAATCAGAAAAGATAGTTTTATTTAAAATGTTAATTTAAAATTTTATTTAAAATTTTAGTTAAAATTTTATATACAATATCTAATGTACCGTGGTTCATTACTAATGACGAAATCCACCATAACTTGCACGTGTCCAAAATAAAAGAGGAAGTTCTTAGTTTGGCCTGCCAATATAGAACGCGCCTGGCTAATCACCCTAACATCCTAGCACACAGACTTCTGGATGATAACTGTCCAAGACGTCTCAAAAGAAAAGCCATACTAGATCTAGGATTATAATTCTAGCCCGACTAATGAAAGAGATTAGATCCTAATGAGGATCCACCCCGCATGACAGCAATCTCTCAACAAATTTGCTTATAGTCAAAAGACTGATCGCAAATCATACCAGGATAAAAAAAAAATATTTAAAAGGAAGAGTAGGTAACTTACATCATCCCAGTTCTCTTCGCTTTCCACAGTCGTAGTTTGCACTTCGACTACCGGTCGGTAATCACTGTCAGTTATGTACAGTATGGAATCTAACATATCTCTTTTCGGGCATTGCAAGACATGGTACTGTGTGACAAAGTTTTTTTTTAATTACAATTGAAGTTTAAAATTAAAAATATATTATCGAATCTATACTAAATAATATAAATGTGAAAGTTTGTGAGTTTGTATGTTTGTCACTTTTTCACTCCAGAACGGCTGAACGGATCTGGATGAAATTTGGTAGTTGGCACAGATATAGATTATAGTCTGAAATAACACATAGACTCCTTTTTATCTCGGAAAAATGTACGATTCCCGTGGGATAGTTTGTTTTTGTTTTCCTAGAGGCGAACCCGAGCGAAGCGAGAGTGAGCCGCTACTAAAGCATATTACACCATCACTGAATACTTTGTAGATGTTAATATGTGGAATTAATGTCTGGTTGGGTCTCACGTAGGATAAATAGATAGTTATTGTATTACAATATTGTGCACAATTATTATTTTAAAAGAACAACTGTTGAGTTTCTCGCCGGCTCTTCTCAGCAGAACTGACATTTAATTTTAAAATGTAAGATTGACGATTCAAAAATGCTTGTAAAATTCTATTTGAAAAAAGTATATTTTGATTTGAATTAGTGAAATATTTTCACTGATTTATGATTCTATCCCGTGGGATTACAGTTTTTGGGATAAAAATTAACTTAATCGAAAAAAATATTAAAGGACTCATAATTTTCGAATATGTTGCGTAACTCACACAAAAAAAAATAACTGTAAAAGAAGGTACAATTTTTTTTTGAAGTCACCTAAAAAATGTTTCATTTACAACAAAATGACCAGTCACAAAAGCGTCACAAGAACACCAATAAACATCAATCAAAAAAGTACTAGATACACAATCAGCGACAAAAAATTTCCTCATCGAATGAGCGCACATTTGAACATTTGAGCGCGCTTTTAATTTCAAAAAAATGTGAAAACAACTTTAAGCATTGCATTTAAGGTTCAATTTACATTGTTGTATTGTATTGAACCCTTTTTTAACGTCCCACTGCTGAGCACGGGCCTCCCTTTAATACGAGAGGGATGAGGCCATAGTCCACCACGCTGGCCAACGCTGCGGGTTGGCGGACTTCTCATGTCTTTCGAAAACTTGCTAGGTTCTCTCAGACATGCAGGTTTCCTCACGATGTTTTCCTTCACCGTAAGGCAAGTGTTAATTATGTTAGAAATGATTCGCACATGAAAATATCAGAAATGCGAGACCCGGGATTTGAACCTGCTTCACTCGGTTTCCCAAGCGGGCGCGTTACCACGGCTACCATTGCCTCATTGTTGTTGTATTTATTTCAAATAGAATAATTACCTAACACAATTGGTGACAGTTTTAAAAGAACTTTTGCATGAGATTATGTACATAGAACTTTTTTGATTGATGCCAATAAACAAAAAATAAAAAAAAAAGAAACAAAAAAAGAAGTTGAGAAAATCTAAAAAAAAGCAATAATCACTTACATCTAGCTCCATATCGTTCACAATGTGTGTGGAATCGAAGGGGCACGACACTTTTTTGCAATTGGGATGTTGCTTCCTGCACTTTTGCAGGTGAATATGCATCCTGTAGTGTTCTATCTGGTGAGACTTGTTGTATGGACAGGACACCATGTCATGGGGACCTGGGGTGGACATGGCCTGAAACAATAGTTTTTGGAAAATTTGGTCAGGAAATTATATGTTCTGGTTCTTCAGAACATTGACACCTACTGGTCCAACTATAGCTAAGAAATACTGATGATCCAATAAGAACACAAAAAACTTCACACTTCACTTTGTAAATAAATAAATAAATATATGTTGGGACATTAACACACAGCACCATCTAGTTCCATAATAAGATACAAGGCTTGAGTTATGGATACCAGATATGTGATACACTATACAATATACATATATAACTTTAAATACATACATAATATAATATTAACACCCATAACTGGAGTACAAACATTTGTGCTTATCACACAAATGAATGCCCCCAGCGGGACTCGAACCTGCGACCATTGGCACTGCAAGTAGGGTCACTACAAACTGAGCCAAATGTGTCATCCATTAGTCAAGCTATTTAGAAGATATACACATATACTAAAAAAATATTTATTAATATAATTTTCGCTTAGCAAGCGGAATACTTAATTAATTTACAGCAAAAATCTAAATCGCTCCAGTACATGATGTAATTTTCAATCTTTGAAAATTGGAGTGTGAGTAAAGTTAATGAAAACCTTAACTTATAGCACATAGCATTCACATTATTATCAAGGATTGATGTCATTTTAAGTTATATCATATTTCTATTAATGGTATTCATATAATATCTATTTTACTGACACACATTAAAATAAAAATATATATTACATTATAATTACTTTGGTATCTACATTCTATTATTTATAATGTTATTTCTTTAAGATTTGAATACTTGAGAGTTTTTAAAAATCAATTTAACTTACTAAGTGCTTACAGAGAGCAACACTTGTTGACACATGGAAGCTTGGCTTGTAACTAAAGGTTTGTTCTTGAATCTACAGGTCCCGGGAATTTTGAGGGGTAATCAATAAATGCATTGCGCATCTATATGCACAGGATGCCTAGGACATCTAGGTCTATCGATTATACTATTTATAGAAGCTGTAAAGCCTTCTGGTGCAAGTGAGATGGATTGTCATATTTCATGTTTCATCTCTAAGTCCTTCTATGTATACTTATATGTTCGAAATGTTTATGTGAGAGGATATAGATGTAATAGATAGATGATATTTGCTTTTGAAATTTTTTGTGTCGTGTACAATACTGACCTTGAGTTTTTCGTTTCGTTTTCAAATTCAAGATTTATAGTTTGTTTATAATAAAATCAGTACTTTTTATAACCTTAAATATATTAACTTAAATTAAATCAAATATTAAAGTTGTCTTTTAATCAAATTTAACATTCAAACAGAAATAGTAAATACAAATAATAATAATTAAATTTTAAAATAAATTTTGTCATGCCGCTGTCATAATAATGTTTTATGTTACCAGATTTTAATTAATATTGATATAAATATCGATATTCAAGACATCAATTTTCAAAAATAAAACACTTGATTACTTAAACTTGACTGTGCATAGTGAACTAAAAATATGGGAACAAATCGACGAAAGAACATAGATTTTGGTTTGGTTGACTTTATTTATATTATGGCTTGCTTATTCATTGTAGCTCTTCAACAACGCGTGCGTAGAAATGGATCACGGTATATATATAATGTACATGAGAGCGATGATGAGGGTACCTATTTGCTATTTGCCACAGATTCTTACTCACTGGTCCGAACAGATTCAATGTTTTAATATTAATTATTAAAACAATCCGAACAACAGAATGGGATATGATAACGAAATTATATGACCTTTAAAATAAAAGTTTAAAATTATCTTCAAAAATAGGAGTATAAATTTTTAGAATAAATATTATCTAATTATTAAATTCAAAAATAAGGAAATAACATATTTCAATAGATGATATTTTTAATTTCTAGTCTATTTACAATTTACATATTTAACGAATATAAATAACTATTAAATTATCGATATAATAAATTGATAATCGATATTACATGTCTTCTTATTTCAGGAGTTTAAAGATGGCAACATTATGTTCGTTTTGTGATTTGTGAATTGAATTGTGATTTGCCTTTACCGCCGAAGAATTTATTTTGTAAATTTGTAGTTTTTGTAAAGTTCTTATTTCGACCAAGCATTTGTTAATCTTTTGTTATATTAAAATTATTAAATAAGTAAAAATGGATGAAGTTTTCAAAGATCCTGTACAATTTTCCAAAGGTGTTAAAATGGAGTAAGTACCTTTTAAAAAGTTACATTTTCATTATTTCTCATACTAATGTTCACTTTTAACTCTATTTGAATAAGGCTTTCATCATTTACAAAAAAATAAAATTATATCTACTAGGTATCCAAATTTAAAAACTTACTATTAAGAAGAAAATAAATATTATTAAAATAACCAAATTAAAGTTCATATATTTAGTTTTCTTACTTTTTTCTAAATTTATGAATTATTATACTTATTTATTTAGTATTCATGCATTTATTTATAAATGTTTAATTATTAAACCTATACCACGGGAACCGTTCATTTTTCCGGGATAAAAAGTAGCCTATGTATTATTCCAGACTATAATCTATCTCTGTGCCAAATTTCATCTAGATCCGTTCAGCCGTTCTGGCGTGAAAGAGTAACAAACATCCATACTCACAAACTTTGACATTAATTATAATATTTATACAGATGGTTTCTAAGCAGACTGGTTTAAGAACACAATAATTGTTACCTATTAAAACCTATGATGATAGGTATATAATATATATATATATATATATATATATATATATATATATATATATATATATATATATATTCTTCAAGAAGAAGAAGAATATATATATATATATATATATATATATATAAAATTGAACTCTGTAATGTAGAAATTACAGCTTTTTATTAAATGCATATAGAATTATATATGGTATATATAAGAAAACCACAATTTTTAAAATGTTTGCTTGTCTGTGTGTTTGTTCCGGTTTATCTAAGAAATGGCTGGACAGATTTTGACAGGACTTTCACTAGCAGATAACTGATGATAAAAGGAGTAACTTAAGCTACTTTTGTTTTAGAAAAACATTATGGGTTCTGCTCAAAAAAATCAGAACATAATATTTAATTTGTTCAATAATTTCTAAATTTGTTAAACTTTAGATTTTATTACATTTGCTTTGCACAATTACTAATTAAAAAATTATTGCAGTGACCTTTTGAATGGTGCCTCAGAATTTCATATAGACACAGATTTTAAGAAAAAATCAACAGGAATGATGGTGACTTGTGATGACGACTTGTTTCCAGATATGGATGAAAATGATAGGTACATTTTTTTTTAATATAATAATATTAAAACAGGATCAAAATTAGACATTCAATATTCCTTTAGCTACTTAATTATTCATTATAATATTCACTTTAATTATTTTTTTAATCTTTATTAAACCAGATTATATTATATACTTTACTATTGAGTGATTTAATATATGCATAACAAGTCATTTTTTACCTTCCAATAACTAGAACTAATTATATGCAGAATACTTTTTTATTACACTCTTGTAATTTATATAACAACTAGAAGAACCCTCGACTTCGCTCGCGCTAAACTATAAAAAAGAATCTAAAAAGGTAGGTTTCATACAAACTTAAGAATTTCTGAAGAACTAGAGAAAGAAGAGATGAAGATTGAAGGCCATTAATACTATGTATCAAGTAAATCTGACCATAAATAATTTTTTGGGTTGTCTTATAACGTGTTTCCCGTGGGAATGAGATAATCTCCCGTGGCAAAAAGTGGCCTTTGGTGGTTGTTGCGTGACGATAAATCACAAATAAAAGAATATGTTACGTCACTGATGAAATTGTAATAATAAAGTCAACTCACACGTAAAAACAGTACAGAAGGAACGTTTAGGGAAATACACTATGACACAAAGAGTTACAATACAAACATACCTTAGTCCACATACAATATCCCACGAAAAACGATTAAATTATATTAAGACAAGTAAGTCGCATCAAAGGCAAAGCATCGACTGCTTGTTGGTAAAAATTGTTTGTTATTAGTGGTCGGTAGAAGCAAAACAAATATCCGATCCACTATATACTACCGGTTTCGCGCGACTATGCTTGTCGATTTAATATAATATATGAATAATTAATAATGAATAAATATAAATAATTATGTATACGTGTTGTATGTGTGTATGTATAATATTTAATAAAATATAAATATTAAGAAATGTGAAGTTTAATATATAAATATGATAAATTAAATATATTATGTTATAAGTTACCAACATGGCTTATGTCACTCTCCAGCCTTCCAACTATTTCAAACAAAAATCACGCTAATCCGTTTCTACGTGAAATAAAGGACAAACAAACAAACACACTTTCAAATTTATAATATTAGTATGGATAAGTTTGTAAACATTGATATAAACCTAGTGACATTATCACCTCCAGGTAAATTTCTAAGAAATTAATTAAAATTCTAAGAAATATATTGTTAACTGACATGCCGGCGTGCCCGCGTGAAGGGATTAAAATATAGTATTATAGATTTCTCAGAGATGAGATATTTTTCTGCAGTAAAAAGTATCCTATATGTTGACCCGGATAACCACCAGCTATTATACCAAATTTCATCAAAATGGGTCCAATGCTTATCTAATGATGCGTTCACAGAGAAACAGACAGACAAAAATTTTAAAAACTAGATTCGGCCTCTGTATCGATAATAATGACTATTTCAATAACATTTTCCAAAAAAAATATTTAATGTACAGATTCAACTCAGAATTTTATTATATGTATAGATTTCTTTCAGTGATGACGATGCGTACAAAAGCCTAGAAGAATCAGTATCAAAACTAATGCTATCATGTCCAGAATATCATTCTTTTAGTGAACTATCTTCAAAAATGATTGACTGTGTTCCGAGCGGGGCTGTGAAAATGATGATACTTGAAGAAGGTAGGTTTTAGGTACAAAATTTGCAATGCTTCAATCTCCCAATAAAAACCATTACTTTTTCCAGGATAGTCTATAGTAATGTTTTATACAGGAAAGGTTTCTTTGTTTGTTTGTTTGTACTGAATAAATTCCGAAACTACTGAACCGGTTTAGATGAAATTTGATATGGAAAAACTATAGAAAAAGCAAAAGGAGGGTGAGTAGCTAGTTTGACATAAGTTATGTCATGGTTTATTGAAGTTATAATTCTTTTGGTACGTTTGGAAAAAAATATTAGAGTAAAATTTTTATGATGCGCGCGCACACCGACAGCCAAAAAGCGACATGATGAAGTTAGCTGCATAACTTTTACAAATAGAGAGAGAGATGTTAGAGAGTGACATACAGGATAATATCTTTAGCTATTTTTGTTCTGTTACGCCAAAGAAGTATAACTTTTTTCGTGCGTACATAAGTTACACACACACTTTTTTTTCTAGGCAGTGGTCCATTAGTCCCATCTGATGCAATAGTAACCGTACATTATGCCGCGTACTTTGAAAATGCCAAAATACCATTCGATTCCACTTTAACTATGAATTGTGGTAACCCTCTGGTAAGTTGATATACATATTGTTTAAATTTTCAGTTTCTTCAATTAATATTTAAATAATTAAGATTTTTATTTTAAATTAAAATTCATTTAAAATAAAAGGATGATTTAGTCATAGTCGAATATTTTCTTTTATAGTGTCTAACATTAGGCAACGGCAGGTTTATCCCTGGTCTAGAAATAGGACTGACATGTGTCAAAGGCCCACAAGCGAGGTTTTTGTTGCTTCTAAAACCGGAAGTGGCGTGGGGAAAAAATGGCGTGCTGCCCCGCATCCGGCCGGAACCCGCGTTATTTGTCATCAGTTTGTATGACGTTGAGGATGTTAAAGCGGGTGCTAGGTGAGTGTGAAAATATCTGTAATATGTTGGTTGGCTTGAGTGAAATTAGAGGTTGAAAGTTGCTGAATGTTTCTTTAAAAAAATTAGAATATCTTTTTGGCTTGCATTAAATTTTAGTTGTATTCACCCCTTTTTAACGTCCCACTACTGGGCACGGGCCTCCCTTCAGTACGAGAGGGATTAGGCCATAGTACACCATACTGGGCAAGTGCGGGCGGACTGAGCATGTCTTTTGAAAACTTGCTAGGTTCTCTCAGACATGCAGGTTTCCTCGCGACATTTTCCTTTGCCGTATTTTTGTTCTGCTACGAAAAAGAAGTATAACTTACGTGCGTACATAAGTACACACACACGTTTTTTTAATATGAGATTGTTTTTTTTAACAGATTTAACAGTCTGCCAAAGGAAGAACAACAAAAATTCAAAGTTACCATAAACACAGTTAAATCCATACATAGTCGTGCAAAAAAGTTATTTACCAAAAAGAAATTCATTGAAGCAATAAGAGAGTATCAACAGTCTATCAGCATTTTGAACGTATCGAAAACAGATGACGAGAATGAATTAAACGAATTAAAAATATATAAGATTAATTCTTACACAAATATAGCTATTTGCTATTTTAAATTAAATAAACCTAAACATACAATAAATATGTTGGAATGCTTAGATTTTATTACTGATATCGAGAAACATTGTAAAGCATTATTTTATTATGGTAGAGCGTGCGAAATGTTGAATAAAACTGAAGAAGCCCTCACATATTACAGAAAAGCTCGTAAATTAGAACCGGGAAATAAAGAAATTGGTGATAAATTGTCAACACTAGAAAAATATAATAAAACAGGCAAAGAAAATATTAAGGTGTTGTGGCAGAATGCATTTAAGTCTGTGCCAGAAAAAAAAGTTACATACTCCGTGGATGAAGTCTTCAAAAATGATGTCACTGTCATGTGTCAAGATTTGGCGGGAAATGAGGAATTTGCTAAATTCGAAATACCGATGAGTTTATCGAAAGATGAATTGGCTTGTATAAAAGATTTGAGTTCTAAATTTGATAATTTAGTCGTTTTAGAAGAGGGTGAAGGGAAAAATAAGACAATGTCGATAGTTAGAAAAGTATTGCCTTAATTTTTGAGTACTTAGGCGCCATTCAAGTATTATGTAAGCAACATTTTAGTAATTACTAGCGACTCACCCTCGCTCCGCTCGGGTTCATCCCTAGTTACGTTTTCACGTTTAGTATCGATTTTTTAGAGATGAGATATTTTTCTGCAGTAAAAAGTATCCTATATGTTGACCCGGATAACCAGCTATCATTATACAAAATTTCATCAAAATCTGTCCCGTGGTTTTCTTATGATGCGGTCACAGACAGACAGACAGTCTATAAAATTCTAAAAACTATAGATTCGACTTTTGTATCGATATTAATAACTTTTTCAATAAGATTTTGTATAACATATTTAATGTACAGATTCGACTCAGTTAGTTTTATTATCATGTAGATTAACGCCCTTCCTCCCCCTCGTCTTGTCAGCAAAAGTAAGCAAATCTCTCACTCCCCCCTCCTATGCTCACGTAAACACTACGTCTCGATTATTTCAGGGAATCCCTGAACATGCTTTTCGATTTTGAGCATAGCATATTTATTTTAAATATTTGAAATAAATATTGCTGACATATTCACCAACTAGTCCCTGTCCCCAATTTTATGAAGAATAAGCAAAGCAAACAAACTGTGAAACTGTTATATTTTACTATTTTTCTATATTATATTTTTTGTATGTATTCTATTTGGTTTATGTAACTTTTTTAATATTATTTCGAAAATAGCGGCTTACCCTCCTATGAACCTATCCCACGGGAACCATAGGTACATTTTTCCGGGATAAAAAGTAGCTTATGTGTTATTCCAGGCTATAATCTATATCTGTGCCAAAGTTCATCCAGATCCGTTCAACCGTTCTGGTGTAAAAGACTAACAAACATTAATACTCACAAACTTTTACATTTTTAATATTAATACGAATTCTGTGTTTATTATTGTTTTAAGAAATAGGATATAAAGAATTGAGGATAGTGGAAGAAATCATTATTATATGTTGTAAAAAATAAATATTAAGAACTAGAATTAAATTTGACTTTTTATTTTTCTTTATAAATTATATTTTTTATTGCAAGATAATACTTTTTTATTTTATACATATATGCGTGAACTATATAAAAAATAATGATTTTAAGAGACTACGACTTTTCGACGACACGTATAGTTCAGTTTGTAGTGAGCCTACTTGCTGTGCCAGCGGTCGCGTGTTCGAGTCCCGCTGAGGGTATTCTTTTGTGTGATGAGCACGAATGTTTCTACTCCAGTCATGGGTATTTATATTTATAATATGTATGTATTTAAAGTTATATATGTGTGTGTATCAACTATCGGGTATCCATAACTGATAACACAGGCCTCGTAGCTTACCATAGAACTAGATGGCGCTGTGTGTTAATGGTCCCAACATATTTATTTATGTATTCCAAATTTTGGATATCATTCACGGAATGAACCATGGAAAGCGCTTTCTCTGTCCCACAATTGCATACAAAGTGATAAGGGCTGAAAACTGTCTACCTCCGCCCAATAACGCTTGCAACTGGTTTGAAATAATAGGGCTCATTCATGTTGCTAATGCTTTAGTGACGAATTATTAATAATTGTAATAAAATAAAATCAACACACAAATAAAATTAACATTAAAGTAAAATTTATAATATTTTTAAATATAAACATTATTTATTAATTTTCACTTTCCGACGTATTACTGTCATCTCCTACATAGACAATAAATCTGGTACTACACAAGAGACGTCTGAACGGTACGGACCATAGATTATACACTTATATACTGGGTACGGACTACGGAATGCAACGACGGATTAATTATATTTATGAGTTATGACTCGCTTTGTAATCGCGGCCTAAGCGTCTTACCTGCAACTAATCACGTCGAAGCGCAAAATCTCAGTTCTTGATTCATTCGGCGAATACAGTATACTTATTTTCAACTTCAGGCAATCGTAATGAAATACCCAAAAGTATGTATACAATGTATTCAGCCTGTTTTAACGTTCCACGGGGGGTGTGCCTTCCTTTAATATGAGGGGGATCAGGCAGTAGTCCACCACGCTGGCCAAGTACGGAATGCCACGTTGAGAAACGTGCATGTTTCCATATGATGTTTTCCTTCACCGTAAGACAAGTGGTAATTATGTTAGAAATGATTCGCAAATGAAAATATCCGAAGTGCGAGACACGGGATTTGATTTTCCAAGCAAGCGCGTTACCTATAAGCTACTACTGCCTTCATCATAATATTATATAAAAAATCAATTTATTTGACGTCACAAAAACATCTTTGTTTTGTAATCTACACAATGAAATTCTAAGTCGAATCTGTACATTAAATATTTTTTTGGAAAATCCTATTAAAATAGCCATTATTATCGTTACAGAGGCCAAATCTATAGTTTTTAGAATTGTTGTCTGTCTATCTGTTTGGGAACGCAACACTAGAAAACCACTGGAAAGATTTTGAGGAAATTTGGTATGATAGCTAGGTATCGGGTCAACATACATAATATTTTTTACTTCGGGAAAATATCTCATCTTTGAGAAATGTATACTAAACGTTAAATAAATAATCATTGATATACAAAAACTCTTTTATTATATCAATGTAAATAATGCATACGTTCGTGAAACGTAACGTAAATGGTAAAAGTCAAATGACATGTTGACGTGACGTGTGATTTCCCAACTTGTTTTTTGAAAACGTTTGCAGAAATAACTTAGTTTTTATCGTTTATAACGATTTGATAAGCTTTTTATCGCATATGTCCACGTAGGTTACAGGTAAATCGATTTTCTAAGCATATTCGTTACGTTACCATTAATTAAAATAGGATAAATATTAATTTGTAAGTTTAACTTTCGATTCAAACTTAAGTTAAAAGTTTAAAAGAAAATGTTGAGTGATATTGTGAATTAATTCCAGGTGCCAAAATGATTCGTTTTCTTATATTAGCTGCCTTTTTACAATGTACGATTTCTCAACAATATCAACAGAAAGTTGCTCCTGGAGTTCCCCCACAGAATTACCAGGTAAATTTTAATTAAATTTGATTTTTAAATTTGTATAAGTATATATTTGCCCATTAAATAATTGTGTGTTAAGGAATAAATAGGGTTTAATGTTTAAATAGATTAAATTAGTTAAAATATCCTGGATATCATCCAGTTATAATAAATTAATATTATAGTAAATCAAACTTAACGTGTTTTAGTTATAGAAAGTAGTATTTGTATATAGCTTTTGAGATTTTACTATTAAAAATATGTATTTGTTGTATAAGTTGAAAGTGTTATAAGTTAAAATCACTTCTCAATGTTAATTTTTTAATCATCATTTTTAAATAAAGACCTACAAGTTTCCAAAATAATTTAGACCTTTTGTGAAATGATTCTTCTTAGTTATAATCAACATATGTTATGTGACTGTTAAATTAAAGTAAATTTTGTAATGTTATATGTAATTTAGTTTATAGTGTTTTCTTTTTTCAATTTATATTTTTGTTATAATTATGGTGTTTTTTTATATTTTTGTTTTAAATTTGATTTTAATCATATATTTTTATACATCATGAATAGTTTCACATATACAGACATATTTTGATATTTGTTTGGCAGTACTTTTCAATATATGCTAAACATATTATGATTATAATTAACTAGCAACTTGTGTTCCTTATTTTTTTAGCAGAACCTTAATTATTTTTCTAAAAAGTAGCCTAATTTACTTCTTATAACATCAGCTATTTGTCAGTGAAAGTCTGTTAAAATTAGTCCAGCCGTTTCCAAGAATAGCCGGTACAAATAGACAGATAGACAAACAAACATTTTTAAAATTGTGTTTTCCTGTACTGTCTATAGTTTCATATGCATTTAGTAAAAAGCTGTTATTTCGACATTACAAACAGACACTTCAAATTAATTTATCTGTGTAGATTATGAAAACTTTAAAATCAAACTAAGAATGTATGCGAGTGATCCTGAAAAATTAATATACACAAAATGTAATAGAGTAATAAAACAGTGATTTTTATTACTATAATTATGGATGGTGATTAGTTAAATGTATTAATTGCTTTTTATTATATACTAGCTAGTAACAGTTTTGGAGATTAGCCCGTACAAACAGAGAAACAAAGAATTTGAAAAAATCTGGATTTGTACTATTTCTCTTCTTACGTCCCCCGGACTCAGTTTTTAGCATTTTTTTTCTATGTACAGACATTCGAGCTCTACATGTTTATTATATGTATCGATTGTATAAAGTTATATTGATTGTATGTTTTCATACATATAATTTAGCTAATTAGTATTTTAAAACTTTCTTACATTTACGAGAATACTAAGGACTCACACTTGCTTCGTTCGTCCCAAGGTTCAACAGTTAGTATGGAATAGTCGGTCCGTTTTTCTGTCAAAAACAAACCTATTTCACGGGAACCTGTTAAAAAGTAACCTATGTGCCTATTCCAGACTATAATATATCTCTGTGCCAAATTTTCTCCAGTTCAGCCGTTCTGGCGTGGTTTAGTAACAAACACCCATCCACCCAAACTTTCGTATTTATAATATTTATGGGGTTTAACATTTTAAATAAAACTACTTGGTTAGAACCAAACTCAAAATTAAACCGCGAAAAAATTCGAAAAGATAATTTTATTAAAAATGACAAATATTTGTGAAAATCGAAGAAAACTTATATTTTGTTTATGTATTAAATGGGGATTGACAATGTGTATGGGATGTAATTTTTTAAATTAGGCTATGAAATACTTACTCCCGTGACCATGATCGCTGTAAAGCCTTCGAAACGTCGGGAACCAAAAATCAAAATAAATCCGCAAAATAATCCGAAAAGATAGTTTTATTTAATAGACTATGGAAATTATTGTTTGAAACTTTTTCCGTCAATGAAAAATCCTATTGTTTTTTTATGTGTTTGTGGTATTTGCGATGTAACAAAAGCTAATTTGAGATTTTTTAGAATTCGTCATTTCTGTACATCTTGCATTATTCAAAATTGCTGAGTATTACAAAAGACTTTTTTGATGCATGTATTATGAGTCAACAGATAAATAAAACTGAAGTATCTGTTTGTAATTACAAAATAACAGTTTTTCACCAAATGGGTATTAAATTATCCTACGGTACTTTAAGAAAAACACATTTTGATTGATTTTTATCTGTCTGTTTGTTTCGTCTTATCACCAAAACTACTGGACTGATTTTGACGGGAATTTTAATGGTAGATAGCTGATGTTATAAGGAGTAACTTAGCTACTTTTATTTTAGAAAAAGAATAAGGGTAAAAAAATAAAACGTACCTAGGGATGCACCCGAGCAAAGTAAGTCGCTAGTACATATTTTCTGTATATAAAAAAATCGATGAGTGTATGTATGTTCCCTCTGGATTCCAAAACGACCGAAACGATTTCGATGAAATTTTTAGGCAATCTTGAGATTAGCTCAGGGGGTGATCCTGTGAAGTTTGGTATTATTAATCGGAAGTTTGAATGCGGGTGAAACCGCGAGTACTGCTAGTACATTATATAGCATGTATTAATAATTTCATTGGGCTACTATTATAAATACAATAGTTTGTACGTGTGTGTCTTACTCACTCTTACTTCTACTACTTCACACTGAAGGCTGGGCAGATTTGGATGAAATTGAAAACACTTATAACTCGAGAACTGCTAGATCGATTTTTATGATCTTTGTTTTGTTGGATTTGTGTCCGCCCCGAATAGCAGAATAACAGGAAAAAATCACAAAAAAATATATGAAAAAAAAACTATTCCATACTATTCTATAGCGTCAAAACGTACCTCAGTCGCTAGTAATAAATATTAAGAAAAACTTTCATTTTATTCAGATAATTCAGAGTGAAATGAAGATTTTTATAGAAATTTTATAGTTGAACAGATTATATATGAATATATGTAATATCTTTAATAATTATATGTTTTCTTTTCTAGAACTATCAACCACCACCTCCACCACAAATGCCCCAACAGGTAAAAAAATTATCTGTTTTTTTAAATAGAAAACAAATTAAAATTAAAAAAAACATTCTGTATTTCAGCACGAACAATTGGGAATATGCGTGTTATTTTTTTATTATTTATACAATACCTCGTTAAATTGTAAAAAAAAATCCAACTCCAAAAAAACTAAAATTTAGTATTAAAATTCGCGCTTGGCGTGACCTCACAGTATGATATATACAGAAAAATGACGACGCAATTCGTAGCGACAAAATCGCTAATCGCTCTGTTGATAATACTTTGACGTCATATTTGGTCTGACCAATGGCGTTTGTTTCAACTGCTTTGACTTTCCCACCTATATTTGTACATTTTAATAATTACTTTCTTAAAAAATATTAATATAGGCTTAATTCAAAAGCAATAAAGATTATAAAAATAATATTTCACCTTTATTTAAATCACACGCATATTTGTGCACTAAATTATCTCCGTACCGTTGGCTAGTTTCAGTGAGATTGGCCGCCGTGGCCGACATCGGTCTGGAGGAAATGATATAAAAATATTATATTATTTGAAATAAAACTATTTTACCTCTGTTCAAGTTTTTCGATTTGCGGATTTATTTTTATTTTTAGATGTTAATGGTCACTTATTATAAAGCATTTAGAACGTATGATACCCAAAATGGATATGAAACTGCGATAAAATATGAAAAAAAATAATAGTTTTATTATAAATATCAATCTGTCATGTTATTTACAGTCCCAACAGCAACAATACCAACAGCCCCCACAACAGCAATACCAACAGTCCCCACAACAACAATACCAACAGCCCCCACAACAACCGCCACAACAAGTGCCCCAACAACAATACCAACAGCAAGTGCCTGTACAACCGGTGCCTGCTCAAAACCAACAGGGCCATGGTCACGGTGAGTCTTAAAATGTTTTTTTACAATATTTTCAGCGGTTATTAATTTTATTTATTCTGTGTAAATACATTTTGGAATACTGTTAAAAAAATGTTATTTATATATAAAATAGAAAGTTTAGTATGTAATACTGATGTAGTAGTAAGTGGTATTCAATCCTTTATTTTTTAACATCCAACTGCTGGGGGTGAGCCTTCCTTCATTACGTCCTACTGTTCTACTGTCCTAGTACGGGTTGGTGGACTTCTTTTTGTCTTTCGAAAAATTGCCGGGTTCTCTAAGACATGCAGGGTTTCTCACGATTTTTTCCTCCTGCATGCACTTGACCAGCATGGTGGACAAAAGCCTCGTATTCCTCAATGCGAAGAAGGCCCACAGCCAACAGTGTGATGTTAAAAAGAGCTGATGAGAACTGAACAGTGTCCATCTTTTGAAACATATTTACTGACTGTGGAAGAAATTAGTTGTAAAAAACTTAAAATAATATTATATTTCAGATCCTCAACTATTGAATGCAGCTAACATTGCACAGGAAAGAGAGTAAGATTTTATTTTATAACAAACATACATACAAGTAAATGTTTAAAAAAAGAAAAGAAAATAATGTAAGAAAATTTTGTTTTTTTTAAAGGCACATTCAAGAACATATGGACGTACCAATAGATACGTCAAAAATGTCCGAACAAGAACTCCAATTCCATTATTTCAAAATGCACGACGCAGATAATAATAATAAGTTGGATGGATGCGAATTGATCAAGTCTTTGATACATTGGCATGGTGAGTGCTTTTTTTTTAATTTTTTGTAATAAAAAAAATTTTTTATGAGTGTGCTTTACTTTTTTTTGTTTTTGTATATTTTTTTGTAATAAAAAAGCACTAAAGAATTATATAGACAGCCCGCTAAAATAAATGTCAAAGTCAAAAATAGTAGCGTGATTTGCTGTTTATACTACTATTCTCGTTATAGCCATACAGATCGTTTACTTTCTTTAAAGAATAAAGGATATTTTATATATTATGTATTAGTTGTTAATATATAATTTTAGAGATAAAATTTGAATAATAAAAACAATACTATATTCTTTTATATTTTGTTAAGCATCAATTCTCTTTTCCTTGAAAGAGAGATAGCATAGTATTAGATTTTTTTCTTTATTATAATAAAATCCGTCAGCTATGTTTATTTATTAACATTTATGTACTTAACATTCTGTATACAAATTGTCACTTGTATACGATTTTAAATCATTATTGTTTGGCTTTATGTTTAGTTCTATGACACTCTGTCTATATTATTCCTTGGTCTGAGCAATTGAATTAATAATTTATATTTCATTGTTTTGTTTTTTTTTTATAATAGAAATTAGGGAACGTTTTTCAATAATTAAAAGAAAGTTATTTCATAAATAAAATTTTTGACTTATTTTTTCTTAATAAAGATAATTATAAGTAAGAATTTAAAACGGTTTTGGTATTATTTTTGTGTGCTTTTATCATGGGTCAAAGCGTAATTTTATTACAATTAAATCATTTTATGTCGTGTATGTTTTGGATTTTTATACAAAATTTCATGGGCTATGTAAATATCAAACAAAATATTATCGCTTTAATGCAAGCTTTATAATTTATAGATTCATGTTTTAAAAAAAGGAAAATATTTACTTATAAAAAAAATCAAAATATTTGCCTTTTTTTCTACTTTACAACATTAGTTTTTGAAAAAAATTAAAATATAAATTTCCCAAAAAAATTTATCAAAAACAAATGTCAAAACTTCTAAACACCACAGATCATATGTATTTTTTTTCATCTATTCAGAACAAGGTCACAACGAGAAACAGCCAGGAGCACCACCGGTCGGTGAAAAAATATTTAAAGATGATGAATTAACTAACTTAATAGACCCCATATTAAATATGGACGATCACAATCGCGACGGTTACATAGACTATCCTGAATTTATTAGGGCACAACAAAAAAATATGAATAAGGAGGGAAATTAGTCGATGTTGTGCTGATTTTTTTTTAGTGGCAACATTGATCGTTGAGATTTAAAATAGTGCTATTCTCATGGTTAAAACGATTCTTTAATGTTTTATCATTTTTAGTTTCATTTTTTAATTTGACATGAGTGCTGCCATTTGAAAAATAAAATTAAAAGAGCACAGTTTATTGAAATTAGTTTTTTTAATGTATATTTTGCTCGAATGTGCTTCCAATATTCTCATAATATAATGTATTTATTTTTTCTATTTTTTATCTACGTCCTAATTAAGGTTTAACTCGATTAAAAAAATTTACTTCAATTTGAATTGTAAATTAATTTATTTACTTCGTGTTTATTTTTTTAATAGATACCGTTGTATTTCTTTGGAAAATAAACAGTTTTCCGTCCCTATTATTTCGAATTATATTTCGAATCTCGTTACTTCTTTAAAGAATTTGAATATTTTTTTCAAATAAAATTAAATTTTATATAAAAATGTCACTCACATAATTTTCAACAGCCAAATCAGTATGAATATAATTAAAAAACATTTCTTTTTAATATAATATGTATATCGTTTCTATATTTTTTATTTCCCACTTTTTTTACTCTGTATAATCAATGAATAGACATTTCTAATTTTCATTTTGACATTGACATGTGCGTTTTTATACATGTTTTTTTGTCAATATATTCATAGGAGTACGTGTTATTACATTTTTTATAAATATATATTTTGTAAATTGTCTGTCTGTCAATGTATGTGTATGTTTTGATGTATAGATATAAAATGCGCGATTTTTTTTAATAAATGACTTCTCAGTACTATTTTTAACATTATTTGATGTAAAAAAGGTCGCGCTTTTTATGTCTATGCTTTTGGTTGTGTAGTCTATGTGTGAATAATTGTTGAAAAATAATAAATTTATATTGAAACGTTGTTGTTTTATTGCCTTTTTTGTTTGTCCGTCCGTTTTTTAATAAAAAGATATATAATATGAGCTAGCAATGGGAGCTTAGTGATAAAGAATTTATCTATGGTAACTAGCGAATTACCCTCACTTCGCTCGGGTGCGAGTACGTTTTAAAAATAGGGTTTAATTTCCTTTGCGAGAAACTCTAATTCTTTTTTTAAAATAAAAGTAGCTTAGGTTATCCATATAACATAACATATTTGTCAGGGGAAGTCCCGTAAAAATCCGTCCAGCCGTTTAGGGGATTAACCGGAACAAACAGGCAGAAAGACAGACAAAAAATTTTGTTTCTTGTACCGTATAATACATTTCCATAAACATTTAGTCAAAAGCTGTTATTTTGACATTACACACAGATCATAATAATAATATGTAAATGCCTCAGACTAAAAGTTTAAGAGATTGATCAAATAAAAGTAAAATAAACACACTCATTTTTGTATATCATTGCAAAATCTCATCAGAAAAATGTGTCTGCCGTATGTATTATATAAGTATACTGCAATATTGTAATATTTTAGTTTAATATTACCTGTAATGTATTTTTTATTGATATCGATTTGTTTATTCGTTAAAAGAGTAAATCGATTATAGAATATAGGAAATCGATATTAGAATAACGCTATAATTCCTAAAATATTTAAATTTTATTTATTATTACAGAATTATAGTTAAATGGTGTAAAATAGCTTCATTCTTTATGTTTGTTTACTGGGCGAATTTCAATGAGAATTTTTGTTTAATTAAAAGTGATTACATTTTATTGGAAGTTTTGGAAATAGTACTTCTTACTAAATATTTTATTTTATAGTCTGTGATTATATTGATATGAGCAACATACATGTATATGCATTTATTTCATGTATCGCGGAAACGGCTCTAACGATGTGGGTCAAATTGTTCTTTTATCTTTTATAAGAAAAGTACTAAACTTTGTACATAAGTTTATCGTTTGAAATAATTTAGTCCTGTGATTTCCCGGTAGGGGCACCTTACCTTTCACCTACATATTGTAGGTAAATTGTCAGAATTAAAAACGGCATAGTTTTGTTTTAATCGAATGAGCAATCGTAGTTATTATCCTTCTTCTACGTAAAACTAAAAAAAAGTACTAAATAAAAATACAAACGGGATTTGAACCGTAAAATTGACTTTATCTGACAAAATTTCGTGCCTCAAATTCTTCAAATATCTAACAAATTATGCGAATTCGTACATCATTTAATTAAAAACTTTACATACGTTTTATGTTTGTCAATTTTATTTACTTCAAAATTCTACAATCTACAGTAGAACAAATCCCATAAAAAATGGGAATACATTGTTTTGTGTTGTCTTCTCGATGCCCTATAATATTACTGGGGTAAGTAATTTTTATATTTAGCTATATAATTTACAATCAATAGCTATCATTTTATAAAATAACTAGCAGTACCTACCCGCGGATTCGCCACCGTTGAAACTTCCGATCGCTACGAAACATCACAGCATCACTCGCTGGGCTAATCTGAAGATTCTCACACCTATCACATCACACTCACATCTAGAACATACATACTCGTACACACATCGATTTATATATATATATTTGTAACAATATTTTAGTTGACTCTGATTTATACACGGTCACGGTGGCGGTTGTTAAATGGGGATATCTGATATTATAGATATTTATTCGTTCGTCGAGTATTAATGGCGACTCCCATTCATGCCTAAACTAAAATAGAATATTGTAGCTTGTTACATATTTACATAAATTTAAATAATAATATTCCATAATAAAAATTTCAGGTGAACATGGAGGATCCCCCGTAATTTACACAGATAAACAAATAGAAGCCTTATTGGAAGAAGCGTTGAAACACACAGACCTTAATAACGATGGTTATATCGATTATTTAGAGTATCGAATCAACATGTTACGAGGGAAATTGAAAAAATAGTATTTTTATTCCTTAATTACCTCTTTTGTTGGTAATTACATTACTATTAATTTGAGTCTTTACTTTATAACTATAATATATAAATAAAAGACGTTACTTACTGCTAATATTATTACAACTGAATAGATGTATTCCACATAACATAAAAATGTGTAATAAAATAGAAAAAACATTTTTTTACGATATCATTTTTTTAATTCTTTAACGTAATATAATTTTTCATACAATTTTACTTATTTATTCATATTTTATCGACTTATGGGTAGACTTTTCTAAAGTTGGCTATATCCTGAATAGGGGTTCAAAACTTCTATACATTCCATTCATCTAGTATAAATGAGACGGAGGGAAAGAGTTTTCCGTTACTTGTCTTGTAAAAGGTCTAAATCGAAAAACCAAATATTATATTGATTGTAAGAAAATATCCAACGCTTCCAAACAAAATACAAAGTTATTAAGAAAGAAAGCAAATATAGCAAATTTTTACATTGTTTTGTTTATTGTAGAAGAAAGATTTTATCATATTAAAAATATCTAATTAAAGATTATGAATTAAAATATCTTGTGTATTTATTTAACGTACAACCACAATCCAGCTAGAAGGACCAATAATAAGTTGTTGAACAAAGTGTTATAACTCATATGGTAACTAGCAACTTAACGTTTTAACTTTTACTATAGATTTCTCAGAGATGAGATATTTTTCTGCAGTAAAAAGTATTCTATATATTGACCCAGATAATCAGCTATCATCATACCAAAATTTATCAAAATTTCTCCAGTGTTTTTCCGTGATAAGCTCACAGACAGACAGACAAAAATTCTAAAAAATAGATTCGGCCTCTGTATCGATAATAATGTATATTTCAATGAGTTTTTCTAAAAAATATTTAATATACACATTCGGCTTAGTTTCAATTTTATTATAATATGTTAACTATCTGTATTTTAAGCTATGCTATAACAAGCGCAAACAACGCCCATTTATGATAAGAATGGTGTGCGGTATGATATGGTAATCATAACACAGGTCTCGTAGCTGACCATGGATCTAGATGGTGCTGTGTGTTAATGTCCCAACATATTTATTTATTATCCATACGCAAATACGAGTATTTTTATTATATACTCTGTTAAAAATAATTATTATGGAGATTTTACACGTGAAATACCTTGAGTGTTGTCATCTCCACCAGCCTTGGATGTGTCGCGGCTATCATGCTCCCATGTAACGAGCCACGTGTTAGAATAACTAAGGCACGTGCACTGCGCTAAATGTCACGTTTTGACTAAATTGTATATGTATTTAGAGAAATTGTAAACATGCCTTATAGTCTAAGATTGCAAGTAAGGTCGCCCATCAGCATTTTGTTACCGGAATAAATAAATATATAGTAGCAGGGTTGCCTAATGAAATTAAATATAATATTTTATGATGTAAAACGAGATATTTATTGTGTCTAGCAAGTTTTCGCATGGCGCTTCTAATAGTTCCGAAATATCACCATATATACCATAATCCATGTACCTATATAACTATTTGATTATAAATTAAAATAGCGAAACCTTACAATACTAATCCATACTAATATTATAAAAGTGAAATGTGAAAGTTTGTGTAGATGGATTGATGGTTTGTTACACAACCGCGCCAGAACGGTTGAACGGATCTGGATGAAATTTAGCACAGAGATAGATTATAGTCTGGAATGACACATAGGTTACTTTTTATCCCGGAAAAATGTACAGTTCCCGTAGGATAGATGTATTTCTGTTTTTCACTAGGGACGAAACCGAAGTGAGGCGAGGGTGACTCGGTAGTAAATCATAAAAGTAAGTCGGAAACATGTTAAATATTCCGTTTACATATAGATAATATTGCCAGGAACCATGACAGCTTCAATTCAATTCCCTCATTAATGACTTCAAAGCGTGTCTGTTGAGCACAGATTATCTACTTCACCAATGTCACGTAGAATGGAGAAGACATACAATATTAAAAAAAACCTAACTTCCAGGCACTAAAATGTAAAAAATAACTAAACAGGGATTTTCATTTAGAAAAGATACCTAATCAGATATTTTCGAAGTCGGTGCCAGCCGATGAAAAGCAAATCTAATATATTTCGATACGTAAATACATATTTACCTATTAGACTTTCATATCTTAAAATATTCTCGGTATTTAAAAAAAATATGCAAAAAAATATTTATTGTTGATTTTTTTTAAAAACCGCTCGACCGATTTCGTAAAAATTTAAATGGGACCACCTGGGAAGTATACCCTTTGAAACAAAAAAAAATTCCAAATCGGTTCAGGCGTCTTCGAGTAATCGGTGAACTTACATAAAAAAAGACTCCGACGATTTGAGAACTTCCTCCTTTTTGGAATTCAGTTAATGAAGAAAATTCGAGTCGATCATCGAATATAGTTTATATCTACCTCGCATCATTTTAAGTATTATTTTTTATAATTTCAGATAAAGATGGTAAGACGCATGAGATAGAAACGACATACAAGGACGAACAGCTATCAGAAATGATTGATGAAGCTTTAAAGAGAAGTGACAAAAATAACGATGGATTTATCGATTATGCCGAATATAAATCGATTACTGAGGGTTAATAAATTAATTATTTATATTATCTGTGTTTTATTTTTTAAATTATTTTTAGGGTTTCATTCGAATAGTTCTATATATCTACTTCTGTAGGTACTAAATTAATATATATATATATATATATATATATATCAAATACGTGTTGGATTTGTGATAAGAAGGATCTGTACACTTATTTAATTTTGGAGCCTGCACCCGCCCGCGTCTTTTCAATTTAGTAAAATTACTTCGCTCTTGTAGGACGTAATGATTACATTAAAATAGCCTTCCTCAATAAATAGTCTATAAATATAAAACGTTATTTTTAATACCGACCAGTAGATCGAGATATTAGCTAGTTCAAATAAAAAAACTTTTTAGTTATATAATATACTAGGTACGATTTAACGGTTAGTATAGAATAGATAAACTATACGTATAAGCTTTCTTCAATAAACGGACTACTTAATGCTTAAAAAAAAATTCAATTCGGATTAGTACCTAGTTCCTGAGATTAGCGCGTTCAAAAAAACAAACTGCCTCTTTATAATATTATAGTACAGATTACGTACTTTGCAGAATTTTTATTAATTTTGTAATTAGGTTTTAACTATAAAATATTTTTTCAGAATTCTTTTATATTATATTTGAAATAAATTTTTATTTACCAGATTTTTTATGATTTAAATAAAAGGCTCACATCACTGATCACGCATACTATTTATTTATCCAATAATTAAAAACAAATTTAGACATATACAATATGGCAACACTTAAAATTAATTTTCTATAATACATCACAAAAAAATATAAAATCAAAATGTAACACTCCTGAAAATAACAATAAAAATAAATTAAAATTCATGTATTTTTTAATTTTAGAAACAATTTTAATTATTCTTATTTTATTTTGTGATGATTTTAAATATTTAACAAAAAATTATTTTAAATACAACTTAAAAATATGTTCGAACACCAAATAACAGTTGTTTTAGATCTCATTCTTAAAAGTCAAGCGTTGCCTCGTTAGCCTAGTGGCTTCCATGTACAACTCCAGATCCGAAGGTCTCAGGTTCGAGTCCAGGGTCGCACCAAGTTTAATTACTGATTTTTCTGTTAAGGTATTCTCAGTAACATCTCGGAATTGGGAAGTTGAGGGTGTTTCACTCTCGTGCTTCGGAGAGCACATGTCCCGTCGGTCCTGCGCCTTAACTCCCACCGGTCGTGTCTCGTGTCGTCTCACCGGAGTATGAAAGTGACAGGAATAGAGAGTACACTTGTGTCTGCACTTTAATACGTATCTCCTGCAGTCGGCTAGCTCAGTGAGATTAGCCGCCGTGACCGACATCGTTCAGGAGCACATTTTTACTTAAAGGAATAAGATACTAGTAGAGACTGAAATGGTATTATAATTTAGCGGTTTATAATACCATTGGCCCCGATATGACCCCATTATTCAGAGTCTGCGAACTTTATGTATAATTCGAAAGCGTATAAATAGTAAATCATTTTAAGAACTTAATAAAATTGGTACAATATAGTTTCTTAGATTTACGCGAATATTTGACATTTTAAATAAAATTAACTTTTGAGACGTTTAAAACCTTAGTCTCTCCCGTGACCATGATTGTACTAAAGTATTCAAAATGTCGGGAACCAAAAATCAAAATAAATCCGCGAAAACTCCAAAAAAGATAGTTTTATTTAAATAAGTACAATACAAAAATAATATTTTAACATATTTTCTTTCTGACATTGAATTTTTATAAGGAGATACTTAATTTGGTTATATTTTTATTAAATACAGTACATAAAAACAAAATCTTTTAATTCGTCGCAAAATAGAATGTTTTATTTTTCATTCATATTTGTAACTAGCGACTCAACCTCGTTTCGCTCGGAGTCGTCCCTCGGTTGGTTCTCCATAAATACTTTCAACCCCATTTTCACCCCCTTAATGGATGATTTGCGGAATAAAAAATATCCTATGTGCATAGGATATTTTTTATTCCGCAAATTTCCAGGGTTTCAAACTATCTTCTTGCCCAATTTTATCTGAAACGGTCCAGTAGTTTTTGAGTTTTCTTTTAACAAAGTTCATTAGATGCAAACATTGTAACAAGTGGACTGAGTGTTTCTTTGCCAGCCGTGAGCTAAAAATGGCGGAAAGACGCGACAGAGACAAATAGAAATACGATTAATGAAGATATATGCCCGATTTCACCAACGTCACCTAAGTTTAAGGGATCCCCTAAGCATGGTTAGCGGGCTGTTAGGGGACAGTTTCTGTTTCACCGACAGTTAGGGGTAACCTAAATGTTAAAAGGCCCCCTAAATTTAGGTGCTCGAAATATGGGCTTAAAGACGATGGTAAAACGAAATTTAATTTAGAGGCTAGTTTAGGGGAATTTTAAGCTAGGGATCCCATACGCAGGTAGGGCAGTAATCTTTTTACATTCCATTATAATATTATATTTTTTTAATTAATTATATATTTTTTACATTCCATTTATAAATTCAAATTTGAATAAAAGGCAGGTATTGGCCGCACGTTCGCTTTCTCTCTTTCTAGTGAATGGTCAGTCAACTCAAAAACGGTTGGACCGATTTGAACAATTCTTTTTTTGTTTTGTTGGGAGTGAATCGGGGGTGGCTAAAGTATAAAAAAAAGGCGAAAATCCCAAAAATCAGCTGGAAAATCAAAAGTTCAGAACTGTTTATTTCCTATAATATATAATCTATCTATTCTACACCGTTAAGAGGTACCTAGGGTAAAGGACGAACCCGAGCCGTCGCTAGTTAATAATAATTATATGGTTATAGGAACATATATTGTCATTCGAATGTCTTATAGAAAGTTTCAAATGGCTAAAACATTTATATATTCTTATACAGAATGTTTATGTGGACTTTGGTCTAATGGCCAGCTTGTTCGGCAGCAGATTCTAGGGTTCTAAGTTCGAATTCAGGTCGGGGCAGTTTTTTTACCACGAAATTCTCAAAAGAATGTCACCGTGACTGATGATAGATAGGGTCATAGGGAAGAGTGTTTATTTCACAAACGTTAGCCATATAAGAAATGACAGAACAAGATCTTTTTAACTAATAATAAAATACATACAACGTGAAAAAACTACAGTCATCCCAAAATTCATTAAAAGCATACTCGTAGATCAAAATATTTATAGTAAGTTAAATTTGCCCGTGTACGTTTCTCCTTAGTTCTGAAAATAGCCACTAGGGAACTTAAATAAATTACCAGTCTAAAGGATTTTGTATCGCATCCTTTAAAGATATGCTGTTTTCGCAGTAAAATTGAGAAAACCAAGTTCTGAACGCGCGAATAGTTTTATCCGTTTTGACGTAGGCTGGAGCGTTGACGTATTTCTTATTGTTCCAAATCGTCACGTCCCTTTGAAACTAGAAAGAATTATAGAAAAAATAAACTGTATATGAGAAAAATAATATTTTTTTACGATAAGTAAAAATCTTTAAATAGGATAAACAAAATTAACAACATGACAACTCGCACTTGGCCAGCGTGGTGGACTAGGGCCTGATCCCTCTCGTATTGAAGAGAAGTCCGTTCCCAGCAATGGTACGTTAGAAAAATTTTAAATAAGTCGTAACTGTAGTGTAGATTCGGCGTCTGTATCAATAATAATGTCGATTTCAATAAAAGAAAATCTTATTGAAATAGACATTATTATTTATACAGAGGCCGAACCTATAGTTTTTTAGATTTTTGTCTGCCTATCTGTCTGGGAACGCATCACGAAAAAACCACTGGACCGATTTTGATGAAATTTGGTATGATGATAGCTGGTTATCCGGGTCCACATATAGGATACTTTTTACTGCGGGAAAATACCACATTTCTGAGAAATCTATAATATAATACGTTAAAATGTACATAAGTAGGGACGAATTCGAACGGAGCGAGAGTGAGTCGCTCGTATACAAATATATTTCTATCAATACTAATCATTAATCAACGTACCTGATAAGCCTCCATCAGAACCATTGCAGTTCCAAGCACAGCATTATACCAGGGAGTGTAGAACCTATGTACAACCTTTTGTAGCAACGGCCCTAAAGGAGTGACAGATTGTATGATGGTCACAGGTCCTATTGGGGAATGGAATCTTAGTCGCACATGAGCTGGACCTATCTGGAAATATATTTTTTATTTTTAATTCTGTCTAAAACCATAGCATATGTATATTTATGCTTTTTTAAAGGATTATATGAAAAACATGGTGACTTTTTAACCGACGACAAAATGGAGGAGGTTCTCAATTGGACACGTATATTTTTTTATGCTTATTTGATACTAGCGACTCACCCTCGCTTCGCTCGGGTTCGTCACTAGGTACGGTTTTACGGTTAGTATGAAATACAAATATTTGAATTTCTCGGCTTTTCTGTACTATAATATGCATGTATTATACATAATAACCTTTCTCATGAATCACTCTATCTATTGCTGAAAACTGCATTAAAATCCGTTGAGTAATTTAAAAGATCTAAGCGAACAGATAATACAATAGTTGAATTACTATTAAAAAGGCAAAGGTTTGTGTTTGTTTGTATGTTGGGTACTCTTTCTAGTTGAAACAACTGGACGGAATTAAATGAAATTGAGTACACACTGACTTGAGTAGGCAGTGGTAGCCCAGTGGTAGCGCGCTCGCTTGGGAAACCGAGTGAAGCGGGTTCAAATCCCGGGTCTCGCACCTCTGTTATTTTCATGTGCGAATCATTTCTAAAATGATTACCTCTTGCCTTACGGTGAAGGATAACATCGTGAGGAAACCTGCATGTCTCAGAGAACCTAACAAGTTTTCGAAAGACATGTGAAGTCCGCCAACACGCACTTGGCCAGCGTGGTGGACTATGGCTTGATCCCCCTCGTATTGAAGAGTAGCCCGTGCCCAGCAGGGGGACATTAAAAAAAAGGGCTGAATAGAGTACACACTACACAGATAGATTATGAGCTGGAGTAACACATAGGCTACTGTTAGGCATACAGGGATGAACTAGCAAGGGTATATTGCTAGTACAAATATTTAAAAAAGCAGTCATGAGGACTGCAGACAGAAGTGAAAACTTAAAACTATAAACAAACAATTAAAATTTATAAATTAAAACTGTTTACATTTATCTGGTTTTGACATCTATCGGCACTTAACTTATAGCGTTAACACGTCACGTCACGAACAGACGAACAAACATTGCAAGTTAAATAAAAAATCGTAACAAAAGGCTCGGGCAATGTGTACTATGTTATTTTTTGCTAATGAATATGTAACATATTCATTAGCAAAAAATAACTTTAAAAAAGCAGTCATGAGGACTGCCGACAGAAATGAAAACTTAAAACTATAAAAAAACAGTTGTTATTTTTGGATATTCAAATTAATTGTTTGACCTTAAATTAAATTTTTTAAATTAAAACGGTTCACATTTATCTGGTTTCGACATCTTTCCGCACTCTGAGTGTTAGCGTTAACACGTCACGTGACCATGTCGATGACGACTTACATGAATTTACTCCTCATCTAAAGAAACCTTCTATAGAAGTTTCCACTTCAAAAATAAATATAATCTTTGTTCAAGATCCATATGATAAAGTATAAACCAACCTGATGTACAACAACATTTGATGGAAACACGTTCATTTTCATCATAATATAATTATGAACGATTTTAATCATGGCTACGTGTTCTTCTGAATCTTTGGACCATTCAGCCTCCCAAGTGTGATGCCCTGATGAAGTAAAGAAAGTTGAATAAATCTTAATACTTTTTACAAAGGTTTTATGAAGAACTAGCAACTCACCCTCGCTTCACTCGGGTTCGTCCCTAGCTTGCTTCCCCATACAAACTTTCATCCCTATTTTCATCCCCTTAAGGGATGATTTCTGAGATAAAAACTGTCCTTTCCAGAGTCTCAAACTAATTCTAAATCTTCTACCAAATTTCATCTCAATCGGTTCAGTAGTTTTGGAGTTTATTCAGTACAAACAAACAAACAAACAAAATTTTCATCTTCATAATATTAATATAGAAAACACAAAACTTTGTTGTAAAATAGATCTAACATTTGGGATGTAACAGAATAAAAGTTGGTGTTTGTTGCAAGTGCATCAAATTTTAATGTTACTTTGAATGTACTATTTCAAATAAATAAACTGAATTTCAAAGGTAGTTTTATAACAATGCTAAGAAAAAATCAATTATCAATGAATTTAAAGTTAGTTTTTAAATAGATAGCTTTGTGGGAAAAAGAGATAATCATAAATTATTATGAACTAAAATACGATGCGGAAGGGCATTGCATCGTGTCATTTAAATTATAAAATAAAATATTTAACTTACCTAAGAAATTATTTAACAAAGGATATTTATATCCTGCATCGGTAAGTATGGAGACAGTGTGGACAGCATTCAAATGAGCCACATCAGCCCCATTTTCGGGAATTTCCTGGTAAATTATTATTTTTATAAAAATGTGTTCACATCGCTAAACACTCATTTCGTATAGAGCTTTCATTTTCAAAATATCACCAATCATTTTTCGACGACACGTTTGGCTCAGCTTGTAGTGACCCTACTTGATGTGACAGGTCGCGGGTTCCAATCCCGCTAGGGGCATTCATTTGTGTGATAAGCACGAATGTTTGTACTCCAGTCATGGGTGTTCATATTTACAATAATATGTATGTATTTAAAGCTATATATGTGTAGTATTATTAAGTTATATGTAACTAATTGGTATCCATAACACAAGTCTCGTAGCTTATCATGGAAATAGATGGTGATGTGTATTAATGTCCTAACATATTTATTATGATTATTATTTTCCTTGTTAATGGCTTCAGATCGTGCCAGTTAAGCACAGATTACTTCGTATAATAAAATTTTAAAATAAATTATAAATAAATTAAGTTTTAAAATATACTTGTATTTATAAGGCGTAACGTTAGATAAAAACTTACTCAAAAAGTAGGAGTTTTGTCAAGACTAAAAAGCCAACTAAAAAGATGAGAAAAAGTTGGAGTAGAAACATGGTATTACGCAGTCGAAGACATACGTATATACATTTAGACTAAGACTCGGGGCAAATTTAAAACATGTGTTCATACAGGATAATATACATAACCTTTGTTTAAGTTCATAATATTACTTTAGAAAATTAGTTTATTAATATTTATATTCGAAATACCTGAATATGAGCATTTACAAGGAACTCATTCCTGCCCCTATATCCCCAATTTCTTGACTCTTCAGAATCTTCTACTTTCCATTGCGGAGAAAGACTCTCCACGTGATACCAGATCCATACGGCCCCATCTACTTCCATCGATGGGTAGGTCTTGATTGATATGCCTTTAGGCACTAAAAATAAATTAAATAATAATAATTATTATATTCTATTTATTCTGCCTCGGTGGTGTAGTGGCCAGCATCTACGTCTCCACATCCGGAGGCCCTGGATTCGAGTCCCAGGTGGGGCTAAGTTTAGTTACTGAGTCTTTCTATTTAGTAAGTGATGGAGAGTTGGAAATTTGGCGGTATTTCACACCCGTGCCTCGGAGAGCACGAAAAGCCGTCGGTCCTGCGCCTTAACTCTCACCGGGCGTCTCTAGTAGTCATCCCACCGGAGTATGACAGTGGCAGCCTTTAAACAACTACAAAATCTAGAATCAGAATTACGTCTAACAGTCTAAATCTAATAGTAGTTAACAAGATACAATAAAAGATGACAAAAAGAAAACGAAGACATTAAGAAGATAAAAGCCAAAGTTTTAGATCGAAAAATATTAATATAAAATATCATTTATTTATTTATTTTTTATTTTATTTGGGAAACAAACAGTTTAGTATGATACAATTAAAAACAAAACATAAAAAATAACACATGGACCAATTAAGTTTCTACAATTAAAAAAATTAAATGTGGCACTCGGAGACTGCCGCGGTAAAGCTATTGCATAGCATTCTTTATCAACTTATGCAATTATAATTATTTATTTATTTTATTAATGCAGTATTTTTTTCCTTGACTTTCTTAATTAATAAATGCACTTTGTTTATTCATATTTAAAACACTTTGTACACAAATTATACGAGTACAGATATTCACTGTTTTACATAGATGATAAATACCTATACACCTATATACTTTCTCACAAACAGCTGATTACGGTAGTTTTCCAATACAACCAATGCCACCTAAAGGTGGGTTGCTGAACTAAAGAGACAAGCGTGATATTTCAAAAAATCATTAAAAGTTCTGGTATTTATCGATAGATGGAAAAACTAAAAAGTATCACCGCTGTGCCGGTCGGAGTGGGGGGTGTCAGGTTTTTTTCGTTACGGAATTTCTGGATTCGGTCCCCACGTTCAAGGCCCGCGATAGAAGCTATGCAATAGCTTAATAATTCATAGATGCGAGCGAGAATATATATAGAATAATAGGTACCTATAATAAATTCATAATTAAGGATATCTGTTGGATTAGTTTTATATATTCTACGAAATTATAAAATACCTGATTCTAAACCAGGTATGCTCACACAATTGCCATCAGCCCCAAATTTCCAATGATGGAAGGGACATTCTATGCAATTTCCACATACACTGCCACCTACAGCTAGATTTGCCCCCAAGTGGGGGCAGTATGCATCTACGATTCTAGCTACACCATCTTCCCCTCTATAGACGCAAAGATTGAGACCTGAAATAAATATTTACGAATTTAGTATGTGCTTAATAAAAAATTAACATGTATTTATAATGTATGAATTTAAGCAAATCATTACAGATTATTGTGAACTTCACGCATACTGGGTCGTGAAAGCTCTATTAAAAATATTTTTATTTATTACGATATATTTACTTAGGCCTTGACTGACCTTTTTATCTGATAATTAAACTCTGTACACCATGTTATCAAAAAAGTATCTCTTATTAATACAAAATAGTCTTTATTCTTCTCCATCCGCAGACTTGTGATGTTTGAGTTATGTTATATAATATGTACTTTATATTACAATTGGTTAGCTTATTTACATATAAAAAACTTAATTTTGTGGTAAAAATAAGTGTTCTTTGATTTAATTTAGAAAACATTATCTGTTCTTAAATAGTTTTTACTTTACTATTCATTACCATGAAATAATTACTTACCTAACGCATCAATAGGTATTGTAGCTCCAACTTTTAAGTTACTGCTTTCAATGAGTGCGAACCAACCATTAGGGTATGGTGGGGGCAGTTTCACCCCAAGTTTTCTTATCCTTTGTGCTTGTATCACATGGAGAGAACGATCTGCCCCATGGGGCAGGTGGTCAAATCCTACTTCAGATAATTCCTGAAATTATTATAATATTTTAATATATTTTTACCAACATATACTGTCGATTAATGTTTTAATTTACTACTTTTTGACCAATTTCATACGTCATTACTATTAGCGATGATTAAACTATCCTACCGGTTACTTCCGTAACATACGACAGCAATGTACATTGTACAACCTGCTACTTATTTAATATAAAACTAGTATAATATAATGTATATATAAAATTTTTCTTCGTTATTTATCAAACGATTTTCTTTTTGTTATGTTTAGTAGTTTTAATGTAATAATATAAAAAAAATTGAAAAGATTTTTTGTGTCTGTGGGTAAAAGTGGGTCTTTGCTTTGCTTATTTTTGATGACTTCATTCATTCCCGGGACAAAGGGGTCTGGATGGTGATTATGTCAGCAATGTTTATTAATATATTTATTTACATTATTGGATTTTCTGATTTTGATTTGACAAATCAATGTGTTCAGAACACACATGACAACCCTACTTGTCTATGCTCAAAAGCGAAAAGCATGTTCAGGGATTCCCCAAAATAATTGAGACGTAATGTTTACGTAAGCACAGGAGGGGGAGTAAGAGATTTGCTTACTTTTGCTGACAAGGGGGAGAGAGGGGTTAATAATTACTAAAATTCTGCTTACGTAATACTTGAATGTTGAATGGCCTCTTAATTAAAAGTATGTACTGATAAAGTTTTACTCACCTTAATATACAATACAGGATTCAAATACGATTTGTACAGTATATAAAGAATTATAACAAAAAATAAAAATATAAAAAAATAATTGAAATTCTTTAAAACTATCTCAAAAAACATTCGTGTAATAATAAATGAAGAATTTAAAATAGTTATTATATCATCTGTAATTAGTTTTGTATCTGTGAAGTGTTTCTCGTTTTTTAAAAAAACTTCGTTGCAAGACGCCATCTTGTCGTGTTTATGTCAGCATTGTTCTGAAAAAGAAATTTAGTAAGTAATAACTGAAAATAGCTAGCATGAGAATATTGGGGACGTGGACTTGCTATTATTTTAGGAGAAATATTAGCTTATATCCTTTTCGACTGAATATTCAATTAGTGAAAGCTTTATTTAAATCGATTCAGTAATTTAAATGTTTAGCAGGTACCTACCAATATATAGATATACAGATTTTTAATAGTTTTTTTTTGGTATAATTTAGTTAAATTCCTTGATATTATGTAAATATATAACATGAATAGGTACTTAAATAACCTGCTTTTTTTAAGTCGGTTAAAAAAGACCAGTACGAGCCCGACTTGTCCGAGACACATAAATTTATGTACATTTTATACATAATTTGTTACTCCAAAGGTAAAATAAAAAAGTTAAAAAAAAAGTTTATTCACAATATAAATATTTATAAAACTACTAGCAGAACCGGCGGAAGCCTATGTCAGGAAGAAGCCTATGTCACTCTCCAGCCGTTCAACTATCTCCACACAAAAAATAACGCCAATCCGTCACTCCGTTTCGACATGAAAGAAAGACAAACAAACAAACAAACACACTTTCATATTTATTGAAAAGGCTGATGCATTGGCAAGAAGGGGCGCTGAAACCCCAGAATGTGGCCCAGAACCATTTTGTGGTATTGCAAAACAACATGCCTATTCAATTCTCAAATTTCACTGCAATCGCCAAGCAATTCAAGAGTGGCAATCCACTTCTGGACAATGTATTTGTCTCTATAGCGCTAATTAAGGGATATCGCAAAAAGTTTACAAAAGAGTTGCTTCAACTCAACAAGTATAAAACCAGTGCAGTAACCAGAATACTTACTGGTCACTGCAAACTCAATAAACATATGTTTACCTTGGGCCTCAGTCAGACCGCAATGTGCAGACTATGCCATGAGACAGAGGAAACTGCTATGCACATCCTCTGCTCGTGCGGTCCACTCATGCACCGCAGAAGTATCTATCTAGGGCAGCATATTATGCAACCGGAAGAGATACAGATGCTCCCCGCTCAGAAAATCTGCAAGTTCCTGGAGTCAACAGGACTAAGCGGAGAACTTTGAACTCACTATAAAGGGAGCTACAATGGACCAAAACTGGTCGACGTAGCTAGGGCCGACCTCGGCACCACACCCAACATATTTCATAAATAATAATAATTCATATTTATTATATTAAGTATGGATAACAGCAGCTTAGTAACGCATTTGCTTTGGATCAAGTGAAGCGGGTAAAAATCCCGGGTTCCGCACCTCTGATATCATATGCGAATCATTTCCAACATAATAACCACTTCTCTAATACGGTGAAGGAAAACATCGCGAGGAAACGTGCATGTCTGAGAGAACCTAGCAAGTTTTCGAAAGACATATGAAATCCACCAACCCACCCTTGGCCAGTGTGGTGAACTATGGCCTGATCCCCATCGTAATGGAGGGAGGCCTTTCTATAAAAAAATAACAATTACCAATTTTTTTAATGATAACACTAAAGCTTGTCAATGTCTACTAAATAAGAAAATAAAAACAAAAAAACAGGAGAAAAATGTTACTGAACTGTTTTGTGCCTATTTATATATGCGTAGATAATGAAATAAAATGAATTTGGTAAGGTATTGCTTATAAGCCAAAGTTAAGACTTCCAAGCGCCTCTACATACGTATTATGTATAGCTAAATTGAAAATAACACGTGGTATTCAAATTTCGCTAATATGACAAGGTCATGTAAGTGGACCATGATAAGTAATATAATACTTGCTTTCAGTTCATAGAATTTACAATAAATTTCTGAGAAATACAATTAATTATTTAACATTGTATATAAAAATGAGGTCAAAGTTGTACGTTGAATCTCTATCAAATGTCGGTCAGATAATTTAGATCTTTGAAGGTCCCAGTTCTAGGCATGGGCTTCTCCTCAATGTGAGGAGGAGAAGGTCGGCGTGAAAGTATTTCTTGATTTGTCCTTCTTTCGTGCAGGCCTTTTGTAAATTTTATATGATTCGAAGACAAGTTTGGCTGTATTCGTAGTGACCGTGACTTGCTGTGCCAGTGGTCGCAGGTTCAAGTTCCGCTGGGGGCATTCATTTGATGAGCACGAATGTTTGTACTCCAGTCGTGGGTGTTTATATTTATAATATGTATGTATTTAAAGTTATATATGTGTAGTGTATCAACTATCTGGTATCCATAATACAAGCCTCATAGCTTACCATGGAACTAGATGGTGCAGTATGTTTAAGTCTCAAGATATATTTATCAAGTAATATACCTATTTATATGGTATAATTATATAATATACTTGCTTTGTATGGGCTGGCACCGACTTCGAAATTATTTGATTAGGTAGGTATTTAATAGGTAGGCTTTCAATACTTAGCCAAAGCACACCGACTTCGAAAATCAAATATTTTATTAGGTATGTATAGTAAATGAAAACTACCAATCAGTTATTTTTTACTTTTTAGTGCTTTTGTTTGATGTCGGTTTTTAATTTTTTGTTAAAAAGTTTTTATTTTTCCCTTTTTAGTGTAGACAGTAGTAGCAAAGTAAGAATTCTAACGTGTTAGGCTTGTCAAATCAAACAAAATAAGCCCAAACTCAAAGTATCTACTATTAGCCGTTGAAGAGTTCCACCTATCCACCTTCTGGCCTTACCATCAGTTCAGGTCAACAATACCGAACCACTGTACTATCAATGGAAATAGAAACCCTTGCTAAGTTTCAAGTCAATATGACAATTAGAAGTAGGTTAAATTCATCATTAGTTATTTTTCCACCCTTAGGGGTGGTATTTTTTTTTGAAATTTAAATGGGACCAATCTGGAAGTATACACTTTCAAACAACACAAAATTTGTCCAAATCGGTTAATAAATGACGGAGTTCTGAAGTAACAAACATAAAAAAAATACAGTCGAATTGAGAACCTCCTCCTTTTTGAAGTCGGTTGAAAAAAGAGTCTTTTTTATTTGAAATGTAGTAACTTTAAGTTGATCTCATAAAAAATTGGCGAAGATTTGATGAGGATCTTTGGCGTGATTAGCAGAATAGCCTCAAAATGCAGTTTGTGCTTGCGAGGTCCATTGTTCGCAGAACTGTTAGTATTATAAATGCGAAAGTAACTCTGTCTGTCTGTTAGTTTTCACACCTAAGCCGCTGCATTTTTGATGAATTTTGATATAGAGTTGGTATAGAGACCTTGAAGAAGGACATAGGCTACTTTTTGTTAGAAAAAATGAAAATTGAGGGGTAAAATAGGGGTTGAAACTTTCAACTGGGAACAAATCATTTCTCAAATTAAAGATATAAAAAATCGTTATAGAAGTACTATAATTTCGTTAAGAAATAAAGAATATTTCGCCATTTTGACCTACCTATTTTTCTATATCTACTTATGTACATACATATATATATGTATGTATATATATATATATATATATATATATATATATATATAGTCAATTCTATACTAACCGTTAATATATATATATAAACTATGTATATATTAACGGCGACTCACCCTCATCCCGATAATGTTCGTCCCTAGTTATGTTTTAACGTTTAGATAGATTTCTCAGAAATGAGATATTTTTAACCGACTTCTAAAAAGGAGGCTTCCAAAAGACACCGACTGCAAAAATATCTGATTAATTATTATTCTAAATGAAAACCCCCGTTAAGTTACTTTTTACATTTTAGTGCTTGCAAGTCGGTTTTTATGTTTTCTTTTAAGTTTTACCGCAGTAAAAAGCATTCTATATGTTAACCCGGACAACCAGCTATCATCATACTAAATTTCATCAAAATCTGTCCAGTGGTTTTCTCGTGATGCGTCCCAGACAGACAGACAGTCAAATATTCTAAAAACTATAGATTCGGCCTTTATATTGATAATAATGACTATTTCAATAACATTTTCCAAAAAATATTTAATCGACTTAGAATTTTATTATATGTTAAATGAGTTATGCAAGCGAGCAAAAACTAGTGAGTCACAAGTATTAGAAGTATTAGTACGATTATTTTATTACTTATTTAAAAGCTCATATATTGAGAACATTTTTTGTTGCGAAAATTTGGAATATTTTGTGAAGTTACGTAATCCATACTTTAATGTGAAAGTGTGTTTGTTTGTTTGTTTGTTTGTTTGTTTGTTTGTTTGTTTGTTTGTTTGTTTGTTTGTCTTTCTTTCTTTTACGTCGAAACGGAATGACGTATTGGCGTGAATTTTTGTGTGGAGATGAATGAAGGACTGAAGGCTTACTTATGCCGCGGGATATTATCTCATTCCCACGGGAAAACACGTTATAATACAACCCAAAAAATATTTGTGATTAGAATTACTTGAAACTTGGTATTAATACTCTTCAATACAATTAAATAATTACGTGTGTTAGCATTTTTCGAAACTCATTTTATAAGAGGGTAAAATAGGGGAAAAAGAGTTTGTATGAAACCTACCTATTTGGAGATTTTTTTGTAATTTTAGCCGCGGGTTTTGCTAGTTATTAATATATTTTCATGTAATAAATACTACTTTTTTAAATAAACCACACCATAAATGGTATTGCAAAAATAAAAAAAAGACAAAAAGTCATTTGTGTAAGGGTTTTTTTTAAATACCTAAGGCGGATTAATTACGTAATCATTTTACCAGCGGTTCCCAATTTTTTTTTTGGCCACGGAACCCTAATTGATCATGATTTTTTTAACAACTCCATTTTGATAACAACTAAACTGATTGTGTTGTAATTAGAACACTTTCTTATTTGACTTGAAAGAACAAAACAAAAATGAAAAATATTAATACTTATAATAATATTTATTGTACCAACAATATAATCTAACTATTTAATGTGCTAAATATTTTTTTTTACATATTAATTTACAAAAGAAGTAAAATTAAGCTTCATGTCTGACAGCGTTTTATTTAACTCTCGGAAGTAATTCGGACCCCTGTGACCCTTCCACGGAACCCTAGGATCCCGCGGACTACCATTCGGGAACCGCTTATATATACTAGAGTATTATTAATAAAGACTTACCAAAATCGACACAGCATTTTCCAATACAACACACGTCGCCTATGAAAGCCACTGCTAAACTGACGTTTGGGGATCAAGCCGCTTGTTTTTAAATACCACGTATATTTAATTCATGATGTGATTTTACTTCTGTAAAAATTAAATCAAAACATTATAGCGTTATGTGTATATTTGTTAGTGTATACCACAATTTTACTGCTATTATACATGCAAAAGTTTGTGTTACTCCTTTAAGCTGTAACGGATGGACGGATTTTGATGAAATTTCATAATAAAATTCATAATCATCCGGCAATCCAGCCGGGTGCGAAGCCAAGAAATGCACTGGGAGGCACAATTCGATGGGTGGTATACCATTCGGGTTGCTCCTGGTACTTCTCTGATAGCACAGTGAACCGTTGGAGCAACTCCATGGTTGTTGTGGTCTGCTTCGTCAGACCTGCCGTCGGGGCGTCATGGTTAAGTGTGTAAGTAATCCTGCGACGCCCCATTAAGACGTGTTTTAAAAAAATAATAAAAAAAGCTAAAGTCTAAAAAAAGGTAACTATCTATTGTAAATAAAAAAGCCCCTTAAACTATTTTTTACTTTTAAGCGCCTGGAAGTCGGTTTACATTGTTTAGTAGACATTTTTGTTTTCATAATCATATTTCACCGACCAATCTCCTCCGTGTCTTTTCCATTTTACGTGACATTGGCGAAGTAATCTGTGCTCAACTGGCACGCTTTGAAGCCTTTAACAAGAGAATTGAATTGAATTATTATTTTTTATTTGTAGTGCAATTGCATTAATAACGAATGAGAAATAAGGGACCATTTTAATAGTGTGGTGCCAGCGGAACCCTATTACTAAGCCTCCGCTGTCCATCCGTCTGTCTGTCAGAGGGCTGTGTATCTCATGAACCGTAATATATAAAGGTAGAGAGTTAAATTTTTACAGAGTATGTATTTCTATTGCGACGATAACAAAAAATAATAAAAAAAAATACAATAAATATTTTCTTAACGTTTGTAATCGATCACCGAAGTTAATATACTACATACATAGAGTAAAAGTCATATTAGTAAAAAGTACATGTACGATGGTACGGAACCCCTCGTGTGCTAATTCGACTCGCACTTGACCGATTTTAACTATTTTTGTTTATAATCAGGTTCCCTGACTCCTGTAGAGGCTAACTGAAGGAAAAGTCCTTTTGCCGCTCAACACCCTAGGGAGCTGGGTGTAACTGAAAATCAGCGCTGCTTGAGATTCGGTCTTAGCGGCATTACCTTTTGCCATAGATTAAGTTAAGCTTTAACTGTTTTGGTTAGTTATTTTTACTGTTTTTGTTTATGGCAATAAATATTTTACTTTATATAGTTTACTGAACCCGAGCGAAGCAAGGGTAAGTCGTTGTATGACATAAAGCCAAAGAGTTTTTTCTGTCGATTGAACGCGGGCGTATCCGCGGGTTCTGCCCGGGTTTATAATATTTTTTTATCATTAATAACAAATTGTTTGTGAATGAAAATGTCGTCGTGAATACTAGCAGTACCCGCGGCTTCGCTCGCGTTCAAACTTCCGATCGCTACCAATCTTCACAGGATCACACGCTGGCTTAATCTGATTGCCTTAAAATTACGTCAAAATCGCTCCAGCCGTTTTATAGTCATCGTGTATATAGATAATCTATATAAATAACAATAAATGTTTTTTTTTTATGTTTGTCTGTCGTAAAAAAAATGTATGTTGGTCGTGTACGCGTTCCTAAACTATTCATCCCTAGGGATGCACCCCAAAGTAGCGAGGGTAAGTCACTAATATAAATATCTTTATATCGTACGAAAGACTCACCCTCGCTTCGCTCGGGTTCGTCCCTACTTATGTTTTAACGCTTAGCATAGATTTCTCAGATATGAGATATTTTCCCGCAGTAAAAAGCACCCTATATCTTGTTAAAAATTCTAACTGAGTCGAATCTGTACATTAAATATTTTTTGGAAAATCTTATTGAAATAGACATTATTATCGATACAGAAGTCGAATCTATAGTTTTAATAATTTTTGTCTGTCTGTCTGTCTGTGACCGCATCACGAGAAAACCGTTGGACAGATTTTGATCAAATTTAGTATAATGATAGCTGGTTATCCGGGTCAACATATAGGATACTTTTTACTGCGGGAAAATACCTCATATCTGAGAACTCTATACTCAACGTTATAGCAAACTAGGGGCGAACCCGAGCGAAGCGAGGGTGAGTCGCTAGTTGTATATATAATTCTTCTGTACGTGTGTATGCTACTGAACTCCTCCCAATCGGCTGGACCGATTTTGATGATTTTTTTGTGCTTATCATAGTATTTTTTTACTGTCGAAATATGCCATCTAAACGAAAATCCAACGTTCGGGTAGTCAGTATCTTTATGGAGTCTTCCTATTAGTAGCCACTGTTGGTTTTGTATTGTATGTTACTAATATTATAAACTAATTGAACAGACAGACCTCGTTCTGTCAAATCAAGTATGTGCCAGACCCGATTGGAAAAAATAACTTTTTATTTTCCGGGCATTTTTTTCCAATTTTTCTCTTTTTAAGAACCTTCCTTGGAGTTTAGCAAATATTTGAAAAACAAATACCGAATTAGTCCAGTTGTTTTCGAGGTTTGCGCTTAGCGACACACTTAACGATACTTTTTTTATATAGATGTAAAAGTAACTCTTGCCTTTTCACGCTTAAGCCGCTGAACAGGTTTCGATAAAATTTGGCAAGGACATAGATTGCATCCTGGGATTCCTGGGATCGGACCTAGGCTACTCTTAAGCCCCGTCTCGCCGTCACACATCCCTACCACGCGAGCGAATTCGCACGCAAATCTAATACTTTAGTGATATTTAAAGGGCAACTTAGCCGAATAAAATTAGAAAAAATAGATTTACACGAATATTGACATCCATACTTCCATACTTAATATTATAAATGTGAAAGTATGTATATTTATTTGTTTGTTTGTGTCTCCTTCTTTCACGTCGAAACGGAATGATAGATTGGCGTGATTTTTTGTGTGGAGATAGTTCGAGAGCTGAAGAGTGACATAGGCTCTTTTTTACCGCGGGACCCAATGGAAAACACGATAAGATACAAACAAAAAAAAAATATTTGTGTTCAGAATTACTTGAAACTTGGGATTAATGTTCTCCAATACAATTAAATAAATATGTGTTTTAGCATTTTTAAAAATTCATCCAATACGGAGATAATATAGGGGATGAAAGTTTGTATTAAACTTACCTTTTTATAGTCTTATTTTTGTAGTCTTAGTGCGAGCGAAGCCGCGGGTTCTGCTAGTTTCATATAAATCAATTGATATATATACATACTAATATTGTATAGCTAAAGTTTGTTTGTTAGAACGCACCATGCTCTCTGGGACTATCAGTCCGATTTAAATTTTGAACCCCATATTTCCCCGTGGAACTTAGAAACTAGCAATCCATACTAATATTATATGTATATATGAAAGTAACTTTATTTGATACCTTTTCACGCTTAAACTGCTGAACACAGTTTGATAAAATTTGGCAAAGAAGAGAAAGGCTACTTTTGATCCTTTATATCCTTTTGATACTTTTGATTTAATTGAGTGAAACCGCGAGCAAAAACTCGTAATAAATAAAAGATGCGAACGGAGCCGCAGGCAAAAGCCACTTAGGGTTACTATAGTACCAGTAAATGTAAGGGTTAATTATGTATACATATAATAAAAATCTAACTGAGTCGAATCAGTACATTAAATATTTTTTGGAAAATCTTATTGAAATAGATATTATTATCGACACAGAGGCCGAAACTTTAGTTTTTAGAATTTTTGTCAGTCTGTCTGTGACCGCATCACGAGAGAACCTCTGGACGTTAGTATCGTATAAATATTAATGTCAATGTTTGTCAATATTTATAGGATACTAACAGATAAATTAAATTAAAGTGTCTGTTTGAAATGTCGAATAAACAGCTTTTTACTAAATGCATATGGATGTATACACGATACATATACCAATACAATATTTTTTACAATATTTGTCTGTCTGTCTGTTTGTTTGTTCCGGCTAATCACTGAAATGACTAATCCGACTTTGACGGGACTTTCACTGGCAGTTAGCTGATGTTAATAAGGAGTAACTTAGGCAACTTTTAATTTAGAAAAAAAATAGGGTCTCCACGAAAAAATTTAAAACCAATAAAAAATTTAATCATATCCGATTCAAATAGGGAAGTTGTATTACATACCCTAGGGACGAACCCGAGCGAAGCGAGCGATATAATAAAATTGTAACGAAGCCGAATCTGCACATTAGATATTTTTTGGAAAATCTTATTGAAACAAACGTCGAATCTATAGTTTTTAGAATTTTTGTCTGTCTGTCTGTCTATCTGTCTGTTACCGCATCACAGAAAAACCACTAGAGGGACTTTGATGAAATTTGGTATGGTGATAGCTGGTTATCCAGGTTATATAGGATACTTTTTACCGCGGGAAAATATCTCATTTTTGAGAAAAAAATACAAAAACTGCAATGTAAGAGTACCTATACTAATATGTATCACATAAGAATTTGGTTTTCGATCATCTGAACGCGGGCGGAGCCGCGGGCAATGTATTTTTAATTGCAATAAGCAAGGTGAGTTAGAAAAGTAGTTAAAAAGATATGAAGAACAGACGAACATACATAAATAGCATGCTATCATAACCCTTTTTTGACTTCGTCGTTGTCGGGTAAAAAGAAAGAAATATCTCTTTATTCACTCTCGCAAATATGGTGAAGCTAAACTTTGAACGTTCAAAGTTATCCTATCAAATGTGTAAATACAAAAAGGTGTAAAATTGAAGTTTTTCATGAATTTCATTGAATAATATTTCAATTCAATCTTTAGTTTGTCTGTAAGGAATAAATCTAACTGTGGCTGTCAGTAGACAGTATGTATTTCACGCTGTTTTTGTTCACCGTTATTTACTTGGACGCCATCTTGAATATGTTCGGATATTTGCTACATAATAATAATATATGACTTTGGTTTAAAGTACTTTATTTCTCATTACGAACAAGTCTTTTACATGAAAAATATATATAAAGATATTAGAAATTATGACAGTTGATCAGTAGAACTGAGAATATCAGTTACAAAGAATATATTTATGTATATAACGTTGACTTAAAGCTAATGAAAGTTTTAGAATTTTTTATTTCTTTCCGTAAGCTATTATAGAGTTATGCTCTCTCAAAAGTTACCCATAGTTTTTTGTCCAGGCTTGGTTCTAGTTATAGGTAGCACTAAGTCGAGTAGAAGAATAAGTATTTATGTGTTAGACCCTCTTTTACAAAAGATATCTCTGCAGTATGAAATGTCTTATCTATTATTTTACGCGCTTTATTTATTTTATAGAGGTCAATCAATGACGGGAGAAGTGGCATAGTAAATGAATGCAATTATTTTATTTTTAAAATTTTAAAAATCGAAGTTTTATAGATATTAAGAAAATATATTAAAAAATGGACTGCCAATTTCCTGTGCTTTATCTCCAAAACTGCTGATATTTAAATTAAAAAAAAAAAAACGATTTTTACTAACCTACACTCATACTTTACAAGACATGTAATTAAGACGTTGAATTTCTTCAAATACATGTAAAAATTCCGACTTGTATATGTTAAGACGACTATTTTTGACTATTTAAAAAACATTTTATTTAATATTAAACTATATAAGTTTAAAAAAAATAATCTCAATAAAGACCAAGTCACTTACATGAGAAAAAACTTATCTATACATATATTATTATTACTTAACTATCACACATTATTGTTTAAAACATAATTTTAACACGTTTATATTACTTTTATTTGAGACTAAATAATTAAATATGATTTTAACATACATGAAAAAAATTGACACCATCGAGCTGATCTGATTATTGGTTCAGAATATGTATAGTTTAATGACTTCTTATAAAACCTTTCAATTTAAGCTCATTTCATTTGTTTTGATTTTTCCATTTTCATATATTACAGCTACTACAAAAGTTTTTTTTTTCAAAAAACACAAATGTTTTTTTTATTAAGCTTACCTTTATGAAAAATAATTTATTTATAATATTATCAAAAAAAGAGTTTGCAAATTTGTGCATAAAAGGCAAGTTCTTGAACTAGTTATCTCATTTTGTAATATTTTCATTAATAACAAGCAACAATAACCCTATGTGGCAAAAATGAGAATAATTATCCATCACCATCCTTATTGGTAAAACTATTACTTGAAAATATGGATACGTGGATATGGATTCATTTTAACTGCCTGAATTAATTTAATTAGTGATCTCCTAGTACAGTCGTCACAATATAGAAAATTTGAGGAAAACATAAAAGAAAAGAATTCATATACTCGTATGTATAAAAAAATACCTGTTACAAAATTTCTTTTTTGTTATAGCTACTAAGCAAAAAAAAAGAAAATCGGTTAACAAACAGAGGAGAAAAAGGAAAAACTGCCTGACTTCGCCTATTTATGTATAGATATTTTTTTAATATCTATGCTCATCAAAATTTCAGGGTCCCAGAAGTTTTAATTTAAAAATGACTGTGATCTGATTTCATCTGACTTAACAAACAAAAAAAAAATACCATGGTTTTTAGATTTTTATCCAATCACATCAAATAAGTTCTTAGGGATCATGACGAAAACAAGCCCAGAAACGAGTCAGCAATTCAATAAAAAACAAATAGCGTCAAGTATCCGAACGCTTACATTAGTAAGCGCCCGAATACATGATTCATGACTGCCTGCGTCAACGACGAAATTTGAATATTTTTCTCTTGTGAAACATCTGACCGTGAATTCTACTTTAAATTGTTTTAATTTATCTATCTATTTATTAAAGTTTCACATCGTTGGTCGTAGATATGTCGGGAAAAATTTGCCTATGAGCTAATCCAGGACATATGTTATTCTTACTCCGAGTTTTAGTAAAATCGGTCAGCAATTACAGCGTGAAGAAGTGACGTACACATACAAATATATATATATATTTTTATTTAACAAAAAATATATTTAAAACACTTATATTTTCTTTTATCAGAGATTTTTTTTTAATGAGATATATACTTATTTTTTTATGAAATTTATGTAAAGGCTGAATAGATTGTAATTTACGCTTACGCAGAATTTTTTGGCACTATGGCGGCAAAAATGGCGTCAGTCTGAAAAAAGCCAACATGTTTACGTTTTACTCAATACACTTAGGCTACTGTTATTAACAAAAAATGCCAAAAGGTGGCGCTATCTATACTAATATTATAAAGAGACAGAGTTTGTTTGTTTATATAAACGCGCTAATCTCAGGAACTACTAATCCGTTTTGAAAATTCCTTTTGCATTAGATAGCCCGTTTATTGAGAAAGCCTGTAGTAGGCTATATATCATCTCAGAAAATCCACGGTTCCCGAGTGATAGATTTGTTTTGTCTAGGGACGAAACCAAAGCGAAGCGCGGGTGAGTCTGTACTAATATAATACAATAAAAAATGGACCTAAGAACAAACTAGAACCTATCGAGGGTAAGTCGCTAGTATATAATGGTTTAAACTTTAAAGTAAAATAAACTATACTTTTTTAAAGAGTACAAAAATAATATTTTAACAATATCCAAATTGAAATATACCATTATAATGTAATTAATATATATATATATATATATATATATATGCGAGTATTGTTTTTTTTTATTGTTACCTTCTATTTATTTTGGCTGTTGCTATTCGCCCGATATTCGAATGAATAAAAAATATATTATTCGTCTGACTTGTCGGTTTGTACGAAGGTTTAACACTTTTTTTGTTTTTTTTTTTTAATATAAAATAAGTGATTTTTACCGACCTACCGAGCTAGAATGTTGTTCTTTTAAATGCCAACGATTTGTAAATTCAAGAGTTTCTAAGTTTAAAAAAATATTTTTAGGTGCAGGAATTTCTGTATGTAAAAAAAAATTACCTTAACCTACCGAGCCGAGCCGAGCTACTTATTCTACTTATTTATTCTCTATTCTATCGTCTAGTAGTCTATTCGTCCTTTCTTATAATTTACATATTTTATAAAGGACAAATAAGTATCATTTATTCGTCTTATTAAAAAACGAACACTCCGATTTATTTATACATATAATAAAATTGTAACTAAGTCGAATCTGTACATTAAATATTTTTTGGAAAATCTAATTGAAATTGACATTATTATCGATACAGAGTCCGAATCTATAGTTTTTAGAATTTTTGTCTGTCTGTCTGTTTATTACCGCATCACGAGAAAACCTCTGGACAGATTTTGATGAAATTTGGTATGGTAGAATACTTTTTACCGCGGGAAAATGTCTCATTTCTGAAAAAAAATATATACAAAAACTGCAATGTAAAACTATACTAATATATAAAACGTAAGAATTTGGTTTTTGGTCATCGGAACGCGGGCGGAGCCGCGGGCAATGCTAGTTTATTGTAGGTATAAAATTCGGACTCTAATTGTCATAAAATAGGACAATTGGCAGCTTTCGTAGAGAAGTAAGAAATATATTTTTTAACAATATTTTATTTTAACAATTTTTAAAAGAATATGCGAAAATTACAAAATAGCGGTTAAATTTCATTGAAATACATTTATTTAAAGATATTCTTCAATAATAGGGAATATGCGTGATTTTTTTTTAAATTCTTTATACAATAGCTTACATCGTTATATAATTGTAAAAAAAAATATCCAGCACAAAAAAACTAAAATTTAGTAATAAATGTTAATCCCTCCACGACCGCGGACACGCCGGCGTTACAGTTAACAATAGATTTCTTAGAAATTTAATTAATTTCTTAGAAATTTTCCTGGAGGTGTTAAATATGATACTGAACTTTAAACGTCCGCCGCACAGTGTGATATACACAGAGACATGACGACTCAAATTGTAGCGACAAAATCGCGAATCGCTCTGTTATGATAATACTCTGACGTCATATTCGGTCTGACCAATGGCGTGCGTTTCAACTACTTTGAACTTCTCACCTATATTTGCACTTTTTAATAATTTATTTCTTAATCAGAAAGACATCATATTAAAAAATATTGATATAGGCTTAATTCAAAAGCTATAAATATTATTTAAAAAAATCACCTTTATTTAAATCACACGCATATTCCCTATTGTATAATAATATTTTGTCATCATCATCATCGAGTCTCAAATTATTTTAAGCATCGCTGTGATATAACTATAGCATTTCTACTCTAACCTCCTATTATTCCTCCTACTACTGCTTCAGAAGTATAGTGGCTTGTATACACGGTTGCAAATCCACAGGTCCTGGGTCCGAGTCCCAGGTCGGGCGAAGTTAATTTACCGAATTTTTCTGTTAATGATAAAATGTGAATTGATAAAAAACATCGGATTTTAATCTTTTGGCAAACTATTTAACTATATCAACGAAGGAATAAAAACATAAAAAAAATAAGTAAAAGCTAAAAAGCAAAAGGAAAATGATTTATAACAACATTCAAATAATCGAATGAACTGTGGTAGGTCTACCACTATTCAATCATCAATCAAGTATCCGAAAAGATAGTTTTATTTAAAATATTGTTTACATAAAAAGCTACATATTTTTAAACATGGCAATTCTGGGTTTGGAAGCAGCCTAAAAAATTGAATTGGCTAAAAATTAAGATTTTTAAGTACATAATTTGTATAAAATGTAAATATTTATAATTGAATAATATATTTTCTATCACACCTATTGTTATTAATAACATCTAAATTTACGTGTATTGATATTATAAAGGATTTTGTTTGTTTGTTTGTTTGTTTGTTTGCTTGCTCGCGCTAATCTCTGTACCTAACTACTAGTCAAATTAGATTTTTTTGCATTTCATTGGGGCTATAGGCTATCTAACATCGCGTTACGATTATTAGGATAAGAATACCTTTGATATATAAAAATATACATACACATAACTCAAAAACTCAATCCAAAGAACCAAATTCATATATCGGAAGTTCTAATTGTCTAAACACAAATTCGAACTTACGCGTACCACATAAAGTACTTTTAATTTGGTCATCCAATAAGCAATGAACAAAATATATTAAAAAAAAAGCGCAATTCGGCTTCGAATTGTGCACTTCTTTTGAAGACACCTTTGAGAATTAAATCAAAAGAGCTTTTTGCGCTTTACTTCAACTTGATAGACATTTAGATTATTTTAGAATTTACAAACTAAATCCTTGGTGTTAAAATTCGTATTTGTTTATACGTTTTTGTGCGTGTCAGTCAGGAACGTGGATTTTAAAATATTTTTTTGTTGCTTAATAATCAGTAGATAGGTTATCATTAATCGACGATAATGCAAGTACCACAAAAATTTATGAGATGTGCAGATAGAGAAGGCTCTAATAATCTAAAGGTATATATAAAAATGAATCCCTATTTCCTTTGGTGGCTTGATGGCGTGCATCACGCGTGAACGGCTGGACCGATTTAACTATTTTTTTATTGTGTTTGTTATTGTCAGAAGGTTCTTATGAAAGAAAAAAAATTAAAAAATTGCGCGGAAAATTATAAAATTTAAGAATACTTATTTAAGAATACTTAACAATAATATTAAAATTTATTTGGCTAACGCTGGGTAATAACTATTTATATATATTTAAAACGTACCTAGCGACGAACCCGAGCGAAGCCATGGTGAGTCGCTAGTTAGTTATAATTATTAGATATAAAATATGTTAGCCGAATCAGTACATTAAATATTTTTTGGAAAATCTTATTGAAATGGTCATTTTTATCGATACAGAGGCCGAATCTATAGATTTTAGAATTTGTCTGTCTGTCTGGTTGTGACCGCATCACGGAATAATTACTGAAGGGATTTTGATAAAAAGTATGATGATAGCTGGTTATCCGGGTCAACATATAGGATACTTTCTACTGCTGGAAAATATCTCATCTCTGAGAAATCTATACTAAACGTTAAAACGCTAGTTATTGTATAATATTGTGACATCATCTTCTATATAAATAAAAATGAATGTTGCTAAGCGCAAAACTCAAGAACGGCTCGACCGATTCAGCTAAATTTTTTTTTCGTAAGTTCCTTAAGGTACACGGAAAGTTTTAATATGGAGAAAAATAAATATGAAATAAGGTAAATACATATATAAAACAAAGTCGTCTTAGTTACACCATTTATAACTCAAGAACGGCAGAACCAATTTTTATGATATATTATTTTTGGATTTCTCTTAGTCCCGAATAGGATAATAAGCATTAAAACATAAAAAAATAGCGAAAAAAAATAATAAAATGTATACGGCTAACACTGGCTGATAACTATTTATATCTATTTAAAACCTATTGACGAGCCCGAGCGAGGCGAGGGTGAGCCGCTAGTCTGTAATAAATACGACTTTTGAAACGTCATAAACCTATAAGTGTATCCCGTGACCATGTTTTCTGTAAAACATTTGAAATATCGGACACTAAAAACTAAAATAAAATTACGATAAAGACATAATATATGTCATATAATAGAAATATTATTTCTTTTTAATTTTTACTTTTAGAAAAACATTCGATAAATTAGTAACTAAAATACTGTACCTTCGTAGAATGAAACGTGAGTAAAACCGTAGACAGTAGCTACTTCTTCATTTATCTGTTTCTTCACATTAAACTACTAACTAATCTTTAAATGATTAACTTTAAATTTTTTAATTTATATATTATCTATGCTTCTATACTAATATTATAAATGTGAAAGTTTGTGAGTATGTATGGATGTTTGTTACTCAATCACGCCAGAACGGCTGAACGGATCTGTATGAAATTTGGCACAGATATAGGTTATAATCTGGAACAATACATAGGCTACTATTTATCTCGGCAAAATGTACGGTTTCCGTTTGATAGGTTTGTTTTTGATTTTCTAAAGGCGAATCCAAGCGAAGCGAGCGCGAGTCGCTAGTTTTACTATATATTTTCCTTCGCGGCAAGGGGTGAAAGTACACACCCTCGAACCCCCCTGCCGGCTCCCATGGTAGCTAATGCTATAATATATGTATTTTCAACAAAAAATCATAGACATTGGGGTTTTTAATTTTTTCATCGTTCAATAATACATATTTGTCAGTTTTTTTGCGTGTCTACAAAAGATGGAAGGTCAGATGCGTTAACATATATTTTTATTTATGTCTTGGTTTCCGTGTGGTAATAGGGTTGGTACTAAATGGTTATAAATGACCGTAAAATAAATAAATAAATAATATAAAAGAAACAGATATCCCGGCAAACATTGTTTTGCCATATAAATTATCAAAGAAATCTAAAGTAAGATACAAAAATACTAAAATCTTTCGGTCGGAAAAATTCGGTCGAGCCGTTTCGGAGGAGAGCGACCACAAACACCGTGACACAATATATATTAGATATATATTAGAACTTTAAAATTTATATATTATAAACTTTGGGCTTAAACAAGATGTCATTTTATAATCGCTGAAGATAAATATTCAGCCCTTCTAAACGTCCCACTGCTGGGGGTGGGCCTTCCTGCAATACGAGGAGGATGAGGCCATAGTCCACCACGCTGGTCAAGTGCGGGCGGACTGAGCATGTCTTTCGAAAACGTGCTAGGTTCTCTCAGACATACAAGTTTCCTCGCAATGTTTTTCTTCACCATTTTGGAAATGGTAATCATGGTGGAAACACCTTTACATAATATTTTACGTATAAATTGTGTAATGTAATAAATTGATGGGATTGATTTAATTTAAAGTTTATTTTCGTCTTTTTAGATCATTTACGCTTTTTTTTAAAAATGGTTATTTATTATTAATGTATTTTTTTGTTTTTACTATATTTATATTATTTTCAGCACTAACTTTCATTTCATAAAAAACATAATCCGCCATCTTTGGGAGTCCACCATGTTGGATTTAGAATGACGTCACTTAGCTAACCATGCATTGTCATCCAAAGTAAGCGTGTATGTATATAATTTAGTAAATGTATATAATTCAGTTCAATCGATTGAGGAACCGTTTTAAAATTCACTAACAAAATTTGAACCGAACAAACAAACAAACAAACAAACAAACTTTGCAGTTTAAATAAAAACTTGTAAAAAAGGCTCGGACAATGTGTGTACTGTACTGTGTTACATATTCATTAGAAAAAACCTTTAAAAAAGCAGTCATGTGGACTGCCGACAGAAGTGAAAACTATAAGCAAACAGTTGTTATTTCTGGATATTCAAATTAATTGTTTGACCTTAAATTAAAATTTGTAAATTAAAACTGTTTACATTTATCTGGTTTCGACATCTATCGGCACTCTGAGTGTTAGCGTTAACACGTCACGTGACCGTGTCGATGACGACTCACATGAATTTACTCCCCATCCAAAAAAAACCTATCTATAGAAGTTTTCAGTTCAAAAATTGGTTATTTTGAAATTAGATGGGCTGAAATCAAAAACGTGGTGAACAAGATTTGAATGAGCGACAGCCCTAACAAAATATATTTTTCAGGCAAATTTAGTTGGAATAAATTGGGTCAAATGGGGTCATATAAGAAAAAACACAAAGATCTCTTCCGGAGCAAAAAATTCGACAAACTATGTTAATTTTGAAGGTAAGTTTATCTATACAGATAAATAAAATTGAAGTGTCTGTGTGTAATGTCAAAATAACAGCTTTATACTAAATACATGCGAAATTATATACGGTAGCTACTTATAAGAAAAACACAATTTTTAAATTTTTGTCTGTCTGTATCTTTGTTCCGGCTAATCTCCGAAACGGCTGGACTGATTTTGAAGGAACTTTCATGCGAAGCGAGCGTAAGACTTTTACTGCAAAGATAGCAAGTGAAGCGAGGGTAAATCGCTAGTAATAAATGTTTTATTTATAAATGTCTATAAATGTTTTATTTATAAAGCTTACCTGAACAGATAATCGAACCAACTAAAAGTACAATAAAATACGCCGTCACTATTTTATTAAACTAACCGATAGAATTTATAGTTAGGATATATCTTTCGAACAAACATTGTATATCACAATAGCCATGAAACATTACAATTTATATATTTCGACTACAACATTGTCGAAAAAACGTACGGGGACATGGAAGAAAATACTGAAATTATCAAGTTTCACTCAAAGGAAGCATGGTTTTATTTTTTTAAATACGAATAAACTACATTTAAGTTTTTTTAAAGTTGTATCTGAACCGGTAATCAAACCAACTAAAGTGCAAAAAAAAATTTTTTTTTTAAACTAAAGTTTTTTTTTTGAGTAAAATTTGAAAAATTCAATGTTTAAATTACTTTTCTTTCAGGTTTCATGCAATTGTTACACCTGTATATTTTCAACCGACTTCTTCAAAAAAGGACGACGTTCTTAATTCGGCTCAAAGATTACTATTTTTATTATAGAACTAGTGACTCATCTTCACTCCGCTCGAGTTCGTCCCTAGTTGGGTTTAGTATAGATTTCTCAGAGATGAGATACTTTTCCACAGTAAAAAGTATCCTATATGTTGACCCAGATAACGTATAGTTATTACAGACAGTATCTTATTCACAACCTAAAAATTTTGGATATTATTTTCTAATAATATACTGAATCAAACACATTTTTGACTGATCTCAAAAATGGCAATTTGAGTGTATGTTTGTTATTTTTATTCATAAGTTGGGAATTTAGTTTGTTTGTTTGTGTTTGTTTTAATTTAGTTTTTTTAATCATAGTCACGAAGAGAAGTAAGGTTTTTAACGTCTCAAATATTATAGTTTCTACAGAGGGTGTCTTCTTACAAATTCGAAGAAACAGTTATATTTAAAGTCCCAAATATTCGCGAAAATGTCGACAATATTTTAAGATATGAATATCTAATAGCTAAATATGATTACGTATGAATTCTAATTATAGTTAAAATATTGTACATCAAGTTGTGATGTATTTTACGTATCGAAATATATTAGATTTGCTTTGCGTCGGCTGGCACCGACTTCGAAAATATCTGATTAGGTATCTATTCTAAATGAACACCCTCCTTTAGTTATTTTTTACATTCTAGTGCTTGGAAGTCGGTTTTTTTGAAAGGCTTTATTTAAGTAGTTTCGTAGTTTATCCTATATAGAGCAGACCTACAAACTACCTCTTTACCGTATTGTAGATATAAATAGAATGTTTTCTTCAACATTTTTAAGCTTCATAAATATGTGTGACATTTTGAATCTAGCGCACCGTTTGGACGAGGCGTCACTTACGCGTGTTATAACTGCTCCCATTGACAAGTTGAATCTACAAGCGTTATCGCTAATAAGTAATAGATAACTTAAAAGTAATCGAAATTCGACCATTATTATTGAAAATTTGAGAAAAAATATATGAATAGAATTTACTTTTATTATTAAAAAAAAAACAATTTTATTTATTTTTGTTTATAAATTATAACCACTAAAGTTCGTTAGTTATTATACAAAAAAAAAACAGAAAATCGGTTGACAAATTCGGTTTTCCCGCAGTAAAAAGTATCCTATATGTTGACCCGGATAACTACTTATCATCATACCAAATTTCATCAGTCTGTCCAGGAGTTTTTTCGTGATGCGTTCCCAGATAGACTTACGGACGGACGGACGAACAGACAAACAAAAAACGATAGAGTACCGATTTGAGTCAGCTTGAATTTTGTTATATGTATAGATTTCTTTATGGGTTTGAAAAACGAGGATAATAATGCTCAATGCGATTGTATAAATCAAATGCGAAGTTATTTTCATAATTTTTATTTAATGAATAACTTACCCCATATATATAAGCTATAAAGAGTTCCACTATCGACCTCCTAACTCTATCATCAGATTAGCTCGGTGGTATCATATTATTGTACTATCATATCGATTTTACGTACTAAGTTTCAAATCGATACTAGTGGTAGTACATTTAAATCGATTTGATTACACATTTAGTTATTTAAATATGTTAAATTAAGAAACTCAGCCAAATTGAGGATGTTTTTAGTCAGTTAATAAAATTTCTGGAGCCAATCCTAGATGGAGAATCAGGTCACAATTATCAAAAAAAATAATTGTCATCGGAATTGAATCAACATGTAAAATGTCAACTCTGTAGGATAAGAAGCGATTCTAATTCAGCTTGCAAGATAATATGACTTATACAAAGATACCAACTAACAAACATTGTGTAATAAATGAATTTGATTTCATTTAAAGTTTATTTTTTGATTTTTTTAGGCATTTATTCGTATTCTTCTTAGCAAACCCTTTCATTTGATATCTATATCATGGGGGTGCATAAAAAAACATAGTCCGCCATGTTGGATTTAGAATAACGTCAACCACGCATTGTCATCTAAACTAAACGCTCAATCTTGAGGATAATTGCTTTAACATTCAGTTACAAGATTTGACCCGAACAAACAAATATACATACAAACACTGCAAGTTAAATAAAAGCTTATAAAAACAGGTGAATGATGCCAAATCTGCAAAATAGGCATCAATCTTCGCTAGCACGAGTCTTTGTGGTCTATTTATTAGATATTCTCAGTGGGAAATCTAGATTTTGTACATAATGGCCTAGTTCACTGGTTTTCTGCACTAGCTTTATGCCGCGGTTCCGCTCACGTGAAAACAAAAATGCGGTTGAAGAATGATTTTGTTTTATCCACCGTTAGGGGTGGAATTTTCTTTTTAAATTGTATGGGACCCTTGAGATATACATATCACCTACAAAATTAAATTGAAAAAAAAGAAGTAAAAATTGACGATTCAAAGTGCTTGTAAAAGTCTATTTGAATTAGGCATATTTTGATTTAATTTCATGATGACAGATCTATCCTCGATAATCTTTTAAAAAAAATTACCAATTTTCCTGATCCTGTTTATTTTAGTCACTCTTCAATGAGATGTTCTACATCTCCTCATACATATTTAAGCGCAAATGCTAGGAATTCAGATTGTTTTTATATTTGCTCAAAACAGTCTGCTGGAGATCACAAGGTGGAGTGACAACAGACTATATTCTACAAATATACAGAATTATTTTAAGCTAACTTTTTCCCGCGGCACCGACCGCGTAGTACAATTATTTATTGTAGCTTATAATAAACAGAAGGAAAACATCGTGAAAAAACCTGCATGTCTGCTAGAACCTAGCAAGTTTTCGAAAGACACGTGAAGTCCGCCCCGCATTTGGCCAGCGTGGTGGACTACGGCCTAACGACCCCGTGTATTGATGGGAGGCCCGTGCCCAGCAGTGGGACGTTAAAAAGGGCTGAATGCACAGCCTATGTGTTACTCTGACGTATAAGCTATATTACTGTAAAGCTTTATTAAAATCCGTTCTATAGTTTTTGCGTGAAAGAGTAACAAACATCCATCCGTATATCCATGATGAGTGGGATCCATACAAGCTTTTTCTTTTATAATACTAGGATAGGATTAGTAGGATAAAACATTTTTTTCTGAATTTATACGGTTTTTACGGTTATATTTCGTTTTTTTTTTGCTACGGGAAATATTAAGGTTTTTGATGACTCAAAAAGTATATATTTATGGCAAACAATGTTATACAATAATTTGGAAGATAATAGAAATGGCGATAATTCTCATTAATGTTTGAAATTATTTAATTTTGATGAATGATTAAGACTTGTAAAATGTTTTTATAAATAATTGTAATAATTTAAATTAATTAATTTAAAATTGAGTAATTTTTGACGACACGTTTGGGTCAGTTTGTAGTGACCCTACTTGCTGTGCCAGCGGTCGCGGGTTTGAGAATGATATTTATAATTTGTATTTAAAGTTATATATGTATTGTACTCACGAGTCTCGTAGCTTGCCATGGAACTAGATGGTACTGTATTTTAATGTCCCAACATATTTATTTATTTATAATTCAAAAACATCAGGGACCAAAATCAAAATAAAACTTTAAAATACCAAAAAAAAAAACAGTTACATTTAGAAGCCAAATATTCGCGTAAATCTAGGAAACTCTTGCAGAATTATTTAAATTTTAGATTCACTATTTACTGTTACAGAGTTAGGTCTACACATATGACACAAATTGAGGTCAAAGGTCATGTAAGTTTGAAAGATTTATATTTTATCGTTCATCGCGTGTAATTTGGTGGAGGAATTTTTATATTGGACAGTTTTTATTGTAAATTCAAAGTATATCTTACACTCATAGAACTCTTCTCTGTTCTTCTAATAAGAACCCATTTTTATGGTTGAGAAAAAAGATAAAAAAATATGAAAAGAAAGAAAAGGAAAGAGAGAATACCACGCAAATCTTAGAGGAATTTCATTTGAAGTTATTAGACCACTGTCGAATCTTCCTTAAAAAATCTTCACACTTTATCTAAGGACCCTCAAAGTAAGGAATAATATGGGCAGAGTGTCACCGAAGTACACATGCTGCCAAACAATAGTGTTTTGAAATAATATATTATAACGTTTCAAAACAATTTATATGTACATTTAATAAAATTGTAACTGATCGCTGTCTGTACATGGAAGTTATTTGAGGAAACCTAGTATTGAGGGTCTTTTTTAACGCAATAGAACTCAAAACAATAACTTTTAAAAATTTTGTTTGTTTGTCTGTGCGTTTGTGCACGCTAATCTCAGAAACGGCTTAGCCGATTTGGGTGCTGCTTTTACTTATTTATGTTGGTAAGCTTCACTTAACATTTAGTATTTGTTTTATTTCAATCGGTTAATAAATAAAAAAGTTATTTCAATTTAAAAAATCACTCAGGCACGAACCGCTAGTATACAAATATTAATAGAATATTCATCACTGTGATAGGTAAATAAATGTTAATGAATAAAAATAGCTTACGAATTTTATTATAATAAAGAAGAAAAAGCTAATATTATGCTATCTCTCTTTTAGGGAAAGAGATTTTTCATTATTTACAAGCGACTCACCGACAAACAGACAAAATTTCTAAAATTCATTGTTTTGGGCAAAGACCCCCAATAATTATTTATCTACAGACAGTAATCATATACACTTTTATTATATGTAATCATTCCCTGCCCATTTCCCAATCACTTAGGGTTAGCGCAGTACATCTTCCGTAGGTACTGCTGATAGGATTTGGCAAAAGTTTTACGACCGGCCGCCTGCCTGACGTCAACCCTCCTTGGGAATGCTATTGTTGTAATTATCTGATATATATTTTTATTATATGTATTGATCATAATTATTCAAATTTTCTTTTCAAAAATTGTAAATTAACGAAAAATGCTAAATTCTTTCTTTAAACTATCTGTATGGCAAAATCGAGAACAACAGCATAAATGGCAAAATCACGCTTCTATTTTTGGCTTTGACATATTTATTGACAGACTCCATCTATATAATGCTTTAGTCTAAGCTAAGAACCATTATCATTTAAAATTATGATTTACATCTTCCAAGCCCATGGACATGGAACCTGCTACCTACATTCACTAGATTAAAGACCACTAGACGAACTTTCTAGAAACTTCCATACTCTGTACTTGACCTGCTTCTAATTTTACACGTGTCTTACTGTTTACTTGATGACAAAAATAAGCTCTTTCAGCTACTGTATTTACATACGTCTTGCTTTAACCTTACTCGATTAAAAGTAGCACGTTTGAATTATTCATTGCATAAGATAGCACCCCCGTATTAATTTCGAGGAAATGATTGAAAACGGGAAAACAGATGCAGTTTACTATCTTGCCTCGACCTATTTATTTGTTTTGTTTCAAAATATTTGGCTCGTTCAAACCGTATTTAGGATCGAAGTTCTTGATGAGGGAAATCTAAACCGTTATGTGTTCATTGATTTTCATGAAGTACTGGAAAGTAGCTGAAAGTAAAGCTGTTGTTTTTTTTAACTGCCTGGTTGGTGTGTGGCTGGAGGTGCTAGATTCGAGTCCCGGGTTGGGACAAAAATTATTCAGTCTTTCTCAGAAATTTGCAGAAATGGCCTGGAGTTGGGAAGTTGGCGGCGTTACATCCCCGTGCCTGCTTTGGCACATAAAGCCCTTGATCATACGCGGGATCTCTCACTGGTCGTGTCAAGTGTCGTCCCACCAGAGTATAAGAATGACAGGAATAGAGAGTGCAATTCTGTCTGCGTGTACAGATGTGCATTATAATATCTTCTGCTGATATGGCTAGTCTCAGTGAGATTGGTCGATGAATTTAAAATCACTTTAAAAAAATTATTTCATCCTAAAGGGAATCCGCAAACAAGGCAGCGAGAACTCAATGGTATTGCACTCGCTTGGGAAACCAAGTGTAGTAGTTTCAAATCCCGGGTCTCGCACCTATGATATTTGCATGTGTGAATCATTTCCAACATGATTACCATATGTCTTACGGTGAACTAAACATCGCGAGGAAACCATGTCTGCATGTCTAAGAGAACTTAGTAAGTTCTTAAAAGACATGTGATGTCCGCCCATCCGAACCACCTGGACCACGAGTGGCCTGATCCACGTCGTATTGAAACCCACCTCCAGCAATGTTGGAAAACATGATTACCAGGAAATCTGCATGTCTGAACATGAAATGTACATGTAATGTACATGATATTATTATATGTGCGGGACCCGGGCTTAGAACCCGCTTCCCTCGGATTTCCAAGCGAAGGCGTTACCACTGGGCTACCACAGCCTTATTTATTTACTTTCCTTAAAAAAATTCATGTAGATCTAGATCGTTCTGGACTTATAAACGCAGAAATGAGCAGACACACAGATAAAAAATATATAACAAGTTTTATTAAATACTTAACAATAACAATTATACAGATTATATAACGTTCGAAACAAAACTATAAAAATTATTTATACCCTGCTTACCATACACCCTATTACGTATACCTACGTCAAACGGATCTTTAAAATACAATAGAAATTCAAATTTTTCAAATGTTTTGGATATCCAAAAAAGTACAGCTTTGCACACGTGCTCCTTTTTATTTCTAAGTAGCGACTTAGTGCTCTGGTGCGGCTTTAGGTACGTTTAAGTTTTTTGAGCGAAATCCTAATTCTTTTTCTAAAATAACATCAGCTATCGGCTCGTGAAAGTCTTGTCTAAATCAGTCCAGCCGTTTCGGAGATCAGCCGAAACAAACAGACAAACACTGTTATTTTGACATTACAAATATATACTTCAATTTTATTTATCCGTATATACAAATGTAGATGAATTAAACCGATCAGGTCAGGTTTGAAATAAAAAGAATATTTAAGGCGATTATAAAGAATTTCCAAAAAAAATAACGATGAGAAGTGGGACCGACAGTGTTTTTTTTATATCGTATTTAAAAAATCACAAGTAGGTAATCCTACGAATACAAAAGTTTGTATATCAGTATGTATGACATACATTGTATGTTATTGTTTCACGCTGAAACTGCTGGATAGATTTTGATGAAATTTGTACACAGATAGATTATGATCTGGAGTAGTAAGTACATATGTCCATATACACAACTCTATTTAATTTTTAACTGATATTGATAATATTGACTAATAAATGTGACAGTGTGTTTGTTCATGGTTTTTTTTCTTTTTTCTGAGTAAAAGACAAAAAATTGTTATGTATGAACTTCTCCATAACGAATCGAACGAGCCCAAACATTATGGTGTAACTAGTAGCCATTGAAGAGTTTCCACTATCAGCTCTTGGCTGCAGCATCAGGTCAATGAGGTGGTATTAGATTATTATAAGTATATTGACAACTATACCAAACAATTATTATGTTAATGTTAGTTACTAGTGCAGGTATCGTTGATACTGTGTAAAATTTAAATATGTTATCAGTCAATGAAAATACTTGAGTCGTTGTTTATATGTACATCTGTATGTTAGTGTGCGCTAATGTCTGGGGGTGCATAAAAACAGTCCGCCATCTTATGAGAGGCCGCCATATAAATAAATAAATATGTTGGGACATACACACAGCACCATCTAGTTCCATGGTAAGCTATGAGGCTTGTGTTATAATACCAGATAGTTGATACACTACACATATATAACTTTAAATACATACATATTATAAATACTTAGTCCATAATAATATAATAGCAATGGCTGGAGTACAAACATTCGTGCTCATCACACAAATGAATGCCCCCAGCGGGACTCAAACCCGCAACCGCTGGCACAGCAAGTAGGGTCACTACAAACTGAGCCAAACGTGTCGTCAAAAAAACACATTGGGTTTATTTATATATTATTAAGTATTATTTTTATTATTTTTCACTTCCTGTGTAATGTATTCTATTTCATTCTCTCGCCGGCTTAATCCTATAATTTACGTGTTTGTCTTTTTGTTGTGACGCATTTTCGAGCATCGAGTTTCAAATTACAACGATTCGAAAGAAGTTTCACTTCAAAACTTATATTTAACTAGCATTGCTCGCGGCTCCGCCCGCGTTCAAATGACCGAAAACCAAATTTTTAGGTTTTACATATTAGTATATAATCATATTAGTTACATTGCAGTTTTTGTATTTTTTCTCAGAGGTGACATATTTTCCCGCAATAAAAAGTATCCTATATGTTGACCCGGATAACCAGTTATCATCATACCAAATTTCATCAAAATCCCTCCAGTAATTTTTCTGTGATGCGGTAACAGACAGATAGACAACATTTCTGAAAACTATAGATTCGTCCTCTGTATCGATAATAATGTTTATTTCAATAAGATTTTCCAAAAAATATTTAATGTACAGATTCGGCTAAGTTACAATTTTATTATATGTATAGATAAATAAATAGATAATTTTTTTTTTAATATTTTATAATAAAAGGCTACCAGGGTAGTACCTAATAATAGCACAAGTAAAATTTTGAATGTGAGAGTATCATAGAAACATGAAGCCAACAGTTTCTAACTTGATTACCACTTGCCTTACGGTGAAAGAAAACATCGTGAGGAAACTTGCATGTCTGAGAGAACCTAGCAAGCTTTCGACAGACATGTGAAGTACGCCAACCCGCACATAGCCAGCGTGGTGGATTATGGCCTGATCCCCCTCGTATTGAAAGGAGGCCCGTGCCCAGCAGTGGGACGTTAAAAAGGGCTGAATACATACATATACATACATTTATAGAACAATAATTACAGTGATAAGTAAAAACACGTTAATAAATAAAAATAAGTATAGCAAAATTGAGAATAATAGCATCAGCAAATAACAAAACCACGCTACTATTTCACGGACTCCGTCTATGTACTTATTTAGTGTGTAATACCGCAAAAATAGGTCCATAATATATTCGATAACATGCACAACAATATTTATCATTTTATAACTGAAAATGACATATTACATACAAAATCCTTCCGCAAAAATATTTACAAAAATATTTAAGTACTTAAAAAAACTTTTTTTTCATAAAATTTAAACAAAACACGATGGCATAAAACAGATATTCCTTTACCAAAAACGCATCAACAATTTTACCTTTGCTCGTTTAAAAAAAGGCAATAAAACAACATTAATACAGCTGACAATCGTGTGACAGTGCGTCAACTGTCAATTTGCATTTACCACCATTTTGCAAGCGGCATAGATTATAAAACAATGGTGTAAAGTCGAAAATCGTTTGCGCGGGAAATAAATTTAATGCGTTATAAACACTATATATACAGCGGTAGAGTAAAACCCATCGCAGTCGCGTACGGGGCTCTTTCTGCCTATAATTTGGAGTGACCACTCTAAAATTTCTTTTTAGAAAAACAATGAGTGCCCTCATATTAATTGCTCTATGCCTTTTTATCGTATACAAATTATTCTCACGAAAAACAATAAAATGGGCGAAAAAGAACAAGTATGGTGAGGATAAAGTTGAAGAACTAAAGCAAGCCCCGGGACCGACACCGTTACCCATTATAGGAAGCATGCATCTGCTAGGCAACAATGAATCTCCATTTCAATCTTTCACTAAATTATCTAAAATCTACGGAGATATCTACAGCATCACGCTTGGCTCCGCACAGTGTTTAGTTGTCAACAATTTAGAACTGATAAGGGAAGTCTTGAACCAAAATGGCAAATTTTTCGGCGGACGTCCAGACTTTTTGAGATTCCACAAACTTTTTGCCGGCGATAGAAATAATTGTAAGTATACCATTTTCTTTATTAATTCTACTAATATTATATTTGCGAAAGTTTGTATGTTTATTTGTATGTATGTATGTTTGTTTGTTACTCTTTGCATTGAAACAACTGGACAGATTTGGATGAAGTATAGTAGGTATATAGATAGGCTATGACTTCAAGTATCACATAGACTGTTAGCTACGAGCGAAGCAAGGGTAAGTCACTAGTTAATTATTATTTTTTTATCGAAACGTTTGCTTTTTCTTTATTTAAGCGCACTAATCTCAGGAACCAGTCTGATTTGAAAAAAACTTTTAAGGAATGTAATAGGCTGCCTAACTTCACGCTTTGACCCTTAGCGAAATAAAACATATATCAACTATGCGAGATAAACCGAAGGAAAAAGCTTAGTCTATCATAGCTTTCAAAGACTTGCAAATATCAAAATTTCTTTAAATAAACTTACATTGTTTAAAATTTTCTAGTGAATCTCGTCTTCCGCACGTCTGTCCAGCACAAAAGATATATAATAACTGACATATTATTTAGCTTAGATTCTACAAAGTTAAGCTTTATTGGCTTGAGATTGGGACAATCTAGGACCAATGTATGTATTTTCTACTAACTTTACCCCGTGACTATGCTTGCTTTTTTATATATATCTCTCCTAAAAGTCTGGGTGATTTAAGATAGCCTATAACGTTCAATAAATGCAATAAAATCTATACATATAATAAATTTGTAACTGATCGCTGTCTGTACATGGAATATATTTGAAAAAAACTATTATTGAGGGTCTTTTTAACGCAATAAAACCGAAAACAATGATTTTTAGATTTTTTTCCCGTTTGTTTGTGCGTTTGTGCGCGTAAATCTCAGAAACGGCTTAACCGTTTTGGGTGCGGTTTTCACTAATGTATTGTGGTAAGCTTCACTTAACATTTAGTATTTGTTTTCTTTCAATCGGTTCATGAATAAAAAAGTTATATCAATTTAAAGAATCACCAAGGGACGATTTTTTCTAATCGGACTGTTAGTTCCAGAGACTAGCGCGTCCGAACAAACAAAAAGAAAATTTTATTAAAAAAATAAAAGCAAATGAGTACAACAATATATTTATTTACTAAAACGATGCACCAACGGTGTTCTAAATAATTTTTAAAAAAATATTCCACCATTAAATGCAGAAAATATTCTTCAAATAATGTCGCAAAAAAGATTATGAAATTTTTAAGCTTACTGTTTTTAGATTAACTAAAAAGTCAAATTTATTAAATTACATAAGCAATCAAAATCTTTTCGGAGATCATTGTATATTTTTGGTTACCGCCATTTATAATGTTTTACAGCAAACATGATCACGGGAGAGATTAAGGGTTTAACTTTTAGACGTCACTAAAGTCAAATATCGAACGACAACACGTTTGACTAGTTTGTGCTGTGCCAGCGATCGCGGGTTCAAGTCCTGCTGGAGGTATTAATTTGTGTGAGAGCACGAATATTTGTACTCCGGTCATGGGTGTTTACGGTGTACAATGTAAATCCAAACCATATAAATAGCAATTCCTACCAACTACCAAGTATGGACCAATGTCTGGTCCAACATAACTCAAAGTAGTTATTACAAAAATCAATGAAATGAAACTGTTTTAATTGAGAATCGATTACGTGATAGACCCATTTCATTATTTATTTTGCTTTCGCTTGAATTATCCATACTTAATATTATAAATGTGAAAGTGTGTTTGTTTGTTTGTTCTTCTTTCACATCGAAACGGATTGACGGATTGGCATGATTTTTTATGTGTAGATAGTTAGAGGGATGGAAAGTGACATAGGCTACTTTTTACCGTGGGAGATTATCTCATTCCCACGGGAAAACACGTTATAATACAGCCCAAAAAAATATTTATGATCAGAATTACTTGAAACTTGGTTTTAATGCTCTTCAATACAATTAAATAAATACGTGTTTCAGCATTTTTCGAAATTCATCCCATAAGAGGGTTAAATGGGGGATGAGGTTTAGCGCAAGCAAAACCGCGGGTTCTGCTAGTCTATATATAATTCTAAGTAACAACTTAGTACTTACCCCGCTTCGTTCTAGTGCATCTGTAGGGTCTTTTTGCCATACATTTTATATCTTTATTTCAAGTCGTTTAGGCAGTTACCGCCAATAATAACACAACTATGTATTTTCGATTTCAATTAAAATTATTATGATTTCTTACACTTAACACATTGTAATCGAAATACAGGATAGGCAGTAATGTAGCTTGTAATTAGTAAAAGAATTTTCAGTATCGGATCAGTTTTAGAGATTACGCCCTACATACAAACTTACGAACTATACCTCTTTATAATATTAATGTAGATTAGTTCTGCTGAGATCATCCTAATAAAATAATATATAAATATCTTGGTACATTAACACACAGCACCATCTAGTTCCATGGTAAGCTACGAGGCTTGTGTTATGGATATCAGATAGTTGATACACTACACATTTAATATAACTACACTTTAAATACACACATATTATTTAAACACCCATGACTGGAGTTCAAACATTCGTGCTCATCACACAAATGAATGTCCCCAGCGGGATTCGAATCCGCGACCGCAGGCACAGGAAGTAGAGTCACTACAAACGGAGCCAAAAGTGTCGTCAAAAATTGAACAGTTGCTCTAATTGCATACATTATTTATATTCAACGTGTAATATGTTGTCTGTGCTATTAAATTATTTTGACAGAATAGCGCCGAAGCTTTAAAATGAGCCGTTTTATCAGTGGCATTTATAAAAATTATCGTTTAATTTTCTAAGATGACCCTAAATATTAACCTCCAAAAATAAAAACAATGCACAATGAAAAATATCGATTTAGACTAGATTTAATTATTACCAAGCAAGTATCTACATATTTTTGAAGTTATACTTCTTTTGGCATGTTTGGAAAAAAAGTAAAATTTTTACGACACGCGCGCATACCGACAGCCAAAGAGCGACATGATTAAGTCAGCTGAAAACGACTTGATTAAGTACGCTGAATTCCTTTCAACAGAGATTTGTGACATACGGGCTGAAATCTTTAGCTAATTTTTTTCTGTTACGCCAAAGAAGTATAACTTTTTACATGCGTACACACACACGTTTTTTTTTAATTAAAACTATACATATAGGAAGAACCAGACGTAGTCCTATAAGAGCATTTAAGGAAAGAAACCTTTATTTGAAAAATTATAAAACATCTAAATTTCAACGACCCCCATCAAGTCCAACTCCTATAAGCTCAACCCCATAAGTTCACAGAAAAAACACCAAAATTAGTCAAGTCGCTTAGGAGGAGAATAATCTTACATAAATAAAAAGTATATGTATATATATATATATATATATATATATTTCCGTTATTATATATATATATAACGGAAATATAGGTATTTACTTCGACACTAGGACATCCGATAAAAATTCCAGCATATCTCTGTGACCTACAAATACACGTTGGTAATTTGAAGACCTAATGTTAAAACTTGAAAAATGTGTGGTACAAAAAGTGATTAATAATCTATAATATATTATTACGTGAAGAGAAAACTTTGAATCCCTTTTTAAGCATATTGCATGTGGAGGAGTATGAGTTTTGGCATAGATAAAGTTTATATGGAGAAGGACTGCAGAAAGCCAAAATTAATTGACTTTCTTTTACCCGCGAACCTGCTCGCGTATTTTATTTATATATAATTATTTCACTGTTAAAAGATGTAGCATGATGTTAGATATTCATCAATATTATACGAGTACTTATATAAAATAAATATGAAAAGTTTGTATGTCTGTACGTGCAAATCTCTGAATCTATGGGCCTGTTTAAAAAATCTTTTGGGTTTTATAGGCTATCTATATAACTTTGAAAAAAACCTCAATATCGATCAAAATTAATGAATTATGGTTGATTTTCAACCACGGAGCGATCACTATTAATATAATATGTATTATTGTTCAAATATAAAATCGCTTTAGCTTATGACTTGAACAGCGATTTGAAACTTGATATATGAATTCTATGCCTAGCGCCATATAAAGAAATATGATTACAAACAATTTAAAAATTAACTACGTACATATATATTACCTATACAATAAAACTAAATAACAGGGTCGAAGAAAATATTTTTTAGGTTAATAAAAGTGTGTTTGTGTTCAATTCACACACGGTAGAAGTAAAACTTCAGAAAAGTAACCTACGAGAGAGTGAGATGAACGTATATAGAGTATCAGGAGTAGGATCATTGTAAGGTTTATATTTTTTATAATATTTTTAATTTAATTTACATTTTATTTGTCACAAATATGCATTACATATTATTCAGTAATTAATTTTATTATTTTACACTTCCTGTGTAATGTGAAATAAAAACGGTTATCATGGCAAAATAGCTATATATTCTATCTCATTCTCTCGCCGGCTTGATCCTATATATTTATGTGTTTGTCTCTTTTTAGTGTTGCATTTCTGTTCCATCGAGTTTCAAATCACAACGATTCTAAAGAGGTTTCACTTCAAAAATAAGATGTTTTTGTTTCTATAAAACATAGTTAAGTTTCATTTAAATTGATTCAGCATATTTAGTTGATTTTGACAAGATGTGATTGTTTTTCTGCGAATACCCTACGTTGGTAAGGCTGTATCTTTGTATTACTCTTTCACGCTGTAACGGCTGTTCGGATTTTTATGAAATTTAGTGCACAGATAGATTATGAGCTGGAGTAACACATAGGCTACTGTTAGGCATCTAAAAAAAAATTAAATTCGAAACGTTTTTTGAAGTCTGTAGGTATACTTTTATAGTTATGAAATAATTATTGGTTTTGAAAATGAAATATTTTTATTTGTTTTCATACATTTGTTTTTATACTCAATTAGTTATAATATAAGCTGTAAGGAAAAACATTTAAACTGTATTGTAAGTAATTTCAGATTTGGATTTAAAATATCTATACATATAAATAAAATTGAAGTGTCTGTTTGTAATATCAAAATAACAGCTTTTTACTAAATGGATATGGAATTGTATACGTTACATATAAGAAAAACATTTTTTTATCTGTCTGTCTATGTGTACCAGCTAATCTCAGAAACAGCTGAACCGATTTTGAAGAGACTTACACTGAGAGATAGCTGATATTATAAGGAGTAATTTAGGCTACTTTTATTTTAGAAAAAGAATTAGGGTTCCGCTCAAAAAAAATTAAAACGTAGACGGGACCCGGGCGAAGCGAGGATGAGTCGCTAGTATCTAATATAAAATATAAATAAGCAGATACAAAACAATTCAGTACTTTCTTTCTTCTCTATTTATCAAACGATTTTCTTTTTTTTTTGTTTTGTAAAAAATGATTATGGTCGATTTTTTTTTTAATTATTACTTTTTTTAATTATGTCAATACAGAGTTGCAATAATGTTCTTTATGCGTGAAACAACGCTACGCTTTTTAACACGCTTTTACTAACTTCACTTGTAACTATGTAATTAAATGTTTGAAGTCGATTGAAACGTATTCTAATTGATGTATCGATACTGATGACTATACAGTGACTTGATACCGTTGAGCTGGTCTGATGTTGGAGTCAGGAGGTTGATAGTGGAACTTTTCTATCTCACCTCATTTAAAGATCCCACTGCTGGGAGTGGGCCTCCCTTAATGCGAGGGGGATCCGGCCATAGTCCACCACTCTAGCGGATTTCATGTCTTTAGAAGATTAGTTAAGTTCTCTCAGACATGCAGGTTTCCTCATGATATTTTCCTTCACCGTAACACAAGTGGTATTCATATTAGAAATGTTCGCATGCGAGACTCGGGATTTGAACCCGTTTTTAGGGTTTTTTAAGCAAGCCCGTAATTAGCCACTGGGCTACTACCTCTTGAATGGTTTGGAAAATGTTTGAATTTGAAATAATTTAATTCAAGGATATACATTATATTTAGTCAAAGGCGTGATTTAGTTTTTTAGAACTATTTAAAAACTAGCGACTCACCCTCGCTTCGCTCGGTTTCACCTCTAGGAAAACAAAAACAAATATATCCCACGGGAACCGTACATTTTTGCGGGATAAAAAGTAGCCTATGTGTTATTCCAGACTATAATCTATCGCTGTGCCAAATTTCATCCAGATGCGTTCAGTCGTTCTGGCGTGAAAGAGAAACAAATATCCATACATATTCACAAACTTTCACATTTATAATATATATATATATATAGATGCTTATTTTCGTAAACTCGATATCACTGAGTCGGCATAGCCAAAAAAATGTAATTCAATACGGTTTTGTTATTGCGTTTTCAAACAAACGATAGAAATTTGATAGTGTATAAACAATATTTGTGAATGTGCAATTTATATATTACTGGCTTTGTCCCGCGGTTTCACCCGCGTTAAATTTGTTTAATTATAAACATCAGTTTTTCCATTATGTATGGAAGTCTGCCCGATTTGTTGACATTTATGATTACTACTCCGCTCTCTTGGGTAGTATCATGATGATATTATACAGCCTATAGCCGTCGTCAATAAACGGGCTATCTAATGCAAAAAAATTTCAAAGCGGATTATTAGTTTCTGAGATTAGCGCGTTCAAACAAACAAACAAACAAACAAACAAACAAACAAACTCTGCGTCTTTATAATATTAAAGTATAGATTAGCAATTGCCTGCGACTGTACTCGTATAATATTTAGAACAGACCATTAACCATAATATAGAAACTCCATGAAATTGTTGTAAAAAATATCTATTTTTACGGCGAACGATTTCGAATTTAAAGCGCTGTAGCGCCATCTCGTGGCAAGGTACAGTTATTATCAATGATTCTTAGATTTACGCGAATATTTAACATTTTAAATAAAACTACGTATAAGGATTTATTCGCGGGTTCATTTAGATTTTTGGTTCCCGACGTTTCGAATGCTTTACAGCGCACATGGTCTCGGGAGAGACTGAGGTTATAGACGTCTTCAATGGTCATTGTATATATAATTGTTATTGTTACAGATAGTAATTATATATTTATTATTGTCATTATTTAGTGCAATTATATAAGTTATTTAATATTAATTAAATTATTTATTGCAATATTTTAAAATATTTAAGAAATAATACTGAGGCTAGTTGTAGCCCAGTGGGAATGCGCTCGCTCGGGAAACCGAGTGAGTTCAAATCCCAAGTCTCGTATCTCTGAAATTTTCATGCAATATACATACATACGTTGTCGCAAACACGTAGGAATCGGGCGCCATGACCAAAAATCTGTCAGAAAGACGTTGATTTAATATACTAACGTCAAAAACCATACGTGTTTCTTTGTTACTTAGAGACCTATCAATGCCTAAGCGTGAAAAGGTAACAAATAGACAGATAAACAGAGTTGTTGTCCCATTTATAATACTAGTATGGATTACCCTAATAAATATTTCTACCTCAACCGAGAATCGAATCCTCTGCCTTAGTAACAACTAAATAAGCGAAAAACTAATCATGCAAGATACGTCAGTACAAGATTATGCATACAAAGATATGCCGCTTGCGTCTGCGCATATTTTGCTTCAAGTGGAAATTGATCGACTAAAATAGAATCGATACAGAATACATTGTTTTTATTAAACTTTTCCGAAAAGGTATGATATTTATTTAACATTATATGTTTTTATAGCATTTTTAAACAACTTTCAAAAAGATATTTTAAAAATCTCATAAACTTACTACCGTCTTCCTATGTTTCTGCCCGCGTACTTTAAATATGTACTATAGCTATATCTTTATAAGTGATAGCCTATACGCTACTCTGATGTATGAACTATATTACTGTAAAGTTTCATTTAAAGCTGTTTAGTCGTTTTTGCGTGAACAAACATACATTACATCCATTCATCCTCACAAAATAATAGGAAGTAGGACTATGGTAAATTTCATTTCAGGTAATACTACTTTTAAATCATTTTGACACGACGACACGTTTGGCTCAGTTTGTAGTGACCCTGCTTGCTGTGCCAGCGGTCGCGGGTTTGAGTCCCGCTGGAAGCATTCAATTGTGTGATGAGCACGAATGTTTGTACTCCAGTCATGGGTGTTTATATTTATAATATATATGTATTGTATTTAAAGTTATATATGTGTAGTGTATCAACTATCTGGTATCCATAACACAAGCCTCGTAGCTTACCATGGAACTAGATAGTGTTGTGTGTTAATGTTACATATTGTATTATTATTTTGAGGTTTCACGTTGTTTTAGATTGAAGAAACTCTTTTGTATATCTTTTGTGGTTTTTGAGTAAACACAATTATTTATTACTATTTTTTTACTTTTTAACCGACTTTGGAAGTCTTGAGTGTTGTTTTTGAATGCTATAAGATATTTGCATGATTTATTGATTCAGATTCACATATATTTTGAGTAGATCATTCATGAATTTGAAATTGATTTATATTTTCACAAAAACATTCACTACTAAATATGTGCATATTTAATATTGTTACCTTCCTTCTTTTTTTATATATATATGTATAATTTTTTTAACAATTTAACTTGCTTTTGAAAGCCTTTGAAAGTCTAACAGGGATCAATATAGACTTTGCAAAGCTTGAATACCATTTATTGGATACTAGCGACTCATCCTCGCTACGTTCCGGGTTCATCCCTAAACAAAAACAAATCTATCCCACGAGAATCATACATGTTTATGGGATAAAAAGTAATTTATGTGTTATTTTTCTTATTATTTGTTTATATTATCGTATCGGTACCATATCAATTTTGATGAATTTTGGTGTGATAAAAATAAAATAAATTAAAAATAAAATGATAATAGCTGGTTATCCAGGTTAACATGTAATGCGGGAAAATATCTCATCTCTGAGAAATCTATACTATACCTACGTTAAAACGTATCTAGGGAAGAACCCGAGCGGAGCAAGGATGAGTCTATACCTACATATAATAAAATTGTAACTAAGTCAAATCTGTACATACATTTTTTTTTTGGAAAATCTAATTGAAATAGACTTTATTATCGATACAGAGGCCGAATCTATAGTTTTTAGAATTTTTGTCCGTCAGTCTGTTTGTCTGTTACCGCATCACAGAAAAACCACGGGAAGGATTTCGATGAAATTTGGTATGGTGATAACTGGTTATCCGGGTCAACATATAGGATACTTGTTACCGCGGGAAAATATCTCATTTTTGAGAAAAAATACGAAAACTGCAATGTAAGAGTATACTAATATGTAAAACCCAGGAATTTGGTTTGTGGTCATCTGAACGCGGGCGGAGCCGCGGGCAATGCTAGTACTAAATAAGCTTGCACAAAGCTCCACCAGCTTTATAAATCCGTTTACAGATTTACATAACATGTTTTTCTACAAAAATCAATGACGCAGGAAATTCACGCTCTAATGAACAATTTATAACACTTGTGCTTTAAAAAAGTTTTGCCGATCGGCTTGGTGGTTTGTGGATAATTGCCCGAGTTTACAATTTCAATTTTCAAATAAGAAATCCTTTATTATATTATAAATACGAATGTGTTTCTTTGTTGTTTGTTCGTTTGTCCTTTTATCACGCAGCAACGAAACAACTGATTGTCGTAATTTTAGCATAGAAATATAAAAATATATAAAAAAATTGTGGATTTCTGGAATATTGTGTAAATTAGATGCGTGTGAAATAATTAATAGTAAAATAGTTAAAAGTTCTCAAAGCAAAAAAATTTTGAGAGATTTTTTTACGTTTCTTTCTTTAAAAATCGGTCCCAAAAGTTAATACAATTTGATTTAATTACTTATATATAGAATTAAAAAGAAAGTTTCAAGTATTTGCAGAGGCATATTTTATATTTAAATATTTTTTTCTTTGTCCTCAGCTTTGGCGCTGTGTGATTGGTCGAATCTTCAGCTTCGTCGTAGAAACCTCGCACGCCGTCACTGTGGACCAAAACAGCACACTGATAACTTCTCAAGAATAGGGACTGTTGCCACATTCGAATCTATCGAGCTGATCCAAACCCTAAAACAGGTGACCAGGTCATCCACCAACAGCATCAATTTAAAACCACTCCTGATGTCCACAGCAATGAACATGTTCTCCAACTACATGTGTAACGTCAGGTTTGATGCAGAAACTGATGTGGAATTCAGAAAAATTGTAGATCACTTCGACGAGATTTTTTGGGAAATCAATCAAGGTTATGCTGTCGATTTTCTGCCTTGGTTGGCTCCGTTTTACAAGAAACATATGGATAAGTTATCAAACTGGTCTCAAGATATCCGCTCTTTCATTCTATCTAGAATTGTTGAGCAGAGGGAGACTAGTTTAGACATGGAAGGTCCTGAAAAGGATTTCCTGGATGGTTTGTTGAGAGTGCTACGTGATGATCCAGATGTAGATAGAAACACTATAATTTTCATGTTGGAAGATTTTCTAGGAGGTCATTCGTCTGTTGGAAACTTAGTGATGCTCTGTCTTACAGCAGTTGCCAGAGATCCAGAAGTAGCTAAGAAAATCCAAGCGGAAATTGATGGTGTAACTAAAGGAAAGCGAGCTATCACTTTATCTGATAAAAGTCTTATGCCATACACAGAAGCCACAGTTCTAGAATGCCTTAGATACGCATCATCCCCAATTGTACCTCATGTTGCGACGGAAAACGCTAACATTGCTGGTTATGGCGTCGAAAAAGGAACGATCGTATTCATAAATAACTATGAATTGAACACTTCATCGAAATATTGGGATGAGCCTGAGAAGTTTGATCCATCCAGGTTCTTAGAAAAATCGAAAAGTCGGGCGAGACGCAGCTCCCAATGCGATTCAGGCATGGAATCGGATGGGGAAAGATCTGGACCTATAAACAAAGTGGCAGAAGTAGAGAAAGAAGTAGTCACTGTAAAGAAGAATATCCCACACTTCTTACCTTTTAGCATCGGTAAAAGAACATGTGTAGGCCAGACCTTAGTGACAACTATGAGTTTTGTTATGTTTGCAAGTATTGTCCAAGAATTTGATATCGCAGCAGTAAACAAAGCAGATTTGAGGCAAATGCCAGCATGTGTGGCCTTGCCAAAGGACACTTATGAATTATATCTCTTGCCTAGAAAACATTAAACTCATATAATATTAGAAAAAACCCCCTTTTAAATTTTGTGTCCAAATTTGTGGCAAAATGAGTAAATTTAATGATCCTTACTATTTTTTGTGAAATAAGCTATTCGATATTTTGAAACATCTTTTGATGATTATACTCCTCAATTGTGGACACAAAATAGTTTGGGAATCGCTCAAAACTTATTTATTTGAAAGATCACTAAATTGGAACTGAAAAATTATGGTTTTTAAGGCGCATTTAGACCCAATATGCAAAAGATTGCATGGTGGGCGAAACTCTCTAAGGAACTGCCCAAAGATGGGATTTTAGTTGGCTTTTAACAAAACGACTGTATTTTGCTTGTTGGATTACGATTATATTAAATGAATTGAAATTTTTTGCATAATTATTATGTTTAGATTGTGATATAATAAACATTACTCATATTTTTAAATGTCTTTTTATTTTTTTTAATATATAGTAAAATCTTATTGAGATCGAAGTACGTAAAATAAAATCTTATCACCTCAATATATACTAAGTACATTTATTTTCAGAAATAATTGCTTTTGAACGATCCTACTAATATTATAAATGTAAAAATTTAGATGGATTTTTGGATGTTTGTTACTCAATAACGCCAGAACAGCTGAACGGATCTGGATGAAATTTGGCACAGAGATAGATTATAGTTTGGAATAATACATAAGCTACTTTTTATTCCGAAAAAATGTACAGTTCCCCGTTCCCTGTTGTATAGATTTATTTATGTTTTATAATAAATCACTAGTACCTATTATAATAAAAAATACTCCCAATTTAAAATCATTAATGATTTCATGAATAATCATCATTAAAGGTAGATTTTTGAAATTTACATCTTATATGAGATACTTTGAGGGTTACATAATCATTAAAATAATCATTAAAATCAGCAAACATTGCAAATATATCGCATGACACCAAAAATATTGATTCTCCTTTATTTGAAATCGGTCAGAAATAGTAGAAAATTATATAATAGGAAATAGCAGAAATATCATTAATTTTTAGTATTTTGTCTGCTATTTTTTACAATTTCAACTTTGTTGGAATTATTTTAAAGGAATTGGATGAATTTTTTGGACTTTTTCTATAAACCTTTTTCCCTAGCGACTGCTTTTGGAACTAGCATTAGTAGTTGCCAATTGTACAAATTTATTCTAATTAATATATTTATCTCTATATTCAATTCAATTCAATTTTCTCATGTGTATGTATTCAATTCAATTTTCTTGTTAATGGCTTTAAAGCGTGCCAATTGTGTTTATATCTGTATATATTTTGATCTACATTTTTAATTTAGACATTACTATATAGTATTAAAGTTCAGACGGCGTAACTCATGTAGGTGCTTGAAAACCTTTTTTTTTTAATTGATCTTTCATAAAAATTATCTAAGCATTTGTGAAAACCGCATCAAAATCTGTCTGTTTTATTCTATTTAAGATGTATTGAAGTTAATTCTGAAACTAGCAGCTGTAAAGAATGTAGTGTTCATTTTACAAATATCATTTTTAAAATCATTTGAATAGGTTATAAAATAATTCCACATATTTATAGTACAAATTCTTTCAAATATGAATTATTTTAAAACTAGCGATTCACTCTCGCCACGTTCGGTGATTCTTGAACTTGAAATAACTTTTTTATTCATAAATTAAAACAATACTAAATGATAAGTAAACCTTACCATAATACATTAGTGAAAACCGCATCAAAATCGGTTAAGCCGTTTCTGAGATTAGAGCGCACAAACGCACAGAGAAACATACAAAAATTCTAAAAAACATCGTTTTGAGTTCTATTCCATTAATAAAGACCCCCCCCCCCCCAATAAAAGTATTTTATTATATGTATAGATAAAAATATGGTGAGGTTAAAAATATATTCTATATATATTTATTTGATATGTGTGTACCTACATACACATATCAAATATATATAGATTAGAATATATTTTTATTCTAATCTATATATATTTGATATGTTCCCTATGGACTCCAAAGGAGCTGGAGCAATTTTGAAGAAATTTTCAGGTAATTTTCGTATTAGCCCAGCAGGTGATCCTGTGAAGTTTGGTAGCAATCGAAAGTTTGAACGCGGGCGAAGCCGCGGGTATTGCATGTACCTTATAAATATAAAATTATCTCTGTCTATGTGTCACCATTTCACGTTGAAATCGCTGAACAGATTTTGATGGAATTTAGAAAGACCATACAGTACTTTTTTAAGCTAGATAGTAGTAAGCTTTTAAGCTAGAGAGCTTAAAACATTGTTCATTGCATTTTTCTATCTTAGATGCGTTTTTTTTTTATAACCTGTCAGGGACTGCCGACCTACAGGTGGCTCGGTTAGCAATGGATATCGTAGAAATTAACCGCGAGTTGATAATATCATATATATATATATATACATACAGTGCCATTCTTTGGCAAATCTTTTTTCTGATGGTAGCATATGAGTTATTTTAAGTCATAGCCTGTATACCAAATTTTATTCAAATCCATCCAGCCGTTTTAGTATGCACTAACACTCATAAAAACTTACATCTGTAGGTACACATAATAAAATTCTAACTAAGCCAAATCTGTATATGTATGTATTTTAAAAAAGCAGATTGGAAATCTTATACAGAACTACTAGAAAGATTATTTTTAGAGTTCAATGTGTCTAATGATTTGCAACACCTATACGATAGTTTTGTAGAAATCATGTATCTGGCAGCCGATATCTATATTCCCTACATTATAACATGCAATAACCCATGTAGTAAGTTTACACCGAGGCCTTACTGGAATCAAAACCTTTCCAAGTCTGTAGCAGAACGACGTTTAGCACTCGCAAAATTCCGACGTAACCCCATACCTGATAATCTAACCGAGCTACAGGATAAGATACGTCTATCACAACTTAGGATGCGTAATGCTCGTTCACACTCGTGGCAGAACATGTGCTCATCTGTCGACGAGTCTCTGTCGCTGGGTGAAGTATGGAAAAAGATGCAATGGGTAAAAGGCTACAAACGTCCAAGAAAATATATTGACGAAGGGAAAGCTAATGAACTATTACGAAACTTAACACCTGATTTTACAGTTCCTAATAAACAATTTTTTACATCAACAAATACGAAGTTAGAGACACTTATTACGCTTTTAGAGGTTGAAAAATGCATTAAAACTAAGGATACATCTCCAGGATCTGATAACATATCTTACTCAATGATAAAACATTTGCCTCATAATGGTAAACTAGTATTAACAGAAATTTGTAATAAATTTCTAACAAACTCTTTTGTACCTCGACAATGGCGAGATATTATTATATTACCAATCCCAAAACAGGGGCGTGATCCACAAGACATTGCGTCCTTTAGACCGATTTCCATGATGTCATGTTTATGTAAAGTCTTTCATAGCATTTTACTCAATAGATTAGAATGGTTTATTGAAAGAAATCATGTGTTATCCAAAAGTGTTACGGGATTTCGAAAATGTCATTCTACACTACACAATCTTACCACACTCGTTTCTAGAATACAATCGGGTCTTTCAAACAGGCGCAGTGCATTATGTTGCTTTATTGATATTGACAACGCCTATAATAATGTTGATGTTAACAGTCTATTACATATTATGGATAATTTAGGAGTAGGTTCTAAAATTTGCTCGTACTTAGAAAATTTTCTTAGAGAAAGATATTTAAAAATTCAAATCGAGAATCATAATATTTGTAGAAGCTCAGGCCGAGGGTTAGCTCAAGGGGATCCTCTTTCACCATTGCTATTTAATATGGTTACTTCAAATATATGTAAACTCGTAACCAGTGTATTTATCTCGCAGTACGCTGATGACTTCGTCTTATACTCAATCTGTGATAATGCACAGCGAGATACTGAAATATTACAAGCTGCATTAAATTTAGTATCCAAACTTTTAAACGATATAGGTTTAAATATTTCAAGTGCTAAAAGTAAAGTAGTTTTTTTTAAATCCGGCAGTAAACGAGATAATATTGACTTAAAAATTGATGGAGTATCACTACCCGTAGTCGACACATATAAATATCTAGGCTTGTGGTTAGATCGATCTATGAGATGGTCAAAGCACTTAAATGAGCTTAAAAATAAATGTTTAAAATATGTTAATGTTTTTAAAGTATTGGCAGGTTCACAATGGGGAATTCATCCAACCCATTTGAGACGGCTTTATCTTTCACTTATTCGTAGTAAGCTGGACTATGCATGCTTTTTATATGGTAATAGTGCAAATACACATTTAAGGAAAATAGATATAATTCAAAACTGTTGTATGCGAATTATTGGGGGTTTTGTAAAGAGTACAGCTATACATGTAATGGAATCGGAACTCCACCTTGAGCCATTGGCCTTTCGTAGATATTTTTTAGGAGCAAAATTTTGGCTAAAGTGCAGGTCATTTGAAAATAATGAAATAATTGAATTAATTCATGAACTCGAAACTCTGAACCACAAACCGTACTGGACTAAAAAGAAAAAGCCTGTATTAACTCAGGTCCATAATTTTCTTATTTCTAGCCCCATTCAATGTAGTAAAGAATTAGATATGTTTAGTTTCGATACATGGATTGGCAACGTGGATTTTTCAAGAGCTATACAACCTAAGTTAGATATAATTAATAAGTCAAAAAGAACATATAACGTACATAATCTTAAAGTAGTCTGTAATGAAGCAATTCAAAGAATATACCCCAATTATTATTATTTGTTTACTGATGGGTCAAAGGATAAAAATGAAATTGGAGTAGCATTTTTTGATCCACAGAGTAAAAGCTCTCTGAAACTCCAAATAAATTGTAATATTTCTATAATGCATGCTGAGCTGATTGCTATTAGAGAAGCATTGACATATATTAGTAGCATTAATTTAAATTATTTTGTAATTCTAACAGACTCAAAAAGCGCTCTCCAACATTTAATAAGATGTACTAATCCTAGTTTTAGGGGACTACCTATTGCCTATGACATTTTAAAAAATATATATAAGTTTACATCACCTAATAAAAAAGTGTCTTTACAATGGATACCTTCTCATATTGGTATAGATGGCAATGAAATAGCTGATTGTTTGGCGAAGGAAGCTTCTGTTGACGGTGTTCCTTTTGCGTGCTTATCTAACTACACAGAGGTCTTAAGTGTTGTTAAACTGAATGGTTACAGACAGTGGAAAGAATACTTTGACGAGAGATCTGTGACAAAAGGAATATGGTACAAGACAATACAGCCAAATTTATGTCGTAAACCTTGGTTTATTGGTGCCAATATGAGTAGGTCCGAAATCATAAACAGCCTTGAGGCTTCGTTCCGGTCACATTCCATTGAATAGTTTTGCCTCCTTAATGGGTAAGGCGGTGTCATCTGACTGTACAGAATGTAATAAAATTGAGGATGTACATCATATATTAGCTGAATGTGTCCGAAATGAAGCGGAAAGAAGAATTTTTTTATTGAGATTTAATATAAATTTATTAGACATAGGAGCTTTTAACAGCATTCTGGCCGATCCTATATCGAATCAGTCAAGAATGTTGTATAAAGTAGTACAAGTCGGATTAAGACATAGAAATACTTAATTTATGTTATTTATAAGGTTGATTATTGCAAATTGTATTCCTTATGTTTAGTTGTTCCTATAGGGGTGGCATGATCACTTTGTGACCAAACCCCTTTTAAAATAAAGATTAAAAAAAAAAAAAAAAAAAAATCTGTACATTAAATATTTTTTGGAAAATCTTATTGAAATAGACATTATTATCGACGCAGAGGCCAAATCTATAGTTCTTAGAATTTTTGTCTCTCTGTCTGTCTGTAACCGCATCACGAGTAAACCACTAGACAGATTCATACGTCGTTAAATTAAGGTTTATATATATATATACATATATATACATATATATATATATATATATATATATATAAAGTATATATATATATACCTACCTTTTTGATATGAATTTTTTATCTTTTGTTCATTTTATACAAATTTCAATAACAAATCGATAAATATAACGCCATCTATTGACAAATATTGAAACTAATATTTCTTTGTTTCTGATGAGAATTTCTAGCCCAATAACTTTACTAACTGGGTTAAGTACCAGGTCAGGTCAAAATATATTTTTGGGCTTATTACTTGCGGCGAAGACATACATACATAAAACATTTTTTAAAACAGGTCAAAAATGAAGTTTGTCTATCTATTTGAATTTGATCTGTTGTTATGTGTAATGCATAATACTAATGTTATAAAGAGGAAAGTTTTTTGTTTGTTTTTATCGAATAAGCTCCGAAACTACTGAACCGATTTAGATGAAATTTGGTAAGAAAATAGTTTGAGACCCCATGAAGGACATAGGATAGTTTTTATCCTGAAAATCATCCCTTAAGGAGATGAAAATAGGGATATAAGTTTATATGGGGAAGCAACCTAGGGACGAACCCGACCGAAGCGAGGTTGAGTCGCTAGTGTGTAATGAATCTATATGCTTCTTTTTCATTTATCCGATTACGATGAAACTTTTATATCTGGTCCATAAATGTTTCTGATATTCCATTATCTAATAAACAACACTGCCTCGGTGGTGTAGTGGCTAGCATGTACGGCTGCACACCCGGAGGTCCTGGGTTCGAGTCCCGGGTCGGGCCAAGTTTCGTTATTGAGTCTTTCTGTATAGTAAGTCTCAGTAACAGCCCGGAGTTGGGAAGTTGGCGGTGTTTCACCCCCGTGCCTCGGAGAGCACGTAAAGCCGTCGGTCCTGCGCCTTAACTCTCACCGGTCGTGTCGAGTGGTCGTCCCACCGGAGTATGAGAGTGATAGGAATAGAGAGTGCACTTGTGTCTGCGCGTACACTTGAGCACTATAATATCTCCTGCGCAGTTGGCTAATCTCAATGAGATTGGCCGCCGTAGCCGGAATCGGCTAGGAGAACGTCATCTAATAAACACCTATTAATGCGAATGTATGTATGTGTGTATGTTTGTCACTCCATCTTACTGAAACGGCTGGACAGATTTGGATGGAATTCAATACACAGATAGACTATGAGTTGGAGTAACACATAGTTTACATTTAGAACGAATCCAAGCAAAGAGGTGACATAGTAAAAAAGTTGGCACAATATGGCAAGTGAGTCAAATTTGAATATTATTAATCTGAATTCTAGATACGATAATATGTATGTATGTATTTATGTCACTAGCACCTGGGCGCGAGTTTACAGAAACCAATATGTTAAATATATTACAGTCAATAATAGTATTTTCTTTTGTATTAATCCCTAATCCCAAAAATATTATAAATGCGTAAGTTTGGATGGATGTTCGTTACTCAATCACGCCAGAACGGCTGAACGGATCCCGATAAAATTTGGCACAGAGATAGATTATAGTCTGAAGTAGCACATATGTTACTTTTATCCCGAAAAAATGTACGGTTCCCGTGGGATATTTTTGGTTTTTTTTTTGCACTATAAACGAAAACTGAGCGAAGCGAGTATGAGTCGCTAGTGTTATATAACAGCAACGCCACATTAGCAAATTTTATTACTATCGACTTACGCTCGCTTCACTCATGTATCTACGAGTTTAGAAATGTAAATTCAAATTTTAAGTAATTTTTAAGGATTTTTGATTTTCGCACTAGAACCCTAAATACCGATATAACCTATAGATACCTTATAATATGTAACCCTACAAACTCCTTTACCTTTCAGTGAAAGTCCCATTACAATTGGTTAAGCCGTTCCAAACATTACTTCGGACATACAGATAGAATTTAAAAAAAAAACGGTTATTTAGGTACTGGTATCATATAAATAACTTTATATACTTGAGAAAACCTAGTGATTTTGAAATCACAGACACTTCAATTCTATATGTATAGATATGCCTATGTTATTCCAAAATTATAATCTATCTGTCCACTAAATTTCATCCCAATTCGTCCAGTAATTTCAGCGTAAGGCGTAACATATGTATATACTCACAAACATTCGCGATTATAGTTATAGCCCGATTAGTGCTAAGTTGAAGTTTTTCTTATCCTGTATTACTAAGAATTATTTATTATAGAAGATAAATAATACTGAACAATTTTAAAGGCCTTAAGGGTTTGCTTGAATCCTTTATGGTCTATAGTAAATATCTTACCTATTAAATGAGCAATTCTTGTATAAACAAATCACAAACATATACATATTTCGTTTTAACGTTTAGTATAGATTTCTCAGAGATGAGATATTTTCCCGCCGTAAAAAGTATATCATCATCATTATCAACATATCCGGGCTAACACATCCGGGCTCATATTTCTATGCTAACATATCCGTGTTATCTATTCCAGGCTTAAATACTATACAGCTAACATATGCGACCTAATATTTTCGTGCTCATGTATCCGATAAACCGAGTATAGCGGGTTCAAATCCCGGTTCTCGCATCTCTGATATATTCTTGTGGGAATCATTTCCAACATGATTACCACTTGTCTTACGATGAAGGAGAGCATCGTGAGGAAACCTGTATGTCTGAGAGAACCTAGCAAGTTATCAAAAGACATGTGAACCGTGAAGTCCTCCAACCTGCATTCGGCCAACGTGGTGGACTATGGTATGATGCCTCCGTACTGAAGAGAGGCTCGTGCCCAGCAGTGGGACGTTAGAAAGGGCTGAATACAACATATATGTGTTAATATATCGAATTTCGAACACAGGGCGAGCACTAGTATAAATAAACATGCCAGAATTTACGTACTTCTGAAGGACACTCATATGTCTGGTCACTGAGTAACTGTGGAGAATATATGTATGCAAAATTACAACTTGACATTGTGGTAGGTCGAAATATGAAATATTTGTGTTTGTTAGACATGAGATCCCGTTTTTTTTTTCAAAACTGATTGAATTTTAAATTTCCTTGTCGTAGGTAATGGTGGAATATTGTAAAATGAAAAAAATACTTCCTTATTTTGATATTGTTTTGCATTTATTGTATTAGGGTTGTCAAAACTGCTTTATTATAGCCTTATGTATAAGTAGGCAAAGACATAACAGTTTTTTTGTCATGAACAAAAAAATTGGAAACGGTTTTTTTTGTATGTAACGTAGATCGGAAAATTTTACTTACACATGTTTTATTCAAATTTTCTATAATAATTCGTTTGACTCAGTTTTTAGTGACCCTACTTGCTGTCCAACGGTCGTGGGTTCGAGATTCGTTGGGGGCATTCATTTGTGTGATGAGTACAAATGTTTGTACTCCAGTCATGGGTGTTTAGTTTAGTTAGTTTTTAGGGTCACTACAAACTAAGCCAAACGTGTCGTCATTGTATCATAAAATTGCAGAAAAGCAGAAAATCTTACAATTCGTATCTACATATCGACTCTACTTAACATCGCACAACAAACGTGACATGTAATTAGAAGCCTTTAAAAAAGCTGCAGTTATTATTATTTTTTTAAAAATAAAAGAAAGTTTTCTTTGAGTTAATCATATCTTACATATTTAAAGCATATCTTATATATCCCTTATATTTCATAAAGAAAAATAATTTGATACCATCGAAGTGATCTCATGATGGAGGCCGAAAATACGTAGTGGAATTTTTCACAAGTTAAATTTCGATATTGGGCTCATTTTATTCGCTTTGACAAATCAAAATGTAATGTATTTTTTAATGCCAAATCATAAAAAAAAAATTAATAAAAAAAATTGTCAAAAAAATAAAATATTTTTTTTGGGGTGGACCACCCTTATCACTTAGGTTAGGTTCGTCTCACTTAGGGGTATAAAAAATAGTTAACGTCCTATTCTTAGACCTACTGAATATACACACAAAATTTCATAAGAATCGGTCAAGCCGTTTCGGAGGAGTTTTGTTACAAACACCGTGACACGAGAATTTTATGTATTAGAAGATTAAAATAGTAAGGGCATACAGGTATTAATAGTTACTTAAGACCCCACGATGTGGTAATCATGTTGAGAACGATTAAGTATGTTGTTTTTAATCTATACATATAATAAAATTGTAACAAAGCCAAATCCGTACATTAAATATTTTTTAGAAAATCTTATTGAAATAGATATTATTATCGATACAGAGGCCGAATATATAGTTTTTAGAATTTTTGTCTGTCTGTCTATCTGTCTGTTGCCGATTCACAGAAAAACTACTAGACAGATTTTGATGAAATTTGGTATGGTCATAGCTGATTATCTTTTTTTTTTTTTAACGTTGGGAAATGCATTTACGCACGAAGTGTGGGACTCACCGGCGAAGCCAGTACTACCCACTAAAACCCAACAAAACCTTCCCCCGTCTTAATGGGGCGTCGCAGGATCGCTTACGCATTCAACTACGACGCCCCGACGGCAGGTCTGCCGAAGCAGACCACAACAACCATGGGGTTGCTCCACGGTCCACTCTGCTATCAGAGAAGTACCAGGAGCAACCCGCATGGTACACCGCCCTCCGAAGAAGGCCGCCTCCCACCGCCCACCAAAACGGGCCTCCTGTGCGTTTCTTGGCTTCGCGAGTACACTACTGAGCCCCCCCACCACGACAAGGTGAACGCACGTTGGGGGGGATAGCTGATTATCTGGGTCAACATATAGGATACTTTTTACCGCGGAAAAATATCTCATTTCTGAGACAAAATACAAAAACTGTAATGTAAGAGTATACTAATATGTAAAACCTAAGAATTTGGTTTTTGGTCATCTGAACGCGGGCGGAGCCGCGTGCAATGCTAGTAAAGTATATATTTTGTTATTTCACAGAATCTTATAATATTGTGCTTGTTCTTGTATATACATATATGTGTATTTTATTTCGTATATCTCAGAAACGGCTCTAACGATTTGGATCTGTATTTAGATAAGGTTTTACTTTTTAAGTTTATCTATATACATAATAATCGTCCCGACCGATTCCGGCCACGACGGCCAATCTCATTGAGACTAGCCATCTGCGTTGGAGATATTATAGTGCAGCGCGTGTACGCGCAGACACAAGTGCACTCACTATTCCTGTCACTCTCATACTCCGGTGGGATGACTCGGCTAAACGTGCTCTCGTGACAAATCAGTCAGGAGGACATTAGTATGTACTACATACATACGCAGGTGTATTTTCTGAAAAAAAACCCAAGTTTTCCAGAAAAAATATTTTAACAAAAAAAAACAAAATTAAATGCATTAAAATCAAATCAAAATAAAAACTATCATGGTCACGGTAGAGATTCAATCAAAATAAAACCGCGAAAAAATCCGGAAACAGGTTTATTTAAAAAAGTTTCGGTTTTTTTTTTAATTTAAATTAAATGTTAAATTATTATATATATTATAAAAAAAATTAAATGTTAAAAGCTCGGAAGGCAGCTGTTCTGCTGAAAATAGCCGATAAGAAACTGAATAATTCAATTTTAAAATCATAAAATGATATTTAAATCAGTTATATCACAGGACCTGATGGGGATAAAAAAACATAGTTGCACTATAAACAATTCCGATAGAGGGTTGGCTAGCTTTGAAAAACTAGAATCTAGATCAATATATAATAATAATATAGAAAATAGATCTTAACAAATATGGTTACTAAAAAATCGTAACCGAAAAAAATAATGATGTGTAAATAAAAAATAATCAAAATATATCTTTTTACTGATAATTAAATAAAAACTTAAAAAAAAACGACTTCCAGGCACTAAAAAGTAAAAAATAACTAAACGAGAGTTTTCATTTAGAATAGATATACAATCAGATATTTTCGACGTCGGTGCCAGCCGATTCAAATTTACCTATTATTTATATATTATTTATTATACATATCTTATTTATTATACATATCTTAAAGTATTGTCGGTAATTAATGTCGATAAAATTTAAATGGGACGAACTGGAAAGTATACCTACCTATAATACAATTTGAAACAAAAAAAAACTATTTTTCAAATTGGTTCTGGCGTCTTCGAGTAATCGGTGAACATACATACATAAAAAAAAGATTCCGATGAATTGAGAACCAAATACCTTATATAAGTGTAAGGTCTTCGTTGACAACCTCTTCCTTTTTGAAGTCGGTTAAAAATTAGCTGTCAGAAATAAGTTTTTACGGCGTTTTCCTAGATGGCGCTTTTGGTTAGAATAACAACTTACAAGGTTATTTTGATTTAGACGAAAATTCTTATGATCTACAAAACAAAAAAAAAATACATTGTAGCATTCTAGAAAATTATAGTAAATACATTAACAAAACTATCTGTTTACTTTTCACAGTTTCGTTCTACTTTTTGTTCCCATTTTCGGAATGCTTTTACAGAAAACATTGTCACGGGAGAGATTAAGGTTTTAAACAATATCTAAAAGGTCATAGTTTCTACAGACGGTGTAGGTATCTAAATTTGCTAAAATCGTGCACAAATTTGGAAGAAAACACAAATAGCATCTTACAATATTAAGAAAAACAACAAATAATAAAAATAATTCTAATAAACATTGCTCTATTATATATTCTTAGTTATAATTTTACAATTTATATTTTGATAAAGAATGTTGGAAAAGTCATCATCAGATCAAGTGGATTCTTCATATTCTGTTATTTGTTATTTTTATACTAATTTGATATTGAGAATTTACAATTTATCATTTACAATTGTATAATATTGATGTTCTCCTGACCGATTCCGGCCACGGCGGCCAATCTCATTGAGATTAGCCAACTGCGCAGGAGATATTATAGTGCTCAAGTGTACGCGCAGACACAGGTGCACTCTCTATTCCTATCACTCTCATACTCCGGTGGGACGACTACTCGACACGACCGGTGAGAGTGTCGGCGCAGGACCGACGGCTTTACGTGCTCTCCGAGGCACGGGGGTGAAACACCGCCAACTCCCCAACTCCGGGCTGTTACTGAGGCTTACTATACAGAAAGGCTCAATAACTAAACTTGGCTCGACCCGGGACTCGATCCCAGGACCTCCGGGTGTGCAGCCGTACATGCTAGCCACTACACCACCGAGGCAGTTAATTTAATTAAGAGTTAGTATAATATTAATAACGATATCGGTTAGTTGTATTTGTAATATTAATATTTTAAAAGTATTGTCATTCACCGTTGGGTAATGTTATACGTAGAAGACAGATGTCGCTACGTTACAAACAACAGTGGGGAAATAACATTTAAATAGGTGTAATTGCCATTTTATAACACATTCTGAGAAGTGATTGAAGTAAACAAGAGTTGCTGAAGCTCAATAGTTTTATTTGAAAATTTAATAATAACAGTATGTTTACCATTTGAAGTATTATATTTTATGTAACATTAAAAAGCTATTTGACATAAATACGTAATTGCAATAAAATTTTATCAGGCGCTTCAAATTGTACGTAACAACGTTTTAACATTTGGTAGATTTCTCAGAGATGAGATATTTTCCCACAGTAAAGGATATCCTAAATGTTCACCCGGACCAGCTTCATCACACCAAAATTTTTTCAAAATCCCTCCAGTGGTTTTTCCGTGATGCGGTCACAGACAGACAGGCAGACAGACAGACAAAAATTTTAAAAACTGTAGATTCAGTCTCTGCGTCGATAATAATGTCTATTTCAATAAGATTTTCCAAAAAATATTTAATGTACAGATTCGGCTTCGTTACAATTTCATAATATAAGTACTGAGTACATATAGAAAAAACTTAGCAAAGATTTTGAACTTAAACTAAAATAACCAAGCACTAACGACAAATGTTCAGTATTTTATTTCATAAAATCCATACATAGTTAGAACGAATAATTCTTTAAATTATTGTGTTGACTTAAAATTATCTATATGAAGTTTTTTACAAAGCGTAAAACATAACAAGTATTCGACCAGTGATCGAAATTCGACCTTAATCATTACTGAAAATTTAAGGAAAACATGTAGGTATGTGTATGATTACCTTTTAAAAAAAACTGTTCAATTTTTTTTTATTGATAACACTAAAGCTCGTCAATAGTTAACTAACATAGATCAAAAAAGTACTAGATACACAATCAGGGACAAAAAATGTCCTCACCGAATGAGCGCTCGTTTTAATATTTGAGCGCGCTTTTAATTTTTTTGTAGAAACAACTTTAAGCATTGCATTTAAGGTTCAATTTACATTGTTATATATTTATATCAACTAGAATAATTACCTGAACCCAATTGATGACAGTTTTAAGAGAAACTTTTGCATGGGATTATGTATAGTGAATAAATAATTAATCGGTTCAAATACAGAGGAGAAGATACTGAACTGATTTGTCTTAGTTTATTTATATATGTATACATAAACGGACATAAATAATAGAAAAAGTATCATTTAAAAATTTATATGCCATATGTATTCAGCCCTTTTTAACGTCCCACTACTGGGCACAGGCCTCCTTTCAATGCAAGGGGGAACAGGCCATAGTCCACCACGCTGGCCAAGTGCGGGTTGGCGGACTTCACATGTCTTTCGACAACTTGCTAAGTTCATTCAGACACGCAGGTTTCCTCACGATGTTTTCCTTCACCGTAAGACAAGTGGTAATCATGTTAAAATTGATTCGCACATGAAAATATCGGAAGTACGCCACCCGAGATTTGAATCCGCTTCACTCGGTTTTCCAAGCGAGCGCTTTACCACTAGGCCTAAATACTATAAGTACCTATTGAAAAACCATGATTTTCGAATTGGGTCAGTTTTATATTTGTAGGTACTCGTTTTGTACGCCATGTGATAATTCTGTTTGATCTGAAAATAAATTTAATTACCATTTTATTCTGGTAACCTTGGATAAGATTTTAGAAACGTTGGCGCACAACTGTTTTCGAAACATCATCTCTTACATACTGTTGGAAAAATACTTTAAACTAACAAACTGACCTAGCTCTAAGTCTACAACGATGTAAGGTGACACATATATAATTAGAAATTTTTTACAGCTACGAGCATGGTATTTTTCCCGCGGCTACGCCCGCTTCATTTAATTTTGTAGAATCACTCTATGATGTAAAATAACTTATAAGTAATGAACTTCTTCAGTAAATCGATACTAATATTATAAATGCGAAAGTAAATCTGTCTGTCTTTCTGTCTGTCTGTCTTTTGGCGCTTAATCTGTGAACGGATTTAGATAAAATTTGATATGGATATAGTTTGAGACCCTGGGAAGGACATAGGATAGTATTAATCCTGAAAATCATCCCTTAAGAGGGTGAAAAACGGGGTGGAAGTTTGTATGGGGAATCAATCATTTCTCAAGTAAGGGAAATAAAAAAATATTTTTTTTAAATAGGTACTTACCTACTTTTCTGTACCTATGTATGTATATAATACATTATACATATATTACATCGTCTATAGTCTATTACGTTTACGAGTAAAGAAATAGGGGGCTATAAAGGGGTTTTCAAAATCGGACCAGTATATCTAGAGACAAACTAACAAACTCTTCAGTTCTATATATTAGTTTCTTTTAATATTTACTTTAATAATTACTTATTATATTATTGACGCACTTTACCTTAGAACAAGGCCACATTACAATCACTGTAATATACTGTAATATAACTTATTAATTTTATAATTAAAACTAGCGACTCACCCTCGCTTCGCTCGGGTTGGACCCTAGTTCCCCAAACAAACTTTCATCCCCATTTTCATCCCTTTAAGGGATGATTTACGGGATAAAAAGTATCCTATGTACCTACTTCCCAGGGTCTCAAACTATCTTCTTACCAAATTTTATCTAAATCGGTTCAGTAGATCCAGAGATTATCCCCTACAACGTCACAAACTCACAAACAATTCACAAACTTTACCTCTTTATAATATTAGTATAGATAAAATAAAAATAACTTATTAAAATTACTATTATACTCGTACTTTAAACACTTTTGAACTGTCAATTTAAAAAAAAACGTTAGTGTAGTCAGTCCGTGAGGAAGCTACCACCGGCTCAGAATGCAGTTCTGCTGAGTAGATTCCGAGAGAAATTCAACAAGCTCTTTTAAATATCGAAATTATATTTTATTATTCTATTAACATTAACATTTTCAATAGTAGTCCGTTAACATATTTCTCTCGTCGCGGGACTCGAACCTAGGACAGCGAATCCTATAATAGAAAACCACAAGGTAATTTGCTCTTAGTCAGTGTAATGCACACGTAGAAACTGAGTCATAGTGACGGAATAATAGAATTTCCTTGTAGTAATTGTTAATGAGGTGTTATTTCACAACACTCATATAATTAACGCAAGTCTCTCATCGACAATGATTGCTGTAAAGCATTCGGAACGTCGAGAACCAAAAATAAAAATAAATCCGAGAAGATAGTTTTATTTAAAGTATATATATATATATATATATATATATATATATATATATATATATATATATATATATATATTATACAGATAAATAAAATTGAAAGGTCTGTTTGTTATGCCAAAATAATAGCTCTTTACTAAATGCATAATAAGAATATACTTATACGAATTACACAAATTATAATTTTTTTGTCTGCCTGTCTGTTTGTTCCGGCTAATCTCCGACACGGCTGAACTGACTTTTAAGGGACTTTCACTGGCAAATAGCTGTTGTTATAAGGGGTAACTTAGGCTACTTTTACTTTAGAAAAAGAATTAGGGTCCCGCTCAAAATAATTAAAACGTATCTAGGGACGCATCTGAGAGTGAGGGAAAGTTGCTAGTATATAGAAATCGATGTATGTTCCCTATAAACTCTAAAATGGCTGGAGCGATTTTGATTAAAATTTCAAGCATTCTTCAGATTAGTTATGCGGGTGATCCTGTGAAGTTTGATAGAGATAGGAGGTTTGAACGCGGGCCAATCCGCGGCTTCTGCTTGTGTCAAATATTTGCGTAAATCTAAGAAAGTATTTTTTAAAATCTGTCATCGACTTTGAATGAGTGTGTGCTTATGTTATACCATATCATCGTCAATTATAAAACTGTTTTTTTCCTTCCTTAAAACCTTCCTTCTTTAAGAAAAGTTTATTTTGAAATAATTATTCCAACTTTTGGGGTGGAATATTCTATAATTGGTATATTGAAAAAGAGAAGAGAAAAAAATTACGAATATAACGCATAACCTATGTGTGTACAAACATACATACAAAAAGAAAAAAATATCACATAGATACCCAAATTGAACATCTCCTCCTTAGAACATGTTATGTTTTGAAGTAGAAAAATGTCGTCAAAATGAAATCTAACATACTGTTATTATACTTAAGTAGTATTTATTCAACAAAAATAAAATTTGGTTCAGCTCCAAACATGCTTATAAAAAACAATCGCGAGATCAAATCGTATTTTTTTTCCTCTACCTTGTGGAAGCAATGTTGCAGTAACAATAACGAGCGAGACAATTTATATAATGTCTACAAAATCATACTACAATTAAAAGCGACAGTTTGTATGTCTGTATGTTTGTGCTCCTTTATGTTGAATAGACGAATACGGATTGGATGAAAAGTATACATCCTGGAATAACACATAGGTCTGTGTAATGTCAAAATAACAGCTTTTTATTAAATGTATATGAAATTACATATATACGGTACTTATAAGAAAAAATAAATTTTTAAAAATTTTGTCTGTCTGTTTGTTTGTTTGTTTCGGCTAATCTTTGAAACTGGACTGATTTTGACGGGAATTTCACTGGCTGAGATTGAGATAGCTGATGTTATAAGGAGTAACTTAGGCTACTTTTACTTTAGAAAAAGAATTAGGAGCCTCTTAAAAAAATTAAATCGTACCGTACCTAGGAACGCACCTGAGCGAAGCGTGGGTAAATCGCTAGTTTTAAATAAAATTTGATATAAGGTTGCTTTAGTTACAATATAAATACAAAAGGATTGCGATTTCAAAAAAAAATAAAGATCACAAAATATGGCAAATGAGAGAGACAATAAATGGACCTATTTGTAGATTATGCTACTGCCACTTGCTGTGCCAGCGGTCGCGAGTTCGAGTCCCGCTGAGGGCATTCGTTTGTGTGATGAGCACGAATGTTTGTACTCCAGTCATGGGTGTTTATATTTATAATATGTATTGTATTTAAAGTTATATACATATATAATATATATGTAGTACATCAACTATCTGGTATCCATAACACTGGCATCGTAACTTACTATGGAACTAGATGGTGCGGTGTGTTATTGTCCCAACATATTTATATACTTATTTGATGACGAATATTAATAATAAATATTTTTGGACATACGTAGTTTCATGATACTCGCTTTTGCGAGATAATAATTAACTATGAGTTCAGTGACACGAATACGGTGCAGCGTTATTTTCGTATTATCTTATTTTAAACTAGTGACTATATAGGCAGTGGTAGCCCAATGGTAGCGCGCTCGCTTGGGAAACCGAGTGAAGCGGGTTTAAATGCCGGGTCTCGCACCTCTGATATTTCATGTGCGAATCATTTCCAACATGATTACCACTTGCCTTACAGTGAAGGAAAACATCGTGAGGAATCCTGCATGTCTGGAACCTAGCAAGTTTTTGGATTTGGCCAGCGTGTTAAAAAGGGCAGAATACATACATACACAAAGCGATCACCCATCAACTAGATACGGCACGTGCAGTTACTTCTCTAATTTACTAAAGTTCGCCCAGTGGTCCAAATTATTGAAAACTAGCGACTCACCCTCGCTTCACTCGGGTTCATCCCTAGCTTGCTTCCCCATACAAACTTCAAACTTTCATCCCCATTCTCACCTCCTTCAGGGATGATTTCCGGGATAAAAACTATTTCACTCACTCATGAGATTTAAAAAAAAAACTTATTTAAGTAAAAAAAAATCTTTTCATCTTCTTCTATACAGAGCTTGTCCTGACAATAACAAACACAAAAAAAGAATTATCCAATTTGGTGCAGTGGATCGGAAGTTAGGCGCCTACATACATTGCGGTGATTCATTTTTATTTATATAGAAGATAGATTTGCGTTAAGCATATATTCATATGAATAGAATTTACTTATGTATATAAAAAAATGTTTAAAAAATATTGATAACATTGAAACTCGTTAATCCCATCCCATAAATATTGTAAATGTGAAAGTTTGGATGGATGTTTGTTACTCAATCACGCCAAAACGTATGAACGGATATGAATGAAATTTGGTACAGATATCTCTGTATTATCTGATTATAAAATGTGTGGTACCCGTGGGATATCCATACTAACCGTTAAAAAGTACCTAGGAATTAACTCGAGCAAAGTGAGGAAGACTTGCTAGTAGTAGTTGACTAAAAAAATCGTTTGACAAACTGTTTAATATATATATATATATATATATATATATATAATAAGCAAATACCATGTTCAAGTATATTTAAGTTTTTTTAGTATACTATAAGTTTATATAAACAAATAGGTACAAATCTTGGTACTACACCAAGCATTTTTTCTAATAGCGGAAATTTAGAAAACTATTGTTCAAAAAACATAATAAAACTGAGTCACTATTTTTCAGAGGTAAATCTGAAAAACATTGATGAGTCATTCTGTGATACATTTACTTGGCACAACTTCCTGTTTTTATAGCCTTAGACACTGTAATAGATTTATTATTCGGTGTAAAATATATGTTTTTAGATAAGATTTACGATGACATAACGATGTAGTTACGGATTCGATTTCTGCTTGCACCAATTTCTATTCTTATATACCACTTGTATGGATAAGGGATAAGGATAAGGCTAAGATTAAAGAATTATGGATGTAGTCCGCCAAGAGAACGTCAAAGTCAAAAATAGTAGATTGATTAGCTGTTTATGCTACTATTCTCGATTTTGTTATACGGTCATTTACTTTTTTCAAAGCATAAGGAAAATTTTATGTATAAACTAGCGACTCACTCTCGCTCCACTCATGTTAGTCCCTATTGAAAATTTAGGTTTATATGCTTTTTAATGCCGAATCATAAAAAAATAAATTAAAAATTTTGTCCAAACATTTTTTTTGGGTGGACCACCCTTATCACTTAGGGGTATAAAAATAGTTTACGTCCTATTCTAAGACCTTACTGAACATACACACAAAATTTCATAAGAATCGGTCAAGCCGTTTCGGAGGAGTTTTGTTACAAACACTGTGATACGAGAATTTTATATATTAGATTAGTTAAGTTAATATATTATTTTTCTTAATAAAATATGAACAAAAAATCGATCAAGTGCGAGTCGAATTCGCACACGAAGTGTTCTGTACCATCGTACTTTACTCTATTCTATTGTATTTTACTCTATGTACGTAGTATATTAACTTCGATGATCGATTACGAACGTTAAAAAAATGTTTCTTGTATTTTTATTATTTGTTATTATAGCGACAAAACACATACATACTCTGTGAAAGTTTTTACTCTCTACCTATTACGTTTCATGAGATACAGCCCTCTGACAGATGGACGGATGGATGGACAGACAGCGGAGGCTTAGTAATATATGTTCAAGCGAACTAATTTCTCTTCTACTTGAAAGAGAGATAGCATGATATTAGCTATTGTCGAGGCTAGTCTATACATATATTAAACTCTAAGTAAGCCGAATCTGTGCATTAAATAATTTTTGGAAAATTTTATTGAAATAGATATTATTATAGATACAGAGGCCGAATCTATAGTTATTCGGATTTTTCGAGCGGAGTAAGGGAGAGTCGTTAGTGTTATTAACTTATAAGAAAATTAATAATGGTTATGGTCGGATTCAACTGGACGAACAATATTTAAATTAATAGTTTTACGGTAGCAAACAAATATATATGCTATAATAAATTATTCAGTGTCCTTGAAAGTTTCTAGAGTAGATATCATGTCATTATTATTAGAATATAAAAATACAAGTTTTCGTAGAAATTAAACTTGAAGTAATAAATTTGGACTAAATATCTATATCTTTTTTAATCTCATATATAAATGGAACTGTCTTATGTCGCTCAGAGATTTAAAATAGCTTTGTGTAAACTTTCAGTTCTTTATATCACAACTAGTTTTTAACCGACGCTTCGCTCGTGTGGTATGGTCAGGGATGAAGGTAGCCCATGTCCGGTTTCATCCCAGGATGCAATCTGTGTTCTTGCCAAATTTTATCGAAATCTATTCAGCGGTTTAAGCATGAAAGGTTACACAGACAGAGTTACATTCACATTTGTAACATTATATAAATTTTGTAATATTAACAACATAACAACAATAACATTCGCTACAATTTTTAAAACGATAAAAACTATTATCTTGGTACTTTTAAACTTTTGGTTTTTTTACAGTATTTTTTTAAAAATATGTAAGAGTTATAATAATAACAACCAAAACATACTATCTAATGATATAGGCAACTTATTAAAATGTTATAAAATTAAAATTAACAAATATTTAAGGTACCTACTTCGGTGTTATATGTGTATTTGTTTAAAATGATTGTATATAATTTTGTGGCTAAATAGCGTCTATAACAACCTTACAACCTTTTTCTCTCCCGTGACCATGGTTGCTGTAAAGCATTCGAAACGTCAGGAACCAAAAATACAAAAGAACCCGCACAGATAATTTAATTTAAAACCGCGAATATAAACAATTAAGCAAAACAAGAATTAAATAATTTTTATTAGTCATTAAACAGCACTTTACGCCAACGTCCAATTTCACAGTCTAGCAACAACACAAACAAAAATACAATGACTGTATACTACTATCTACATAACTAACTCAGTCCTTGACAGTATTTCTCGTTGGACGGACGTGCGATAATTTTTTGTGAGTAAATATTTTTATTAGCACGCTTTTATAAACATCAAGTTGTAACTCACTAACTATATTATAATCAAGTTTAAGTTAGATATTTCTAACGTACTTGTAAATAGCGTCGTTTGAAATTTAAGTTTGCCGAGCTGTTCTGTTAAGAGCACAGAGCTGATCGTGGAACTCTTCATGGCTACTGGTTACACCATAGAGTATGGGGCTTGTTTGATTCGTTTTAACGAATCCAATACATAGAGTTTTAAGCGTCTTGTTTATTTAATTGACAGTTGACACTAATTTAATATATATATATATAATAAAATTGTAGAGGTCGAATGTCTGTACATAGAAAAAAAATTCTAAAAACCGAGTCAGGGGACGTAAGAAGAGAAATAGAACAAATCCATATTTTCAATTTTTTTGTTTCTCTGTCCGTCTGTTTGTACGGGCTAATCTGCGAAACTGTTGGACCGATTTAAATGAAATTTTGCATGGTGGTACCTTATATCCCCGGTCAATATTTTAGATACTTTTCATCCCGGAAATTAAATAGTTCCCGTGGGATAGTTAAAAAACTATAGTAACTAATACAACTTATGCACCTAATTTAGTATTCGGCATGCTGATACCCTTACATGGCTGGTCAAAGAACAGGTTATTTTTTGTTCCCGTTGGATATATCTGTTCATGCTTTTCATTATAAATAAATAATGTATGAACAAGATGAAAGATTTCGAAAATGTTAATGGTTAAGTAAGAGTCCAATCAATCCATATTAATATGATAAATATGAAAGTAACTCATATGTTACATTTTCAAGCTAAACCGCTGAACAGATTTCGATAAAATTTGGCAAGGACATAATTTTCATCCTGGCCATATAGGCCATCTTTGATCCCCGCACTACTTAAGTACCTCACGAACAAAGCCGCGGGTTAAAATTAATATGCTATAGTATACATTGAATATTGTATAAGTGAAATTGCTTTAAGAGCAGTAGTTAGTATTCCACCTTAAAGCATGGAAATTTCTTGAAATTTATTATTATAGTATTTTCCTATTAATTGAAAAAAAAACAAAAAATTTGGTTCTCAAGTTACAAAGAAATCGCGTAACATAATATACAAAAACCATCACATTTCGAAGTAAACTAAAGCAGTCATATGAAATAATAAAAAAATAAATGAGAAGTGTAGAAAGCATACATTTTATAAAACCACATATTATGTATAATATTATAGAGGAAAAATTTGTATGTTCGTAACGAATAAACTCAAAAATTACTGGACTGATTTAGATGAAATTTGGTAAGAAGATAGTTTGAGACCCTGGGAAGGACATAGGATAGATTTTATCCTGGAAATCATTCTTTAAGGGGATGAAAATGGTGATGAAAGTTTGTACTTATGGGGAAGCAACTTAGGGACGAACCTGAGCTAAGCGAGGATGAATAGTCTATCCCCCCAACGTGCGTTCACCAAAAAAAAAAAAAAGGGAGGTTGTGGTGGTCTGCTTCGGCAGACCTGCCGTCGGGGCGTCGTAGTTGAATGCGTAAGCGACCCTGCGACGGGGTAGTACTGACTGTATTACGCCGGTGAGTCCCACACGTCGTGCGTAAAAGCATTTCCCAACGTTAAAAAAAAAAGGGTGAATAGTCTATATTGATAAATAGGCAAAGACAAAACAGTTTAGTTCGTCTGTTTGTCAACCATTTTTCTTTTTTTTTTTGCTTAGTAGCTATTAACGAGGTTTAATGTTAAAAATAAAAAAAAAATGGTCGAATTTCGGCCACTGGACGAACACTCGTATAACTAAATAATTTTATAAGATTTTACCGACGAATCCGTATTATACTTTCACTTTCTAACATGTGTGCGCCGGCGCATGACCAAGACGCCAATGCCAAGGTCACTGAGTTAAAACCTAATAAACTTGTCCTAACTTTTAAATATGTACTTAAATAGACAATTTAAAATCCATACTTTAATTTAATTATAAATGTAAAAGTGTTTTGTTTGTTTGTCCTTTTACGTCGTAAGAGTGTTTTTGTGTGGAAATAGTTGGATGGCTGGAGACTGGAGAGTGACATAGGCTACTTTTTACTCGAGATAATCTCGCGTTATAATACAAACCACAACAACTCATCATACCTATGTACCTATACATTTAATAAAATTGTTACTGAGCTCTGTATTTATTGGAAAATCTTATTGAAATAGTCATTATTATCCATACAGAGGCCAAATCAGTATAATGTTATAGTTTAATATAATAGTTTTTAGGATTTTTGTCTGTCTGTCTGTGACCGCATCACGAGAAAACCACTGGATAGATTTAGATGAAATTCGGTATGATGATAGCTGGTTATCCGGGTCAAAATATAGGATACTTTTTACTGCGAGAAAATATCTCATCTCTGAGAAATCTATACTAAACTTCAAAACGTAAGTAGGGACGAACCCGAGCGGAGCGAGGGTGAGTCGCTAGTAATATGAATATAAAAGAAACTATTTTCAATGTTGATTATATATTATTAAATCGCTAGTCTATTTACCATTAAAAAACAAAAGTGAAGATAATTCCACTAAAAACAAGGAAAGAAAGAAACATTAATAGTCAAGATACGCCCATATCAATCTAATTTGCTAAATTACGAGCAGATACCAAAAATATACGCGCAGTAATATCATAAAGAGTGACCTTTTAGTTCAATTAGGGTTGCCACTTTAATATATAGTATGTATTTTTTTATTCCATCGAAGTTAATGTTGTAAAATTGTTTATTTAAGAACTGTCCGTCTGTCTGTTTGATTAACCATGTGTAACGAAAGAACGATTGATATTTTTTTGATTACCCGTCATTCCCTAAAATGTATTTAAATTTATATCATCATATTTAAAATAATCTATTAATTAATGAAAGTGTGATGAAAATCGGTAAACACTTGATGACTTACTGACTATAGAAGATAGATTGAGACCCTGGGAAGGATATTTTTTTATTGATTCCGGAAATCATCCCTTGAGGGGGTGAAAATGGGGTTGAAAGTTTGTATGTAAAATCAACCTGGGGACGAACCCGAGCGAAGCAAGGGTGAGTAGCTAGTTTACCATAATCCTTTACTAGTTTTCAATTACTCTATTCATTAAAAAAGGTTTTGAAAATCGAATATACAATAATAAAATTAGTGAAACTAGCACGTACAATTAAGTTTTGAAGAAATAAGAACTTTGTTCTTGGAGTCGGTCCAAATATCAATTTAAAAATCGGTTTTTCTGGTTTATAATACATATTTTATTGTTTTAGCGTCTGTCCAGTGGTCAAAATTCAACCATAATCACTGAAAAATTTGTGTGAAACATATATGAAACTGTCTTTTCGGATTTGTTTGCGGATTCATTTTAATTTTTGGTTCCCAGCGGTTCGAATGCTATAGAGCAATTATGGTCACGGGGGAGTCTCTTCCCCAAAAGAAAAGATAGTTTTATTTAAAATGTCAAATATTCGCGTAAATCTAAGAAAGTATTATGAAAACATATTTGAATAGAATTTAACTATCTATATAAAAAAAGTGTTTCCAAAATTTGTTTATTGATAACACTAAAGCTCGTCAATAGCTACTAAACCAGAGATCGTTTGACAAACAGAGGAGAAAAAGGTAATGAACTGTTTTGTCTGTCTGTTTATATATATGTAGATTATAATATTATCTATGTGTGATGGTATTATAAAATAGTACCTGGGCGACCCAGCTTCGCTCAGAGTTTTTGGCCAAAACGACAATTTTCTTTTTTTTTAAACTAAAAACTTGAATAAATATAAAAAAAAAAAAACAAAAGTAATAATTTATGTCCGATCGGGATACGAACTCGTACACACCTATGATTGTCAATCTTGCTTATGCCCGAGCACGCGAAATTATCGACAACATTTTGCCTGGAATAATGCGTAAGAAAACCGCATGAAAACTCGATATCACGCATTTTGTCAGACATAAAACTAATCTAGATAGATTTTTCGCCCCCAAAAACTCCCACATACCAAATTTCAACGAAATCGTTAGAGCCATTCCCGAGATCACCGGTATATATAAATATACAAGAATTGCTCGTTTAAAGGTGTTAGATAGATATTGCTGCTAGCTTTTGACACCCCTAGCCTCACCCTAATAACAGCGCTCTAGATCGATGAGTCGGCTTCAAGGGCATTGAAGGCGTCCCCATAGACTTTATACTATACATTTGTATACGTCTTTATACGAGCTAAGTGAGTCTTTAATCTATACAACATGTCAACATATTACGCAGAAACACTTGCTTTTATGAAAATACTAGCACGTTACCCTGGCTTTGCTCGGGTGTTCCTAGGAACGTTTTAAGAATAGGGTTTTAATTTTTTTTCTCGCTACCCTAAATCTTTTTCTAAAATCTAAATCTTTTTTTATTCCGGAAATCATCCCTTAAGGGGTTGGAAATAGGGATGAAAATTTGTGTGGAGAATCAAGCTAGGGACGAAATAAAACTAGTTTAATATGTAAGTAGTTTAAAAAGTAGTCTAGCAGTTAATCCTTCATTTATTAAAATATCACATATCTGCCAGTGAAAGTCCTGTCAAAGTCGGTTCAGCCGTTTCGGAGATTAGCCGGAATAAACAGATATAATATTAATATGTAGGCAGTGGCAGCCCAGTGGTAACGCGCTCGCTTGGGAAACCGAGTGAAGCGGGTTCAAATCCCGGGTCTCGCACTTCTGATATTCATGTGCGAATCTTACATGATTACCATTTGCCTTACGGTGAAGGAAAACATCGTGAGGAAACCTACATGTCTGAGAGAACCTAGCAAGTTTTCGAAAGACATGTGAAGTCCGCCAACCTGCACTAGGCCAGCGTGGTGGACTATGGCCTGATCCCCCTCGTATTGAAAGGAGGTCCGTGCCCAGCAGTGGGACATTAAAAAGGACTGAATACAATATTAATATGGGATATAAGAGAAAAATATCTTATCTTTAAGAAATGTATACTAAACGTTAAAACGTATCTAGGGACGTGAGTAGGTAAATTCTATTCATATATGTTTTCCTCAAATTTTCAATAATAATTATTGTCAATGTGTGGAACTAATGTCTGGTTGGGCCTCACGTAGGATAAATAGATAATTATTGTATTACAATATTGTACACAATTATTATTTTAAAAGAGCAACTGTTGAGTTTCTCGCCGGTTCTTCTCAGCAGAACTGCATTCCGAGCCGGTGGTAGCTTCCTAACGGACTGACTACGCTGACATTTAATTTTAATTTAAAATGTAAAATTGACGATTCATAAGAGATTGTAAAAGTCTATTTGAATAAAGTATATTTTGATTTGTCGAATTTCCACGAATTAGGATGAATAAGACAGGGACTAGTTGTTTGAAGTTGACACACTTTATCTATTGTTTGTTGATTGTTATCATAATTACTTGAATAACCATGATAGTTCTTGAGTAGTTTACTTCTATACTCCATTGTACATATACATAGTTGTGCTAGAAAATTATTCAAAAATTTGTTCTTTACTGTTATAAAAAAAATAGAAACAAAATTATACGTATTTTCTATTCAATGGAAAACTTGGTAAGATATATTTTTGTTAATAGCACGCTTTTATTACCATATATACGTTTAGTATAGATTTCTCAAAGATGAGATATTTCCCGCAGTAAAAAGTATCCTATATGTTGACCCGGATACCGAGCTATTATTATACAAAATTTCATCAAAATCTGTCCAGTGGTTTTCACGTGATGCATTCTCAGAGAGATAAACAGACAGGCAAAAATTCTAAAAACTGTATATTCGACCTCTGTATCGATAAAAAATCTATAATTATAGATGGTACTAGACAAAATTAAGATAAGGCTATAATTTGGTTCTGGTTAATTGATTTCAGGGTTATTGTGTCATACTTTATTGGTATACTTTCATTTATTTTAGATAAATTTATCTACACTATAATAATAATATTATAAAGAGGAAAGATTTATTTGTTTGTAACGAATAAACTCAAAAACTACTGGACCGATTTAAAGGAAATTTGTTAAGAAGATAGTTTGAGACCCTGGGAAGGTTATAGTATATTTTTTATTCCGGAAATCATCCGTTAAGGCGGTGAAAATATGGATGAAAGTTTGTATGAGGAATGAAGCTAGGGACGAGCGAAGCGAGGGTGAGTCGCTAGTATTTTATAAAATCAAAATATTATTCATTGTTTCGAACAGGAGGCCTGTTATATCTTAGGAGCCTTGGGTTGCAGCCAAAAAAGCCCGTATATAGATATATCCCTACTTCATACTTATGAGATATGGCTAATCGTTTTTTTTTACAGATAATGCCTGAAGTCCATCCCGCTTTTGCCAACTCTGGGAAGAAAGCTGGTCTCGAAATTTGGAGAGTTGAGGTGAGAAAATATTTGCTAAATATTGGGTTTTTTTCTGAAAAGACACCTATATAGAAAAACTTAAAAAGCAAAACCAATCCAAATCGTTAGAGCCGTTTCCGGGATACACGAAGTAAAATATATATACAAGAATTGCTCATTTAATATAATAATACTAGTAGAACCCATGGCTTTGCTCGAAAAACAACAAATTCTTTGGCTTTACGTATAAGTTATAAGTAATTAATACAGAAACACCCACGCTGAGCGCCATGCGCCCTTCTACCATGCCATGTAGGATTTTCGAAGGTCTATTAATTGATTCTGTTGGGGGATGATTTTAGAAAAACTGTGATACACTTGTCTCAAAATTTTGATCGATGAGTATGTATACAAATTTTGGGCTCAATCAACCCAGACAATAAAAAGTTTTACAGAAAATTTAACCCCCCATTTCACCCATTAGGGGTGGAATTTCAAAAACCCTTTCGTAGTGGATACCAATACTTCACAAAAAACACACCCTCCAAATTTCATGCCTCTAAAACCAGCGATTTAGGCTGTGCGTTGATATATCAGTCAGTCGGGACCTTGAATTTTTATGTATAAATTAAAAAAAACTATACCACCGCCCTAATCACGCTATTTGACGACGTCATCGTGTAATATACTCACAAAAATATATACAATCGAGTTGTGCATCCTTTTCGAAGTTGGTTAAACATTAAACTAAAATGATATGAAAATTTTATTGAAAGATGCTTTTGATTCTAGTTTTCAACTTACTGCTGAAATATTCGTAACACATGTATATGTTTTAGGAGAAAATCGTTTGAGACAGACAGACATAATCGTTGCTTTAGATTTTAGAACACTAAATAGCAAAACTCAGTCGCAAAAGAAGGTCTAACTGCTAGTAAAATTTACTTTATATTCTCGACAGATCTAACAGCCGCGAGTTCAAAGAACGCCCACAGTGAGACATAAAATGTGTTCGTATAGGGTTGTCAAATTAAAAAAATGAATGTTAAATAAAGCCATTTATTTGGATCTTGGCCCTTGGCCCACCAGTGGCCGAAATACGACCATAAAGATTTTGTATAAAAAAAGGCTTTTTTAGGCTCACCAAATGTCAATCAATAGCTCTACTAAACAGAAAAAAAATCGATTGACGAACAGATGAGAAAAATGGACTGAATTGTTTTGTTTTTGAAAATTAAAATAGGCAAAGACAAGACAGTTCTATACAGTTTTTATTAGTACATAGCTATCGACGAGTTTTAGTTTTATCAATAAAAAAAATTTAGAAACCTTTTTATTTTTTTATACAAGTCTCTTGTGTAAAAAAATAAAAAGGTAATAAATGAAAACTCTTAAATAAAAAAACACCTGAAAACGACATCCTGGATTTTTTGAAACAAATCAAGCCAAATATGTATATGAATAGGTATATGTGTGGCACATACACACATTTTTTGGTACGGAATTCGAACCTACTACCCTTCTCTAGTAGGAAGTCAAGCCCCGATAACTTAGTTTAAATAACCTAATTATTATGATTTCATTAAAATTGTAATCATTAAAATAAATATGTGCCTATTAGTTTATAATTATGATAACAGAAGCCATTATTTTAAATAAACTTGCAGTGATAGAGGAACAAATACTGTTTATAATTAACAAGCTTTGGCACTCGGTTCTGCTCTTAATTTGTAAGGTTTCGTACGTCAAAAGGAAGAATAGATCCCTAATAGGATCACTTCGTTGTCCGTCTGTCTGTTCGTCCGTTCTTCCATCCGTCCGTCTGTCTGTCTGTCAGAGGGCTGTATCTCATGAGCCGTAATAGGTAGAGAGTTGAAATTTTCACATATTGTGTATTTCTATTGCCGCTATAACAACAAATAATAAAAATGCAAAACAACGAATTTCAAAATGGCCGTCATGTAAATAAAAAAAACTATTAGTACATAGTGTTATATTTCGTACGATGGTCCGGAACCCATAGTGTGGGAGTCCGATTTGCACTTGACCGATTTTTATTTGTTTGATATCGGCTAAAACAACATCGTACTAGATAGTTAATACAAAGAATTCTGATAGCTTCAATTCTGTTGGCATCTTAATTGATGTTTCAGAGTTTTTAATAATAGTGTTTATTTTTGCTTCGGTGAAATGTTTGTAAAATATAAACTACTAGCGACTCAGTTACGTTTTAACGTTTAGTATAGATTTCTCAGAGACGAAATATTTTCCCGCAGTAAATAGTATCCTATATGTTGACCCGGATAATCAGCTATCATTATATCAAATTTCATCAAAATCTGTCCAGTGGTTTTCTCGCGGGTTTCTAGTGCGATCAGTCAGAAATGGGAGGTACAAACGTTTAAGCAAACAAACCCTCTAAACATGTCATCCAGTTAATAAAAATGTATGACTAATTTGTTTTTAAATGGGTTGAAAAATATTTTAGCCTAAGACTAGTCTTACTATAACTAGCGACTAAACCTCGCTTCACTCGGGTGCATCTCTACGTACATTTTAATATTTTTGAGCCGAACCCTAATTCTTTCCTAAAATAAAAGTATCCTAAGTTACTCCTTATAACGTCAGCTATCAGCCAATGAAAATCCCGTCAAAATCGGTCCAGTGGTTTCGGGGATCAGCCAGAATAAACAGACAGACAAAAAATTAAAAAAATATGTTTTTCTTATAAGTAACGTATATATTTTCATATGTATTAGTAAAAAGCTATTATTTTGACATTACACACAGACACTTTAATTTCATTTATTTGTATAGATTTGGTCTAAACATATCCGTATTAACATCTTCACATGTCACTTCACGCGTGCTAGCCACAGACGGACATATTTATTTCAGCGTCGGGATGTTTATATTTTTGTACTACATTTATGTGTTTATTTTTTTGTGATATATATATACTAAACATTGACTGATATTTATATATTTTTTTATGATCGACTTCGAAAAAGGTGGAAAGCTCAATATTAATTTTTTATTTCCTTGTTTGTAACGCAATTTCTTCATTATATTTTTATTTTTTAATATTTTTAATTCAGATTGATTTAATAAAGCTAGATATAACATCCAGGGTCCTGGTTAATTAGGTCGTGGTAAGCGGGGCGGGATCAAAGGTAGCATATGTCCGATCTCAGGATGCAATCTATGTCCTTGCCAAATTTTATCAAAATCTGTCCAGCGGTTTAAACGTGAAAAGGTACACAGACAGGTTTCACATTTATAATATTAGTTTAGAAAGTATACATAAAACAAAAAAAAATTAAACTTTCAAAATCATAATAATACCAACTAAAACTAAGTATTTTCAAATTTTATTTATATTCAAATTACTAGCGACGACCCTAGATACGCGGATTTTGTTTTTTTGACGCAATTTTATGGGTTTTTATTTTTTTTCACGGGGAACTCTAATCCTTTTTCTTCAATCAAAATAGCCCAAGTTACTCCTTATAACATCAGCTATCTGCCAGTGAAAGTCCCGTCAAAATCGATCCATAACAACAGACAGACAAAAATTTTAAAAATTGTGTTTTTCTTAATTATTATTAAAAATTGTGTACCGTATATATTATACTTTCTTATGCATTTTGTGAAAAGCTGTTATTTTGACATTACATACAGATACTTCAATTTTATTTATCTGTATAGATGTATAGATCTCACTTACACTTTCTTAAAGTTCTACTTTCAGCTAAAGAAATATTTCGCGGTGTTGCCAAGTGCTTACTTTATTTTAGAAAGCCGTACTTTGGTTAGTAACATCGGATCAACATACATACATACATACAGGTCAAACACACAACTCTCCTTTTCACCGCAGTCGGATAAAGCTACGATAAATCCATGTCAAATAATCGCGTAAAACTTATTAAGTATTAAAACATCTTAAGAGTCTTTGAGATACCAAATTCTTCAACTGTCCGATGGGATCTATTACGCCGTTAGTTATGCTATATTTTTATCAAGCTCTTATTTCATTCACGTTACTATGCAATCAGATCTTGAAAGTTTATTTTCACCTACTAGCCACTTAGTAATTATTTTGACGACGCGTTTGGCTCAGTTTGTAGTGACACTACTTGCTGTGCCAGCGGTCGTGGGATCGAGTTCCGCTGGGGGCATTCATTTGTGTGATGAGCACGATTGCTTATCCAGTCAGGGGTGTCTAAATTAATTATTATTATGTATGTATTTTAAAATATATTACACATATATGCATTTCTATTGCCGCTATAACAACAAATAAAAAACCAAGATGGTGAATTTGAAAATGGCTGCCATGCAAATAAAAAAATAAAACAATTATAGTACGGAACTCATCGTGTGCGAGTCCGACTCGCACTTGACCGATTTTTATTTATGTTTGTTCTCCGATTTCTCGGAGACGACTTAACCTTTCTTTAACAACATTGAATAACCATGATTAAAGTACAATTATTATTACTTTATGCTTAGGACTTCGCGCCTGTCGCAGTTCCAGTACAACAATATGGAAATTTCTACAGCGGAGACTCTTACATCGTCTTGAAAGTGAGTATTCTACACAGGGGCGGATTTATACATACTAGATACACAATCACCGACAAAAAATGTCCTCACCGAATAAGCGCTCATTTGAACATTTGAGCGCGCTTATATATATTTTTTGTGAAAACTACTTTAAGCATTGCATCTAAGGTTCAATTTACATTGTTGTATATTTATTTCAAGTAGAATAATTACCTAAACACAATCGGTAACAGTTTTAAGAGAACTTTTGCATGGGATTGTGTATCTAATACTTTTTTGATCGTTGGCCGTTTTACTATGGTCAGTTCTTAGATTATTTTTAAAATCTAACAATTTAGATGAAATTACACAAGAAATAGTTTTTGGGTATAGATAAGCCAATTGAAGCTCAGTTGTATTCTCAATCGTTTGAGAAGTCTTTTTGACAGTCGCTTAAAATTTCCGCCCTAAATTTGCCGCCCCTAAAATTGCCCGCCCTAGAGTTAAGACTACTAATCCTGTAAATCCTGGTAAATCCACCACTGATTCTACAGTATACTTTCAGTTTTTACTATGCGAGAATCATACTACTAATATGAACGTAAAAGTTTGTATGTGCGCGCGTTTTTGTGTACGTTTGTTACTCTTTCACGCTGAAAAGACTAGGCCAATTTAGATGAGATTTAGTACAAATTTTGACTTTTATTTTAAAGACAGAAGAGAAACATATAGACAAACGTACATACAAAATTTCGCATTTACACTATGTACTAACTCTTGCTCACGGCTTGGCTCGCTTATATTTTTTAGTTATATATAACTAGCGACTTATCCTCGCATCGCCCTGGTGCCTCTTTTACTTCGTTATTCTAAAATAAAAATAAGTTACTCCTTATAACATTAGCTATCTGCCAGTGAAAGTCCTGTCAAAATCAGTCTAGCCAATTCGTGGATTAGCCGAAACAAACAGACAGACGGACAAAAAAATTAAAAATTATATTTTTTTTACGTACCATATATAATTTTATATTTAGTAAAAAGCTGTTATTTTGACATTACAAACAGACACTTCAATTTTATTTATCTGTATAGATGTATAGATAATAGCCCCGCTTCTAAGACTTAGGCTAATGTTAACTAGATTAATGACGCAACGCAAGGTCCAATTGCGATAACTGGCATCTGTTGAATTTCTTACTGACTGTTCTATACGATAATGATGAGCAGATGTACACAATATCATTCTAAATAAATGTTCTTTAAAACGCACGTACTACGTTGTATCTATGCTAATAATAAGAAGTGGAAGTAGTTTCTGTTTGTACTCGTTATACTATTAAAAAACATATATAGGATACTTTTTACCGCGGGAAAATATCTCATTTCTGAGAAAAAATGCAAAAACTGCAATGTAAGAGTATACTTATACGTAGAACCTAAGAATTTGGTTTTTGGTCATTTGAATGCGGGCGGAGCCGCGGGCAATGCTAGTTATACATATACTAAGTATGTACAATATTGTATGTACTTTAATATGCATTTAGTAAAAAGCTGCTATTTTAATATTAAAAACAGCTGACACTTCAATTTTATTCTAATACATCTAAGAAAGAATCAAAGAAAGTGAAACTAGCTATACATATATATCGAAATTAGTAACTGTATGTGTTTTTATCTTGAATATAGCTTGCCTATAGATGAATTATGCTATGGAATAATTTTATGAGCAAGAACGATGAAGCTACGGGGTCAAACCAATATTTATCTATATACATGAAAAAATAAACTTTTAAAATAACCTCCAGACAACCGGAAACACAAATCTTTCTTGGGATATCCACTTCTGGTTGGGATCTAAAACCAGTCAGGATGAAGCAGGAGCAGCAGCCATTTTGTCAGTGAATCTCGATGATGGGCAGTTCGATGGCAGTGCTGTCCAGCATCGGGAGACTCAGGGCTATGAATCCAGGCAGTTCTTGAGTTATTTTGAACCAGGTTGGTATAAAACTTTGAATTTGATAAAAAAAACCTTTGAAATAATGTAAATTCTCATATACTTCAGTAGCGTTTTTTCGTTGCTCTATTCCTCGTTGTTTTATTTTGTAGAATCTAGAAGACTCCGTTCTCATTGGTCCGTAATGCGATGTAGTTTGTTCAATAGATATAACAATGTACATCTGACTGATTTCGACCAAAGAGAGGATTTTTTCGAGACACGGGAGTGAAGCACCGCCAACTTCTTAACTCCGGGCTGTTACTAAGAATTTCTTGATAGAAAAACTCGATAACTGAACTTGGCCCGTTTAGGTGTGAAAACATAACAGAGAGCCATACAGACAGAATTATTTTCACATTTATAATATTAGTATATATTTAGAGTATATATTTCAAAAAAATCTCCTTTTTAAGTTAAAGTCAAGTTGAGGCTTCGTTCCGGTCACATTCCATTGAATAGTTTTGCCTCCTTAATGGGTAAGGCGGTGTCATCTGCCTGCATGCCTGTACAGAATGTAATAAAATTGAGGATGTACATCATATATTAGCTGAATGTGTCCGAAATGAAGCGGAAAGAAGAATTTTTTTATTAAGATTTAATATAAATTTATTAGACATAGGAGCTTTTAACAGCATTCTGGCCGATCCTATATCGAATCAGTCAAGAATGTTGTATAAAGTAGTACAAGTCGGATTAAGACATAGAAATACTTAATTTATGTTATTTATAAGGTTGATTATTGGAAATTGTATTCCTTATGTTTAGTTGTTCCTATAGGGGTGGCATGATCACTTTGTGACCAAACCCCTTTTAAAATAAAGATTAAAAAAAAAAAATATATTAGTATATATTTAGAGTATATATTTCAAAAAAATCTCCTTTTTAAGTTAAAGTCAGAATAACTGTTTTTTTTAAAGATACAATAAACATAGTTATCATTATAGCATCCATACAAGGCCTTCCTCATGTTACACAATGTGGAAAAATTTACGGTACGTTTTACCCTATATGGTGAAGGCTAATCACTTAGACTTACCATCACAATATGTACTACATAACAATTAATAGATATTTAACATTACATTTGTTTAAAAATGTATCAAACAATAATGAGAAGTCAATGCTTTTGGTTATACGTACTTTTTGAGGCTTGGAGATGAGACTACCAGTTTCCCAACACTGGGCGTTTACTGAGACTTTTTGATATAAAAACTTAACAACTATAATTTTAAATATCTTAAAAGCACCTACACAATATATGTATTTAAATACATAAAAATAGTGATTGTGATTAGGAGATACCAAATGCTATCGTGGACTTTTTTTGCATAATTTTTAATGATTTCCGAATTTCACGCAGGAACAGTTTTTTTTTCGGATTAAAATATACTCTATATGTAGCCCTACGAACTCCTCTATCTTTGAGTGAAAGTCCCATTACAATCGTTTAAGCTTTTCCTAAGATTACCCCGGACAAACAGAAAGATAGGCAAATATTTAAACAAATGGTTGTTTTAGTACTGGTATTTATACCATTTATTTTAAAAAATAACTCTATGTACTTGGGAAAACATAGTTATTTTGCAATCATAGACACTATTAAAACACACGTATTTAAATGATTATGTTGGTACATTAACACACAGCACCATCTAGTCCCATGGTAAGCTACGGGGCTTGTGTTATGGATACCAGAATTAGTTGATACGCTACATATATTATACATACATATATGACAAACATATTATAAATATAAACACAAATGACTGGAGTTCAAACATTCGTGCTTATGACACAAATGTATGCTCCTAGTGGGAATCGACCCCGCGACCGCTGGCACAGCATGTGGGTCACTACAAACTGAACCAATCGTGTCGTCGTTAATTTTATTTATATGTATAGATAACGAGCCTAAGCTTGCTTAAACTTACTATTAAGTAATTTCAGCCATTAGGTACTTAGACGGCGGACATTCGTCAGGTTTCAACCACGTGACAATCAACGCTGGCGCAGAAAAACGTCTCTTCCAAATTAAAGGAAAACGTAATGTCAGAGTTAAACAGGTATGTATGGTTCATACAAATAATGTTACAGTTGTTTTACCTGAAAGGTTATATATATATATATATATATATATATATATATATATACAACTTCACCTCAATTTACTCCAGGATGATCCTTTTTTCTTTTCAGTCATAAAAATACTATCTTCACAATCAAAACTAAATAAAACGATAATTTCCCTCACGTCCCATTAATGGGCATAGTGATCCCTTAAATTAGAGGCCATTGTCCACCATGGTCCACCACGCCATCCAACTCTGTGTTCGTGGATATCAGATATCTGTTGTCAAGACAAATTCTCTCAAACTTGCAGGTTTCATCACGATATTTTCCTTCTTGTATTAACATATCATTTTTAAAGAATGAAAATGGAGAACCCTGCATATCTCAAATAAATTAACTGGTTTTCGAAAGTCATGTCAAGTTCGCTAACCTTTATTTGGTGGCACCCTCCAACTCATTGAGGGAGGCCCAAGCCCAGTCTAGAGCCCAGAGGTCCAGTCCAGCAGAGTACTAAAAAGTTCGCATTATTATTACTCATTCATATTTTAACAGTTTTTTTTGTATTTTCAGGTGGAAGTATCTGTAACTTCAATGAATAAGGGAGATTGCTTTATACTAGATGTGGACCATGACATCATGGTGTATGTGGGGGAGAAGGCGAAGGGTGTGGAACGGTTGAAAGCTATATCTGTAGCCAATCAAATAAGAGATCAAGATCACAATGGAAGAGGGAATATTGAGATTATTGGTAAGTTTGGTATTTTTAAGAGAATAATCTTTTTATGATGGTTGGTTATAGCGTGTATTTGCGTCTTTATGGGAAACTTTGGAAAGTGCGATAGTATAAATAAATAAATATGTCGGGACATTAATACACAGTACCATCTAGTTCCATCGTAAGCTACGACTACGTACGTACTACTACACATATATAACCGCGACCGCTGGAACAGCAAGTAGGGTCACCACAAAATGAGACAAACGTGTCGTCATCAGTTATAATATCCACCTGACCGATTTTGGTTTCGATTTCCTGATGATTTAATGAAACTAGAATCTATATGGGACATATATGTTGCTAAAGTTAAGTAAAAATATTAAAAATGCCTCACTACTATGAAAAATATATGGGTCTTAGAAGAATCGTCTCAATAAAGCAAAGACAGTTCAGTAACTTTTTCTCCTCTGTTTGTCAACCTTTCTTTTTTTTGTTTAGTAGCTATTGAGCTTTAGTGTTATCAATAAAACTTTTGGAAATACTTGTTTTTTATATAGTTAGGTAAATTCTAATCATATATGTTTTCCTCAAATTTTCAATAATTATTATGGTCGATTTTCAACAACTGGGAGAATACTAGTTATTATTAAAACGTTTACAATTATCGAAAATATCGCTTTACGTAGACACGTAAAAATCCTTTGATTAGAAAATTTATTTTTTTAAAGACGGTTAATGAAGAGAGTTATATATCTTATCTTATATCTTTAAACGAGTAATTCATGTATATTATATATTTATAATCTGAATCTCGGAAACGGCTTCAACGATTTTCATGAAATTTAGTATCTGGGGGGTACCGAGGGCGATAAATCGATCTAGATTAGTCTTATATCTGAGAAAATGCGTGTTTTTGAGTTTTCATGCAGTTTCCTTTTGCATTATTGCACGCAAAATATGGTCGGTAATTTACACACTCGGGTAAAAGCATCGTGGTCAAGCGGCCAAGGTGCAAGATCAACAATCACAGGTGCTAAGGTTCGAATCTCGGTCGCATACAAAGTTTTTACTTTTGTTTTATTTTTTAAATTTTTAATTCAAGTTCTTAGTTTAAAAAAAAAGAAAATTGTACTTTAGGCCAAAAACTCCGAGCGAAACTCGGTAGCTCAGGTACTTAGTTATTATGTGAAAACTATCACAGCTGAGTAGGCTTTACATGTGTACGAGTAATAGTCCACCAACTTATAAAAGGTACTTGTTACTTACTATGAACTACCGAAACCGTTAATGTTAAATGTTCATACTTGTTCATACGAACCAACAAAAAGCCCTTTTCGTAATCCGCATTATTGTGATGGGCAACTACGGAACCCTATACTGCGTGTGGCCCTCGCGCTTGCTTATTTGTCTGGGGTGTGCGAATATCGTTCGAATCGAATCGAATATATAATAAGGAATTTAAATTCCTTCAAATCGTGTGTCAAAATAGTCTACTTACGAATAATATACTTTTCGTTTAAAAATCAATTACCCAGAGAAAACAATTGCTCATTTTTAAAATTTGCAATATATGTTCGAATTATTCGGGAACTTTCGAATAATTCGAATTTTCGAATTATTCGATTCGAGTTCCGAATCGAATATTAATATTCGATTCGGAACGAATAATTCGTAAGTTCGAATTATTCGCACACCCCTTAATTGTAACTTTTAGTTATTTGTTTCCAAAATATTTTTGTTTCTAGTAAAGGTTTCTTCACGAGATATAATAAATTAACTTTTTCTTCTAGATCCTTTCTCTAATGAAGGGGACGTCAACACATTCTTCACCGCTCTGGGCTCCGGAGATCAAGATTCTGTATCGGATGCTGAAGAGGGAGGCGATGATGAGGTACAAATAATTTTCCTGTTTTATTTAACTATTAGCATTTCCCGCGGCTCCGAAACTTCCAATCGCTACCAAACTTCACAGGATCTGAATCTGAAGATTGCCTGGAAATATCATCAGAATCGTTCGAGCTGTTATATGTATGTATAGGGAACATACATACACCGATCGATTTATTATATACATAGATAGATATAGGCTTATATTTCAGAAAAACAAATTATTTTTATATAAAATTTTATTAAAATAATATTAAATGAACGATTGTTGTATGGTTTTTTTTCATGTATTTCGGAAACAGCTCTAACGATTTGGATCAAACTTTGTATCTAGATAAGGTTTTGCTTTTTAAGTTTATCTATATATTTAGTAACTTAAGTCTTATTCCGAAAAGCGACCGAATGAGGTTTGATTGCCTAAGTACAAGTAATTTACAAGTCGTTATATATTTCTGGGTGAAAAATAATAAATATTATAATATCTTTTTAGGACTTTGAGCGTGGAGAAGCAAAAGAAGTGTCTCTAAGTGAAATATCGGATAGTACGGGTTCGATTCAGATTAGGAAATTGTCAGGACCGTTAACACAAGAGCTGCTGGATACTAAGGTAAAAGCTGACAAACAAACAGAGTTACTATATAGATTTACTATAGAAAATAGTGATGTAGATCTTACTTTTTTCGGATTTCTCCGAAATATTATGGGATTATTATTATTAAATATTATTATTACAATATTGTAATAATTGAATGCTGAATTAAAATCCATACTTAATATTATAAATGTGAAAGTGTGTTTGTTTGTCCTTCTTTCACGTCGAAATGGAGTGACGGATTGGCGTGGTTTTTTTTATGTAGAGATAGTTGGCGGGCTAGAGAGTGATAGATAGGCTACTTATAATCGCGAGACATTGTCTAATTCCCACGGGAAAACACGTTATAATACAATCAAAAAAAAATACTTATGACCAGAATTACTTGAAACTTGGTATTAATGCTCTTTAATAAAATTAAATAAATACGTGTTTTAGCATTTTATGAAATTCATCCCATAAGGAGTAAAATGGGGGTTTTAAGGTTTGTATCAAACTACCTTTTTAGAGATTTTTTCGTAGTTTTAGTGCGAGCGCAGCCGCGGGTTCTGCTAGTATACATATTTGTGTTACAGGAATGCTACATCCTCGACACTGGCAGCAGTATTTATGTATGGGTTGGAAAGCAATCAAGTGGACGGGTGAGATTTTATTACTTTACTAGCTTTCTAATAATGTTTAAAATTAATTAGCAAGTTTTCGAAAGACATGTGAAGTCCACCAACCCGCACTTGGCCAGCGTGGTGGACTATGGCCTGATCCCTCTCTTACTGAGGAGACCCGTGCCCAGCAGTGGGACGTTAAAAAGGGCTGAATACATACATACATACATACAATAAATTGTAAGGTACTTTGGTGCCATTTTTATATTTTTGAAATATTGTATAATTTTGTGGATAAATGCTCAGTGTAACAACTATATATGACCTCTGAGATGTCTAAAACCTTAGTCTCTCCCATGTTGATCGCTGTAAAGCTATTGAAACGTTGAGAACCAAAAATAAAAAAAAATGAAAAGATAGTTTGATTTAAAATGTCAAGTATTTGTGTAAATCTTAGAATGTATTAAATCATATTAAATGGTTTATTTTTACCCGACTACTGCAAAAAGAGAGTTATGCAGCTTGGAATTCATAACTACGTGTACACATCCGTTTACGTCTGATTCTCACCATTGTCAACCTGTAACCACAGGAGTATGAGCGTGACAGGGACAGAGACTGCACGTTATGTGTCTGTCTCCCTCGCACACTGCACTATAATATCTGCAGTTGGCTAGTCTCAGTGAGATTGGCCGCCGTGACCGACATCGGTCGGAACGATATTACATAATTATTTTGTGAACAGTTTTTAAATATTACTGTTTTATATTTTGATTATTTAGAAAATATAAAACACTTTGAGGTTCATCCTATTTTAAATTAAGAGAAAATATATAATACTTTCTTAGATTTATGCGAACATTTTAAGTAAAAATCATAATAAATCCGCAAAAAAATAAAAAAAAAGTTTTATTAAAAGCAAAATATTATAATAAAATAATAAATAAATATGTTGGGACATTAACACACAGCACCATCAAGTTCCATGGTAAGCTACGAGGCTTGTGTTATGGATACCAGATAGTTGATACACTACACATATATAAACTGTGGTTAATTCGTTCATGATTATACCTAAATATAAACACCCATGACTGTAGTACAAACATTCGTGTTCATCACACAATGAATGCTCCCAGCGGGACTCGAACCCGCGACCGCTGGCACAGCAAGTGGCAGTAGCATAATCTACAAATAGGTCCATTTATTGTTCACTACACACTGAGCCAAACGTGTCGTTGAAATAATGGTTCTTCAATCTTCTGTAGGGTATTTTTTAATTATGACAGAGATAGAATTACAAATTATAATAATATATCCTTGTTTTTAGGAAAAAGCGGAAGCAATGAGGCGAGCGCAGCATTATCTTGAAGTTAACAACTATCCTTCTTGGGTGAGTTGCATCAAAATTTGTTTATTCACTAGTTTTTTTACTCGTATTATTAGCACGTCGATATAAAGTAGCCTATATATATTTCAATTCAGGATATAAGCTATTTTTATTTCGAGTTTAACTCAAATTCTTTTTGAATTTTTCCATATATTCACATAAACATAATGTTAATTTGAAAAAAATTAAATGAAAAGTTTAACGTAATTTTAAGTACTTTTTTTTCTTTTTCCACACTGTTTAAATTTTTTTTAGCAAGACTTATATTAGACTTCTACTTTTTAGATTGTAGACTGAAGATATTTTATCGGGATATATTTAAGCTATCGTTTACAAATAGATTTTGTTTGATTGGGAAATGGGCAAGATGATGTTTACAAGAAAAAATAAACAATACAAAACTACAATCTAAATAAAATACAACCTACCTTTGGTTTGTTTTTGTTGGAACTAATCTCAACAAAAAATCTAAAAAAGCTGTACGGATTTTCATACAGTTTTCACTGGTAAGACGATGTTGTTATCTTGAAAAGGTGTAGGCTAATATCCATACTTATATTATAAACACGAAAGTAACACTGTCTGTCTGTCTGTCGGTCCGTGAATCTGGTAAGAACATAGGACAGTTTTTAACCCTAAAATCATCGAAGGTGAAAATTGGGGTGGAAATTTGTATGGGAATCAATCATTTCTCAAGTAAGGGGATATAAAACTCATTATAACTATACATGTTAAAACGTACATAATTTATAAATGTTTTATAAAAATAATTGTGCGCGGACCGCGGGTATACCACTAGTGTTCTATAATGTTTTTTTTTAAATTCCAGGTACATATATCAAAAGTAGTGGAAGGAACTGAACCCACTGCTTTCAAACAGCACTTTCAAGACTGGAACTAGCTTTAATACAAAATAATTTTGTTTTTTTTTAATTATAGCACTCTTTATTAACCTCTTATTATATTAACTATATCTATAGTTTTTTTTAATATAAGTGTTGCATACTAAAATAACAATTAATAACTTTTAAGCAATGGTACATGATATGTTTATCACAGATAAAAAAAATATAGTCGTGGCCCGCCAAAAGAAATGTCAATGTCAAAAATTTTTGCATGATTTTGCTACGCTACTATTCTCAATTTTGCTGTACAGATCGTAAAAAATACTTTAAAATATTGTTTTTTACGTAACATTGGCGACGTAACCTGTGCTCAACGTGCATGCTTTGAAGCCATTAACAAGAGAATTGAATTGAAAATATTGTTAATACCAAATTCATATTTTACGAATCACAAATAGAACTCTCTCTCTCTCTCTTGACCAATTATGTGACCGAAGAAAAGAGATGAGAGAGAAGAAAAAAGAGACATGCACCGTGTTGATTTGTACTGTACCATGTTACAATAAAAACACTATAGCAACACATCAAACTTCATTTTATTGTATGGAGTTTTTGGACATGCGTATTTTAAATAAACCTATTTTGTTGGAGCTTGCTTGCCAGTACCAAAAATAAACATAAATCCACGAAAAATCCGATGATAGATTTATTTAAAATTGTCAAATATTCGCATAAATCTAAGAAAGTTTAATATCATAGTGTACACTGCTAAAGGAAAAATATCTATAAATAATCGTTATTTTTTCTTGTCGTTGTTGTGTGTAGAGGGCCATTCATTAATTACGTAAGGACAATTTTGGCGATTTTTGACCCCCACTACCTCCATCTAAGAGCACATAAGATTTCTCAAACTGCCCCTTCCCCTTTTTACATAAGATTTTATCTAGTTTAAGAAAAGGACCAATTACACTAAAACTCATAATTTGATGTAAATGAAAGATTTTTAGTTTTGGAATTGTACATTAGTAAATAAAAAGAAAATCTCAGAGTTGTATCCATCACACTATGTTATAAATCACACGCCCCACCCGCCTCGCCCACTTTGGGGTTTGTAGAGATTTTGGGAAACCCCCCTTCCTCCTAGACATCTTACGTAATTAATGAATGGCCCCTAGCTATTGACGAGCTTTCGTGTTATCAATAAAAAAATGTTTATCAAATTTAACAAAATGTGATAATAATGATAAAAGAACTTAGACGCAACTCTCTTTCTTATACGACTGCTACCCACCTAATATTGTCAGAATAATTTTTATTTTTTTGTATTTCTTTCTTTAAGTATTATTATCTTGCTTTATAACGCACAAAATAAATGTTTTTTTTTTAGAATTACTTATTTTATTTACTGCATTGTATTCAGCCTTTTTAACGTCCCACTGCTGGGGGTGGACCTTCCAATACGAGGAGGATCAAGCCATAGTACACCATACTGGACAAGTGTGGGAGGCCTGAGCATGTCTTTCGACAACTTGCTAGGTTCTCTCAGACATGCAGGTTTCCTTACGATGTTTTCTTTCGCCGTAAGACAAGCGGTGATCATGTTGGAAATGACTCGCACATGAAAATATCACAGGTGTGAGAATCAGGATTTGAAGCCGCTTCACTCGGTTTCCCAAACGAGCTCATTACCACTGGGCTACCACCTACCTAATTTTATATTGAAAATACTAATAGTTTTCAACCAACCAACGAAAAATACGTTTTCTACTCACTGTTATATTCGAAACATGTAAAAATCAAATGAGGCCACATTCAAACATTTAACTAGACTTGCAATGAATATTCGGTTATTATTCGGTATTCGGCCTATTCGGCTACTTTTTTCCTATTCTGCCGAATACCGAATACTTACGTAAATGTTTTGTTGTAATCAAATAATTCATAATATAATGTTCTTATAATCATTAAAGTAATCATAGGTACATAATTAAGTTCTGTATTATAAAAAATAATAAAAAAAATACCGAATACTTTTGCCTAATATTCGGCTATTCGGCCTGAAAGACCCTGAATATTCGGTATTGCCGAATGGGTGAATATACTATGGGTGAATATACTATTTGTTGCAAGTTTAGTTTTAACTATCGAGAAGTTTCACCATCCATCTCCTGGCTCTTCCAGCAGTTCAGCTCGATTAATCCAAATTATTGCATGGTCTTCTAGTTTTTAAATATTAAACAATATTTTAAAACTTAAAAACGCTATAAAAATATGTAAAAAATAGGAATAACTCTTAAGTTAAAAATTTAAAAACCCCCAACACGATAATTTATCTATTGAGGCCATTTTAATGAGCCTTTACACGATATCTGCAGTATTTTAGTAGAGTTGAGTATCTTGCAGGTTCCAGATGACGCTGCAGCATCAGGCTTGAAGTAACGGGATACCAAGTTTAGAATCGATAAGATCTTTGGAAAGTTGTTCATATCCTTTTACCATAGAAAATAGCTGATAGCTTGCAAACGGCTGAACGGACTTTCTTGATTTATAGCTAACAAAAAAAACTAAATTAAAATCGGTTCATCCGTTTGGGCGCTACGGTGTCACCGACAGATGCAAAGATAAACATGCACGCACGTTAAACTTTTGACTACCCTCTTTTTGCGTTGGAGGTGAAAAATAGAAAGACGTTATATTGTGGTGTATATTTTATTTAAATTGATTGTTTTTCTGAATATATTTGTTCTAAATATAGATATAAAATGTATGATCTAATCCAATAAAAAGAGAATGCGCGGAAGAAGAATTATTTTGTATCTCTTATCTCATTATTTCTCAGAACTTCTTCTCTTTCTCTTTCATACACACTTTGTTTCTGTAAAAAAGAATATTATAAGTAACATTATTCTGATTAATATAACAGACACAATAAGTGTAAGCGCGAGCGAAGCCGCGGGTACTGCTAGTATTTTATAAAATGCTCTAACATGACTAGGGGTACACTAATATTATAAAGATATAAAAGTTGTACGTTTGTAAGTAGGAAGTTTTCTCTAAAAACTACTTTAAGGAATTTACTTAAAGGACTATTTTGAGGAAGAGCCCGTGAACGCCAGACCTTCGTCATTTTATAAAGGCTGAAAGCTTGTCAGCGCATGCTCCCAACACAAATAAGAACGATGGACCATTATGAAGTTCAGGCTATGGTGGCTTTGGCAGGTACACGGTACTAAAAGTGTGTAAAATACCGATCTAAATTCGTCAAATAATAAAGTGTTATTTTTTGGTATTACCTTCAGAATATTATTAAAAATCACGTCATTCAATGCCAGACACTTAACATCGTGGCAAACCCTTGCCAGACACCCTTTTCATGAAATCATAATTCTACTTACGTTATAGTATAAAAGCTGATATTTATATATAATACTTGGGTAATAATTAGATGATTTATAAGACTGCTAGCATAGCATTTATTACACACCATGAAAAATGTTCCAAACAAGTTGGGAGGAATTTCTAAGAAAATGTTGTAAATGGTCACCAAATTTGAAGCGCCAAGAATTGACTTTATTTTTTATGGTGTGAAATAAATGCTATGCTAGCAGTCTTATAAATCATCTAATAGAGGGTCCGAATCTATAGTTTTTAGGATTTTTGTCTGTCTGTCTGTTACCGCATCACGAGAAAACCACTGGACAGATTTTGATGAAATTTAGTAAGATGATAGCTGGATATCCGGGTCAACATATAGGATACTTTTTACCACGGAAAAATATCTAATTTCTGAGAAAAAATAGAAAAACTGCAATGTAAGAGTATACTAATATGTAAAACCTAAGAATTTGGTTTGTAGTCATCTGAACGCGGGCGGAGCCGCGGGCAATGCTAGTAATTAATAAACTTGGCTTAAATACTTACCAGCCACATATCAGGGTCCCACTTAGCAAATGCTCTAAGAAATTCTGTAGGTTCGAGTCCCTGTTTGGTCACTGATCTACGTTTATCGAATGTTGTCAAAGGGCGGCTCTTCATGTATGACTGTGGACAAAATATTAATTTTAGTTATCTATCTATACATATAATAAAATTCTAAATTATTTGAATCTGTACATTAAATATTTTTTTGAAAATCTTATTGAAATAGTCATTATCATCGATACAGAGGCCGAATCTATAGTTTTTAGAATTATCGTCTTTCTGTCTGTCAGAGACATCACAAGAAACACAAGGTCATGAGAAAACCACTAGATGGATTTAGATGAAATTTGGTATGATGATAGCTGGTTATCCGGGTCAACATATGGCATACTTTTTACTGCGAGAAAATATCTCATCTCTGAGAAATCTATACTAAGTGTTAAAACGTAAGTAGGGTCGAACCCGATCGGAGCGAGGGTTAGTCGCTAATACTAATATAATGAAGAGGTAAGCTTTGTTTGTATGTAGAGGGTAATTTCTGAAACTACTGAACCTATTCTAAAAATTATTTCACCAATTCATATCTACGCTTTCCCTGACGGATATAGGTTTTATTTTATTTTGCAGTAAATAGCCGCTTTTACCGGCCTGCGCTAACCAAATCGTTGCCTGTATATGAAAATAATGTTTATATATAATTAGAGGTTGATTCCCCATACAAACTTTCATGATTTTTCCATTTTCACCCCCTTAAGGAATGATTTCCGGAATAAAAAATATCCTATGTCCTTCCCAGGGTCTGAAACTATCTTTTTCTAAAATGTCATCTAAATCGGTCCAGCAATTTTTAAGTTCATCTGTTATAAATATACTACATATATAAATCGGTACTACTTTACTATAATCAATAGACTGAAAATACTGAACCGATTTTAATAATTCTTTCACCACTGGAAAGCTTTACTCAAATGTAACATTTAACATGGACTATATTGTATATCGGTAATAATGAGTTTTAAATCTATAATATAACCGAAGGATACCGTTAAAAAATATAATTTTCGATTATTACTTGACTTTCCGAACCCGCACTTGGCCAGCGTGGTGGACTGTGGCCTGGATCCTCCTCGTATTGAACGGAGGCCCGTGCCCAGCAGTGGGACGTTAAAAAGTCTGAATATTACTTACACTAACAATAGGTTGCCAAGTTTTTACTTCTTCGCGAGGAACCTCTTTTCCATACCAGAGAAATACATTAGTGTTTGTTTCCAAGATGTAGGACTGGTCTTGTTGTAAATCCTAAGAACAGAGGATGAATCAAATAATAAATAAATATGTTGGGACATTAACACACAGCACCATCTAGTTCCATGGTAAGCTACGAGGCTTGTGTTATGGATACCAGATAGTTGATACACTACACATATATAACTTTAAATATATATATATTATAAATATAAGCTAGGCTGCAGGACATATATACAAGCCCAAAAGAACTATATATAGATCCATTCCTACTATTATGGAATTTAGTTCTGAGACATACCGAGAGAAAATTCATCTCTCATTTCTAAAATAAGGATTCTCCAAATTTTTTCTTTAGCTCTTTTAAAGTCATCCCATTTATACAATAAATGCGAAAGTTTGGATGCATGGATGTTTGTTACTCAATCACGCCAGAACGGGTGAACAGATCTGAATGAAATTTGCCACAGAGATAGATCATAGTTTGGAATAGCACATATGTTACTTTTTACCCTGAAAAATGTACGGTTCCCGTGGGATAGCTGTTTTTGTTTTTCACAGAGCAAGGAATCGACTGTCTATTCCATAATAATCGTTAAAATGTACTCAGGGACGAACCCGAGCAAAACGAGGACGAGTCGCTAATTTTCTATACATATTACATGAGATTTTCAACTTACAACTTGTCGAAAATCTGGTATAAGGTTAAACTGAATGCCATTTGAACTCTTTGTAACTTCATATAAATAAGTTTTGGTATCTTCTTCTAACTCTTGCAGGTCACTGTTGTCTGGAAATTGAAAATTTTTGGTTATTTTTAAAGCTTCGTTAGCTTATCAAGCTGCAAGCATAAGCTTTATAAAGGATAAAATACAAGATTGTTCGAGAACATGCGCAACATTCGGGAAAGTGAGTCTCACTCGAACTCTGCGAGTTCCGTAGCTTAAATATTGTTATGTTTTAGCAAATATACCTACGTTGTTACATTAAAAGAAAAATAAAATATTTACCCATCTGCAAAATTCGTTTTATCAAATGCAAAAATAAAAATGTATTTTATAATATTTCTGTGAAAAACAAAGTTATTTTTGCGGCCGTTCACGAAAACTGAAAATATCTTATATCTCAAAAACTACAACGTATCTTCTTCAAAATAATACATTTTTTGAGAGTATTTTGAAATCAGTACTATCTTAAATATTTTCAAACGCAATATTTACTGCTTGAACAATAAATTGTTTTGAAACGAACTTTAAAAACCTATCCAAAGATACCCCATTTTCTAAAGAGGACTGAAAATATTATTTTTATGATGTGCCACCTATATACCTTTATTTTTCGAATTTAGCCTCTGTGATCTTGTGCCTAGTATGTTTGGCTGCAGATCCGGAGGTCTTAGAATCGATTTCCGGGCTTGGCCAAATTAAGTCATTGATTATTTTATTTATTTCTATTAAAAAAAATCGTAGTGACAGCCACTAATTCCCTCCGACCGTTTTCTACAACGGCGACCAATACCACTGAGACTAGCCAACTGCGCAGAAGACATTATAGTGCACAAGTGCAACGTGCACTCTTCTATTATTTCACTCTTAAATTCTGATGACTAGCGTTGTTCTATTATATGCTTATGTATATATTTATATGTACATATGTATATATTTATATAATTTTAGTATGTATTAGATTACATGTTTATATTAACACTTTAACTTGAAAACTTTACGCCAAAGATGCGACTTTTTGCGACCCATGTTTGTTTTTAAATTAGTAAATAATTACATAGAATGTCCGTCACTACTATCGCTAGTAAATATACAAACACCAAGATCTGCAGCAAGAGCTATTAACTATAAACCACTACATATTCCACAACGAAAAAATAGATACGGTTCTAATTCACCACTCTTACGAAGCTTTAAATTGTATAATTTTATATTTCAGCAATGTGATATAGACATTTTTTCTGATAGTTTAAATTTATTTAAAAAGAAAGTGTATTTAAATATTTAGATTAGATTTTTTTTTTCTTTTTTTTTTCTTCTTTTGTTTATTGTACAACTAAAATGGCTCCTAATATACTCGTAACCACATAAAATTTTAATGGAATACTTCTATAAAAAGCTGTGCATACTTTTAAATTAAATTTATATACAAATAGGTAACATTATAATGTTAAATACATGTTTTATGTTAGTAAGCCTTTACAATAAATAAATAAATATTATATACCTATACTTGTATTTATGTCTTATATATATAGGTATACTTTACAATTTTTTTCTACACTTTCTCTTTCTGTCCCGCTATTTAACACAATTTTCCTTATACATACATGGGTTGACTGGAAGAGATCTCTTATAAGTCCTCCTTTGCCCACGTCATTTTCTTTGTATTTTTTTATAACTTATGAAGTTTAGGTAGACATGCTTATTAGTTAACAGCTATTTATTAACATTTAGGTCTGATTTAGGACTCCAACTCAGGAACTCGGGATCCATAGGCGTACATGCTTGCAACATTTTTAGCTTTGGGAAATGCATTTACGCATACCACCTGCATAGATACAGGTGGTTATATAAGACTCACCGGAAATAAAAGCCAGTATTACCCACTAAAACCCAACAGAACCTCGCTCTTCGCAGGATCGCTTCCGCACTCAACCACGACGTCCCGACGGCAGACCGCCAAAGCAGACCACAACAACCATGGGGTTGCTCCAACGGTCCACTCTGCTGTCAGAGAAGTACCAAGAGCAACCCTCATCCATGCTAGCCACTATACCAACGACGCAGTCATGCAAAAATCATATATTGGCTTCATGCTTAATTATATTAAAATGTCTTAGAATCTTCACAAAATATTGTCATTTGATTTTCATGCCTATTTTCTTTTTTTGTCACGATGAAAACTTACATAATATATAAAAATAAATCAAATCACACTGCAATTATATTTTTGAAAGTTTGTTTGTGTGTATGTTTGTTCCTTCCTTTCCTTCCGGCAGGACGGATTTGGATAGAATTTAATATACAGATAGACTATGAGCTGGATTAACATATAAGCTACTAGAAACATATAGTTTGGGAACCCATCCCTTAAGGGGTTGAAATGGGGAATGACAGTTTGTATGGGGAATCAATAATTTCTCAAGTGTGGGATATAAAACAAATCATACCTATGTATGTATATATATACTAATATAGTCTAATATCTATATGATACTAATCGCTAAAACGCACCTAGAGACGAACCCGAGCGAAGCGTGGGCGAGTCGTTAGTGCTATATAACCTAGTTCTGCTGAGAGAAGTCCCAAAGAAACTCAACATTTTCTTAGAAATCTATTATATAATAATCTAGTACCTGGGCGACCGAGCTTCGCTCGGAGTTCTTTTTTGTTATATCGTATTTTTTAGATTAAAAAAATTAAAAATTTAAATAAATACAAAAAAAAAACAAAAGTAAAGACTTGTATCCGACCGGGATTCGAAACTGGACACCTGTGATTGTCAATCTTGCGCCGTGGCCGCTTGACCACGATGCTTATGCCCGAGCATTCGAAATTATCGACTATATTTTGTGGTGCGTGGTATAATGCGAAAGAAAACCGCATGAAAACTCGAAAACACGCGTTCTTTCAGATAAGACTAATCTAAATCGATTTTTCGCCCCCGAAAACAGCCACATTCCAAATTTCTGTTTCCGAGATGGCCGGTATATATAAATAAATAAATATACAAGAATTACTCGTTTAAAGGTATTAGATGCTTGTGCCAAGTACTTTTATTTTGTGCTTTAAACCAAAATCATACTCACGCTATATATATATATATATATATATATATATATATAGAAATCATTTAAAATTATTTTATATGTATATAGACTATATATTTATTTAAATAAACCCTGCATTCATATTGTGTGTCAGTACACCATGCTGTCTTATGGCGGGTCCCAATAACCTATCTAATCTTAGTTTTCCTTACCAAAGCACAAGCTCCATACAAATTATGTGAAAATCCTGTCTCTATTAGAAAGAACCTTAAATAATACCATCTCATTGTATATTTCCCTAATAAATAAATAGATAAAATTAAAAAGTCAGTTAAGTGCGAGTCGAATTCGCACACGAAGGGTTCCATACCATCGTACAGGTACTTTTTATTAATATGACTTTTACTCTATGTATGTAGTATTTTAACTTCGATGATCGATTACGAACGCTAAAAAATGGTTATGTTTTATTATTTGTTGTTATAGCGGCAATAGAACACACTGTGCAAATTTCAACTCTCTACCTATTACGGTTCATGAGATACAGCCCGCTGACAGCGGGAGGACGGACAATGGAGGCTTAGTAATAGGGTTCCGTTGACACCCTTCGGGTACGGAACCCTAAAAATAAAATAAAGCAGATAGGTTATTGGAACTCACCATAAGCCAATAAAAACATCCCAACTCATTCGCATACAAGAAGGATATTAAAACAAATATTAATAATAAATTTTCTTTTATTAAATTCCACATGCAATATTACAAGCTATATAACACTTTGCGGTTTTCCAAAAGGATTTCTTATACGGTTTCCAATCTTAGTCATATTATCTTATATATAAAATTTCCATGTCACAATGTTAGTTACCGTACTCCTCCGTATTAATGTGAAAATTTATATGTTTGGATGTTTGTTACTCAATCACGCCAGAACGGCTGAACGGATCTAAATGGAATTTGGCACAGAGATAGATTATAGTCTAGAATAGCACATAAGTTACTTTTTATCCCGGAAAAATGTACGGTACCCGTGGGATAGGTTTGTTTTTGTTTATTTAGTGTCATATATAAACAGTCTGGTAAAAAACCGATTACGGCAAATCGTATACGAAAACCGTTTTGGAAAACCGTAAAAGTGTGGAACCTCTTATACTAAAAACTTATTTACAAACCAATTGATCTGACAAGGCGGGAGTGTGACATTCCAACGTCCTTCCAAGTAGCGAAGTATTGCTTGAATATAGCGGGTTCGGTGCCTTGTGGTATTTTAGCTACGTGTACCTAAGATTTAAAAATAAAACTTGCTAACTACAAAGATAAGCAGACTTATATATAGCTTAAAATGTAATTTAGACATTTTATTCTTAAAATTTGTACAGTCGAGGTATATTTAAAAAAATGCAGTTTTTAGACTCTTTAGGGTTGAATTTCGAAAAAATCCTTTTTTCTCAAATACGTAAGTACCCTCCAATTAAGAGCTTTAATAAAAAAATATATATTTCTAACTTTTTAATGACGAAATTTCAATATTTACTTAATCCCCTATTTTTCACCCCTTTATACATTCTTATAACTTTGATATTTTTAAGCAGAAAAATCATTTATGATCAATTTTTATGACTAACTTCAAACCCCTAAACCCTTTAGGGGATGAATTTCCAGAAATTCTTTCTTCGCAGATACATACTCCCTATTGAAAACAACCTACCCAAAGTTTGAACCATAAAAATAATAATATTAGAAGTTCACTCACCCAAGAGGGATAGTTTTTAGAGGCCAAATATTGCTCTGCTTTCGCCATTGCTTCTGATTTTTCCTAAAAAATAAGGAAGTAGATAAGTTTGTTGATGAGACGTTTGGCTCAGTTTGAAGTGACCATTTTAATTGTTAGTTAGATAAGTTAAAAATTTTCTTAAAAATACTGAGATTTGAGTTTTAAAGTAGCATATTAAGTACCTTTGGTGATGCCTGCTTTCCGACCCATACATAAATGCTGCCGCTCACGGTGTCCAAAATGTAGGTTTCCTGGAAATATCCAAATCATTCAGTGAACAATTGGACGTAGCTATGCAAAATGGAACCAGCTCACGAAAACCGTTTTTTGAGTGACTGTCATAAATAGCACCTACATATCAACTTATATACAGAAAGTAGATAAATTACCCAATATTTAAGAGGAGTTTCAAAAAAACTACGGTCTTGTAATTTTGATATATCAATTTAACTAAAAGTCCTATTTTCTCAAAAGTAAGTTTTTGTGGTTAGATCTCGTATTTTGCTTAACTAAGTCCATTATTAATATAGGAAATTACAGAACTAAAGTATCTTTTTTTTTTAAGAAACAAATCATGAAAATCAGCTCACAATTGGCAAAAATCACTTTTTTCACTATCTGTAACCGCGACTTTCTTCAATTGGACCAACAATGAATAATTATAGAGAATAAAAAATCATAAAAACCATATTATAGGATGTCTAACAGTAGCTTATATGTTACTCCAGCTCATATTCTATCTGTGTACTAAATATACAAATCCGTACAGCCGTTACAGCGTGAACGAGTGACAAACATACAAAGTTTCGTATTACAGTTTAAAGTCTTCTTATCCCGGAAGATCCCGTAGGAAAATTTATTAGAAAAAATATTTTACGTACTTGTGGTTTGAGTTGTTCTTGCTTGAATGGTGCAGATAATGGAGTAATTTTAATTTTGCCAGAACTCTCCGAAACTTCTGACAATATCACTGATTTCTCTTCGTTTTTCTCGAAAGTCTGAAATTATACGAATAGGTCATGATCTAAAATCACAAACACAAAATAGTATTTAAAAAATCTAAAATATTATGACTGTCAATAAAACATGTAACATCCACCCGCAAACTCATCAGTATACCCGTGACCATAGCGCTAATAAGTGCCGAAATATCGGGTACCCTCAAAAGTAAGTGATAAACATGGTGAATATAAATAAATATGTTGGGAGAGTCAGCAGCAGCACCATCTAGTTCCATGGTAAGCTTGTGTTATGGATACCGGATAGTTGATACACTACACATATATAACTTTAAATAACATAACATACATTTTATAAATATAAACATTAAACACCCATGACTGGGGTACAAACATTTATGCTTTCACACAAATGAATACCCCCAGCGGGACTTGAACCCGCGATCGTTTGCACAGCAAGTAAGGTCACTACAAACTGAGCAAAACGTGTCGTCAGTCCATTTTACATCATAATAATACTGTCAAGACGACTTTTCTGAACAAAAGTATAAATAGAAACGATAACCCAGCAGCGTCCATACCTAAGATGACATTCGTAATCAACATCGCTAATGAAAACTCAAAATGTATGAGTTTTGACCACGTGTCTTAGAAGTTATAGATAATATTATTTTCTAAAAACTAATTCCTAATTACGTTTACAACCAAACCACCACAAGTCCGACAACCCGAACTGGGCCAGCGTGGTGGACTATAGCCTGATCCCCTTTGTATTGAAGGAAGGCCCACCCCCAGCAGTGGGATGTCAAAAGGGCTAACTAAATATAATTAATTTGCTGAAGAGCTTTACTACCCACCTTCGATCCATCAGATCAGCTTGATGGTATCTAATAACATTGACACCCGAACTTTTATGACAATTAGGTTAAAATCGACTTACTAAATTAGAAACTGCATTTAAATCAATCTAACTAAAACAAAACTACGAGTTAAACAACAATTATAAAGAGAAACAAAAGTTCTATGATCGTTATGGGTACTGAGAACGTCATCATCATCCTTCTTCTTTGTCTATCCCTGTTCGTTTTTCTTATACTTCTTAAACTTCTTCTTCTTATTTTTCTTATACTTGTAAAAACACATTCTCTTCCTTTTAAATAAAACTATCTTTTCGGATTTTTTCGCAGATTTATTTTGATTACATTATTTTGTGGGTAGTCTGTATGTAATAACTATGTAATGCCTTTGAGACATTTAAAACCTTAGTATCTCCCGTGACCATGTTTGCTATAAAGCTTTCGAAACGTCGGGAACCAAAAATCAAAATAAATCCGAATAGTTTCATTTAAAATGTCAAATATTCGCGTAAATCTAAGAAAGTACATTCTGTTCCTTCTTCTATTTGATAGTACCTTCGTTATGAAAGCCACATACCTGATCATCTCCACCAGCAGTATCTTCGGGAACCAAATCCTTCGCGCCAGAACCGAGGTTTGTAAAGAACTTTTGAACATCGGCGTCACTTGAGTACTGATCTATAGAAAATAAAAATAAAATATAATTTAAAACACATTATACCACTATAATCTAAATTTATCTTTCTCTCCCCCTATCTCTCTTAATCGTATCAATCGATATTTATTCGAATAAAAAAAGGGATAATATTAGTCCCGCTGAATTTCTTACGCCAGTTCTTCTTAGGTCTGAGGCTTCTTCTTTCCGAAGTGGTAGTAGACTCATGACGTTCAGTAAAAAAATGAAATAATTTAATGATGAATAAAATATATTGAATTTGAATTGATATGTACATTTTATCGATATTTATATCGATCAAGAAAAACCATTCTAGTAATCGATTTTCACCAATCATCAGTCAATGATTGTTGCTACACAAGCTGTAATGCTTTAATATTAGGTGAAATCCAAAATTACGACCTGTTATTATTTTTTATGCTAATTCTGTACTAATATTATAAGGAATATTAATTTATTTGAAGTAATGAAACGAATCAGTATTTTTATACTAATAGATGGCTTACTACTGGACTTTAGTGCTGATAAAGTTTAAATCATATTACCATAGTTTTTTTTAATCAAGTTATCGGCGATGTTGTTGTAAGTTTAATTTAAAAAAATAAAGCTCAAAACAACGTTCTTTGCGCCTAGTTTCAAGCTTATGTCCATCTCCAGTAATACAAGAACATCAATATCGAATTCTAGTGTGTAATTGTGGAGATTATCTAACATACTGTATACTTACGCGAATTTTGTTCACAATTTCATGGATTTAATTTTTTTGAACCCTAATTAGTAGCCTAAGTTACTCTTTATAACATCAGCTGCCTGCCAGTAAAAATCCCATCAAAATTGGTCCTGTCGTTACGGAAATTAGCCGGAACAAACAGGCAGACAATTTTTTTCTTAAAGTACCGTATATAATTTCATATGCATTTAGTAGTAAAAAGCTGTTATTTTGATATTACAAACAGACGCTTCAATTTTATTTATCTGTATAGATTACATACCAATAATTTCAACTTTTCCTCTGCCATTGTGATCTTGGTCCCTGATCTGATTTGCCACAGATATGGCCTTCAATTTCTCCACATTCTTAGCTTTCTCTCCGACGTAAACTAATATATCGTTATTTATATCTAAAATGAAAACATCTCCTCTGTTCATTGAAGAAATGAGAGGATCCACCTGGAAATTATAAAAAAAGAATGAAAACAGAACTAAGGTTGGGTAAAACTTCTCGTGAAAAAGCATCTTTAACCAATTTTTCTCTGAAAGTTCTTTCCATTCCGAACTGGTAGTCTATACATATAATAAAATTGTAACTGAGTCGAATCTGTACATAAAATATTTTTTGGAAAATCTTATTGAAATAGTCATTATAATCGATACAGAGGCCGAATCAATAGTTTTTAGAATTTTTGTCTATCTATCCGTATATTTGTCTGTCTGTCTGGAAACACATCACGAGAAAACCGCTGGACAGGTTTTAATGAAATTTGGTATGATGACAGCTGATCATTACTGTTAACCCGGATAACCATATAACCGGATATTTTCAAGCGTATAAAGTATCCTTTAGTGCGGGAAAAAGTCTCATCTCTAAGAAATCAATACTAACCGTTAAAACGTACTAAGGGATGAGGGTGAATCGCTAGTACAAAAAATTTTTAATTGTATATTTTTTGGAATTATACACTTAAACCTTCCACATGAATCACTCAATCTATTGGTAAAAACCGTATGAAAATCTGTTCGGTAGTTTTAGAGTTTATCGCGTTCAGACAGACAGACGCGGGAGAATTTTGTTTTATAATATGTAGTTTATATTATATATGTACATGTCGATTACCTGTCTCACTCGAATATTCTTCTTTCCCTTCACTTGGAAGAGACGTTTTTCAGCACCAGGATTGGTTTCGACATGTTTGAAGCCTGACGCGTTACCACCATCCAAATAGCGAACAACTGGAAATAACAAAGTATTAAATTTTTTTTTCAATTTTAAATAACGGTTTAACGGATTTCATATATAACCTATTTTTAAATATGTTTCTTTTCATACTTTCTTAGATATATGCGGATATTTTCCATTTGCAATAAATATATTTTTTAGAACTTTTTCGGATAATAACACCTAACATCGTTTAAAACCTTAGTCTCTCCCGTGACCATGATTGCTGTAAAGCATTCAAAACGTCGGGAACCAAAAATAAAAAAAATCCGCGAAAGAAACAACAACAACAAGATAGTTAAATAACATATTCGAATAAGTCATTTATTTAAAAATAATTTATTCTTGATTTTTTAAAACCGCTAGACCGATTTCGGTAAAATTTAAATGGGACCTGGGAAGTTTACCCCTTGAGACAAAAAAAGAATTTTCCAAATCGGTTCAGGCGTCTTCGAGTAATCGGTTAACATAAATAAAAAAAATCCGACGAATTGAGAACCTCCTTCTTTTTTTAAGTCGGTTAAAAATTCAAAGATACCTTTTCCGGGGAAATAACCCAAAAATTGTGAACTTTCGTAGCCCATGCTCTCTCTGTGCTGGATGGCTTTCCCATCGAACTTATCATCTAGTCCAACAGTAAGTATAGCAGCGGCTCCAGCTTCATCCTGACTTGATTCTGATCCTATCCAATAGTGGATATCCCAGGATAAATTCTTCTTTTTATCCGCAGTCGTCTGATAGGACATAAGGTTTATTAAAATATCTAAATAGTAAAAGTTTTGCAGTTCAGAGACCATTTTTGGCTTATAAATTCCTGTAATTTTTTTTCTTTAACACCAAAACCTAAGAATTCCATTTCATCCGTGGGATGTTTTTTTTTTCTTAAAATATATAGCTGACCATTCTAAAAAAAAAATTTACTATTCAAATTTCAAATTCTAAGAAGTTATTTAAAAAAATGTAATTTTCCATTACAATAATTATAACTTTTTGGTACATGTCTAGACAGATGGATTGACGGTATTTTTTTAAGTTAATTAGAAGGGGGGAAATAGGGGTTAAAGTGTTAGAGGAAGTTAAAGAAGTTTTCAAGGCATATTGTGTACAACAACTACATAGTTTATTAATGCCTTGCCTTTAAAACGATGTAAGAGTCTCCTTTGTAGAACTTGCCTATATCTGCGGCAGGTACTACCTCCGGTTCGAAATTCTGAAATAATATAAAATATATTACTAATTTAAAAAAAAGTTATATTTTAAAGCAAACAAAATTTGGGTTTTGTTTTGATAAAAGAAGATATTATATATATAAAACTTCTGTACATGTATGTCACTGAACTAATAAAGTATTATAATCATTAAAAAAATCTTTTTTTTATTTATTTCTTATAACAATTGTAGAATATCATCTCGTTTAATAAGACGTGCTAGTAGCTAAGATTTAAGAATATGTCGTGCTTTATCTATGTTACACAAATACTAGAAAAAATATTTTATTTATCACAGATTATAAAAAATAAGCATGTGGAGATTTTTAACAAATTCTGAAATATACAATTTTTTTTTTTACTCCTTAGGTTTTAATATCCTAGAAACCTATCCGAATATTAGGGACATTATTGCAAAATTCCAGTTTAAAAAAAAACTTCCAATTTTCAAATAACAGAATTAAAATAATTTACTATAATTTTATATACATACATTTATGCGCCATATTTCGAGTCCGGCATTTTGTCCTGCATTTTTAAAGGCTGGATGCACCTTCGCTTTTGATCTTGCATCCTGAAAAAAAAAACCATATATTTAATTATCTGTGGACATCAATTTTGGCGCCAAAATGAACAATTAAAAAAATTACAAAATTGTCGAATTCTTAATGTGAATAAACGGAGCCCGCAAAAATAAATGTCATGAAGGTAAAAATACTAGCATAATTTGCTGTTTATGCGACTATTTTTGCTTTTACCATACGAATCATTTACTTTATTCAAATAACGGTACGTTTTATTTTTTTTGAACGGAACCCTTATTCTTTTTCTAAAATAAAAGTAGCCTATGTTACTTCCTATAACATCAGCTATCTTCCAGTGAAAGTCCCGTCAAAATCAGTACAGCCGTTTCAGAGATTATCCGAAACAAGGAGACAGACAGACAAAAATTAAATAAAATATGTTTTTCTTATAAGTACCGTATATAATTTCATATGCATTTAGTAAAACACTGTTATTTTGACATTACACACAGACACTTCAATTTTATTTATCTGTATAGATGTATAGATTGGAATAAAATATGAATAATAAAAATAATACTAGGTATATTCTTACGTATTTTTTAAGCACTAGCTAGTTCTCTTCCCCTTGTAAGATAGATGCATGATATTGGCTTACTAATTATTATTTTTTCTTTATTATAATAAAAATCGATCAGCTATGTTTATTTATTAACATTTATTTACTTACCACTCAGTATACAAATTGTCACTTGTATACTATTTTAAAACATTATAAGGGTATTTCTCCGAGATTGCGTTCTTCATCTGATTAATCTGGCCAAAAATTATTTTCATTTTTGGCTCTATTCAACATACTCATAAGATTAAAGATATGCCAAATATTATTTGGCCAGATTAATCAGATGAAGAACGCAATCTCGGAGAAATACCCATAATATAATCATTTGGCTTCATGTTTAGTTCTAAGCTAATGAAAATTAATGTTTTGTTGATAAACTTAGCTATATTTTTTTTAATTCTATTTGCGCAAAAAATAATTTAAATTGACAAAAAAGTGTGTGTGTACTTATGTAAGCACGTTATAAGTAATACTTCTTTGACGTAACAGAACAAAAATGGCTTAAGATTTCATCCCGTATGTCACAACTCTCTGTTTGTAAAAGGAATGCAGCTAACTTTATCATGTCGTTTTTTGGCTGTCGGTGTGCGCGCGCATCGTAAAAATTTTATTCTCATATTTTTTTTTCCAAACGAGCCAAAAGAAGTATAACTTTATAATAATACCCAAATACCGCATATGATACCATATAAGGCATTATAAAGCTATCGATTCACCAATGAATGCTAATTGATTGTTGATAGGAAACAATGATAATTGCGCTATTACGCTATAAATGTAGTATGAGTAAGAAGTTAAATCTTGTTCACAAGGCTTTCTTGTATATGCCATATACAATGGGACCACTGTATGTATGTATGTTTGTTTGTTACGTTGTAACGGCTGGACGGATTTGGATGAAATTTAGTAAATAGATAAATCTGGAGTAATAACATAGTAATGTAGAATGCAACGACGACACGATTGGCTCAGTTTGTAGTGACTGTACTTGCTGTGCCAGCGGTCGTGTGTTCGAGTCCCGCTGGGATTCATTTGTGTGATGAGCACGAATGTTTGTACTCCAGTTAGGGGTGTTTATATTTATTATACGTACATATATGTATTTAAAATCATATATGTGTAGTGTATCAACTATCTGGTATCCATAACACAAGCCTCGTAGCTTACCATGGAACTAGATGGTGCTGTGTGTTAATGAACCAACTATTTATTTATTTGTTATTTGAATGACCAACTTTAAAATTGAGGATTATACGTCATTTTTACGGATACAGGCTACAGCGTGTTTTTAATTACGGTAATATTATTTAAAGCTAAGGAAAAATATAGGCAGAGTGTCATAAAGCTAAACATGAAGCTAAACAATAATAAGCGGGACTCAAACCCGCGAACGTTGGCACAGTAAGTCACTACAAACTCAGCCAAACGTGTCGTCAAATAAGTTATTACCTATTATGTTTTCCTATCATTTTGCTAGTGCTATTCATATTTAGAGTTTTACCTTATCGGACAGAGACGTAATTTGTGGTGACACAGATTGCTGCCGGGTTGCTGTCCTCGCATACACGGATGTGAAGGCGAGTACCGCCCAAAGACAAAGAAACTTCATTCTGTAACAACATAGTATATATTATAAATGAGATTGTTTGTATGTTATTTTGTTGTTATGTATAAGGCAGTGGTAGTTTAGTGATATGATATTTTCCTGTGCGAATAATTTCTAACATGATCACCACTTGTCTTACGATGAAGGAAAACATCCTGAGGAAACCTGCATGTGTGACAGAACCTAGCACGTTGTCTGCAGACTTGCTCAGTCCGCCCGCACTTAGCCAGCGTGTGGACTATGGCCTGATCCCCCTCATCTTGCCTATGTCTGTTTCTCCGTTTATTTCTTCTAAACCACGCAACAGATATTGATACAGTTTTCTATAGAAAGAGCGATAAACGAGTAAGGTTAGTATATTAATGTAATTTGATTGTACACAATGGCTGAACTATGACGATGTTTTAGAGGTAAATACACCTTTAGAGGTACATCAAAACAATGTACTAGAAAATTGTAGGCCTTAAAGAAACCTACAGAAAAGTCCGCAATAGCATACGTCTATCTCCTAAAGCACACTCGCAGTAACTGTTTTTATCTATATAAAACGTACTTAGGAGAGCACCGGAGCGAAGCCAGGGTAAATCAGGTAGTACATAAACCCTGATTTCTGCTAAGACATTAATATGCCTCAAACGTAAGCATTTATAATAAAATGTGCCTATTAGATTATAATCATTTTCCTTAATAAAATACCTTTGCTGACATAAACTATTAGATGTGAAAGTTTGTATGTTCGTGTGTATGTATGAAACGGCTTGACCGATTTGAATGACATTTAGGACCCAGATAGATCTGGAGTATCATGTAGGCTACTTTTATAAATAAACTGTAAAAATTTAAGTTTTTATGTACTTTTAATGCCGAATCATAAAAAAATTAAAATTAAAAAATTTTCTCCAAAAAATATTTTTTTTTGGGGTGGACCACCCTTATCATTTAGGGTTATGAAAAATAGTTTACGTTCTATTCTCAGACCTCAATATACACACAAAATTTCATAAGAATCGGTCAAGTCGCTTTGGAAGAGTTTTGTTGCAAACACTGTGACACGAAAATATTATTAGAATTTAAAAACACGAAGTCACCAGTCTATACAGATAAAAAAATTGGAGTATCTGTTTGTAATGTCAAAATAACAGCTTTATACTAAAGGAATAGGAAAGTATATACGGTTTGTTTGTCTGTTTGTTTAGTCCGGCTAACCTCCGAAACGGTTTGACCGATTTCGACGGGACTTTCACTGGCTGATAAGATGTTATAAGGAGTAATTTAGGGTACTCATATTTTAGAAAAATAATTAGGGCTCCGCTCAAAAAAAATCAACATTCAATGAAATTTTAAGATTTAATGATTTCATTCATAGTCATCTTTATATGAAAAACAAAAATACATTATTTTTATCTACAAGGTCTGAGAATTTTGTAAACAAAGAAGTTTTGTTAATTTATTGTCAAATAGTGTCTGTGTGTGAGAAATATTAAGTTAAAATGGATCCACACGCTTGCCATTTGCCACAAACTTCAAACGTTTACAATAGTACAAAAGTGTGGATCACAAGGACTTGGCGGAAATTTACTATAATTTGTATATGTTGTAGGATGATTTGGTAATTTGAATTTTCGCGAAAATCCTAAGGATATTGCGAAAATACGGATATAATTAGACAATGGTTAGGTAAGTTTAATTTTTGACTATGTGATAGACCCGACTTGGACAACGTAGGTGGAGAATGCTAAGGCAGGAGCTACGTCTTACTGGAAGAACCCTTTCTTTCTAAGTTGGTTAGGTTAGGTTAGAACAGTGACCACAACTCACGAGCCGAGCGAATGAAGCGAGCGTGCTACAGCAATGGCCGGCGAGTGCCATAAACGACTAAAACTAGAGCGACTCGTATTTTTTCAAAAACCCTATTTTTACCGGTAAGATTGAGAAATGTTTTCACCATTGTCTAATTGTTCGTGTTTTGACAATATCCCTAGAATTTGAAAATTCGAATTATCAAATCATCCTACTTACGTCATATATAAAAACTACACTATTGGAATGGCCATGAACGCTTGTAAACTTACACAAGCCAAGCCAAACGCCCTCTCCACATGTTTGAATTTATGATGGTTTGTCGCTTGGCAAGTGTGTGGATCTAGCATTATCATCAATCAAAAAAGCACTAGATACAAAATTTCATGCAAAAGTTGACTTAAAACTGTTACCAATTGTGTTTAGATAATTATTCTAGTTGAAATAAATAAACAACAATGTAAGCTAAACTTTAAATGCATTTAAAGTTGTTTTCCCACGGGAAATGTACATTTTTCCGGTATAAAAAGTAGCCTTAGTGTTATTCTAATGTATGAGCTATATTATTTTAAAGTTTCATTAAAGTCCATTCAGTAGTTTTTGCGTAAAAGAGTAACAAACATCTATACATTCAGACTTACAGACTCCTCACAAACTTTCGCATTTATAATATTAGTATGAACTAGTGTTCGCCAGTGGTCGAAATTCGTTTATAATCATTATAGAAAACATATACAAATAGAATTTATCTATTTATATTAAAAAAAAACGTTTGACCAACAGAGGAGAAAAATAGGTTAAGTTTAAAAGGTTTAGGAGAAAAACTGAACTGTTTTTTTTTGACTATTTATATATATTTTACTTCAGAAAAAAAGAATGCTATGAACAAATAAACATATTCAAAAAAATAATAATGCATAACACTTTACCCATATCTATTTTAACTTACAAACTTCACTCCGTTTTCTTTATCATATTTTATTACACTATTTATCAGCAATGACCTAAAAGGTTATATGACATAAAGTCATAGATTTATTTATACAAAACTAGCGACTTACCCTCGCTTCGCTTCAAAAACAAATCTATCCCACGGGAACCGTACATTTTTCCGGAATAAAGGGGGCATCCATTAATTACGTGAGGTGTTTTAAGGGGGGGGGGTGGTAAAAGCTCACTAAATCTCACGTGGGGGAGTGGGTGGTCTCGACAAATGTCACGTATTTTTTTCGGCAAGAAACAGTGTAAAAATGCGAAAAAACTGAGTTAATTTACGTAAAAAATGTTTCCCTACTAAAAATGGCTATAATATATTTTATAATATACATAATATTCATTTCGGTTTAATTCTGCACTGATAGAAGAATTTATCAACTATTATTTTTTTTAAGTACGAACAAATATTTTTTAACATTCAATAAATATATTATATATATAATAATATTCTTTTAAAAATTTTAATACTTCCTATTTAAGTATTTTATTGTTTGATTTTCTCATTGTGATTGTATGCTACGTCATTAAAAATCTTAAATAGGGACTAGTCTGAACTAGCCTTTAATAATATATATACTAGCCTGATATATATATATATATATATATATATATATATATATATATATATATATATATATATATTAAATAAATCTAATGTAATCGAAGCACAGATTTACTTATTTATATTGCAAATACGTATTTTGAAAAATCTCACGTGAGTTTGGTGAGAGGGAAGTGAGTCGAGCAAAATCTCACGAAATCTTATCAAGGGGGGAGTGGGGGTCAAAAAATCGCCAAAATTGTCTCCCGTAATTAATGGTGCTCCCAAAAAGTAACCTATGTGCTATTCCAGACTATAATCAATCTTTGTGCCATCGAGATCTGTTCTGCCGTTCTGGCGTGATTGAGTAACAAACATCCATGCCTCCTCAAAAACTTTCGTTTCGTCCAGCCGTTACAGCGTCAAAGAATTACAAACATACATACACATTTTCGCATTAGATTAGATAATAGTAGTGTATTTTTTTTATTTCGAAGGGTATACTTCCCAGGTGGTCTCATTTAAATTTTATCGAAATCGGTCGAGCAGTTTTTTTTTAATTAACAAATAAATTATTTTTTTAAATAAATTGCTTAATCGAATATGTTATTAAAAAACTTTCTTCTTACAAATTACCTGCTTATTACGTCTACACTAAAAATGGAAAAACAAAAAATAATAAAAAAAACAGTCTTCCAGGCACTAAAATGTAAAAAATAACTAAACGTTTTTCATTTAGAATAGATACCTAATCAGATATTATTTAAATGTTTTCTAAATACATATGACATTATATACGGTAGGTACTTATAAGAAAAACACGATTTTTAAAGAATTTGCCTGTTTGTTCCGGGTAATCTCCGAAACGGCTGGACCGATTTTGACGGAACTTTCACTGGCAGATAGCTAATGCTATAAAGAGTAACTTAGACTACTTTTACTTTAGAATTAGGGTTCCGCGCAAAAATTAAAACCTATGATATTTTGTAGAAAATCCTCTTGTGTAGGGACGTCGAAGTCGCTAGTTATAAATTTTCCATAATGATTATACTTAATCGAATTTCGACAACTGGACGAACACTATATCTAAAACACGAATTAAGAATCGCTTATAACGTCCTACAATTGTTGTCAGAAGGGTATCTGGAAAACACTCGTTATTTTGCAATTTTCACAGCCCACGATATATCACTTTAAAAGGTAAAATACTTGTCACAAAACGCGAATTTAACTTTAATTGTTTACTTTTCGTTATTTTTCTTTAGAAGTTATTTCTAACAAACAAACACATATGTATGTAGAACAACCTACCTCTCTAAAAACTCACGCAGAACTGACTCTTAGTTGCTTTAGATTCGTTTAAATGTCAAAGGAACTGAGATGTTAAAATAAAGTTTGTTTCACACTGGGTTATTTTTTTGTGAGTAATAATGATGATTTTTTTATTAAATGTTCCTAAGACTGTATATATGTATTTATTATAATATGTATTAGTTTATTGATGTTTATATGTATGTATGTAGGGACTCCTTACCATGTACCGTGTACTGATTCCTCTACCCTAAGGTTGCCTGTAAGAGATGGCTTTTAATAATAAGGCCGCCTGCTATTCATCTCTTTTTTTATGTATATTTCTCTTACTTATGTATTATATCTATCTTTATCTATGTATGTCTATTTATGTATTTATCAATGTAAATAAAACTAAAAGTATTAATGTTATTAAAATCTTTGGTAAGCGCTTATTTGTAATGGCTGGACTGGTTTGGTCTTTCTTAAGGTTATTTAAATAAGACTTAAAATAAATAATAATTGAAAATTGGCCAGAAAAATAGGAACGCAAGACTTATTTTAGAGGATAGATAAAGAGGAAGTCAAAAGTTTTTTTCAACCCCCATTCTCCATTTTCTCTGTAATTAAGTTAATTTCATGGCTGGGCATGATCATCTTTTCAACGTCAGGAGGATCAGACCATATCCCTCTGGCTGGCCATTTGCCAGAGAACTTCACACATTTTGTGTGTCACACAAACTATGTTTTCCTAAACACGACGACATCGACAACACGTTTGGCGCAGTTTGTAGTGACCTTACTTGCTGTGCCAGCGGTCGCGGGTTCGAGTCCCGCTGGGGGCATTTATTTGTGTGATGAGCACAAATGTTTGTACAACATGCAGATTTTCTCACGTTATATAAATAAGGAAGCCTTATGATTAATCATATTCATTATGATTCAAACATAAAACCTCATAGGTACGAGACCTAGGTATGAATCAGCAGTACGTCACCTTAGTACTTACTTGTATTTGTTCAAACCACTAATACTCATTGTACTTTACAGTAAGTTTCTTTCCTTTATTTTAAAACAAAGCTTTATTTTTAATATTTATATAATAACGGTTAATATGGAATAGATAGACTATATACTATATATATGGGTATAAAATATACAGTTCTGAACTTTTTAATTTTCCAGCTGTTTTTTTTTGTATTTCCTTATTTTTTTTTCAATATTCAAACCACCCCTAACACACCCCCAATAAAACAAAAAAAGAATTATTCAAATCGTTCCACTTTTTTTTTGAGTTTTAGCGAGACTTAACGAACGACGATTGATTTTGATATTACTAGATAATATACCTTTTTCTGACTTTGTTAAAGTAAAATGTGTATTTACTACTAATAGAATTGACGTTTAAAAGTCAATAATTCTGTGTTAAAAACTCGTTCATTAAATTGGTCGTTTGGATAAATAAGTACTGAGACGACGAGTAGTTATTTCTAAGTTGTAAAAAAACTGTTAAAAACTGTCATACATATATTCTAAAATTCACAAAAAAGTATAGATATATTAAAGTAAATACACCAATAAATTTAACAAAAAAATAACAAGTGTGACGCCACCTTAACTATAAACTAGTTCAAATTACATAACATTTTTAATGACGATTCCTAACAAGAATGATTTTGAGTCACTTTTAATTTAAAAAAAAAAACATACTAATATCTGCCTGTGGTTTTCCTGTATACAAAATTTAAATAAATAAATAATAAATATGTTGGGACATTAACACACGGCACCATCTAGTTCCATGGTAAGCTACGAAGCCTGTGTTATGCATACCAGATAGTTGGTACACTACACATATATAAGTTTAAATACATACCTACATATTTTAAATATAAACACCCATGACTGGAGTACAAACATTCGTGATCATCACACAAACGAATGCCCTCAGCGGGACTCGAACTCGCGATCGCTGGCACAGAAAGTAGGATCACTACAAACTGAGCCAAACGTGTCATCGTCATTTACTTTAGAAGTACTACAAATGACCTAATTTTTTTTAAACATTCTGTGTTCTTTTATGTGCGAGAACTTTCTATACACAATAGAGTATTGAGTCGAATTGAATAATCATACTAAAGTATAGATATACAAAAACTCAAGATATACAATTAGCGTTTCAAAAGTGTCATTAAAAAGAAGTGCACTAACTCTTACAATGAGGGTTTTGTATGTTCAACCGACTTCAAAAAGGAGGAGGTTCTCAATTCGACAGTTTTTTTTTATGTTTGTTACCTCAGAACTTCGTCATTTGTTAACCGATTTGGACAATTTTTGTTTTGTTTGAAAGGGTATACTTCCAGATTGGTCCCATTTAAATAAAAAAAAAATACCACCCCTAAGGGTGGAAAAATAGCTAATGATGGATTTAACCTACTTCTAATTGTCATATTGACTTGAAACTTTGCAAGTGTTTCTATTTCCGTTGATAGTACAGTGGTTCGGTATTGTTGACCTGATCTGATGGCAAGGCCAGAAGGTGGATAGGTGCAACTCTTCAACGGCTAATAGTAGATACTTTGAGTTTGGGCTTATTTTGTTTGATTTGACAAGCCTAACACGTTAGAATTCTTACTTTGCTACTACTGTCTACACTAAAAAGGGGAAAATAAAAACTTTTTAACAAAAAAATAAAAACCGACTTCAAACAAAAGCACTAAAAAGTTAAAAATAACTGATTGGTAGTTTTCATTTACTATACATACCTAATCAAATATTTTCGAAGTCGGTGTGCTTTGGCTAAGTAATTAAAGCCTACCTATTAAATACATACCTAATTAAATATTTTCGAAATCGGTGCCAGCCCATACAAAGCAAAGCACACCGACTTCGAATATATTTGATTAGGTATGTATAGTAAATGAAAACTACCAATCAGTTATTTTTTACTATTTAGTGCTTTTGTTCGAAGTGGGTTTTTATTTTTTCTCAGAAATTAGTTATTTTCCCGCGGTAAAAAGTATCCTATATGTTGACCCGGATAACCAGCTATCACCATACCGAATTTCATCAAAATGTCTCCAGTGATTTTTCCGTGATGCTTTAACAGACAGACGACAAAAATTCTAAAAACTGTTGATTCGGCCTCTGTATCGAAAATAATGTCTATTTTAATAAATTTTCCAAAAAATATTTAATGTACAGATTCGGCTTTGTTAGAATTTTATTATATGTATGGATGTACAAAACCTAATTTGTATGTTTGTGTAATTTGTATGTATTTGTATGTAAAAAGTTTACATAATATGTAAACATATAATGTTTGTCACTTCTTTTCGTTGTAACTTAACCGATTTTAGTGAAATTCGTTATAAAGATAGCTTAAATCTTAGAATAAGACATAATCTCTATGAACTTATACGAACGAAGTCGAGGACAAAAACTAGTAAAGTTTAAAAGCATATTTTCCTTTAACAATATGTAATATATTTATAATTAATCATATTATTCGTCTCAAGATATCTGAACTTTAACTATTCAAAGAACGTTATCTCTTTATAGTGAGTTATTCTAAAAATATTTTAACAATCCCGTTTACTGTCCTGCTCTGTCCGCGGCTTCACTCGCGTAACGGAGACTAGGTCAAACGTATCCTATGTCCGTCTCTAGGATGCAAATTTAGGCGTGAAAACATAATAGACAGACTGACGGAGTTAATTTTGGATGAAATGTGATGAAAAGATAGTTTGAGACCCCGGAAAGGACATAGGATAGTTTTTATCCCGAAAATCATCCTGTTCATTGGAACTGTTTGTCTTTGCCTATTCAAATTATTATATAACTAGACTCACTCTCGCTTCGCCCGGGTTTGTCGCTAGGTACGTTTTAAATAGATATAAATATTTATTATTAATTTTTCATTTTTTCTCTTTACTTAATATCTTCATTGGACCTTAAGGAACATACGAAAAATTTAGCCGAATTGGTTGAGCCATTCTTGAGTTATGCGCTTACCAACATTCATTTTTATTTATACAGATAGTAAATAAGTAATCCTGCTAATAAATGCGAAAGTTTGTGAGGAAGTATGGATATCTTGATGTATATGTAGAGATGTCTCTTACTCTTTCACGCAAAAACTCCTGAATGGATTTTAATGAAACTTTACAATAATATAGCTCATACATCAGAATAGCACATAGGCTACTTTTTATCCCGAAAAAATGTACGGTTCCCGTGGGATACATGAGTTTCTATTTTCCTAGAGGTGCCCCGAGCGAGGCGAGGGTGAGCCGCTAGTACCTATATACATAAACTATCGACTCCCTAGGTACGTTTTAACGGTTAGTATGAAATAAAATATTTGAATTACTCGGTTTTTCTGTATATTTGTTATTCTGAATATTTGATTAGGTATGTATAGTAAATGAAAACTACCAATCAGTTATTTTTTACTTTTTAGTGCTTTTGTCTGAAGTCGGTTTTTGTTTTTAGTTAAAAAGTTTTTATAGAATAACCCACTTTTATATAATCACTGCGTTATAATAAACTTTACGAAAACATTTTTTGGCAATAATATGTAAATATAATTATTTCGATGAAATTTATATATGTATTTATATTGATTAAGTTCTTGTTTACTGGTAACTTACTTTGACCCGCGGATATGCTATATACGATGAACTATCTAGTTGGTATCCGGAGGTCCTGGGATCGAGTCCCGAGTCGCGCCAAGTATAATTACTGAGTTTTTCCGTCAAGCTATTATTAAAATAACACTTTAAGACGGGGCAGCGCTAATTTAACGCTGATTTGCCTAGATATTGTAAATAAACCAGATATTAAATAAATGCGATAACTTAAATTAAATATATGTTTTTGAAGTTATACTTCTTTTGGCACGTTTGGAAAAAAATATGAAAATAAAATTATTACGAAGCGGGCGCTCACCGACAGCCAAAAAGCAACATGATGAAGTTAGCTGATAACTGTCTCTCCGGTTTCCGTGAAAACTCATAACTATATACATAGTAGCTTCTCAAATATTCATAAATCTATAACACGTGTTTTATATCAACCGAGATAAAAAAAATATAAATTTATTTTTATTAATTTATCATTTGATAAATGAAATTTTCTCCATAGTTTTATTTTTCAACAAATATACCTTTTTATAGAGATTTTAGGATTGTTCATGAAAACTACTTCGGTTAAATATTAAAAATAAATACTCACAGAAGGAAAATATAGTTTACTAGCAGAACCCGCGGCTTCGATCGCGCTAAAACTACAAAAAAATCTCTAAAAAGGTAGGTTTCATACAAACTTTCATCCCCTATTTTATCCCCATAAGGGATGAATTTTGAAAAATGTCAAATCACGTACTTATTTAATTTTATTGAAGAGCATTAATACCAAGTTTCAAGTAATTCTGATCAAAAATATTTTTTGGATTGTATTATAACGTGTTTTCCCGTGGGAATGAGATAATCTCCCGTAGTAAAAAGTAGCCTATGTCACTCTCCGCCCTTTCAACTATCTTCACGCAAAAAATCACGCCAATCCGTCACTCCGTTTCGACGTGAAAGAAGGACAAACAAACACAATTTCACGTTTATAATATTAAAGCATGGATTATCCGCCGTTAAAACAAAATTTACCTTAACCAATTATTATTCTTTATTACTTTTTTTAGTGCAATAAAGAATATATATTCTCGTTATATTTTAGACTTAGTTTTGTACAAGGATAAGGTTGATCGGATAATATTCGACATTCAACCTTATTCGCTAGCAGTTACAGTGAGCCGCATGGACAGAGCTTGAGTGGGAATATTTTTTCATTGCCTGGTCTACACTCTATACATATAATAAAACTCTAACTGAGTCAAATCTGTAAATTAAATATTTTTTGGAAAATCTTATTGAAATAGTCATTATTATCAATACAGAGGTCGAATCAATAAATTAATAAGAAGTTAAATAAATAATAATAAATTCCAAAAATTAAAGATTCGGCCTCTGTATCGATAATAATGTATATTTTATTAAGATTCTCGAAAAGATATTTAATATACAGATTCGTCTTAGATACAATTTTATTAAAAATAGTATATAAAATATAACTATGTATATAAATATTATAGGAGATCGTTGACCCTGACGACTGCTGTTTAAGGCTGACGATATAACTTATAAAAAAAAGTCATGGCAAAAGTTTTTAGGGTTCCATAAATGAATTATAAAAATTTGATTCAAAAATTGGCAGTCTCTTAGTCTGGTCTATATTGAAACTAAAACTAGATAAATAAACAATTGGGACATTAACACAGCGCCATCTAGTTCCATGGTAAGCTACGAGGCCTTCCGCCTTTGTTATGGATACCGGATAGTTGATACACTACACATATATAACTTTAAATACATACATATTATAAATACAGACACCCATGACTGGAGTACAAACCTTCGTGCTTATCACACAAATGAATGCCCCCAGCAAGACTCGAACCCTCGACCGCTGGCACAGCAAGTAGGTCACTATAAACTGAGCCAAACATGTCTTTAAAGACACTATATCCCACTATATCACATGGTGCCATATCATTTTATATATTTACTATGTTTTTATAATTAAATACTAATTACTAGAAAACATTCAAAAAGCTGTAGTTCCGGTAGCTTAACTAAAATCAGCCTAACTAGGGTTCTTATTTTATTTAAAATAGACACTTTTTTTCGTTTATTTTAAAAACAAAGCTTTATTTCTAAGATTTTTAATTATAATTTTGTTTTTTTGCTTTTATTAACCACAATCAGTCATATGTAAATATGTATAAATAAAATATTTTTTTTCAATTCAATTCTCAGTTTAGCACAGATTTAGTATTCTCAGTTGAACACAGATTACTTCTTCAATGTCACGTAGAACGGAGAAGACACGAAGTAGATTGGAAAATATGTACATTTTTTCGGCTTTTTACAAAAATACGTGTATTTTATAAAAAAAAAGTCAACAATTCTGGTTTTAAAACTATTTCAGTTTTTTTTGTTTAGACAAATAAATACTGAGATGGCGACATAATTTTTTTTTAAAATTAGAAATGGGCTCACTCTTGACCTTCATCTTAGCTCGAAGGCACAGATAAGGTCTACGTCTAGTTCTACAAACTTTTTTCTATTTTGTTTTTAACATTAGATTTAGCGAAATTATAAAAATTCCTTTTCCCTTTTATCTAAAGAACCTTAAAAATGAGAGTTACTTTTAATTCATAATAATATAGTGCGAAGTTAGTATGTTTTATCTCATTAGAAATTAAATTGAATTTCAATTTTAAAAATGTCGTATCGTAGTCGGTGGTGTAAAAATAATCGCACATTTTATGTCGTACCTGCACTCTCGATAAGGTCAACCACTATTTTTTTTTATTTATGGTGTCAAGTGAATTTAAAATGTAACCTTTTTGGAAAAATCATAAAATAAATACTGTTTATGTAAAAAATATACCTTGACTTTAAAATTACTGGAAAGCAATTAGGTTTTATCTTCAAATTCATACGGTGGTCTTTTGAGGTAACTATTCATTAAAAAAACACAGATATCATACACAATTTACAATTAAAAATAATGTGCCTTTAGTTAGTGACTCACTTCATATTATTCTTAGAATTACTAGAAAAATAACGGATGGGAGTAACAGACTATATAAAATACCACTTTTCTTAGCCCAGATAGGGCAAAACCCTTTTATCTACATAATAAAGGAATGGTTTTTTTTTTGTAAATCTTCTAAATATCCAATGCACAATAAGCGGCCTAGCGAATAATTTTTGATGTTTTATTCTAACATTAATTTACAACCAGTAAGTAATTTTACTGTATGTAGGTATGTCACTCTACCTTCACCTGTAAGAAGCCAGGGACACTTTTAGTCACTAAGAACAATTTTAGTGTCCGTTTTGGATTAAAATTACCAACTTTTTTTAATTTATTTCTCCCATATGTACAATAGAATCATACATTTGAAAATATATATAGATAAAGTCTAAATGAGTAATATGTGTCTCCAGGCTTCTCTCGGAAAAGTATTTGTTCACAACAATAAAAAGATAGGTAAACAAAAATGTATAAAAAAAATATTAAGAAAAAATAAATCTTCGCGTACGAGTATATGTATATATATGTATAACTGGAACTATAACTATGCTCAATACAATGTAGTTAGAGATATCACAAAGTTATGAACTTGAAACGGTAATTATAACAGTTTAATTGAGCAGCGGGTTCTCGATACCGATCTGACTTAAATACACAATACTTCAAAGATACGCCATGATCAATCAACATTACCAAGCCACATATGTCCAACGAATGTCATGATAGCGCCGCGACCGCGCTCGAGACGTTGCTTCAGCTTTTAATTTAAATTTGATTTGATGAAACATAACATAGTGACTTTAAACAATAAAAAAACGTGTGTGTGTACTTATGTACGCACGTCAGAAGTTATACTTCTTTGGCGTAACAAAAGAGTTATAGCTAAAGATTTCATCCCGTATGTCACATTACAAATCACAACTCTCTGTTTTTCAAAGGAATGCAGCTAACTTCATCATGTCGCTTATTGGCTGTCGGTGTGCGCGCGCATCTTAAAAATATTACTCTCATATTTTTTTTCCAAACGTTCCAAAAGAAGTATAACTTCAATAAGGTTTTACATTCTAACAGATAAAAGTCACTAAATAGGTAAGTGATGTTCTCCTAGCCGATTCCGGCCACGGCGGCCAATCTCAATGAGATTAGCCAACTGCGCAGGAGATATTATAGTGCTCAAGTGTACGCGCAGACACAAGTGCACTCTCTATTCCTATCACTCTAATACTCCGGTGGGACGACAACTCGACACGACCGGTGATAGTTAAGGCGCAGGACCGACAGCTTTACGTGCTCTCCGAGGCACGGGGGTGAAACACCGCCAACTTCCCAACTCCGGGCTGTTACTGAGACTTACTATACAGGAAGACTCAATAACTAAACTTGGCCCGACCCGGGACTCGAACCCAGGACCTCCGGGTGTGCAGCCGTACATGCTAGCCACTACACCACCGAGGCAGTTTAAAAAAAATAGGTAAGTACTCCTCCGATATATGTATATATTAAAAAGATAGCTGGAAAATCTCGATAATTTTGAGTTACTGAGGTCAGTGATTTTTGTTCCATTTTTTTATATATTAATCTAAAGTGATAAACCGTTAAAACCACTTCAAAATGATAATTGAGTTAGCTTATAATATGACGCATAATGTACAAGGTCTAATTAATTATTATTCATAACATTATAACTGTTTTAGTTTATTATGATTATAATATAAAACTAATTTGTGTCGTGCCTCGGCTTTTTCTGAAGATATTCATTTTAGCTGTTTTTATCTGACAACTATTATAATTGCGATAGTTTGTGTATGCGTGTGTGTGTATGCATGTGTGTATGTGTATCTGTGTGTATGTGTCTTCTTCACGCTATAACGGCTGGACGGATTTAGATGCAATTTAATGTTAAGATTAATTATGACCTGGAGTAATACATAGGCTATTGTTTGTCACCCAGAGATGCCCTCGAGTGAAGTGAGATTAAATCGCTAATAAATAAAATACAATATGATTGTATCAAAAAAATACTTATTTTATTTTATAGAAAATATGCTAATATAAAGAAAATTAAAAAAAATAATAATAATGGGAAAATTTTGGAAGTATTTTAATTTTTATATCCAAATCGATTATTATCCTTCATATCTAATATAACATAAAAAACTAAGTTTCTTTTTAAAAAGACAAACAAACTTCGTTGTATTTATATATAGCTACAAGTCAATGCAAAATAAACGAGAGTGTGTTTTTATCTCAAGCAGTCTGTAGTTGTATCTTGTGAAGAATAGTCATGAAGTTATTTTATGTGTTTATGTTTTCAATTCTAAGTTATTGTGTGGGTCATACAAAATTAGACGAAGTGTTCTCTTGGAACCAAATAACTTATGATTTGGATGGCGTTGTATGTAAGTTTGTAATGTATGTACTTATAAATAGGCAAAGAAAAAACAGTTATTTACAGTAATTTTTTCTCCTCTGTTTGATCACCGATATTCGATACGCGAATATTTGACATTTTAAATAGCTTATTAATAACTTTTCGGATTTTGTAATGGCTTTATTTTACACTAGCGACTCACCCTCGTTCCGCTCGGTTTCGTCCTTAGTTACGTTTTAACGTTAACTATACATTTCTCCGAGACATATTTTCCCGCAGTAAAAAGTATCCTATTTGTTGACCCGGATACCCAGCTATCATCATACTAAATTTCATCAAAATCTGTCCAGTGGTTTTCTCGTGATGCGGTCACAGACAGATAGACAAAAATTCTAAAAACTGTAGATTCGGTTTCTTTATCGATAATAATGACTATTTCAATAAGATTTTCCAAAAAATATTTAATGTACAGATTCGACTGTTACAATTTTATTTTTTTGTATAGATTTTGGTTCCCGACGTTTTCTGAAGAGACTAGAGTTTGACGTGTCAAATATTAGTATTTAAAATGTCAAATATTAGCGTAAATGTAAGACTATATATTGTAACTTTGTTTACATTTACTTTGCTTAAGTAGGTAGATATATGATAATATGCACCTTTCAGCTGTATATACAAGCTCGTGTTCGCTCAGTGGTCGACAATTGACCATAATTATTGAAATTTTGAGGAAAACAAATATGAATAGAATTTACCTATCTGTGTAAAAATAACTGTTACCATTTTTTTTTTATTAATAACACTAAAGCTCGTTAATAGCTACTGAACAAAAAAGAACACAGCACCATCTAGTTCCATGGTAAGCTACGAGGCCTGTGTTATGGATATCAGACAGTTGATACACTACACATATATAACTTTAAATACATACATATCATAAATATAAACAACCATGACTGGAGTACAAACATTCGTGCTCATCACACACCCCCACCGGGACTCGAACCTGAGACCGTTGGTACAGCAACTACAAACTGAGCCAAAGGTGTCGTCATGGAATGGAATTTTAACTAAAAAATGTACAGGGTAAGCAATATACATAATTTTATCGCAAATTATTTATATTACTTTGACCTGCACAATGCACATATCATCATTTATCATCTGTTTGTCTAATTGTTTGGCAGTGGACATTTTATATTGAAAATTTTACTTATACGCTTCTGTTAACTTTACTTGTAACAATTAAATAAATAAATACGTTGGGACATTAACACAAGGCACCATCTAGTTCCATGGCAAGCTACGAGGCCTGTGTTATGGATACCAGATAGTTGATACACTACACAGCAGCACTGCCGAAGCAGACCACAACAACCAAGGGGTTGCTCACGGCCCAGAAGTACCAGAAGCAACACCGCCCACCGAAGTGGGCCACCTCCCTGTGCGTTTTTTGGCTTCGCGCCCAGCTGAACTGCCGGACGCTAATGAGCCCCGCCCCCCTCTCCCTACGTTCGGGAGGAGACGTTGACCTGGAGTAGCATGAGTTAATCAATGATTTCATCTACACGTATTTCTTTATATATTTCAGATAAACAAAATGCAGACTACAAAAGAACACCCAGCGGACTGCATTTCGAGCAGGAATTGGAGGATTACGAAAAATTCTTCATTCAATACAATAATGTGCCTATTGGTTTCGAAGTTTATGGCAAAAGGGTGATTGTTACTGTACCGAGGCGACGATATGGTAATTTTTATAAAGAAAAACGAAAGAAAGAACCCTTATAGGATCACTTCATTGTCCGCCTGTCTGTTTGTCTGTCAAGACCCTCAAGTTGAAATTAATATTAAATACTTAAGTGAAATCACTTGGAGTAGTGAAAAAATCAGACTTCAAAGTCAACGCAATCAAAAGATGCTTGACCCAACCTAGGACTCGAACCCAAAACTTCCGGAATGCAGGCTGTTAAATTTTGTTTAGAATCGAGAAGAAATGAATGGAAATAATATGAGTATTAACTATTATTAACTAGTGCCAGAGGGACAACTTCACTAGGTTTTCGGAAAAGATATAAAAATTACGTTTTTTTTTAGAAAAGACACCTACTTAATCTATACCTACATACAATAAAATTCTAATTTAGTTGAATCTGTACATAAAATATTTTTTGGAAAATCTCATTGAAAAATTCATTATTATTAATACAGAGGCCAAACCTATAGTTTTTAGAATTTTTGTCTGTCTGTCTATCTGTCTGTCTGGGAATGCATCACGAGATAACTACTGTACAGATTTTGATGAAATTTGGTATTATGATAGCTATTTTGGTTTCCGGTTCAATAGGTATATAGGATACTGCTGGATTATACTGCGGAAAAATATCGCATGTTTAAGAAATCTATACTAAACGCTAAAACGTAAGTAGGGACGAAACCCGAGCGGAGCGAGAGTGAGTCGCTAGTATATATACACATACTTAAAAAGCAAAACCTTATCTAAATACAAAATTCGATCCAAATCGTCACAAAACACGAAATAAATTTATATATAAAATATGTGTATTGAAATTCCATTGTTTATATTACAGGCATTCCCTCAACTCTAAACTTCGTGGAAATATCTCCAAAGAAGTCTCCACCGTTGAAGCGGTATCCAGGGAGTGAGAACTTAATATCAGTATACAGGCCCAGGATAGATCCCTGTGACAGACTTTGGATGGTGGACACGGGACTCTTGGAAGTTCCTGGTAATTAACTACTTTTACTAATAATAAATAATGTCTTCCCGACCGATTTCGGCTACGGCGGCCAATCTCATTGAAACTAGCCAGATGCGCAGGAGACACTCGTATTATAGTGCAGACACAAGTGCACTCTCTATTCCTGTCACTCTCACACTCCGGTGGGACGACACGACCATTGGGAATTAAGGCGCAGGACCGACGGCTTTACGTGCTCTGATTGTCAACTCCGGGCTGTTAGTTGAGCTTACTAAACAGAAAGACTCAATAACTAAACTTGGCCCTTAACTAGACAGCCAAATCCATTTACATCTTTTCCCTGACTTGCGAAATTTCTAGTCTTAGAGAGCTTAGCCGTGAGTCAAGGGAAATTTCAAATATAGTAAAAATTGGTCCAGCCGTTCTTGAGTTTTATGTCACATCACACGGGAACACGGTCGAACGGGATAAAAAGTATCCTATGTCCGTCTCCTAGTTATAATCTACCTCCCCACCAATTTTCAGCCAAATCGATTTAGCCGTTCTTGAGTTATACATAGTGTAACTAACACGACTTTCTTTTATAATGAAAAATTGCAAAAATTATCTTACAATATTTTTTAACTTTAAACATTATTATAATTTTAATTAGTTTTATAATTGAATCTGGACATGTAACAGCTCAGTCTCTCCCGTGACCATGGATGCTGTAAAGCATTCGAAACGTCGGGAACCAAACATCAAAATAAATCCGCGAAATAATCCGAAAAGATAGTTTTATTTAAAATGTCAAATATTCGCGTAAATCTAAGAAAGTATTAAGTATACTAATGTGTAAAACCTAAGAATTTGATTTTTGGTCATCTGAACGCGGGCGGAGCAGCGGGCAATGCTAGTTTATAATATTAATAAGATTAAAAGGTGATTACTTCTAATTCCATTTGATGTCATCATGCTAATCCGATGCTGGTCACAGGAGCCAGGAGCTAATAGGAACCATACATTTGATTAAAAGCATGCATTTAATAATTCTTAAAACTTATTTTCCAGGTAACAGAACTCAAGTGAAACAGCCAGCAATAGTCGTATACGATTTAAAGACGGACAAACAGATATTGTATTATGAATTGAAAAGTACTGATTTAGTGAACGAGAGATCTTCTGGAGGTTAGTGGTCTGAGTTGTCTTAGTTCGTCACCTTTCACTAGCCACATATATATATATATATATATATATATATATATATATATATATATGTGTGTGTGTGTACGTACATATGTACCTACATACGGACGAACAACAGCATTCAAAAATGATTGAACCATTGACGTCAGGCAAGCGGCCAGTAGGAAAACTTTTGTTACATCCAATTAGCAGTATGGTCGTATTGCGCCGACTCCAAGTAATTTGGGAAAAGGGCAAGAAGATGATGACATACATAAATATACACTATATAAACAGACATAGTCTCTGAAACTTCCAGTGCGATTTGGGAAATTATTTTATTTATTTACTTTATTATTTATGGAATACTAGCCTCGTCTCGTATACGAGACTCGTCCTCGTTCTCCTCGTCAACGCTTTAACGTTTAGTATGGATATCCCACGGGAATCCTATATTTTTCCAGAATAAAAAGTAACCTATGAGCTATTCCAGATCTAATCTATATCTGTGCCAAATTTCATTCAGAACCGTTCAGCTGTTCTCGCGTGAAAAAGTAACAAACATTAACAATAACACGCATTTATAATATTTATGGAATATGGGATTTTTATATTTATAGAATATGGGTGTTGATAAAAAAAATACTATATTCATTTCAGGTTTAACATCAATAACCGTAGACGTAACAAAAGATAACTGTGACGACGCACACGCATATATCAATGATTTGGCGACAGAAGGAATGGTTGTGTTTTCCTTAAAAAATAGAGATAGTTGGAGAATCAGTCATCCAACATTCGTTCATGATGAAAAATCATTAAATTTTACAGTTGCAGGTAATATCGTATGGTACTAGCAACTAGGAGCCTAACAGCCTTGTCCTATATATTACTCCAGCTCATTATCTATCTGTGTACTAAATTTCATACAAATCCGTCCAGTGAAGGAGAAACAAACATACACACATACAAAATTTAACATTTAAAATAACTAAGTCAGGTTATTTCTTTGTTAATTCGTATTAAATTGACTCTTGGAACTGGAATGACTATAAAAAATCGACACTTTCGAACTGACCTGATGCTGGAGCCAGGAGCTGATAGTGGAACTCTTCAATAGCTTTCAGTAAACCATTTGAGTTTGGTCTCATTTGATTCCTTTTGACGAGCCAAAATAGCTAGTCAAAAATGTCTCTTTATTTTTTTTACTATAATTGGACGTAGTTATGCAAAATAAATCCAGCCCACGAAACCCGTTTTTCGAGCTACTGTCATAAGTGGCACCTACATATCTATAAATAAATAAATCAATAAATATGATGGGACATTAACACACAACACTATCTAGTTCCATGGTAAGCTACGAGGCTTGTGTTATGGATACCGGATAGTTGATACACTACACATATATAACTTTAAATACATACAATATACATATTATAATTTATATAAACACCCATGACTGTGCTCATCACACAAATGAATGCCCCCAGCGGGACTCGAACTCACGGCCGCTAACACAGCAAGTAACGCTAACGATACCAATAAAAAAATATTTATCGCATTTTCGTAGAGTTAAAATAGAACCATGTAACTATCATGATATCCTAGATGATGATATCAAAAAAAACTACGGTCTTGTAATTTTGATATACCAATTTAACTAAAACTTCACATGTCTTTCGAAAACTTGCTATTTTGCATAACTACGTCCAATTATTTAATTTTAAGGCTACGTAATAAATTGGAAAGACGGTATGTTCAGCATCGCACTCTCAGAATCCGATGAAAATGGAGATAGAACAGCATATTATCACCCTCTAGTATCTACTGAGGAGTTTTCTGTTAACACTAAGTATCTTAAATCTGGCAACACTGCGCTCGATATAGATAAGGTATGTATAGAAAATAAATGAAATCTTATTTAAAAAATATCCTACCATTAAAAAATCTTGAAAATATAACAATTTAAAGGAATTTTCAAGATATAGATAGTTATTTTTGTTCTTTTTGCTAATATTGCCACCAGGCTGGGTAAGTGCGAGAAGTGACCATGCCATGAAAGTTTTTTCGAGATATTTTCCTTTAGACAAGAAAAGTGGTACCTAATCATGTTGGAAATATTTTGCATGTACATCCGGGTTTTAAGACTCTGGATTTAAACCCACTTCACTTGGTTTCCCAAGCGAGCGTGTTAGGTACCACTGTGCTACCACTGTCTCGTATTAATTATATGAATATTATAACCTTATTTAAATTTATAATATCAAAATCAACTAACCTTAATCACTATTTAATTGCTATCGTATTCTATACGTAATATTGCTTCTTATTTTGTTGTACCATATACCAACGTATTTTTTAACGTTGGGAAATGCATTGGCGCTACCACCTGCAAACCTACATGTGGTTATGTGGGACTCACCGGCTAAACCGGAAAAGCCAGCACTACCCACTAAAACCGAACAGAACCTCCTGCGTCTTAATGGGGCGTCGCAGGATCACTTACGCAGACCACAACAACCTTGTAGTTGCACCCACAATCCACTCTGCTATCAGAGAAATACCAGGAGCAACCCGCATGGTACACTTCGCGCTTCGATTGCCAAACACTAATTAGCCCCATATTACAACAAGTCCATACATGTATATTGTAACCTATAGAATTTTTGGAAGTCGCGCTAAGATATTTGTCAAATTTCTTTAAAACTAGCAGAATCCGTGGCTTCGCTCGCGCTAAAACTCTGCCTATTTTAGTCCCTTATGGGATGAATTTCGCAAAATGGTAAAACACGTATTTATTTAATTGTATTGAAGAGCATTAATACCAAGTTTCAAGTAGTTCTGATCATAATTTTTTTTTTGGGTTGTATTATAACGTGTTTTCCCGTGGGAACGAGATAATCTCCCGCGGTAAAAAGTATGTCACAGCCCTCCAACTATCTCCAGACAAAAAATCACGCCAATCCGTCAATCCGCTTTGACGTGAAAGTAGGACAAACAAACAAACAAACAAACAAACAAACACACTTACATATTTATAATATTATTATGGGATTAATGATGATGATGATGATGGAATTATGGATTTATCAGCAATTAATTTAAAATAGTATTTTTTTAAGTTTAAGGTACTTGGCCCAAAAGGATCTAATACCCAAAGTGGATCACATGACTATCATTCTAAAACGAAGACGTTGTTCTTTTCGAATGTCGCCCAAGACGCCATTTTGTGTTGGAGAGTTGACAACAAGATGGCGCCTGAGAATATAGGAATTTCTATTCAGGATCATAGGAAATTAGTGTACATTTCAGGTATTCTATATCTATACATATAATAAAATTCTAACCGAGTCGAATCTGTGCATTAAATATTTGAAAATTTCATTGAAATAGTCATTATTATCGATACAGAGGCCGAATCTATAGTTTTTTAAATTTATGTCTGTCTGCCTGGGAACGCATCACCAGAAAGGCCAGATGATGAACAGATTTTGATGAAATTTGGTATGATGATAGCTGGTTATCCGGGTCAACATATAAGATACTTTTTACTACGAGAAAATATCTCATCTCCGAGAAATCTATACTAAACTTTAAAACGTAACTAGGGACGAACCCGAGCGGAGCGAGGGTAAGTCGCTAGTTTTAAATAAGATTTATAATATACGTTATAAGTAATGACCCCGATACCCTGAATTTTTCCTAATAATAAATATCATAATTTTAGTAGCTAATTTTGGGTAAAATGTTTATCGCAGCTACATAGGCATATATTGCGTTTGCGAATTAAAAAAAAATCTTTTTTTTTTCAGATTTAAAAGTGATAGGCGATGATGTGTGGGTTTTAGTCAATAAAATGCCGATTTTTGTCTACTCAACGTTCAATTTAAATGAAAATAACTTCTTCATACACAGGTATATCCTACTAATATTATAAATACAAAAGTTTGTGAGGATGTCTGGATGTATAGATGGATGGATGTTTGTTCTCTTTCACGCAAAAACTACTGAACGGATTTTATTGAAACTTTACAATAATATAGCTCATAGATCAGAATAACACATAGGTTACTTTATATTCCGGAAAAGTATATGGTTCCCGCGGGATAGATTTGTTTTTGTATTTGGTGGTAGTAGGTATATTTTAGTATCATTATACGATTTCTATTGTTTTATAATATTAAGTGAGCAATTCTTGTATATATCTATACTTATAGGTACATTTATTTCGTGTATCTCGGAAACGGCTCTAACGATTTGGATAAAATTTTGTATTTATATAAGGTTTTGCTTTTTAAATTTATCTATATCGGTGTTTTGGTTTTTTTTTATATTTTTACCAAAAAAAATGCTAAGCGAAGCTCGTTCCCCCAGGATACTATTATCTAATTCTATAAACATAAATTATAAATACTGTATATTTGTGTGTTGTTTATTTAACAATAATTATTTGGATTTATTTTTCAGGATCAACGTCAAAGATCTTATAAGAAACACGCCGTGTGCGAGAAAAATGTAAAAAAAAATAATATTTAAGATATTATAATAAATTTATTTAATATAATAAAATTAAACTATTTTCTTTACATTACATCATATATAACTCTTTCCAATAAACTTGCTCCCTTATAAAAGGGAGCTTTTTTGTTGTTACACAAAAAATAATGCATATGATGTTCTCCTGACCGATTCCGGTCACGGCGGCCAATCTCATTGAGACTAGCCAACTGCGCAGGAGATATTATAGTGCACAAGTGTGACGCGCAGACACAAAGTGCACACTCTATTCCTGTCACTCTCATACTCCTTTGGGACGACACGAGACACGACCAATAAGAGTTGAAACGCAGGACCGACAGCTTTACGTGCTCTCCGAGGCACGGTGGTGAAACACCGCCAACTTCCCAATAACGATGAGAGATATATGATTATGTTCTAGAGAAAAGTTGTAGAGCCTAATAATGTCTACAAAAAAGTCAGCGACAGCATATGTCCAACTTTTATATTTAAGTCACAAAAAGTAGTTTTTTATATTAAAAAAATAATTTAAATCGGTAGGTTATGTTTATTGGTCATATTATCAACAATTATGAATTCTTATCAAAATAAGTAAATTTATCGTCTAAAATGTTTAAAATAAAAGACTTTTCCCTTTTACTGCATATAATTTGGACAAATGGTTAAAGAGATAATACAACATATTCGTAGGTATGGACGAACCCGAGCGAGCTGTTTGTCTGTTTTTCTGTTTGTACGTGCTAATCTCCGAATCTATTGGACCGATTTAAATGAAATTTTGCATGGTGGTACCTTATATACCCGTGCAACATCTTAGATATATTAGTATAATAAAACTGTAGAGGTTAGAAAAAAATGCTAAAAACCGAGTCAGTTCTCATCTTACATCCCGAAAGAAGAGAAATAGAACAAATCCAGTTTTTTTTTCAATTTTTTTGTTTGTCTGTTTGTCTGTTTTTACGGGCGGCTAATCTCCGAAACTATTGAACAGATTTAAATGAAATTTTTCATGGTAGTACCTTATACCCCCGGTCAACATCTAAGATACTTTTCATTCCAGAAAATTAAAGAGTTTCCGTGGGATAGTAAAAAAACTATAGTAACTTATACAGCTTAGTACACAACAACTTATGCACATAATTTAGTAAAATTTGGCATGCTGATACCTTATATTGCCGGTCAAACAACAGGTTACTTTTCATCCCGGAAAAATGAACGGTTCCCGTGGGATAGATCTATTTGTGCTTTTCTAGAGGTGAACCCGAGCGAAGCGAGGGATGAGCCGCTAGTTTACCATAAAATAAGAGAAAACACTAACTTTACATTTATTATTTTAATTTTAACATTTATGAGTTTATAATATTATTGATAATTTAACTTACCATAATACATATAAGAGAAAACACTGACCTTACAATTATTATTTTAATTTTAACTTTTATGAGTTTATAATATTATCGATAATTTAATTTACCATAAAATGACAGGATATATATTAATGAAAACAACAATTGAAAACGCTACAACTTATTTAAATATGAAAAGTTACTTTAGAAATTGAATTTAATATTATTTATTCTAATTTAAAATTATGAATTTATTCTAAATATGATTAATTAACGGCGTCACGCCGATATATATGAGTATAATACCTTTGAGACGTTTAAAACCTTAAGTCTCTCCCGTGACTATGTGCGCTGTAAAGGGTCCCCGAGACGGTCCAACAGTGTAACTCAAACACGTATATCTTGGTTTGACTCAAACCATTTTGATCGTTTACAAAGGTAGTTTGAACGGTTTGTCAAATATATTATACGAGTCTGAAGCACGTTTGATGAAAATTCATATTTTTGTTGTGTTTGACGCACCGTTTGAAAATCCGAAAAGATAGTTTTATTTAAACAATAAATAGTAACAATTTACTATTTAGTTGGAAAATACGTGACGTCACATGTTATTATCATACAAAAATATATGGAGTCGAGTTTTCATCGTCACATCATATTAATATGGTGTCAACTATAATTATTGTTCATATGACAATTACATTAAGTTTAAGTCATTTTTGTCTTTATTTTTATATACGGTCGCAGATTTGGTTGTGTCAACTACAAATAACTTAAAAATAACATTTCAATAATATTGCACAGCCTGTATATTAAAGCGATATTTAAAGAAAGAGCTCTGATATTTAAGCAAGTGGTCACAGGTTCACGTAGGTACCTACTCTAGAGGTAAAAAAATATAACTGCTTTTAATTTACGTACTATATAAGGTAGTAACTGAGAGAATTGTCAAAAGGTGACTGAGTAACATTAGACTGGCAAAAATACAATTAAAAAAAAACTAGTCAAATGCGAGTTAGACTCGCACACGAAGGCTTCTGTAACATCATACAAGATATAACACTATATACTCGTACTAATCGATTTTTTTTAATTCCATTTTGAAAGTCATCCTGTTCTTTATTATTTGTTGTTATAGAAGCCATAGCAAGACACACTCTGTGAAAATTTTAACTCTATACCTACTACGGTTCATGAGATACAGCCCTCTAGGGTCTTGATGACAGGCTTTAAGTACGAAACCCTAAAAATAAGCGATTTTGATTGCTGATTTCAAGCAGTGATAAAGAACAAATCAAAGAGAAAAAATAAAAAATTGATTGTAATAAAAGAATGAGTAAACCTTGAATCTTTTTAAATAAGACGATATTTTCGGTTTTTTTCTCGGATATATTTCGAGTTTTGATTCGCGGCGTTTCGAATGCTTTACAGCGCAATTTTAGCAAAATAAATCGGGGGAAAAAATTCGTTTATTTAAAACTAGCAGAACCCGCGTGTTTTGGCGTGATATTTTGTATGGAGGTAGTTGGAGAGCTGGAGAGTGACATAGGCTACTTTTTACAGCGGGATATCATCTCTTTCCCACGGGAAAACACGCTATAATACAACCCAAAAATTATTTATGAACTTGATACTAATGCTATTCAATACTATTAAATAAATACGTGTATAAGCATTATTCGAAATTCATCCCATAAGGGGGTAAAATAGGGGATGAAAGTTTGTATGGAGTCTATCTTCCTCGTATTTTTTGTAGTTTTAGCGCAACCGGTGCCACGAGTTCTGCTAGTCACTACATAGTATAAAACAAAGTCGCTTCCCGCTGTCTGTCTGTCCCTATGTATGCTTAGATCTTTAAAACTACGCAACGGATTTTGATGCGGTTTTTTTAACAGATAGAGTGATTCAAGAGAAAGGTTTATATGTATAATACATGCATACTATAGTACAGAAAAGCCGAGAAATTCAAATATTTGTATTTCATACTAATCAGAGAACCAGAAACGAAAGAGAAGAACTAGAGCGAAGCGAGAGTGAGTCGCTAGTATAAGTATAAATCTAAACAAGTATTTTTTAAACCCTGTAGTACCTAACCTAAACAGGTTCGAACCTGTAACCTGCGCAATAGCAAAAGCATATCTTTCTATTAATATATTTGTATAAAATTAATCAGAGATCCTTCTATAATATAAAAATTATATAATACAAAATCTAAAACTAACCTTCACTTATATCACTAAAGTATCAACAAAAAAACTGTTTATCTTTTTAAATAAAACTATCTTTTCGGATTTTGTCGCGGATTTATTTGGATTTTTGTTTCCCGACGTTTCGAATGCTTTACAGCATCCATGGTCACGGGAGAGACTGAGGTGTTACATGTCTTGAATGTATAGTTGTTACAGACAGCCTACCCACAATTAACAAAATGAAAATTGCACCAATTACATTACAATATTTTTTAAATTTAAACATTTTTATAATTTTAATTATAATTGAATATGGAAAATTATTTATTTAATTTTTGCTATTATTTTTATAATTATTACAATTTTAAAATATTAATTAGTAATCTATATTTAGTGTTGCCATTATTATATTTATAACCATAAAGAAAAATATAAAATATAGTATTAATTATTTAAGCCATATAATTGTTCTATGTGTAATTTAAAAAGTTAAAATTAATGAAGGATAATAATTTTAATTTAGTTTGCTATTATTTAAAAACAACTTACTAAGCAACACTATTAATATATACATTTACAAATGAAAAATGAAAAATATTAATCTGATAAGCTGTCATTTTGATCTACACAGTATGAACTTACTACATCTGTCTGTCTGTTATGTTTATATGTATTATTTGATTTTATTATATTAATAACAGGATCCCATGACGATGGTAGTACCCAGCCATCTTCCCTATTGAAATTAGGATGTTTTTTAATTTCTATGGCTTCTCGAATCATTCTAGGGCGATATCGGTTTTCTTTCGCCAGGATTTGAGGTCTATCGAAGCGAATATAATGGCTTGGGCGGTCCTGACTATGTTTGCAGACAGCAGATGTTGTATTGCGACGGTGCTTCACATCAGCTATGTGTTCATTGACCCGGGTTCTAATGGATCTCTTTGTTTGTCCAATGTAAGAGAGCCCACAATCACAATCAAGCTTGTAAACTCCTGCATCTTGTAGAGGGATGTGGCACTTGACAGGTGGTAGAAACTGACTAATTTTCTTTGGCGGCTTGAAGTAAGTTTTAATTGAAGCTCGCTTTAGAATGTAGCCAATCTTGTCAGTGACGCCTCTCATGTAAGGTAGGACTGCAGGGACGCGCTCGACTGTGGCTGGTTTCACTCGGTAACGACCGGTACGTAGAACAAACGTCCCTTAATATAAAGACAGTATTGACACCAAGTGATTTCAATGATTGCATTGAAACTTTAAATAAGCGCGAAACATCTAAATTTAACCAATGCAAAAACAAACATATATTAAAATACCAAAAATTAGTTGAGAAATATAACATCAAAAAGAAAACCAAAAACAATAACGGAACGCGCCCGTCTACCACAGTTTCAAATTCGTGCGTACGTCAAGCAGTTGTCAATCTGTCAAAACAAACATTGGACGAATCTACTATTCAAGTACTAAGTAAAGGCTTAAATTTTGCTGTTGCGCCGACACGCATCCCTTATGAGAACATTATTTGTGCAGTTGAAGATGCCCTGGCCAAAAATACTATGAAATCTGAGGATATGGAGGCCGTACGTCAAGATGTTTCATCTTTGTTACGTCGTAGTTCAAGGCCCAAACCTAATCTCAACAAACAACAGTATTTAGCGTTGAAGAACTTACGCAGCAGGTCAGACATTATCATACTACGCGCAGACAAGGGAAATGCCACCGTCATGATGGATACATCAGATTACAATGGAAAAATTGAACAACTTTTGTCGGATGAAAGTAAATATAAAAAGGTCAAAACAGACCCGACCACAACTGTGTTAAATAATACTAAAAAGCTGATTAAGAAACACTCCGATGCATTGAATCTTGATGTCAAAAATCTTGTTCCATCTTGTGCAAAGCCGCCTAAACTGTATGGACTTCCAAAGATACACAAACCTAACGCTCCGCTACGTCCAATTGTGAGTCAAATCGACACACCGACTTATAAATTGGCCCAACTAGTAGCGAAAGTACTCTCAACACTCAGAGGACAAACATCAGCGTTCACAAGGGACTCGTACCATTTTGTCAATGAGATAAAACACCTACAACTCATGGACAATGAAACTATGGTCAGTTTTGATGTACAGTCTCTATTCACCAGCCTACCAGTAGAGGACTGTGTCAAAATAGTATCAAGAAAGCTACGGGATAATAGTATGCAAGAAGAACACACTGAACTTTTGAAACACTGCCTTACATCTGGCTATCTATTGTGGAATGATGAATTCTACAAGCAAGTGGATGGAGTGGCCATGGGTTCGCCGGTCTCTCCCGTTGTAGCTGACATCTTCATGGAGGCCTTCGAGGAGACCGCCCTAAACACATCACCTGTGACCCCTCGTTTCTACAAGCGGTATGTAGATGACACTTTCACAATATTACCATCTGATAAAATATCTGTATTCTTAGAACATCTTAACTCCATAAACCCTAAAATACAATTTACAATGGAATTGGAGTCTAATAATTCTTTAGCTTTCTTAGATGTATTAGTTATACGTAACCCAGATAACATCTTGAGTCATACTGTGTATCGAAAGAAGACCCATACTGATAGGTACTTGAATGGTGAATCTCACCACCACCCTTCACAGTTAGCTACCGTGGGAAAATCTTTGTTTCAGAGGGCACGCGGGATCTGTGACGAGCAACACCTAGCCGGAGAGCTGCAACATGTCAAGCAAGTTCTGCGAGACAACAAGCTGCAAGTGCCGCGCCTACGTCACAGGGACCGAGTGAAACCAGCCACAGTCGAGCGCGTCCCTGCAGTCCTACCTTACATGAGAGGCGTCACTGACAAGATTGGCTACATTCTAAAGCGAGCTTCAATTAAAACTTACTTCAAGCCGCCAAAGAAAATTAGTCAGTTTCTACCACCTGTCAAGTGCCACATCCCTCTACAAGATGCAGGAGTTTACAAGCTTGATTGTGATTGTGGGCTCTCTTACATCGGACAAACAAAGAGATCCATTAGAACCCGGGTCAAAGAACACATAGCTGATGTGAAGCACCGTCGCAATACAACATCTGCTGTCTGCAAACACAGTCAGGACCGCCCAAGCCATTATATTCGCTTCGATAGGCCTCAAATCCTGGCGAAAGAAAACCGATATCGCCCTAGAATGATTCGAGAAGCCATAGAAATTAAAAAACATCCTAATTTCAATAGGGAAGATGGCTGGGTACTACCATCGTCATGGGATCCTGTTATTAATATAATAAAATCAAATAATAAATATAAACATAACAGACAGACAGATGTAGTAAGTTCATACTGTGTAGATCAAAATGACAGCTTATCAGATTAATATTTTTCATTTTTCATTTGTAAAAGTATATATTAATAGTGTTGCTTAGTAAGTTGTTTTTAAATAATAGCAAACTAAATTAAAATTATTATCCTTAATTAATTTTAACTTTTTAAATTACACATAATACAATTATATGGCTTAAATAATTAATACTATATTTTATATTTTTCTTTATGGTTATAAATATAATAATGGCAACACTAAATATAGATTACTAATTAATATTTTAAAATTGTAATAATTATAAAAATAATAGCAAAAATTAAATAAATAATTTTCCATATTCAATTATAATTAAAATTATAAAAATGTTTAAATTTAAAAAATATTGTAATGTAATTGGTGCAATTTTCATTTTGTTAATTGTGGGTAGGCTGTCTGTAACAACTATACATTCAAGACATGTAACACCTCAGTCTCTCCCGTGACCATGGATGCTGTAAAGCATTCGAAACGTCGGGAAACAAAAATCCAAATAAATCCGCGACAAAATCCGAAAAGATAGTTTTATTTAAAATGTCAAATATTCGCGTAAATCTAAGAAAGTATTATTAACTGTTTATCTGTTTGTTAGAACATTTTCGATGGATATTTCTCCGAAACTTAAATAGCATATTAATAAATAAAACCTTATTACTTAACAGAATCCACTTTAAAGTAACCTGAAAGTTTCCATTTGATTTTTTCGTCTACAATCTACATCTACTATAATAATAATACATTTAATTAAAAAAAATCACAACGGTCAAGCGCAAATGAGATCCGTGACACGAGCTGGTTTCGTACACGTTATACTAGCGTTTCATATTTACTAAGACTATAGGCAATAATAATACAATAATTCAGCCTTTTATAACATCCCACTGCTGGGGGTGGGCCTCCCTTCAATACGGGGATCAGGCTATAGTCCACCACACTGCCCAAGTGTGGGCGGACTGAGTATGTCAGCAGACAACTTGCTAGGTTCTCTCAGACATGCAGGTTTCACAACGTTTTCCTTCACCGTAATAGCAAGTGCAATCATCTTGATAATAACTTTCGCCCAAACATGCGATCAAGCAATAAATCCGCGAAATAATCAGAAAAGATAGTTTTATTTAAAATGTCAAAAATTTGCGTAAATCTAAGAAAGTATTAGTTCAACAGTCGAATTATTTATATTGATACAAATAACTATGAGTGTGTGTAATATGTTGAAAAAAACTTATTTTATTTAAGTCCAATTTATCCCATACAAATAAATTGGACAGCGCTAATTCGGGCTATTTTTGTTTGCTCGAATAGATAATAGATGTCGTTGATCCGGAAATAGTTGGAATGTTTTATTTTATAAATATATGCAAACTAATTTAAGATACATATCGTAAAATTCATCCTGCATTCGATCAAACAAATTTAACCGTGATAAACAACTCATTTATACTTAATCTTATCTTATGTATTATAAAGAGGTAAAGTTTGTGATATTGTGAGTTTGTGGGTTTGTGAGTTTGTGACGTTGTATCGGGTAATCTCTGGATCTACTGAACCGATTTAGATGAAATTTAGTAAGAAGTTGGTTTGAGACCCTGTGAAGGACATAGGATACTTCTTATCCCTGTAATTATCCCTTAAGGGGGTGAAAATGGGGATGAAAGTTTGTATGGTTTGCATGGAAGCAAGCTAGGGAAGCTACGAACCCGAGCGAAGCGAGGGTGAGTCGCTAGTAAAAAATAAAAACGCCATCTGCGAATATACACTACAAACCCATCATCTGATTGTTGATATTTCAATAGTCTGTAAAATTACGCAAATTAAATGGACGAGCACATTATTTCCTTTCCCTTTAATAATAATATTTTTTCAAACCATAATATACCTTTTTGGGATCAATTTTTTTTATATTTAGTGAAGTTAACACAACTTTAAAAACAAATCGATACATGTAACGTCATCTATTGACATTTATTTGAACTCATTCTTCTTTGACCCCATGATGATTTTCGACGAACCTTTAACTTCCTTTATAACAATATAAAAGGCTTGTTAAAAAAATTGTTATTTAGATAAAAAATTAAAGTGTCTATCTCTTGAACCAAGGATTTTATAAAACTAATGACTCACTCTCACTTCCCTCGGGTTTGTCCCTAGGTTGCTTCCCCATAGAAATTTTACCCCCATTATCACCCCCTTTAGGATTGATATCCGGAATAAAAACTTCTTCCCAGGGTTTCCAACTATTTTTTTACTAAATTTCATCTAAATCGGTCTAGTAGTTTCAAAGCCTAATCGATACAAACAAACAAACAAATTTTTCCTCTTTATATAGAATAGATTAAGATAGAATTTGTACCAATATTTTTATTAACATTTTGCAATTTTACGATTATGTTACATATTACAAATTTCCATTATATCAACCAGTAATTTTACGTATTTGTACTTCCGAGCTATCTGTGTACGGGGGTACTGATTTGCTTTTATATAAATCATGAGAATATGTTATTACCACTATTTTCTTTGGCATAGCTACTAAAATTGAATGACAATCCTCTCCTTCGACTATGTCTATTTGTATTATTGGACACATAGATAATATGGGACAGTCACAAGGCTCCATAAAATTATATTCCTTTATAGGTTCCGAGTTAATTATATCAAAATCATCATTAATGTATGGAGCATAGTATATCCTGAATTTGCCCCAATGTGAACCAACAAATACTGCATCTCCATATGTCTTTATAGTTACAATATTTCGTAAAGGACCTTGTGGTATAGACTGATTTGAGTCAATCATCCATTTGGAATAAACAATCCGATCTAAATGTTCTAAAAGACTATATTTCTTTAATAAATGCAATAAATTTGATCTTGGACCCAAAGTGCATTGCAATTTAAATTCTTTACCTATAAGCGAGTAAATATCTCTTTGATTAGTTAGAAGATTTAACTGTGTCGAGTAGCCGATGCACATTACATGAGAACTCATTTGTGCTAATTGAACACTTTTTATTTCTTTTTCATCTAATCTACAAATATATACTACATTATATATAGTCACAAAATACACTTCATGTGTTCTCAAAATAAACGTTTTTACACGATGAAAAGTAGCGTTGGTTTCACCTTGTCCCTCGGATACATATTTGCGAAATAGAGATAAACTTAAATTATTACCAAGAATGAGGATTGTAGATTCATTTTCCATGTAATCTAAATAACTGCCATGGATATTACCTGTTTTAAATGGTTCCATTGTTTCTAGATCGTAGTATATTATAGCGTCACGTCTGTGCACTCCAATGATACCATCCCTTAAGACTTGGAAGTGTCTAACTGCATTTGATAAATCAGAAGCAGGCGCAAATTCATCTCTTGACTCTGTAGCCTCTCTTATCCGTGGCCATAAGGACAGGGTTCTGTAAACACTGCACCAACGTAACCCAGATTTACATTTATAAAAGGCAACTTTGTACAAATCGCTGAAGTCCCGTTTGCAAAACTCTCGCCATAAAGGATCGCGTTCGAGCATATTGTCGATTATAAGCTTCCATCTCATACAGACCTGACGGCATTTCACAAGCTGTATAGGTCTTAAAAATTCAAATATGTAAATCAAAAGTTCGGTAGGTGCGTTCGACATACAGCATATTGGTTCGTCTTTATTCATTTTTGCTGAGTTTTATAAGTGAACATGGAACTATTTTTGGTTGAACAGATCAGTGTAATGTATTTATTATTATTAAAATTAATATCCATTAATATCAAATATCAGTTATAAATTAAAGATTTTTAGACAGGCCACAGGCCACAGATAAAAACAACGAACCATACTTATAGCAATTTCGCACTATCAACTAAAAAGTATTTTTGTTATTTAATAAAAAAATTATTTTATATAAATAAGAAAAATATATATTAAGTTAATTCGAAAAGGTTTAAAATAATGAAAATAACAACTTTTTATTTAACTATCTAATGGCTTCCTTTTCTAAACGAAATTTTTGACATAAATCCAAGGTTTACCGTTTAATTTAGCGTTTCACGTTTGTTTTTAAAACTTTGCAACTGAAAAATAAAGTTAAAACTTAAAATTTATGATGTTTATCAAGATTAATTAAATAAATATGTCAGCGTTTATATTATTACGAGATGTATGTATAAACTTTGAAGATGATCTAAAAAAGATATCCAAAGAAGTGTTCACAGCTAAAACAGATGAACCATTTGAGGACGTTATTGCAAAAAGAACAAAAGATCTTGCTCTATATTCTTCTAAATTAAAATTATTACAAGCGAAATCTATTGCTGGTAAGTTTCTTTTATGTTATTGTAGATCCAGATCCATTCAGCCGCTCTGGCGTGATTGATTGACAAACGTACGTCCAAACTTTCGCATTTATAATATTAGTGGGATATTGGGTTTTTAGGTACACCCCAAGTTATAGACCAAAACAAAACCGAAGCCACTACTATAGCTAACTATGAAGACACAGCTGTGTGGAAGATCATCGAACAGCAAGTTGTTAAAACGTTAACACAAACACATTTGGTAAAGAAACTGGTATCAACGCCAAATAGAAATCTGGACCCTGAACTAGTTGAAAGGAAAGAGTGAGTTGCTGTTTCTTAACTATAGTCAATACTATAAAGCTGAAGAGTTAATGGTTTGTTAGTTTGTTTTCACTCATTTCTATTTATTAAGGACTAAAGACTTAACCTTGCTCGGGTGTGTTTTATTTTTCTGTAAGGAACCCTAATTCTTTGTCTAAAATAAAAGTAGCCTAAGTTACTCCTTATAACATCAGCTATCTGCCAGTGTAAGTCTTGTCAAAATCATTCCAGCCAGATCAGAGATGTTTTAAGTACTGTATAGTGTATATTCTTTCATATTATGTGTTTAGTAATAAGCTGTTATTTTGATATTACAAACAGATAAGTACTTTAATTTTATTTATCTGTATAAATTTCTTAATTTTGTGGGATAAAGAGATATTAATCTCTCTCTGGAAGCTGTTATCTTTATATGTAAAACTATCCATACTAATATTATAAATGTGAAAGGGTGTTTGTTTGTTGGCCCTTCTTTCATGTCGAAACAGAGTGACAGGCCAGGCTTTGTACCGCGGGATATAATTTCATTCCCACGGGAACACATTACCCCCGTACAGTAATATATACCAATATATATAACTAGCATTCCCCGCGGCTCCGCCCGCGTTCAGATGACCAAAAACCAAATTCTTAGGTTTTATATATTAGTATATTCTTACAATGCAGTTTTTGTATTTTTTCTCAGAAATTAGATATTTTCCTGCGGTATAAAGTATCCTATATGTTGATTCGGATAACCAGCTATCATCATACCAAATTTCATCAAAATCCCTCCAGTGGGTTTTCATTGATGCGGTAACAGACAGACAGACAAAAATTATAAAAACTAAAGATTCGGCCTCTGAATAATATCTATTTCAATAAGATTTCCAAAAAATATTTAATGTACAGATTTGGCTTAGTTACAATTTTATTATATGTATAGATTTGTTCCATATTAATTGTTAAAACGGTCCTAGGAACAAACACGAGCAAAGTGAGGGTGAGCCTCTAGTCCATACTTAATAGTATAAATGTAAAAGTGTATTTGTTTGTTTGTCCTTCTTTCAAGTCAAAACAGAGTTACGGATCGGCGTGATTTTTTGTATGGAGATAGTTGGTGGGTTATAGAGTGACATAAGCTACTTTGTACCATCGGAGATTATTTCATTCCCGGAAAACACGTTATAATACAACCCAAAAATTTTTTATGATCAGAATTACTTGAAACTAGGTATTAATGCTCTTCAATACAATTAAATAAATATGTGTTTTAGCATTTTTCATCCCATAAGGGGATAAAATAGAGCATCAAAGTTTGTATGAGACCTACTTGTTAGAGCTGTTTATGTAGTTTAAATTGTAAACTAAAAACTGACTATGTTACTATTTTATGTAATTTTCAGAAAAATCATATCTCAATTAAAAATTTATCAAGAAAAAGAATCTCGTCTACGAAATCTACAGTTGCTTTTGCAAGAAAAAGAAGAAGAGTTGGTGGCAACCCGGCAGAAATGGGATGAAAGTTTGTGCAAATTGAAAGATGTAGAGAAAATACCAGAAAATGAAGAATTGACTACTGGGCCATTGTATAAGTAAGTTTATTGTAGAGTAGCGACTAGGTTGCTTGCCCTATAAACTCTCATCCCCATTTTCATTCCCTTAAGGGATGATTTCCGGGATAAAAACTATCCTATGTCCTTCCCAGAGCCTTAAACTATCTTCTTGGCAAATTTCATTTAAATCGGTTCAGTAGATTCAGATTCCTATTAGGTACAAACAAACAAATTTAAAAATAAATCTTTCCTCTTCATAATATTAGTATAGATTTTTTGTCACTTTTATATACAATCTTTTTTCTGTTTATAACATTTTTTTGTTGGTTTGTTAAACAAAAATTAAAAAAAAAATATTTTGCTTATAAGTAAAATATATAATTTCATATGCACTTAGTAAAAACTTCGGTTTTATTTATCTGTATAGATTTCTTAGAGATGAGAAGTATCCTATATGTTGACCCGGATAGCCAGCTATCATTTACCAAATGTCATCAAAATCTGTCCAGTGGTTTTCTCGTGATGTGGTCACAGACAGACAGACTAAAATTCTAAATACTATAGATTCGGCCTTTGTATGAATTATAATAACTATTTCAATAAGATTTTCCAAAAAATATTTAATGTACAGATATGACTCAGAATTTTACTATAGTATAGATTTTAATCTATACATATAATAAAATTGTAACTAAGCCGAATCTGTACATTTTATATTTTTTGGAAAATCTTATTGAAATAGACATTATTATCGACATAGAGGCCGAAACTATAGTTTTTAGAATTTTTGTCTGTCTGTCTGTCTGTTACCGCATCACGGAAAAATCACTGGAAGGATTTTGATGAAATTTGGTATGATGATAGCTGGTTATCCGGGTCAACATATAGGATACTTTTTATTGCGGGTAAATATCTGATCTCTGAGAAATCGATACTAATAGCCAAAACGTAAGCAGAGACCCGGGCGAAGAGAGGGTGAGTCGTTAGTTACTATATATTTTTTTCAGGAAATTACAAGTATTAATAAGTAAAATGGAGTTAATGAGATGGCTCATAACAAAGTTGGTGACATCTCGGACTTCCAACTACGACTGGTTGACTGATCCTCACAAACGGTTAAACGCCCTGGCGTTAGCCAGAAAAAGCTACAGTGTCCAAAACTATATTGAAAATTAAATGTTTTTTTTTTATGATTGTGCCTTTTTTGAATATTTTCCCTATTTTTTTCAACTACTGAGTCAGTAGTCGTCTCAAAGTCAACAGTTCCTAAATGGTGGTCCGCGGAACCCTAGGGTTCCGTGGAAGGATCACAAGGGTTCCGTCCGAGTGTTAAACGTTGTCAGACACATAGCCTAGTTTTAGTGCTATTATAAATATATGTGAAAAAAACGTGTGTGTGTGTACTTATGTACGCAGGTAAGAAGTAATACTTCTTTGGCGTACCAGAACAAAAATGGCTAAAGATTTCATCCTATAAGCCACAACTCTCTGTTTGAAAAAGAATGCAGCTAACTTCATGTCGCTTTCAGTTAACTTCATCATGTCGTGGCTGTCGGTGTGCGCGCGCATCGTAAAAAAATTACTTAAATATTTTTTTCCAACTGTTTAGTATAAGAATAAAAATAGTTTATATGTTTTTAACTAGATGGCGTTACCGGTTCTCTGAATCACGCTATGGTTTGGTTCTGCTAATTACTATAAGTAAAATCTTTTTTGGTGAATAAATTGTCTTCGCTCATATAGTTGTTTTACTGTGACTCAATTATATAAGTGGTTTAGAAGTTTGTACATGGTCCTTCGAGCCGGATATACGACGCGCGACCGAGTGTCAGTGAAGTGAGAAGTACCGAGTGTTCGCACCCACGGGCAACGGATTGTTGTCAAGGGCGAAGCCGGAGCTCCTGAGGTGAAGAAGCAGAAGTCTCTGGTGAACAAGCGACAGGCCTGAAAAAATCCTTCAGCACGAGTGACTACTGCCAATGGGTGGCAACTACCGAAGTGACGTATACAAGAGATTAGTGGTGTGAGTTAAGTAAAGTGCACGGAAACTGTAAGTACTTTTATTTTATATTAAAATCAGTGGTGATAGACACTTTAAAAATTAAATTCATTAAAATTTGCGAAAATAAGTTGAAGTTAAAATATGGACTTAGAATAAATTTAAGAAAAGTGACAATACGGGGAACCTATGCCCGATTTTAGTGCCGTGTAAAGGTGATACCAAACACTTGTAAAATTTAAAACTTTTTTTTTTGGACTTAAAATTTTCATTAAAAAAAAATAAAAATAAAATAAAATTTAAAAATGGAATCTTTGATAAAGGTGCAATATAATTGTAATAAAACTATAAATAAAGCAAAAATAAATTTCAAAAAATCACCTAAGGAACGTTTAACTCCTTCTTATATTGAAACACGACTCGAGGCTTTGGAATCACAGTGGTCCGTATTTGTGGAAAATAATAATAAACTTATTGCAAACTATGATTTGGATAGTACGGATTATTACAAGAGTGATGTGTTTGAAATTACAGAAGAATTATATTTTGATTATAAGTCTGAATTAAAGGATGTTTTAAAGAGTTTGGTCCGTAAAGAAGAGTGTACATTGAAAGTAGCTAAAAAAGAAGAACAAAATATATGCAATGTTAAATTACCAAAAATATCATTACCTATATTTTCTGGTAACTATAATGAGTGGATTAGTTTTCGTGACTTATTTTTGTCTCTTATTCATAATAATAATAATTTAGATGATGTTCAAAGATTACAATATTTAAAGGGCCATCTCACAGGCGAAGCTGAAAAATTATTACGTTATGTACCTATTACATCGGATAATTACAGTACTTGCTGGACACAGCTAGAACATAGATATAATAACAAAAGATACCTAGCAAATTGTATTTTGAGAAGGCTTATTAATCAAAAGAACATTACAGTAGAAACTTCTAATACTATTAAGGAATTATTAGACACCACTAACGAATGTTTAAGTGCTTTGAGAAACTTGGATATAGATGTCAGTAGTTGGGATGTTATCATTATTTATATGATTAGCCAAAAACTCGATCCACAGTCCAGAAAGGAATGGGAACTCTACATAGGAGATGTTTCACAAGAATTACCTAAACTAAGTCAATTTAATGATTTTTTGGAACATAGATATAGGGCATTGGAGTTTATAGATCCAAAAATGAATAAACAATACACTCGTAATAATGATATAAAGGCACTTCATGTCTCAAATGCAATCTCTTGTGGTTATTGTTCTGGAGACCATAAATTATATAATTGTAAAAAGTTTGCTAATGAAGATGTTCACTCACGTCGTAATTTTGTCCAACTTAAAAGGTTATGTTTTAATTGTCTCGGACTGAATCACTCGGTATATTCGTGTCGACAGTCTACCAGATGTCGTATATGTAAGAGAAAACACCATTCTCTTCTGCATACTACGGAACCTTCTAAATCAGATGAGGAGATCAAAGCTGTTAAGTCGGTTAGGGAAGTTTCATCAACCTCCTCACAAAGCGAGACCGATAATGTAATTTCTTGCCATTCAAATATTTTTAGCCAAGTTTTACTTGCAACTGCTATGGTAAAAATTAAGGCGAGGAAAGGTAATTTTATACTGTTTAGATCTTTATTAGATCAAGGATCGCAGGCGTCATTTATTACTGAAGCTGCAGTCCAAATGTTAGGGTTAAGAAAAATACCTAATAGGAGTATCATATCAGGGATAGGTGGAGAGGAAGAATCTAAACTTTCTTCAAAAGCGATGGTAATAGTAAATATACAGTCTCGCACTAATCCTAATTTTATTATCACGGTTAAGGCTCATGTTCTGAGTAAATTGACCGCTCTTCTTCCAGAGAAAAATGTCACAGTGGAAATGATTACGACACTTTCGTCTACAGAGTTAGCAGATCCGTCATTTAATATTCCAAATAAGATAGATTTGCTACTAGGGGCAGATGTTTATGGCCAGATATTGTTAGAAGGTATAGTCAAAGGTCCTCCGGGCACTCCTATAGCGCAAAATACTCAGTTCGGTTGGATCTTATCAGGCCAAGTTCTTAATAGAAATATTCAAAAACGGGTGTCGTATTATAAGCATGCATAGTAAATTGAGTGATGTTAATGAATTACTCAAGAAGTTTTGGGAACTTGAAGCAGAGCCAAATAACAATGTTAAAATTCTTACTAAGGAAGAAGAAAAATGTGAATCCATTTTTCAGAAAACTACCAGAAGGGATGCCACAGGACGTTATATTGTAAATCTACCTTTTAGGAATGAGGATCCAACCTGCAAGTCTGGTGATTCAAGAGAAATCTGTCAACGACAATTTTTAAGCCTAGAAAGACGTCTCTTAAAAAATCCCGATTTAAAGGAAAAGTATTCATTAGTAATGGAGGAGTATTTAAGTTTGGGTCACATGGAAGAAGTAAAATCTGGGAGAAATAAAGATGCAGTTTACCTTCCACATCATGCCGTTGTCAGGGAGGACAAAAGCACCTCTAAGGTCCGGGTGGTCTTCAATGCGTCATGTAAGGATAGCAATGGCGTCTCGTTAAATGATGAGTTATTAGTCGGTCCATCCTTGCAACCAGAATTAAGACATTTAATCATGCGATGGCGTTGCCATCCAATATGCCTAATCGCGGATATTATCAAAATGTACCGCCAAATAAAAATTTCGGAAGAACATGTTGATTTTCAACGTATTCTTTGGCGCAAGAACCAAAATTCAGAGCTGAAGCATTATAGACTTTTAAGAGTTACCTTTGGTACATCTGCAGCTCCTTATTTGGCTGTAAAAAGCATGCAACAGTTAGCTCACGATGATGGTCAAGAATATCCTTTAGCTGCTGAACGAATTCTAAAGGATTTCTATATGGATGATTTAATGAGCGGTTGTGAAAACGTTAGCGAAGGCTTAAAAATATACAAAGAGATGAATGAGTTACTTGGCCGTGGAGGATTTCAATTACAAAAGTGGTCTAGTAATAGTGCAGAATTACTGGAACAATTAAGACAAAACAATGCTTCGAAAGATAATTTAGAATTTAATATTGATGAAATGTTTAAAATTTTAGGTTTAGGATATAACAGGAAAACCGATGAGTTTGAATATAAAGTCCAACTACCTCCACTGGATCAACCAATAACTAAAAGAAAAATCATCTCGGATATAGCCAGATTATTTGATCCACTCGGCTGGCTGGCTCCTGTTATAATTAAAGCTAAGGTGTTCATACAAAGAACTTGGCTCTCAGGTATCGATTGGGATGAAGAACTTCCACCACAATTGTTGAAGGATTGGATATCATATCGTGCAGCCTTGAGAGGACTTACCAACTTTCGTCTGCCGCGTTGGATAAATTCGAAGCGTGATGATAAATGTATCCAATTACACGGGTTCTCCGATGCTTCCAGTGAAGCATACGCTGCAGTCGTATACGCACGTATTGAAGATAATGAAGGACGAATACATGTTAGTTTACTTACCTCAAAATCTCGTGTTGCACCGATAAAGCAAATTTCCATCCCACGCCTTGAACTATGCGGAGCTGTGTTGCTCGCGAAGCTTCTCGATGAGGTCGCAGGAACGCTGAAAATTCCAAAACAAAATCTTTATGCTTGGTCTGATTCACTGGTAGTACTAGCTTGGATAAGTAGCCATCCCAGCAAATGGAAAACGTTTGTTGGGAATAGAGTGGCAGATATACTTACCATTTTAGACAGTACCCAGTGGTCATTTGTACCGTCTGAGGAAAATCCAGCTGACTGCGCATCCAGGGGGTCCAACCTGATGACTACAGCAAACTAGAACTCTGGAAAAGAGGACCGGACTGGTTAAAAGAAGCAATAGTTAACTACGATAGAAGCAAAATAAAGGAAACTACGTTAGAAATGAAAATATCTAAAATAGCATGTCATGTTACTACACATAATGAAGAAAATAATATTTTGTCAAAATTTTCATCATTAAAAAGGTTAACTAGAGTCGTAGCATATTGCAAAAGGTTTTTGAAAACAAAAAGCAAGGATAATTTTAAAGCTACAGCGTCTCTAACTACAGAGGAAATAAATAAAGCGTTACTTACCTGCATTCGTCTATGTCAGATTGAGCACTTTGAAGATAAAATAATATGCCTGAAAGAAAAAAGACAGATTAAAAAGAATAGCAAACTTACCTCATTAAATCCCATGATAGATAGTGATGGCATACTGAGGGTTGGCGGAAGATTGCATCGCTCTTCTGTGAATCACGATATGATGCACCCAATTCTTATACCACATAAATCTCACTTTACTAACCTTATCATAGCGGAAGCTCACCTTTTAACACTGCATGGAGGACCTCAAATGACACTTAATTGCCTAAGAAGTAAATATTGGATTCTCAATGCAAGAAGCGCTGTAAGACTGTTTATACAGAAATGTATAACTTGTGTTCGTTATGCTGCACAGCCAACCAATCAATTGATGGGTCAGCTGCCAGAAGCTCGAGTCAGGGCTTGTAGACCTTTTCTACGATGTGGTGTAGATTATGCAGGTCCAATCAGCGTAAGACCAACCAAAGGCCGAGGTTATCATACCACTAAAGGATACATTTGTCTCTTTATTTGCATGGCAACCAAAGCTGTGCATTTAGAAATTGTTAGCGACATGACGTCTCAAGCATTTTTAGCCGCCTTTAAACGATTTGTAGCTAGGAGAGGCCATGTTTCCGAAATATGGAGTGATAATGGTACGACATTTGTTGGCAGCGCAAGGGAACTAAAGATACTTTATGACAAGGAAAGATCGAGCATAATACCAGAAATCGTTGAATGGCTTGAAAATAATAGCACTAAGTGGCATTTTATTCCTCCTCACTCTCCAAACTTTGGAGGACTATGGGAAGCCGGGATAAAATCCACCAAGCACCATCTGAAGCGAGTTGTGGGCAATAGTACGTTGACATTTGAAGAAATGACAACAGTGCTGTCGCAAATAGAAGCATGCCTTAATTCGAGACCGATTTCTCAAATTAGCAGCTATCCAGAAGATCCAAGGCCACTAACACCAGGACATTTTTTAGTCGGTGAACCTCTAATTCTTGTGCCTGAAGTTAATTTTGAGGAGGCATCGATGAGTAATCTTACTCGTTGGCATTTGACTCAGCGAATAGTCCAAGACTTCTGGCGTAGATGGTCACACGAATATCTGACTCAGCTTCAACATCGTTATAAATGGAAAAATACCACGAATGAACCGAAGGTTGGAGACGTTGTCCTAGTTAAGGAAGACGATCTTCCCCCTTCTCGATGGCTATACGGCTTAATAGTAGAGAAACATCCTGGTTTGGACAAATTTACACGTGTAGTGAGTCTTCGATGTAAAAATAATGTAATTAAAAGACCTATTTCTAAACTCATTATTTTACCTATTGCTACATAAATTATTATTATAAGTTATAGTAAAATCTATCGTGCTTGTTTAAATATTGAAAAATATTGAATGTTCATAGTTGATAAGTTTATTGGTACATAACTCGTTTGTTTAAGATTACAGTCCATTAGAAGTGTTAAGTTAAGCAGTTATTTTATATTGTTTTTGTTTTTTGTTTAACAATATTGTTGATTTTTGTTATGTTAAGATGAACTTTCGTCCATGGTGGGCGGAATGTTTAGTATAAGAATAAAAATAGTTTATATGTTTTTAACTAGATGGCGTTACCGGTTCTCTGAATCACGCTATGGTTTGGTTCTGCTAATTACTATAAGTAAAATCTTTTTTGGTGAATAAATTGTCTTCGCTCATATAGTTGTTTTACTGTGACTCAATTATATAAGTGGTTTAGAAGTTTGTACACCAACGTGCCAAAAGAAGTGTAACTTCAAAATTTTCATTCATCACATTAAATAGGTTATATTGTTGGTACAATAAATATTATTATAAGAAGGTATTAATATTTATTATTTGTTTTGGTCTTTCAAGTCGAACAAGAAAGTATTCTAACTTTAACACAATCAGTTCAGTTATTATGAAAATAGGAATCGGTTAAACAAATTATGATCAATTGGGGTTCCGTGGTCACATAACAAACATACACACAAATTTTCGTTATTACTGATTATCCGGGTCAACATATAGGATACTTTTTATAGCGGGAAATTGTCTCATTTCTGAGAAAAAATACAAAAACAGAGTATTAATATGTAAAACCTAAAATTTGGTTTTTGGTCATCTGAACGCGGGCGGAGTCGCGGGCAATGCTAGTTATATATAAGCTAATATTATGCTGTATCCCTTTCAAGGGGAAGAGAACTGATGCTTAAAAATAAAAAAAATATAGTGTTGTTTTTATTATTCATATTTTATTATCAAAAATTGTATTATTAATTTAATTAATCTATGTAAAAAATCTGTATGTACATGAAATATTTTTTTAAAAACAATGACTAACATATTGTGATTTGATTTTAACCAAACTTTTTGTAGTGAAACTTACCTATTACTCGCGTCAACATTTAGGATATACAAGTATAATAAAACGAGCAACAGGTTCGTCCCTATGTACGTTTTAACGGTTAGTTTGGAATAGATAGACTATATTATATGATATATAGCCTTTAGCCTTTCTCAATAAACTGGCTGTCTAATGCAAAAAGAATATTTCAAATCGGATTAGTAGTTCCTGAGATTAGCGCGTTCAAACAAACAAACAAACTTTGTCTCTATAATATTAGTATAGATTTCTCCTATTGTTTGTTTATTTGTTTGTTACGTTTAATTGATTAAGCATATTGTGATTACGTTAAACCAGTACATTTTTATCCCCCCACGTGAGAAGGCCCACGCCCAGCAGTGGGACATTAAAAAGGGCTGAATACCTTATATTTAATTTGTATATGTAATTAACTTAATATATATTTTTTTATTTCGAAATCGGTGTACATTTTTAGTTAAACGGTCATTTCAGTATGTATGGAGCCCTCGCAAGTCACGTAATACTCGCACTTGTCCGATTTGTTAGTTTCAACCGTAGAACGTTGGAGAACAGACTGTACCAGCAACCAGTTCTTGCACTTTACCTCTGAAAATATATAAAAAAAATGTTCAAATACGTTTGTATATCTCGTCAATATCTATAGTTCTATCATAAAGCGAATAAAAAATCATTTTTTATATGTTTGTATGTTTGTAATGGATAAACTAAAAATCCACTGAAACGATCTAAATGAATTAAGATAATTTGAGAACCTGGTAAGGATTTAGGATAGTTTTTATCCTGGAAATCATCCCTTAAGTGAGTAAACAGGGGGATGAAGATTTTTGTGCTTTGAAATCATCACACTCAAAAGGTTTTTAGATGGAGGTTTTCATGCTATCCATTTTGATGTAATTCCTCACTAGATGGAGCTAAGATGAAATCGATTTCCATAAAAATTGGTATATATGGGAGCATGGAAAATAGTTCAGTATAATCGACTTAGTTTTCAGTCGCCTTAATTAATTTAAAAAAGGTAAAAAGTATCCTATATCACTCTCCATCCCTCTCTCAATCTCTCACACTATTTCGACGCGAAAGATGGACAAACAAACAAACAAACTTTCACATTTATAATATTAGTACCTGTAGATATAATTTCTGGCGCCTAATCCTATATTGAAAACGATGCTTTTTTCTGTTGAAAGAAAGGGTTCCCGCGGGATAATGAGATGATACACTTATAAATATCTCACCTGTAAACGTAAAAGTTGTATTCGTTAGTGTCGAGCTTCGAATAACCAAACCTAGGTAAAGTGTTCGTCAAAACCCATACTTCATCGTCTGTTATATGCAGATCTGAAACAATATAATAGTTTTATATACATAGGTGTAGAAGTATGAAACCGGAATTTCCCTACAGATGATACTAGTCATCAGTTTAAGGACCGTAAGACCGCTTCTGCAGCACCATCATCACCTTCTAACACCTGACGAAGATTTTAAATACACAACAACCCCAGTTTCATACACCGTTATATTTTTCTATAACCTTAAACATGTCGAGTTTTGTGCCTACGAACTACGATTTGCGGACAGCATTGGTCTTCTGTTATTATTTAAAGAAAACTGCCGCAGAGTCGCATCGAATGCTTGTGGAAGCTTACAGTGAACATGCTCTTAGTATAACGCAGTGTTTTGAGTGGTTCAAAAATTCAAAAGTAGTGATTTTGACCTGAGAAACGAAAACAGTGGAAAACCAACGAAAAATTTCGCAGACAACAAATTGCAAGCTTTATTGAATGAAGATGATACTCAAACTCAACAAGAACTCGCGGATCAATTGAATGTGACGCAGAAAGCTGTATTCATTCATTTAAAAGCTATGGAAAAGATTCAGAAAGTGAAAAAATGGGTTCCCCATGAGCTGAATGAAAAGCAGCAAGAAAATTGAAAAACCACTTGTGAAATTCTGCTCGACAGGTACAAAAGAAAGTCATTTCTCCATCGAATCGTAACAGATGATGAAAAATGGATATATTTCGAGAATCCTAAGCGTCATAAATCTTAGGTGAATTCAGGCGAACCATCGACATCCACTGCAGGACTAACTCGCTTTGGAAAGAAGACGATGCTCTGTGTTTGGTGGGATCAGAAGGGTATAATCTATCATGAGCTGTGAAATCCTGGGAAAACCGTTAACACTGATCGCTACCAAAAGCAAATGATCGATTTAAATCGAGCATTACGTGAATAACGACCGGAATATGAAACAAGACAACACAACGTCATTTTGCTTCATGATAATGCCCCATCACACACAGCAAAACGGACCAGGGAAACGATCGAGGTGTTCAGTTGGGAAATTCTAGCGCATGCGGCTAATTCTCCAGGCTTGGCTCCGTCCGATTATGATCTATTCGTATCACTGGAACACACTCTCGCTGAACGACGTTTCAATTCGTATGAAAATGTGCGAAAACGGATCAATAACTGATTCGTTTCAAAAGAAGAACTGTTTTTTTAGCGTGGCATTCATGAATTGGCGGAGAGGTGGGAAAAATGTATACATAGCAATGGAAATTATTTCGAATAAAACATTTCTTATCATTTTCAAACAACAGACTTGTAATTTTTACAAAAAAATTCCGGTTTCATACTTCTAGACATAGTAAGTACTCGTATGTCTCAAGCGGTAATCGAACTGGTCATATTGCTGTAATACAAATAACTAATAGGCTTATTATGTACGTTTTATTTTTTTGATCGGAACCCTAATTCTTTTTCTATAAATAAAGTAGCCTAAGTCACTCCTTATAACATCAGCTATCCGCCAGTAAAAGTCCCGTCAAAATCAGTCCAGCCGTTCCAGAGATTAGCCGGAACAGACAGACCGACAATTTTTTTTAATATTTTGTTTTTCTTATTGACTATTAAGTACCTTGTATAATTTCATATGCGTTTAGTAAAATGCTGTTATTTTGACATTACACACAGACACTTGAATTTTATTTATCTGTATAGATGTAGGTATGTCTCAAGCGGGAATGGAACTGGTCATATTGCTGTTATATTAATTAACTAATAGGCATATTTTAGTACCTTTAGACTAATAAATTTACAAATGATTATATGCATCGGTAATCTCTGGGAGCTGATCTGGAGCTTGGTTAGGAAAAACCTTATTCGTATCAGGCTACGGCTGGACTAAAATGGGTATAATAAATATAAATAAATATATTGGTACATTAACACACAGCACCATCTAGTTCCATATTAAGTTACGAGGCTCGTGTTATGGATACCAGATAATTGATACACTACACTCACTCGAATACTACTCGAACCCGCGACCGCTAGTACAGCAAGGGTCACTACACACTACAACTGAGCCAAACGTGTCGTCACACGGGTAAAGTGTTCATAGGGTTTTCAGCCCTTTCTAATCCTATAAGGGTTCCATTTTCCTTTTGAGGTTCGGAACCCTAAAAATTGACACAATGAATCATGTTGATAATAACCGAAATAGTTGCTATTATTTCGGTTATTTAATTATTATAAAATGCATGATTGTTAATGTTAATTATTGTAATTTTTTTTTGTTTATAATGATGATTTTAATTTTACTTCTTATTATTATATATTACTATCAATTTCTTTTGTATTATGACATTTATCTATAATAATATATATTTTTTTAATTTTTGTACTTTTAATACATGAATATTTAAATGCTATGTACACTTATAACTGACATACATATAAGGTATATTATTATTTATTATTACATTAATTAAATTGAAAATGTTTCTTAAGTATGTTGTAAGTGTGCTTTTTACAAATAAATAAATAAAAAAAAATAGTAGGGGAGAGGGGGGCACCTTTGAACACTTTTTAGTTATTAAATTATATTTCCCATATGGTATTATAAATTAAAATGTATTATATTTTATAAATAGATATGGGGCTTATACTAAATAATAAAAATTATATTTATTTATTTTGACCCATCAAATTAACGCAATTTCCATTTTTAAAAAACCATATTTTCTTCAAATCTGCCCCATCCGCGAGGCACATTTGAAACCGCTAGGGGCAGTATTGTAAAACCAGGATAAAATAAAAACCACGTATCTAAGAATATAATTAAGACTATATTTAAGTTATTTGCATCTTACATTTTATTCATTGAACATAGCCATTTATACCTACACTAGTTATTACTTAAATAAATTGTATAAAGAACTAAACAGTCTGGGGCAATCTTGAACAAGATTAAACTAACTTACAAGTTATAAAAGAGATCAATATCAATATTGCAAAACAATCTCATAAAGGTACCTTTATGAATCCTATCTTAAAAATATAACATAAGAGACTTAGGAACGTACATATACGTCCAAGTTATAAATGCGAGCTGGAGTAAAATTTTCTCGTACTTTTTCATAGTTATTATAAAACATCATAACGTTATGTCTGTTGTCTAGAAAAGCTTGTCTTTCCGGGTTTTCATAATGATAAAATTAATGCCTCTTCATAAATCCTTTCATCCATTCAATACTCGCATCCGTTCAACACAATAATCTTATTGTTTATTCACGTCTCAGAGCACTTTTCTAAGACATTAGCATATTGGTATGCCAATTCTCTCTCTCGCTTGCACGTAGGTCAAGCCGTAGTTCATTTTAGACATTCTTAAGAAATACTTTTCCAGCATATATTCCTCATCATTTGTAAAAACTTGATAAACTGTGTGTTTGCTACTATTCTTTACTTTTTAGAGTAATATTCTCTTTTAAATTTTAACTCTGTTGTATAAAGTAGTTGGTTTTATGTTATATATAGCAGCAGCAGTTTTCAGCTTCATGCCATTGTTGACAACACATAATACAGCTCTTTAAGCATCGTCTTCATTCACAGAATTTTCTTTTCTCTTTTTGTAATTTCTAACCATGATGACTGAAACAAGAAATCAATTAAAATATTTAGAAATCTCATGATATTTACTTGGTTAGGTACCTTTGAACATTTTATTCAAAAGTGCCCCAGCAATTTTGTTCAAATCTACCTCAACACCATTTTGCATAAATAAACATCTCTGAACGAAAAACTTACTTGAGTTCAAATTAATTTTCATTTGTAATACTCGGGATATAATATATATAACGCAATAAAATAATAATAACTTGAAAATAATACTTACCTTTTCAGTAATTTGCTTACAAATAAAAAAATATTTATTTACTCTGATCTTCGTAAACAAACCGGCGAATGATATTCAAAACTACACTGACATTGACGTTAGCTGGAAATTGACAGATGTGTAGGTCGGTTTTACCAGTATTAAAATGGTTTCAGAGGTTAGGAATGATAAAGGATCCGTTCATAAAACAAACAATTCAAAACTGCCTCTGTACTAAACTGCCCCCCTCTCCCCTATGTACAAACCTGCTGGATAACTCATTCTCACGCTGTCATTAGCGAGTATAGCAACATTAGTGGGATTCAGCATTCTGCCAGAATTCCAACAAGAGATAGCATCTCGGCCGATCTCCGCGAAGAAAACAACTCGAGTTTTTGTATCAAACGCGTGCATGGTGGACTGTGAGTTGACTCCGCGCTCGCCAACTATCTGGGAAAAATAATTGGATATTTATATTATATTTTGGCTTTTTAATTGATGCTAGTATTAAGACTAAAATTGTAGAAGTTGTTTAGTTTTTTTGTTTGTTTGTTTATCTCGTAAAAATCGATTAGTGGTTTGTACTTTTAATAATATTTTTTTTATTATTTAATACTTTTTCCCCGTTTAAACGTAAATTCTCGCTAAGCAATGTTTGGTTGAAATCAGGTTTAGTAGATAATACGTTTTTACTTTCTTAGGTTTACGCGAATATTTAACATTTTAAATAAAACTATCTTTTCGGATTTTTAGTCTCTCCCGTGACCATGTTTGCTGTAAAGCATTCGAAACGTCGGGGAAAAAAAATCAAAATAAATTCGCGAAAAAATCCGAAAAGATGGTTTTATTTAATAGTTTTTACAATGATTGGTAGAAATACACAAATGAGACAAAAATCACTTACAGAGTAATAACTAAAGTAATTGCTGTTAGAACTAATGGTATTGTTTTTCAAAACGCAAGTGGATATGGAGAACTCCTGAGTGCTGATCATTGGGTGGAAGTAGGCTGTTCTGCACCCATCATATCCTGGCTCGGTCAGAGTGATGCTGAAGATGCCGTCACTCCATTGGAAGGTTTGACCTGGTGAAATTCGAATAGATGCCAATTTAAATAGATTTTGAATAAACCGAATGAAAGTGCATTAATATAAGAAACAAGATATTAAATTTAAAAAAAAAATTGTGTGTCATGTGTGTACTTATGTACGCACGTAAGAAGTTATACTTCTCGTGTCGTCATTCGCTAATCTTATGTAAGTTTGATCTGTGAAAATTATATTAAAATGATTTTCTTACCAGCAATATGTAGATTAGAAGCAGTTGGATTGAAGTGGAAGTAGACGTGGTTGTGCCTCCAGCTATTGTTATCCTTTAAAGAGTAAACTATGATCCCAAAAGTGGTCAAGTCTGGGACATAAGCGTATGCGTCTCCACAGTCGCCATTTATATCTATAGTTATTGAAGCTAAGCCTGAAATAAATGGAGTTTGAAATACTATCTTAGATTTACGCGAATATTTGACATTTTAAATAAAACTCGCTTTTTTGGATTTTTTCGCGAATTTATTTTTATTTTTGGTTCCCGACGTTTCGAATGCTTTACAGCGCACATGGTCACGGGAGAGACTAAGGTTTTAGACGTCTCAAAGGTCATTAACATTTACATTAAGATTACAGCCAATCTACCTACAAAATTACAAAACGATGATGAAATAAAAACAAAAAAAAAAAAAACAAAAAAAAAACATACAGTCGAATTGAGAACCTCCTCCTTTTTGAAGTCGGTTGAAAATGAATGATGATTGAGCACCAAAGCACATTATAATATTTGTTAATTTTAATTTTTAGCCTTTTTATAATAAATTGTATACTTATTAAAATTTTGAAATTGTTTTATTTAAAATTATTTCAATTGTTTTAAACATTATTGTTATAGGTAATTTGAATTATAGAAAAACTAATTATTCAAAAAAGAAATCTTTTTTGTTATTTAGCAATTTAAAAAAAAATATGGATACTAGGTGTTAAGTATCATAAAGTCGGCTAAGTGCGAGTGGGACTCGCACACGAAGGGTTCCGTACCATTGTACAAGATATAACTCTATAAACTTTTCATTTCTAATTTGTATGGCAGCCATTTTGAAGCTCGCCATCTTGGTCCTTTTTTTCAATTATTGACTGAACTTGGCCCGACCCGCGAGTCGAACCCAGGACCTCCGGATCTGCGGCCGTATATATGCTAGCCAATAGACCACCGAGGCAGTCCTCCGATAAAATAAATGTATAATTAATTACCTGTAGGAGTGTTAGCGGCGGGTAAGTCAGAATTCTTGAGTGGATATCGCATTATTTGTCTGTTTCTGTTCAAATCGAAGATGACTATAGCTGGTTGTTGGACTTGCTGGGGGTTGTCTGGGTAAGATTTAAGTACATATTATTGTCCATACTAACTTAATAGTATAAAAGTTAGACGTAGAGAATGTATTAAACAATACAACGATATATGTATATAACAATATTACGAAATAGAGAAAGCGACCGTGCGGCCATAAATTTCTTTTATTCCAATTTGAATTTATAAATGGAATTTAAAATGGCTATAAATATCTATCTTCATTAATCGTATTTCGTAGTGTAGATGGTATTCCTGTAAATTTAAAACTTCTGGCCGCACATTCGTTTTGTCTCTGTCGCGCCTTTCCGCCATTTTTAGCTAACGGCTGGCAAAAAAACTCTCAGTCAACTCTTTATTTTTATTATAGACATAGGTCTATAATAAAAAATAATACATTAGTCGATCGTCTATTGACTGTTATTGTTTTGCCAAAATCATATCCATTTTTATGGAGAACAATTTCGCAGCACTATTGTGCTATCACGATAACCTAGTCTAGACACCTTCGTTTGACGACTGTATGGATTAATCTAATCTAATATTACTTTGAAAGTAACTGTCTGTTTATTGTGTTCACCGTTGAGCAGATTTTGATATTTGGCAAGAACATGGGAACAACTTTTTCCTACGGTAATCGGGACGAAGATGCAATCCACCATGATTGAATCATGAATAAGTATGTAGTCTATATATGTATATAAAAATCGATGTGTCTATGTATATTCCCTATGGACTCTAAAATGGCTGGAGCGATTTTGATGAAATTTTCCAGGATATGAATGATCCTATGAAGTTTGGTAGCTATCGGAAGTTTGAACGCGGTCGAAGCCGCGGATACTGCTAGTCTATTATGTAACTAAATGGGAATTACATATTCTGATCATGTGACACTTAGATTTTTTTATTCCATCATTTCCATCTATCCTATTTTTTATTTTTGCAGTAGATATTGTAGAATGTCAAATTGTCCATAACCGATGCTACATTATTATTTATTTCATTACATTATTGCTTTCTTTGCTATATTTTTTAAAAGTTCAGAATTTATCTTTAATAGATCCCGGATAATTTACCTGGTATTTCCAACAACCCAGTATCAACCATCCACAGCCTCCCGCACTCATCTGCTCGAGTTCTGTACACTGAAGTCAGAGATCTTGCGTCCCGAATATTGGGATATGGTTTTAAAGATGGGGATCTGGAATTTGCTTCTTTGAGGTTTATATAGTTGAGTGTAGATGGTATTCCTGTAAATTTAATTTTTGGTACATCATTTTTTGAAGAATTCTTATAAAAATTTCTAAATACCCCAAATTCTTTATCGTCAAATATTTAAAGAGAAATAACATTTTCCGTATTGTACATATATATGTTTTGTGTTTTTAAGGGGATTGCTTATGTGATACGAGCTATGTGCGCTGTAAAGCATTCGAAACATCGGGAACCAAACATCAAAATAAATCCGCGAAAAAATCGGAAAAGATAGTTTTATTTAAAACGTCAAATATTCGCGTAAATCTAAGAAAGTTAAAAGATTGAACACACATGATTTGCGTTTTAAAATTAAAATTACAGAATATTCCCTAAGAAATCCTCACCATGTCGTCTTCGAGGTACAGTTATGAACAACTTTCCCCCAACTCTCTCAACTCCCATTGGAAGATTGTTGTATTGAACAAAAAATCTTCCTGTTTCATCTGCAAGAAAAACAAATTCTTTGCATTGATCGGTGATGATATTTTATCAAATTTATTAACATATCTGACTTGATGTAAGGAAAATAGATATATGAAACAAAACAATAAACATACAAACATTCACATTTTACACATACACAAGTACGTACAAGTAAATAAATAATTTACGAAATGTATATATTGTAAGCATCGATCCAAAAAGTACTGAACACAATTAGTCCAGGAGGAAACGGCGCATGAGTACCGAAAACTATTCCACTTCAATTTTAATCTAACTTACTGTTAATATAACTGATAGTTAAACTTACTGACATTTAAACTAACTGGAGGATATACTATCAGTTAAATTAACTGACAGTGAATTTTACTAGCTGTTAATAAAACTGACAGTTAGTCTTACTGACAGTTAAACAAACTGACAGTTGAATTTAATGTTAAAAATATTATATATATTTTATTTATTTTTTTAATATATTTTTCATGGGTCAAAAGTACCCAAATTTGAGATCTTTAGAACCTTTAAAAATTCATATCTCTAAAACCTTATCGCGAAAAAGTCATTGGACCTTTTTTATGTGTATTTCAATAAAGAATATAAAAAAAAATTGTCCGGTTATAAAATAGCAATTCCTTGCAATTGTTTAAACAATTTCGGTTTAAACGATATGGCACGGGGTTGCCCCATGGCAACATGCTATTATAACATCAGTAGAGATACATTTGAAGAGGATCGCATAAAAAAATATGAGGTAGAATAGTTTTCGGTACCTGATTCCTCTTAGACTAAATCTCATGCAAAAGTTTTCTTAAAACTGTCACCAATTGTGTTAAGATTATTATTCCAGCTGAAATAAATATACAACAATGTAAATTGAACCTTAAATGCAATGCTTAAAGTTATTTTCACATAATAAAAATTAAAAGCGCGCTCAAATGTTCGTATGAGCGCTCATTTGGTGAGGACGTTTTTTGATCGATGATTGTGAGACTAATATAGTACAAATTATTACGTTACGGCTCGCGCGTCATCATACATTAATGATACTATGTGCAAAACTTTCATTGACGCAAAACCAAATATATTCTTTTAATTATACGAAGATAGCATACCGGTAGGATCTGGTATACTTGGATCACTCGGCTTTGCATTGTCATTTGGAGGTCCTGAAGAAAAAAATGGGTGCGTGTAACCTTTGAAGTGTTGGTTAAAGAAAAAGTTGTTTGGCAAAAATTGCAATTAAATTAAAATAAATCAATAATTAAATAAGGCATATTACAATCATATATTTATAGAATATCGTATACGGAAAGATTATAATATTATATATTTGTCATACAATAATGACGGTTACCATGGCGACAGGCAATGTATTCTATCTCATTCTCTCACCGCCCAATCCTATATATTTATGTGTTTGTCTCTTTTTTATGTCGCATTTTCGTTTCATCGAGTATCAAATCACAACGATTCTAAAGAAGTTTGACTTCAAAAATTTGAATATAATGTATATTATACATATAGGGTAAGTCGCTACTACTCACCCTCGCTTTAATCGGGTGCGTCTCTCAAATTGTATATAGGAAGGCATAAAAGACAAACATCCAAAGATTGTGTTTTTTTTAGACTAGGAACTTACAGAATAACCCACCAGAGTTTCATCACGTTTCATCAGTTTAGGAACGCGTAGCGGACATACATACGAATATTCATTTTTATTTATATATAAGATTATAAACCTCAAGATGTTTTTTGGCTTGATTTCTGTTTAAACACTAACTACCACATAAACGCTTTACAAACTGAAATATTCTTTTACATTTAACAACCTTTTTAACCCATCACGACTCTCTTCCCGAAACATTTATTTTAAATCAAAAAATATAAAAAAATATCACAAAATCGATCGATCGATTTTTTGAACTTGATCGAAAAACTTTGAAGCCCTTACTTAATAAATTCCAGTCTCTAACATCATCAGGGTCGTTTTCAAACACAATATTATCAGCAGATCTTCTTTCACGACCTTCGAAGTCTTCTCCAAATCTATCTTGAAGTACTGAAAGAGAATAATTTTAAAATGTTATCTTGCAGAATTAGGCACTTTTTACTAAAATTTACAGCAAAATCATTCAAAAGCGAATTTTTCGCCTTTAGGAGTCGATTTTCTTTTTAAAAGTTATAATTTAACAAAAAAATATAATTTTGTAAAAATAAAATGGTTCTAAAAAAATATACTATTTAGAAAAAAAATTTGGGTAGTCCTTTGACGTATAAGCTTTCACAAAAAAAATCACGGCTTTTACAATATCTAGGATATAGAGGCCGAATATATAGTTTATAGAATTTTGGTCTGTCTGTCAGTCTGTCTATTTGTCTGTCTGTGACCGCTTGCGAGAAAAACATTGGACAGATTTTGATGAAATTTGATATGATGATAGCTGGTTATCCGGGTCAACATATAGGATACATTTTACTGCGGGAAAACATCTCATCTTTGAGAAATCTATACTAAACTTTAAACCTAGTATATAATATTTTATTCATCCCATACACCAAGTGTTCATTTCACTTCAATTTACCTAATATATAAAAAAAAACAATCTTAGTTAAAAATTAGTCAAAGCCGCAGGCAAGAACTAGTGTAGATACAAAGATTTTCATTGAACAGAAGTGATTATTTTTGAATTATCACAAGTATAATAGCGTTTTTACCATATTTTTTGTAGATGAATTCTTCCGAACCGAAAATCATGTGACCTTGCGAGTTGCGGTTGCCAGTCAAGATCTAATGCATTTTAGTTTCTTGACAACAACATTCAATCTAGCTTTATATAAGACTAGCAACTCACCCTCGCTCCACTCGGGTTCGTCCGTAGTTACGTTTTAACATTTAGTATTGATTTCTCAGAGATGAAATATTTTCCCGCAGTAAAATGTATCCTATAATTGTTGACCCGAATTACCAGCTATCATCATAGCGAATTTCGTCAAAATCTGTGCAGTGGTTTTCTCGTGATGCGTTCCCAGACAGAGAGACAAAAATTCTAAAAGCTTCGGCCTCAGTATCATTAATAATGACTATTTCAATAAGATTGTCAAAAAATATATTTAATGTACAGATTCGACTCAGAATTTTATCATACGAGTATTTAAATTTATAGAATCAAGTATCTTTGGAGATTTGGAATCAAACATAATTTGCTTTAGATAAAAGTTATAGTGTTAAAAAAACTTAAAAATAAATCAAAACTGACTTAAAAAAACACTAAAAAATAAAAAATAACTGATTGGTAGTTTTCATTTAGTATAGATCAGTCCCTAGGTGCGTTTTAATTTTTTTGCACTGAACCTTAATTCTTTTTCAAAAATAAAAGTAGCCTTCTTATAACATCAGCTATCTGCCAGTGAAAGTCTCTTCAAAATTAGTCCAGCCGTTTCGGAGATAAGCCGGAACAGACAGACAGACAAAAACTTTAAAAATTGTGTTTTTCTTATAATTACCGTATATAATATCATATACATTTGGTAAAAACCATACTTCTATTTCATCTATCTGTATATGTAGATGACTATAGCTAATGCTATCATATCATGCAACTTATTGAAGGATGTTCATATCACGATTTAGTCGATTATTCTTAGAAGCGCATTAATTTATAAATAAATTATAAACAGGTCTAGTCTATATGACGTTATTAGCCTGTTGTTTCAGGGCCATGCGGTGCTATGATGCAAAGAGGCGGCCGCCTCATAATAGGAGATCCCGATCTACTTATGTGGTGAATTCCTTACACTTTTTCAAGAGCAAAATATATATTTTAAACCATAAAACATATTAACATACACGACGAAAGAGCCCGAGCAAATTTTTGGTGACAAGCTACAGTTCAAGTACATGCTATAGTTTTATTCCGGTAAAAATGTTTTCACAATCAAAAATCATAATAATTTTAATTAAAGTAGGAAAAAACTGACCGTAGAGTTAGACTTTGTTGGTTAATGTTACAAAGTACTTCCCATATATTGAATTTACTTTAGTTCCATTCAATTATAGTAGAATTCAATTCAATTCCATGCCAAATAATAAACTTACATATATTCCCATTAATATCGTACGTCATTTGTTTCCACGCGAACACTTCCTTAAATTTTCCCAGTCTTCGAACTTGTGACGTCACTGTGCATATGAAGAGAGCGGCATACAAACATCTTAACAGCATCTTGATCTGTAAATAATGTTAATTTCTTAGAAGAAATCCTGTAACGATATACAATAAAATATACACTCGAACCCATTATACTACACATACACCCTTTAATGAAATCGGTCAAAGCAAAATATTTATTCATACACTTATATATTTTACTAGAAACTCACCCTCGCCCCGCTCGGATCCGTTCCTACCTACGTTTTAAAGTTTTGTATAGATTTCTCAGAGATCAGAAATTTTCCCGCAGTAAAATGTATCCTATTATTATGTTGACCCGGATAACCAGCCACCATATTTCTTCAAAATCCCTCCACTTAGTTCTCACGTGATGTGGTCACCGACAGACAGACAGATGAAAATTCTAAAAACTACAGATTCGACTCAGTTACAATTTTATTATAAGTATAGATAACTCTATATCTGAGAGAGAATACTCCATGTGGGGCTGTTCTATCCTCTAATAACATGGTGATTCTCAACAATCATGATCACGGGATCGATGCTCTCTCCCGTGACCATGATTGCTGTAAAGCATTCGAAACGTCGGAAACCAAAAATCAAAATAAATCTGCGTCAAAAAAAAAAGAAAACATCATCGATCGAAAAAGTACTAGATACACTATCAGAAACTATTAGAAAACAACTTTAAGAATTAGGTTTAAGGTTAAATTTACATTGTTGTATATTTATTTCAACTAGAATAATTACCTAAACACAATCGGTGACAGTTTTAAGAGAACTTTTTCATGGGATTGTGTATGTGGTAATTTTTTAATCGATGGAAAATAGTTTTATTTATAAATATTTTTTTATATAGTTTTAAATCGCACAGGTTATAATAAAAATGACGTAAAATTTTGGAAAAGGTATTGGGCCCTTCAAGGCAAGGCCAACTCTTACTTGGCCAATATAAGCATGTAATATGTACATAATACATATATGTAAAACCCAATGTTCATATTGGTTTTAAATATTAGTTACTTAGTACTTCAAATAAAGTCAAGGACGAGGAATTTTCTGTTTTAAAACTAATAATAAATAGTAGGTAAATTAGCGAAATATTTTACTCGAATTTTGACATCATAAAGAAATTATTTTTTCGGTTTTTGTAGCTGTTTTATTTTGTATATGCGACTCAACCTCGCTCCGCTCGGGTTCGTCCCTAGTTACGTTTGAGCACTTAGTATAGATTTCTCAGAGATGAGATTTTTTTCCGCAGTAAAATATATCCTATATGTTGATCATACCAAATTTCATCAAAATCTGTCCAGTGGTTTTCTCAGACAGACAGACAAAAATTCTAAAAACTATAGATTCGGCCTCTGTACCGACACTAAATGACTATTTCAATAAGATTTTCCAAAATATATTTAATGTACAGATTTGACTCTGTTAGAATTTTATTATATGTATAGATAGATTTTTGTTCCCGATGTCGCCATGTAAAATCCTAAAAGATACTTTCTTTTATAAATTTCCGCCATTAGATTTGGATGAGTTGTCACAGAAGGGCAAACAGCGAGTTATCCTATTATATTCTATTACTTCACATGTACGAAACCCTAAAAATATGTATTTATATAGAGACGGTCAAACTTTGTCTGTTTGATGGAACATCCAATGCCGGATTTAACCTTAGCGCCGCCCCTGGGCATATTAAAAAATGCCGCCCAATTATCGAAATTTTGCATAAAATGGGTAAAATTTCGATGAAGTTAATTTTTTTTTATTATAATTTTTTTGAAAAATGCACAAAATTAATTTACAAATGATATCAATTTTTCGAAAAATGTACCTGGTAGTTAATCTTTTTTTATTTTTTTGTAAAATAAAAAAATTTTTTTTCGAAACGTAATGAAATATTTTTTCCCGCCCTCCGAATTAGTAAAAAGCTGTTATTTTTACATTACACACAGACACTTCAATTTTATTTATCTGTATAGATAAATCTGAATCTAATTTTGCACAAGTACAAGTGCAGAATCTTTTACGCCTTCACAATAACTTACCAAAGTTTCATAGCATTCAGATCAGCACAGCATCGTATACGTAACAAACTGATACACACATATATTTTTTCACACACTTAAAATGTTCTAGTTTCACTTGAGATATTATTATACGTTTTTACTTCAACACAATTCAATTCTCTTGCCAATGGCTTCAAAGCGTGCCAGTTTGTACTATTTTTGTAGGGTATTTTAATAATTGAATTTTCTTCTTACCCACTATATTAAGAGATCGATCAAGATCGCTTTGATGAACTATACATAAATATCTAGTGTTCACCCAGTGTTCGAAATTGGACCTTATGGTCATTTTTAAAAATTTGAAAAAAACATACATACTAATATTATAAACGTGAAAGTGTGTTTGTTTGTTTGTTTATTTCTTTGTCCTTCTTTCACGTCGAGACAGAGTGACGTATTTAGGCGTGATTTTTTGTGTGGAGATAGTTGGAGGGCTGGAGAGTGACACAGGCTACTTTTTATCTGGAGATTATCTAATTCCCACGGGAAAACTTAATAATACAAACCGAAAAAACATTCATAATCAGAATTACTTAAAACTCGGTATTAATGCTCTTCAATATACTTAAATAAATGCATGTTTTAGCATTTTTCGAAATTCATCTTATAAGGGGGTAAAATAGGGGATGAAAGTTTGAAAAGTACCTTTTTAGTTTTTTTGTACTTTTAGCGCAAGCGAAGCCACGCATTCTGTTAGTATAAATATAAATAGAATTACCTATCTATATAAAAGAAAACTGCTTCCAATTGTTTTTATTGGTAACACTAAAGCTCATCAATAGCTACTAAACAAACGAAAAAGAAAATCGTTTGACAAGCAGAAGAGGAAAAGGTACTGAACTGTTTTGTCTTTACCTATTTATATATAGACTAGCATTGCCCGCGGCTCCGCCCGCGTTTAGATGACCAAAAACCAAATTCTTAGGTTTTACTTATTAGTATACCCTTACATTGCAGTTTTTGTACTTTTTCTCAGAAATGAGATAATTTCCCGCGGTAAAAAGTATCCTATATGTTGACCCGGATAACCAGCTATCACCAAACCAAATTTCATCAAAATCTCTCCTGTAGTTTTTCTGTAATGCGGTAACAGACAGACAGACAAAAATTCTAAAAACCATAGATACGGCTTCTGCATCGATAATAATGTTTATTTCAATAAGATTTTCGAAAAAATATCTAATGTACAGATTCGGCTTGGTTACAATTTTATTATATGTATAGATATTGTAGTTGGGATAATGTACTTAGTGGTCGTACAATGCACCAGCAGCTCACCCTCGCTTCGCTCGGGTTCGCCTACAGGAAGACAAAAACAAACCTATCCCACGGTCCATTTTTCCCGGACAAAAATAGCCTATATGTTATTTCAGACAATAATCTATCTCTGTGCCAAATTTCATCCAGATCCGTTCAGCCGTTCTGTCGTGAAAGAGTATCAAACATACATCCATACTCACAAATTTTCAATAATAAATAATGCCGTTCTCACCGATTTCAGACACGGTGGCCAATCTCACTGAAATTAGCTAACTACGCAGAAGATATTATAGAACACAAGTGCACTCTCTTTTCCTGTCACTCTCAAACTCCTGTGGGTCGACAGACCGATCAGGCACAGCACCGACGGCTTTACATGCTCTCTGAGGCACGGGGGTGAAACACCGCCAACTTCTCAACTCCGAGCTGCTACTGCCTGGGACTTTCTTAACAGAAAACCCAATAACTAAACTTGTCCCGACCCAGGACTTGAACTCAGGACCTCCGGATGCAGTCGTACATACTAGCCACTGAACACTGAGAGTCACACGGGCCAAGGTAAAATACGCTTTTTCTTACATATATGTAATATGTAAAGAACAATGTAACTAAGCACATAAACAAGTTTTGGAATTCAATTTTAACCTACTTCTAACGTATCATCTAAAAAATTTTGTGCATTTTGTTTGAAAACACTAATGGATAGAAATACCTATATAATTTTTTAGGCTATTTATTGAGGAAGAAAATGTACCTTTTCACTCCTAAACCACTGAACCGATTTTGATGATATTTAGCGAGGATATAGATTCTTGGGACGGCTGCCTTTTATCCCTCTTTTATCCTCTCGGCTTACTATAAAGGTGAAACCACAGGTAAAAACTAGTTATTAGTTATCTATACAGATAAATAAAATTGAAGAGTTTATTCGTAAGCGTTTTACTAAATGCATATGAAGTTATATACGGTACTTATAAGAAAAACACAATTTTTAAAAATTTTGTCTGTCTGTTTGTTCCAGCTAATCTTCGAAACGGCTGGACCGATTTTGACGGGACTTTCACTGGTAGATAGCTTATGTTATAAGGAGTAACTAAAGTGGCTTTTATTTTTGTAAAAACATTGGCATCATAAAAATCAAGTGAAGCGAGTGTAAGTCGCTAATTTATAATATACATAAGTTAGATTTTTTTTAAATTGATACTACCCTTTAGAGGCAAAATTTTTTCTCCACTAAACTAATGAACCAAAAAGTACTTACTTTTAATGTTCAAACACCAAATATTAAACAACACTTTTTTGAAATAGAAACAGCTAACAAAAGCGTTCTGTTACTTAATGCATTAACAACTGCGATCAAGATTCATCACTTAAGTATACACGTATTTTTCTAATAGTGTCAGAGCCAGCGACTTATTTTGAGTTGTTATTATGATGTAAAACGGGATAGTTACCATGTTTAGTACTTACTTTGGACAGTTCCCTTCGTTTGGCTTAGTTTGTGAGGAACCTAATTGCTGTGCCCGCGGTCGCGGGTTCTAGTCCCTCTGGGGGCATTCATTAGTGTGATGAACACAAAAGTTTTTACTCCAGTCATGGGTGTTCATTTATAATAATAATGTATGTATTTAAAGTTATATATGTGTAGTGTATCAACCATTTTTATATGTAGCAATATACTCTATGTGTATCAACTATCCGGGTCGACATGTGACGTTAAGTCAAACCAAAGAATAAAATTCAGAAATCGAAGTTCTAATTGTCTAAACACAAACTCGAACTTACGCACACCACTTAAAGTACTTTTTTAAACGAAACAACGTGCGTTTTAATTTTTTTATCTGAAACGCATTGAACTAAACTTTAGTTTTTTTACTAAAGGGCCTTTACCCTTTAGTTACTAAAGGGATTTGAAAAAAAGCGCACAATTTCGAATTATATATCGATACTTTTTAAGGACACTGAGAAGCTTATTGTATGTCTTGAGTTTTCGTATATCGATGGATAGCACTCATTATTTGTGGTATAAAAATACTTTACTTTCTATGAAAATAGGGAAAAGGACAAAAGTATTTATGCAGTCAAACCCGTTAAATCCAAAATTTTGTATGCCCTTATGTATGTTCCTCCTACACGCTGAAACGGCTGGACAGATTTGTATGTAATTTAGTACACAGATAGATTATGAGCTGAAGTAACACATAGGCTGCTGTTAATAATAAAATTTTCCAAAAAGTATAAAGAATAGTTGATATTTTTGAATCAAGCCTCAAAAGGAACAAAGCGAGAGTAAGCCAATAGTTTTATCATAAAGTGCCAAAATATTTTAACCATTAAAAGGACCGAAAACGTTGCTAGCTCTTGGACTATGAATATGCAAACATATAATATACGTAAATTAGTTTACATAGTGTGTCGTGACCTTCCTTAAGTGCATGCTTTGGTCTAGTGGCTCGCTTATCTTATATCGAATGTAAGCACTAGATTCTAGGCCTATGACCTATGGCTTAATACTAAATTCTTAGGTTTACATGAACTGCTAGTAAAAATATAACGATAATTTAATCAAAAAAATTGAAATATATTTTTTTTAATTTGTTGTAGTACTAATACGGTAATAAATTATAGTTATGTTATTTTTTTGCATATCTGCAGTTAGGGGTTTTTCTTTTATAACCGTTTTTTTACTCCTAGTTTTATAATAAATATATATAGTTATAGTTTAATCAAGTGCGAGTCGGACTCGCACACGAAGGGTTCCGTACCATCGTACTAGATATAACACTATGTACTAATATCTTTTTTTAATTTGCTTGCATGGTGGTTACTTTGAAATTCTCCATCTTTTTTTATTATTTGTTATTATAGCGGCAATAGAAATAAAGTGTGTGCAAATTTCAACTGTCTACCTATTGCGGTTCATGAGATACAGCACTCTAACAGACGGACGGACGGAGAGCGGAGGCTTAGTGATAGGGTCCCGTTGGCATCCTCGGGTACGGAACCCTAAAAAAACGCTATTACCCAATTATTATGTACAGAACTCGTCAAAACAAACCAAAGAGCACTAATTCAAAGGTTTTACTAATAGTCATCATCAGGATGGTATTCTCGTCCTTATGTCACATACATACAAAGTTTTAAATCAATATGACAAATAGAAATAGGTTAATATCGACTTACGAGATCATGCTGACATATTAGTAAGAAGTGAAGCTAAAAAATGCACGCTAAAATTATGGCGCTAGCTACTAAGTTGGAATTGCCGTGTTTAGTTTTCCCTAGCGGCTGTTTTTGGAACTAACAACAGCAGTGTATTGTACTACTTACTTAACAGTAACAGTTTATTTATCATTTTATATATTAGTACTGCGTTTTTAATTGATTGACGTTTTATTTTTTAAGCGGAACCCTAATTCTTTCTTCTTAAATAAAAGTAGCCCAAGTTACTCTTTGTAGCATCATCTATCTGCCAGTGAGAGTACCGTCAAAATCGGTCTAGCCGTTTCTGAGATTCGCTCGAACAAACAGACAGACAAAAAATGAGTTTTTTTTATAAGTAAAAATCTTTTATTTCGACATTACAAGGAGACACTACAATTTTATTTATCTGTATAGAATAGCGAACTAACGTTCACTTCACTTGGGTGAGTTCCTAGCTTAAAACTAGCCTATTTGTAACTCTAGCTCATAGTCTGGCCTACTAACTTTATGTGTACTAAATTTTAATCCAAATCCGTCCAGCCGTGTAGCGTGAAGGAGTAACAAACAAACATACATACATACATACATATAAAATTTCGCATTCAAAAAGGGCATAGTCTATGCCAAAAGTTGAATAACACAGAAGACCATTAAAGGAAGCGAAAGTAATTTAGGATTTTTTACTATGAGTAAAGATTTTAAAAACTCTAAATACATCTATAGGTACCTACGTTTAATAAAATTCTAACTAAGTCGAATCTGTACATTAAATACTTTTTGGAAAATCTTATTGATATAGACATCATTATCGATACAGAGTCCGAATCTGTAGTTTTTAGAATTTTTGTCTGTCTGTCTGTTACCGCATCACGAGAAAACCACTGGACAGATTTTGATGAAATTTGGTATGATGATAGCTGGTTATCCGGGTCAACACAGATACTTTTTACCGCAGGAAAATTTCTCATTTCTGAGAAAAAATACAAAAAGTGCATTGTAAGAGTATACTAATATGTAAAACCTAAGAATTTGGTTTTTGGTCATCTGAACGCGGGCGGAGTCGCGGGCAATGCTAGTATATAAATATAGATTAAACTCGCCAAAACCTTAAAAAAATACCTGAAGCAGTAAACACAAATTTTCCTTATTATCGATTACATCATAAGTTCGGAAAACAGTTGCAACAAAACGTACGTACAGTTTCTAAGTAATTCTATTTATACATTGAACTTGAAATAAAAAAACTGTGCTAGTTCCCGCGGCTTTGTCTGTATGCATTTCCAGGGGCGCCCCGGGAGGTGGTGTTTTGATGGCCTTTGCCAGAAAGGAAAATATAAAGAAAATATTAAAGAAGTAATACTATATTAGCGAAATCCCTGATTATATTTAGATATCTCCATTTTTCATTTATAAATAAAAGTAGCGACTCACCCTCGTTTTACTTCGGGTTCATCCCTAGACAAAAAGAAATCTATCCCACGGAAATCGTAATTTTTTTCGGGATAAAAAGTTATTATTTTAATTTTGCGCGGAACCTTAATTCTTTTTCTAAAATCAATTACTCCTTATAACATTAGTCAGTCAGTGAAAGTCCCGTCAAAATTAATCCAGCCGTTTCGGAGATTAGCGGGAACAAGCAAACAGACAGGCAAAATTTTAAAATATTTTGTTTTTCTTATAAGTACTGTATATTATTTCATATGAATTTAATAAAAAAGCTGTTATTTTGACTTTACACACAGACACTTCAATTTATCTGTATAGATAGAATTATCTTTTCGGGTATTTTCGCGGATTTATTTTGATTTTTATGTCCCGACGTTTCTAATGCTTTACAACAAATATGGTCGCGGAAAGACTCTCCGAAAAGATAGTTGTATTTAAAACGCCAAATATTCATGTAAATCTAAACCAGTATTACCTATAAAACCTTTTTAATGTCTCAATAAATAATTTAACACTACAAACAGACTTTTCAATTTTACTTAGTATAGATATACATACATATATTATGTGTATGTAGATATGTGACGTAACGTCCGACTTGACCTTAAAGTTAAATGCTGTTTGATAAAACCACATGCATTTTTTAATCTTTGGTTTTGTCTGTTTTAACAGTTTTACTTAATCTACAAACTCTAAATATATTCAGCCCTTTTAACGTCCCACTGCTGGGGGTGGGCCTCCCTTACTATACGGGGATTAGGCCATAGTCCACCACGCTAGCCAAGTACGGGCGGACTGAGCATGTCTTTAGAAACTTGCTAGGTCCTTAATTCTTATAGACATGTAGATTTCCTCATGTTTTTCTTCTCCACAGAAATCAGAATCAGGTCGAAATGAGAAAAAGATTCTGAGGCTTGAAAACGCTATTGAAAAAAAAATAGAAAAGTTCACATGATGAAATACTTTTGTGACGTCTAAAACTTTAGTCTCTCCCATAACTATGATCGCTGTAAAGCATTCGAAACGTCGGAAACCAAAAATCAAAATAAATCCTGGAAAAAATCCGAAAATATAATTTTATTTAAAATATTATTAAAGATATGAAATTTTAAAACATAGCTTGAGCTGCTTTTATACTACCCCCATTTGAAGCGAGGATAAAAAAAACTACGAAATGTAATTGAAATACGTTCAAAACTAATTCATTTATGAGCAATCGTGACATTTTATAAAAATATAGTCTTTGTTTAATTTTAGTTATTATATATAAATTTGGATGGTTGATATGAAATATTGCTGTTTGATGTATCTGGGAATTTAAGCAGAGTATAATAATCTACGTCGCTAACAGACAGCGACGTATATGTAAATAGGTTTCGCTTTGAAACTTCTTCTTCCTCTGGTTCCTCATAATTGTAGCCGTAAACTTCAACAGATTTGTACGATGGTATAGATTTCAAAAGGTTTGTTTTAATCTTTTTAGGTCTTGATCTATCAACATCTGTTTGTTTTGGAGATGCTTTAGTTGTTTTCTTCTTCCTTTTAGGTCTTAGAAACAAATTTCGTTGTCTAAACATGCATTCTGTGTCGCTACGATCGTTATCAGCAAATTTTGGTAATTTTTCTTTATGATATTCAATACATTTTTCAGATCGATGCTTATTTTTTGCTAGAACTTTCAAAGCTTCATATAAATTTTGTGGTTCCTCATAGGTTATGTCCATTTCCAGTTGTTCTTTTAATATGTTTAATAGAGTTTTCTTTTTGGATTTCGCAAATGATTTTTTTGCTTCCAAACTCTTCGACTTTTGCAAAGTTTTAGTTTTTTTGACGTGTACAAAAGATTTCGCTTTTAGTTTAGGTTGAATAATGTCTGATAACTTAACATTTATAGGTTTATCTTCTATTTCCGAGTAAATATCATTCTCTAACTCTATTTCATCTTTTATAACTGTGTGTTGTTCTTCTTTAACGTTGCTTTTAATTTCTAATTTCTTAGCAACTTCTTCATTTATTTCTAAGACGATATTTGAATCGTTTTTCTTTAATTGCTTCTCATGTTCAGTTTGAACATTATTTATATTAAAAGTAGTTTCTAATAGATCTACAAAAAGGTTATATATCTTATCGTCATTTTTGTCCATCTCTGTAACAGTTGTAGACTCATCCTTATTGCTAAATTTCTTTCCTTCTACAACTTCATTGTATTTACTATTTTCTTTCCCAGAAATCTCTAAATCGGACCACCTAATATTTGTTGTTTCCGAATAATTTGATGTTGTGTGAGCTATATCCTTTTTAGATTGTAATATAACAAAGTCTTCATCATTAACCACATTTTGATTTAAAACTCTTGATTTATATCGAATTTTAGCATTTTGTGCCTCAATTTTATCATTTTTCACTCTTCGTGGTTTAGGTTTTCTCGTTTTATCAGGAAATTCATTAACATCAGGATATTGAGTACTGGCAGTTGATTTGGATAGGATTGTAAGGACGGATGACAGAAACTTTTTCTGACCAGGTCGGGGTCGTGGAGGCACTTTTCGCTTAGGCTGTACGTTAGTTGCATCTGAAATTTTTAATACTAGCTATATGTTATTTACTTACTGTTTAATATTCATACTGGATAAAGTTAATAATATAAGGGATTCTTGTTACTCATTCACATAAAAATAGCTCAACAAATTAGTATGAAATGTAGGACTAGGTTACTGTTAGGCATTCAGCTCTCTAACTAAAAAGAACTCTTAGAGGGTGGAATCCTCTATATGTAAAAGGATTTTGAGTCAATAATCTATTAAAACATGATGATGTTCTCCTTACCGATTCCGGCCACGGCGGCCAATCTCATTGAGACTAGCCAACTGCGCAGGAGATATGTGATACGTGAGATACGTGCTGACACAGGTGCACTCTCTATTCCTGTCACTCTCATGCTCTAATGGGACGACCACTTCAAGCGACCAATGAGTGTTAAGGCGCAGGACCGACGTCTTTACGTGCTCTCCGAGGCACGGGGGTCAAACACCGCCAACTTCCCAACTCCGGGCTGTTACTGAGGCTTACTATACAGAAAGACTCAATAAATAAACTTAGCCCGACCCGAGAGTCGAACCCAGGACCTCCGGGTGTACAGCTGTACATGCTAGCCACTATACCACCGAGGCAGTTGTTAAAATTAAAACATAATCCATACCTTTCCCATCTAAAAGAGAGCTCACAGCGTTCCTCTCCACAAAAACGCCTCGTTTTTTTACATTATCGTAACTAAAACTCTTATTTTTTGATTTGTAAATTATATTAGATGAAGACCTGACCACGGAAGACTTGGTGTCCATTTTATTTATATTTTTATATTTTTAGTACATATTTACAATTTATTGTGTTTTATGTTGTGATGTGACAGTTTGTTTTTTTTTAATTATATAATAATAAGGTCTTATATAAATAATTAAAAGAGAATAATGTATCTTTTTTATAATTATATATTTATATAGATTTCTCATAGATGAGATATTTTCCCGCAGTAAAATATATCCTATATGTTGACCCCACAGAAATCTTAATAATAAGCTAAAAATCTTAATAATAAGCTAATAGAAGTGGCATAGACGCGTGACCTTGTCGCCGCGCATGTGACTCGTAGGTCACAAGCGCGTGTAAAGCGTTTGTTGCGGTAACTAGTGTTATTTGAGACACGGAGAGGTAAACATGGTGTTTTGCAGCATATCCAACTGCGGAAATTCTTCCACAATTTGTAACTTTACAAATAAAGGGATAACATTTCATATGTAAGTACTTAATTTTTGAAATAATGTCGTTTTTAAGAAATATAGCCAAATCAAATGTTTTCACCACCACTACTACGATTATCGCAGGAAAACGTTTTTTTTTTTCAATTCAATAACCATTACCACTTAAGCTTGTTCATGTATACTATTACAACTGCTAAAAGCAGCAATGAAATAATATTCATGCGTAAAGAACAATATTGTCGCGTACGTAAATTCCAAGGACACGCCGCACAAGTTAGCCGCGAATTAGTGACGTGCCACCACAATTTTTTATCGAAAATTTATTACGTTTGGCTTAATATTTTTCGTTAAATATTTAATTGTTACATCTCATTGTGTATGTTTTCTTTCTGTCTGAATAATTTATAAAAAGTCATTTATCAACGATTATCTGTAAATTCGTACTTTTAAACTACTTTTTCATTCAGAAAATTATTAGGAGGTAGGCTTATTATTGTTATGTATGTAGTACTAGTATTGTTAGTATGTACTGCTAAAAAGTATTGTTTTTGACAACAAGCTAATAGCAAATAAAAAGTTTAAAAGTGAATTTGTAACGAAGGCCATGCATCATTTTGTTGGGATAAAAATATTTGAAGATATTGATTTTCATCAATATGACCAGTCTCCAATTGATAATCATGTCATTCAATTAGTGAAATGCGTTTTAGAAAAATATATAGATATTCGCCTCAATCACTTTGCCAAAAATGCTATCCAATTTATCCCAAAACGACAACTTTTAAATAAATTTTTACATTTTCAGGGCAGTAACATTAATAATCTGGCTTTAAATGCCAAAAAGACAAAATACATAAAGTAAATAGATCGTTTATGGGGCAAGGTGTACGCATATATAATAAAATTCCACAGTCCATATTGAGCTTGCCTTTGAATCAATTTAGTTCTAAAATTAAAAATACATTATTGAATAAGGCTTATTACACCATTACTAAATATTTAGAAGATATAAATGCGTGGGATTAATGTCTTGCTGTGTCTCACGTAGGATAAATGGATAAATATTGTAATGCAATAAATATTGTAATCAAATATTTTTTGAAAAGAGCAACTGTTGAGTATCTCGCCGGCTCTTCTCAGCAGATCAGCATTCCGAGTCGGTGGTAACGTACTCACAGACTTACAGACTGACATTTAATGTAAAGTTTAATCATGTAAAAATGACGATTCAAAAGAACTTGTAAAAGTCTATTTGAATAAAGAATATTTTGATTTGATTTGATTGAGTAAATAATTCTAAGGGCGAGTTGTTTGATAAACAACATAGAAATTCTATAAATTTTTTTAAGTCATTGTTCAAAATGTATGGATATATATATATATATGGATTTTAACAAATAGTTTGCATAACTTTTGTATAACTATATAATAATAAAAAAAATTACTTACATTTAACGTTTTATTGTATTCCCTTTATGAAAATAAATAAATCGTCTAAAAGCGCGTCGAGGAATGAAACAAAACACTTTCAATAAATTAGTTACCTATTGTTGCAAGACTCAACGGAAAATTATCGATATGAGCATTATGCGCTTTGTACTGCACTAAAAGTGAGCGCGCGATATCATTCTGTGCTTTTCGCACACGTTTATTATTGGTCACAGGGATCACGCCATCTGAGATTATGCGTTTTTAGAAAATATTGCGTAATGTCATCGCTTAAAGTTTAATTTTTGTTGCAACAATGCAAAATGCATGTGTGGGCGATAGTGTGTATTTATTGTTGTCAATGTGTTGGTAGCTGCAAGCCGGCGACACGCGTCCCAGTACTAAAAGACCGCAATGGCATTTCTATTACCTTATTATTAAGATTTCTGTGGTTGACCCGGATACCCATCAAATTTCATTAAAATCTGTCCAGTGGTTTTTTCGTGATGTGGTCACAGACAGACAGATAAAACTCTAAAAACTATAGATTCGGCCTCTATTCAATAAGATTTTCCAAAAAATATTTCATGTACAGATTCGACTTAATTAGAATTTTATTATATGTATGGATTAAATAAGCAATTGTTGTATATACGAGTATAATATTTCGTATATCTCAAAACGGCTCCAACGATGTTCATCATAACTAATGCTTAAAAAATTCAAAAGAACATAGTACTATCTCTTTCTCTTAAAAGAGAGAATTTTTGTTTATTATAATAAAATCCGTCAGCTATTTTTATTTATTAACATTTATTTACTTATCACTCGACAACCAAACTCATCACACAATTATTAAAAAAAATAACTAGATAAAAAGCCAACTAAAATGTTTTTTTACTTATTTTTTTTTCAAATCTTTTTACTTAAAATCTAGTTGGCATTGAAATGACATTTTCTTGACAATTTTCGACCACAAAATTTCTAGTGAATAAACTTATCTAAAATGGAAACAAAAAATATCGACGTGAAGCCTTTGAACAATAAAATTTTAAATCACGGTGATAACTTACGAAAGGTAACGGCTAAAGTTGCCAAAGATATAATTGTACCAGATAGAGGAGACTCAATCAAAATCGGTACAGCTTTTAAGAAGACTAGTGACGTTAAAAATGATGCTAACAAAAGGAATGAAGTAAAGAAACTTACAGAGAAACATAAAAATATCATTTCATCCAAAGCAGATGATAAAATTAAACTGGAATATAAAATCAATCATAAAGGTATACCTACTCATGTTGAAACTATACTAATATTATAAAGAAGTAAAGTTTGTGAGTTTGTGACGTTGTAGGGGGTAATCTCTGGATCTACTGAACCGATTTAGATGAAATTTGGTAAGAAGATAGTTTGAGACCCCGGGAGGACATAGGATACTTTTATCCAGGAAATCATCCCTTAAGGGGATAAAAATGGGGATGAAAGTTTGTGTTGGGAAGCAAGCTAGTCGCTAGTTAATGTATATTTTAAAGGAGATCAATAGAAAGATAATTCACAGACACACATTTTAAAAACTTTTAGTATAACTAATGTTATCCCAGTTGTCGAAATTCTAACATAAATATCGTCGACAGGAAAACATATATGAATAGAATTTACTTATTTATATAAAAAAATGTTTCCAAATTGTTTATTAATAAAACTAAAGCTCGTCAATAGCTACTAAATTAAAAAAAAAAAGAAAATCGTTTGACAAACAGAGGCGGAAAATGTACTGAACTGTTTTGTCTTTGCCTATTTATATATAGATAGCTAGCAGAATCCGCGGCTTCGCCCGCGTTTAATCTTCAAAAAATATTCTTTGGCTTTATGTTATGCAGCGATATATTTATGTACTATATATTATAGTTTTACAATAATGTATTGAAGTCTGTCCGATTTGTTGACATAAATTTATGATTACTGCTCCGCTCCCTTGGGTAGTAGCATGATGATATATAGCCTATAGGCTTCCTGAATGAACGGGCTACCTATTGCAAAAAGAATTTTTTAAATCGGATTAGTAATTCTGCTCGTAACTCTGCCTCTACAAACAAACAAACAAACAAACAAAGTCTGACTCTTTATAATATTAGTATAGAGAGTGAGTTACGAGTACGTTAGCTACAGTCGGAGGAAGGTCGAAATAAAAACCAAAAACTAATTTAAATTACTTTATTTTAAAATTACAAATTAAACTTATTATCTAAATTTAATGACCAACCTACTCGATGTAAGTTTATGGATTGTCACTAAACAATATATAAAAATTAAAGTATCCGAAAACTGCAACTCTGCATTCCCGTCCCGGTGTGTACATTCTGTTTATTATTTCAATCGTGGGAATTTAATATATAAGCTATATATACTATAATAATATATATACCATAACATACCATAACATATCGTGAGCGTTTGCTTTCCAAAAAAAAAATTGCAAGATGTATTCAGCCCTTTTTAACGTCCTACTGCTGGGGGTGGGCCTCCCTTCAGTACGAGGGGAATCAGGCCATAGTCCACCACACTGGCCAAGTGCGGGTTTGCGGACTCCACATGTCTTTCGAAAACTTGTTAGGTTCTCTCAGACATGCAGGTTTCCTCACGATGTTTTCCTTCACCGTAAGGCAAGTGGTAATCATGTTAGAAATGATTCGCACATGAAAATAACAGAGGTGCGAGACCCGGGATTTGAACCCGATTCACTCGTTTTCCCAAGCGAGCGCGTTACCACTGGGCTACCATTGCCGCATTGCAAGATGGCGCGTAGTTAATGCTCTTTATTCGTAACTAAAAAACATAAACAAACCGATATAACAAAAAATGTACTCGCAGTCGTCATCTTCATCTTTAAATATCAATATATAAAAATCCAATGTTAAATAGCAGAGTAAAGGAAATGATATTATTAATAGCTTTCGAAATGAACATTTTCAAAATTAGATCAGTAGTTTCAATTATAAACAAAGTTTTATCTGATTAAATATAAATATTATATTTAAATATAAATATAATATATACCTAAATATGTTGAGATTTGGTACATTAACACACAGCACCATCTAGTTCCGTGGTAAGCTAAGAGGCCTGTGTTATGGATACCAGATAGTTGATACACTACACTTATATAACTATAAATACATACTTATTATAAATAAAAACATCCATGACTGGAGTACAAACGTTCGGGCTCATCACACAAAAGAATGCCCCCAGCGGGATTCGAACCCGCGACCGCTGACACAGCAAGTAGGGCCACTACAAACTGAGCCAATCGTATCATATATTATTGTAGTTATAATATTAAACGAGCAATTCTTGTAAATGTAGGTATAATATACAAATTTATTTGGTGTATCACGGAAACGACTGTAGCGATTTGGATCAAATTTTGTATTGAGATTAAGTTTTGCTTTTTAAGTTATATAGTATGTATCTTTTATTAAAAAAACACAAATTATACAATTGTACAAAAAAAATGTCGAGCAAAGCTTCGTCGCTCAGGTGGTACCTACTATATAATTCGCCTTAAATTTTTTTTTCTAGGTAACAGTACTAAAATATTGTAACCTAATATTGTTACGATCTAGCCAACAAGGCTAATGAGTGATATAACTTTTAACTTAGTTTTATAAAATAATATATCTAAGAATGTGTCCAATGGCACTTTTTTTAAAGTTTCTAGTTAAGGCGAAGACACTTTGTTCTTGTGTTCTATATTGGTAATACGCCTTAAAATGATAAATAAATAAAAACAATATGTATAATTTAAGCTAAGCATACATTTCATACTTATTAAATTAGTTTTTATACATTTCATAATTTATTATATTAAACAATAGATTTAAAGTAGAAAAAAATATGTAAACAAAACTTCTTTATAGATGTACACACATTAATCTTTTCTATCATTTTCTTTCATTTTGATCTTTCATCATTTACGTTAGACTCCTCCCAAACCCTCACTTTAACTTACAATAATGCGTTGACTGTATATGGCGTGTTCCTTCTCGCATTGAGAAAAAGCCCGCGCCCAGCAGTGAGACGTTAAAAAGGCTGAATACATTACAATACACTACAATACAATACGCTACAGACCAATACGCTACAATACGATACAATACAAAGCGTTGTCTAATTAAGATTGGTATACACATCATTATGGCTCATACATTCATCTTGAACAGTCTCGATGAACATTCCCCAGCATTAGTCATTACGTAATTACTTTAGTCCTTACAGTGATTCTCAATAAGCTATCTGAAGTTTTTCTCACTAGATAGATATTTGACATAAGGTCCATACTAATTATGTCAAATTTCTAACAACAGTAAGAAATCCACAGAAGGACAGGTTATAAGGATCTGCAGATAATCAAACAATAAGAAATAACCGCTAAAAATTAACAATGCTATATTCTAAAATAATAATTTCATTTAAGATACCAAACACGATGATCAGAAGAAAAGTGGAGAAGTAACTACGAGTGTTAAAAATAATTATAAAACAAATCAAAAAGTACCTTTAATAAAAACAATATCAACTAAGAACGACACAAAATCTTACAACATAACATTTACAGAACCAAAAGAGCAAAAAATTTTGAGGATAAATATACCAAGTGTGAACCAGAAGAAGAAATCCAATGGAACAGATACAATTCCAAAGAAGTGTAGTAAAACGAGTATAAAGGTAAGGAAGAACAGAAGGCTCCCGTCGCCTGTTTTGACTAAAAAAGCATCGCCTCCAACAGAAGTATCCAAATGGTCACCATATAATAGGCATATGAAATCGTACTATGAAGCTTGGCTTAATTTTGCATCGATTGCCAGAAATTCATCAAAATCGTTGGCGAAAGATGTGGTGAAATTTCAAAAGGAGTTGGAAAGATTAGAAAGCCCTGAGCTAGTTTATGAAAGTTTTACAGATGAAAAATTTACTGGTAAAATTAAAGTGAACCATAGATACATGTTGGTTTCATTGATACTAGCGATATACCCTCACTTTGCTCGGGTGCCTTTTGTATTATGAAATATACAGACGCCGCATTTTGGTTTTTTTTTATATATTTACACAGAGTAGTCTATCTCTGTACTAAATTTCATTCAAAACGGTCCAGCCGTTTCAACGTCAAGTACACACACATGTACCTACAAACTTTTTCAACTATAATAGTAATGTAATAATGATTGTGCCAAAAACTTCTATCCTCTATCCCACGGGAATATTTTATCTGGAATTTAGGCTACCTCTATTACGAATTTTACTCAAATTAGTTGAGCCTTTGCAGCGCGCAATAGTGACAAACAAACTCACCAGTTTCGCACTAATAATATTAGTATGAGAGAGACAAAACATTAAGATATTCAATGGTTTGGTAATAATTGTATACAAATTAGAAGCAGTCCAAAAATTACTCCATATAAGAAGGATAGATATAAAAGGGTTTCATAATGACGACAGTGCTCACGGGGCTGTGCTGAATTTCAAGTAGAAATAAAAACTTTTTAACAAAAAAATAAAAACAGACTTCAAACAAAAGCACTAAAAAGTAAAAAATAACTGATTGGTAGTTTTCATTTACTATACATACCTAATCAAATATTTTCGAAGTCGGTGTGCTTTGCTTTGTATGGGCTGTCACCGATTTCTGTCACCCTTTTTAGTGTAGACAGTAGTAGCAAAGTAAGAATTCTAACGTGTTAGGCTTGTCAAATCAAACAAAATAAGCCCAAACTCAAAGTACTACTATTAGCCGTTGAAGAGTTCCACCTATCCACCTTCTGGCCTTACCATCAGATCAGATCAACAATACCGAACCACTGTACTATCACCGGAAATAGAAATACTTGCAAAGTTTCAAGTCAATATGACAATTAGAAGTAGGTTAAATTCATCATTAGCTATTTTTCCACCCTTAGGGGTGGTATTTTTTTTTTGAAATTTAAATGGGACCAATCTGGAAGTATACACTTTCAAACAATACAAAAATTGTCCAAATCGGTTAATAAATGACGGAGTTCTGAGGTAACAAACATAAAAAAAATACAGTCGAATTGAGAACTTCCTCCTTTTTGAAGTCGGTTGAAAACAATCGTTTTATGCCTAATAATAACCGGTAGATATACAGGGTGTTTGTTAAATAGTATAATAGACTAGCGATTTACTCTCGCTTCGCTTTTTTGTATATACAACGTACGAAAAAGCGAGTGGTCAAATTACATCACTATTTACTCTATTATATGTATAGATGAATATCATGTAATGTCATAGAAAAAATAGTGTTTTTATTTGTTCGAAATCGTGAACTATTTATAATAGAATTAGTTGTTTTCAAACCATCAAATATTTAGATTTTATGACATTTTGCAGTACTTAAATCACACATTCTCTAATTAACAATTCTTTCCTAATGGGACAAAATTCTCTGCTAATGCTAGTTACAGTAACAAGAAATGGTTTTCAATAGTTTAGAAGACCTACTAATAAAACATTAGTTTTATAATAAAAAAAATATTTTTTTTTCTTAAAAATACCTTTCGAATTGTGTCACAGTTTTATTTAATTTTTTCGAAGTAAATATATTTTAATATGGAAATGAAATATGTTAGTGAAATGAAATTAAATATTTTTATAAAAATATTAATATTACTCATTATAAATCGCAACACCTAGATAAAGAGTAGCACGACACAAAATTTCTCTTTTTTTTTCTGGAATAGAAAAAAACGTGTTAATCTAAAAAGATTGATTTAATAAAAATAATCTAATACGTGTTCTTGTATATAGTTTTACGAAGATATTTTTTAATCAATGACTCGTCATCAGATAGCAGTATCACTTGTAACCAACTCAATATCAAACACTTGAAGACCAACTATCCAAGTACGTTGGTCAAGTAAAGAAGAAATAATAAACATTTTAATGCTCGTCACAATCATCAATCGAGATATTCAATGGGTTTGTAAATTGTATTATTCAAGTTTTACAGAAAATTGGAAAGAATTTGTTCAAATATATTTTAGAAGCCATCTGTAACTACTTTTTGTAATATTTTGCGTTATTCAAAGATTTTGCTGAAAGTACGAAAGAATGTCTAAGACCTTTTCGACGACATGTTTGGCTCAGTTTGTTATGTAAATAATTTACGTTATCGCTAAGTGACACTGCCACCAGGAATTTGAAAAGGGAAAGGGAAAATTGTTCTGAATAAAAGTAACCAGAAAAAAATGTAATACGTCAAGATTTCCGAATACTCGTCAACAGAACTTCTGTTCTTATGTAAGAGAAAAAAATATCTTGTACTCCCAATAATCTCAAGGAATGTTTGAGAGATTCAATATGTTTACTTCTTTTGAAAGTAATCTTTCAAAATTCTTCTACTGACAAATACAATCTCCAGATACAAATAAATAATAATTAAATACGAAGATATATGCATTAAATCTTGTACTGGACTGTTGCATTACCGAAAAGTCTGCGAAATATATATATTTTCATTGGAAAAGGTTTTCGTAAAGTGAAATTGGTCTACAGATTTTTTTTACCGAATTCCAGGAGCGAGAAAAAGATCCCGAGGCGATTGACAGCTACCAGTTACTCGAAGGTCTACAATGTGTTCATTGTTTTCGACTCGAAAGTAATCTTTCCATGGAAAGATACAACATCTAGGTTCAAATAGTTCACTGAATAGGAAAAAGGAATTCAGTAAAGTGAAATTTGTCAACAGAACTTCTGTTTTTCAAGAAAGAGAAAAATTCCCGAGGCGATTGCGAACGCATTGTAATCTCCAGGAACATTTGAGGTATTCAATGTATTTTCTTCGGCTTGAAAGTAATCTGTCGAAATTTCCATTTGAATCCAAACCATATAAACACATTTTTATTGCCACATCAAAAATCTATATTTGAATGCTTTTCAAAGAAAAATATTTTAAAGGACCAGTAGACAAAAAAGAATTCGAGCAAACTAAGAAAAAAAGTCAATTCTTTTTGAGAGTTTATGAGACTTCAACGCTCGTCGTTTATGTATCAATTACTAGATATTCAAGAGTTTATTGAAAGTAGTGCTGCGTACTAAATGCTTGGAGAAGATTTCACACATCGTTTAAGAACTAGTGCGGTCCTTCATCTCAAGCATGCCATTACACGTTGTTCTCAGAGACATTCATATCAGGTATAACAATACTAGGCGATGGGAGAATGCTGAAAATTCTAGGAAATTTTGAACGATGGAATATTAGTATCTGAATTACCTGATAACAGTCATTAATATTCTAATATACGTTAAGGTAAAACATAGAGCTATCGAAAATTCATTCTTATCGATTTCTTGAATTTAAACGGTATAAAACGGAGCAATGGAAACTTTTTCTTTATTTTTCAAAATAACATTAAAAATAAGCTATAAAGTTTTACTTTTGTTTTGTTTATTCGCTATTAGGAAAAGCAAATGTGAAAACAAATACTTTTTTTAATTGCTAGAAAATAATTTCTGGAATATGTAAGACGAATACAAATTTGGAGTTGAATTCGATCTCCCAACTACAAAGCTGCAGGAAACTGATAAAACTCTTTACTGTAAAATTTATTGTGACGAAATGGAATATGTGAAAGGTGTAGTGTACATATACGCCCACCGAAAGTATGTTTAGTACCTAAACTATAGATACTCCAGGGCGCTCCTGAGATATGTACGGATTCTTTATTAATCTGCATTTTAATAAGATATTCAATGGATTCAAAAGTGTTTAGGAATCCTGAAGCCTAAATCCAATTATTTTGTTAAAATTGATTGCTTTCTCATAGGAAAAGTTTTTGCAACATCTTTTATTATCCATACTTCCATACTTAATATTATAAATGTGAAAGTGCGTTTGTTTGTTTGTCCTTCTTTCAGTTTTTGAGTTAATGAAATATCCTACTCAAATATTTGACTACCAAAAGAAGATGCAATTCAGGAAACTCATCAAAAGAAGATCAAGTCTACTTATTTCATTCACAGTGTACTGCGACATCTTACTTATGTATGAAAACCATGAAGTGGGTAGATAAGGCTTTTATCTACAGAAATACGTATTGATAAGGAACGCATTGCAAACATTCCGAAATAGATGAAAGTGAGATAGCTATTCACGAAGAAAAATTCTATTAATCCACAGCATTCTCTATGTGCGTAATTATGTGCACTAGTTTTAAAGATATTCAGTAGATTTGGAAAGACCTGATTCAAAAGCAAAAAGCTTAAAGCTAAATATTTTTACTGTTTTAGGAATTTCTGAACAATCGTCTTGCAACAAAGCAACCACGAGTCGCCAACCTTACTAGCCGAATTGCGTAATGCGTGTAGCAGCACTAGCCATTTAGAAAAAGAACAGTCCAGTGTAACTTTTTGCAATGGGCATCATACAGTAAGTTCACAATCAGCGAGAAACGTACCAATAATACCTAATGAAGAAATCCAACCACAAGCATCGGCACAAAATAATATACCAAGTACAGTGACAGATAGAGAAGTTTATAAATATCCTATCCCCAGAACATCTGGAGTTAAACGTACATCCAGTGCGAGAAGGCAAAGAAAGTCAAAAGAATTAAAAAAAATTTAAAAGGAAGTTGACATAGTTTGCCTAAAGAAATTGATCAGATGGTCTGCCGTGAGTGTAAGTATAAAATATAATTATACTACCATTTATTTGAATTATGTTTTATGTATATATTTATTTAATTCGTAATAACAAAATGAATACAAATACACTCTTTAATTATATATAATAACTTAAAAGTAACTTTGTACTTTGTGTGTATGTGAGTTTGTGTGCGTGTGCGCACGTATATGTGTATATGGGTGTATAATATGTGTGTGTTCCCGAGGTAATGTAATTATGAAAATGCGTCAATGGCATAGCTTAGCCTATGTCATTCACAACAACAGTAACCAATTATCAGTGATTTATCAGAATTTAAGCAGCGAATGCTGGTAATGCGATTATTTACAAAGATATTCAGCGATTAATTTTTTAACCAAGAGAATTTCCACGCTTAATTAGCAGAGTTAATATGTACATTGTAAGTTAATACAGGCTGCTATTTTTATTCCGTTGTTTGAAATCTCGTGGGAAAGTAATTTAAACTGCCAAAACGTAGCGAATAGTATAAAGAAATTTTTCCGACACAACAGATCCTGTCCCCATTTCAATGAACTTTGAGGTAAAATTGTTTAGAAAGAGCACTTTTTGTTACACCCAAGGCTCTATTTCCCGGGCAAATGCCATTTTTTTTTCATTTAAATGGATAAGTTGAATCGATCCAGTCGTTCTATAATAATGCACTTACTAACCAACGAACAATTTTTTTTGTATATAGATTATTAACAATAATAACTATATATATATAACTAAATAAAAAAAATGGTAAATGAGAAAAAAAAAACAAAGTGCATACAAAAAAACTTTATTACTAACAAAATTAACACACAGTCCAGTGTACAAAAACAGAACCAAAACTAATAAAAACTTAAAAGATAATTATAACAAAAAAACACGCATGTATACTTTTAAACAATTTGTATGTCCACATTCATATTCATGTAAGATATCATACAAACGAGCTGCTACAGTTCTTTTCTGTTATTTGAATTTTTTTTTATATTGTGATATTATGTATAAATCTCATAGAATGTAATCATATTCCATTAATTTATGTTTTGAGATAAATTCCCGTAACGTGACAAAAACGCTTGCAGTTTCTGCGCATGACAATTTATCGATAAAATTGATGGTATAAATCGCTGCGGTGGGGTGCGACTGGGAATACCTACTAGATTATGGATATCAGATAGTTGATACACTACACATATATGTCCATGACTGGAGTACAAACATTCGTGTTCATAACACAAATAAAAGCCCCCAGCGGGACTCGAACCCGCGGCCGCTGGAACAGCAAGTAGGGTCACTACAAACTGATTAATACTTTAGAACGCGACTGAAGCCGTGCACAGTCACATCCCCTCCACTGTCGCTCAACGTTCATTTTACGTGGCGGGATCTATACATAAATAAAGTGAACATCCCAGAAACGGATAAGTCAGTGATTTTTTATTCAATAAGACTTGAAACCATCACTAAAGAATCCCAAAGCTTCAGTTTTTTTCAACCCAACAAACCAGTAGATCAATGCAAAACTGAAGAAAAAAGCTCTTGCAATCACCCGAAAAGTAGAATATTAAAAGTGCGTCACAACCATATATCGAGATATTCAATGTATTTATCGATTGACATGAAAAAATTGACAATATTATCAAATAGATGCACAAGTATTAGCAGTCAATGCAAATAGGAAAAGCGTAAAAAATGTATCAAAGAGGCGCAGAGAGTATACTCTGGTTTCCACTTTGTTTTTTCAGGATAACAAATCCCATAAAAATCGGCTATTACGTCAACAATTTTCTTCACTTTAAATATAAGCACTCAACACTTGAGCATCAACCATGACAAGAGCATATAAGGAAAGAGAGACGATCATAAAACTCTACAAATTTTGGGTATAGCGCGAAGAAAACCACAAGAAATATTTTAAAAATTGTGGTAAATCATTCCTTCCACTTCCAAAAGAGTCAAGATCAGCCTCAACTTCCAATAATGCCTCAAACGTGCAGAAAAGCTTACTATCCAAAAAGATGTTTTTTTTTTTCTGGAAACCTCCACTAAATAAGCCCAAAGCAAGTCTTCATCAACCTCAACATGAAATCAATACCAGTATGTCGCACACTCCGCACAAAGAAAAAAGCTCTTGCAGGACTAAGGAAACCACGAAACACATTACCCTCATTTGCATCGCGCGTCGGGTAAAAATATATAAAGAAACGTGGTACATGTGACCTTCCAAATAGGAAGAGGAAGTCATTAAGATTAGTACAACCTCATCTTCCAATAAGGCCTCAAATGTGCAGAAAAGCTCAGGAAGCAAAAACATGTTTCTTTTTTCTATACTATAATACTTTATAGAGTTAAAGCTTGTGAGTTTGTAACATTGTAGGGGGTAATCTCTGAATATATTGAACCGATTTAACAATCAATTCAATATATTCAGAATTCAATAAGACTTGAAACCATCACTAAAGAAGCCCAAAGCTTCAGTTTTTTTCAACCCAACAAACCAGTAGATCAATGCAAAACTGAAGAAAAAAGCTCTTGCAATCACCCGAAAAGTAGAATATTAAAAGGGCGTCACAATCATATATCGAGATATTCAATGTATTAATCGATTGACATGAAAAACTTGAGAATATTATCAAATAGATGCACAAGTATCAGCACAGTCAATGCAAATGGAAAAAACGTTCTGTAAAAAATGTATCAAAGAAGAAGGCGCAGAGAGTATACTCTGGTTTCCACTTTGTTTTTTCAGGATAACAAATCCCATAAAAACAGATGAACGGTAGCAATTTAGCGGAATCAATAATGTAATCTACCAAAATAGTAGAAAATGCAATTGTACCAGATACAGTAGTACACATGCACGAGGGATACCTAGATGATTATCCAATATTAGTACCACAGAACGTGAAAACACGTAAAGTATCAGAAAAAAATCACAATGCATATATTCAATGGTTTCAAAAAGTTCCAACAAACGGTATAAATCCGTCGAATAGTACCGGAACAGGAAAACGCGGTCATGGAATAAAAATCGGGACTCATACTAACACGTACTCATCTCAGATTGCATGCATCTGAAATCTAACCCATATAAAATCCTGTTCGTTATAATTCACAGATACAGAAAAATTCTACAACCGCAAATAGACGTCCCGGACACAAAAAGCTATCCCGAGGGATCACTTCATATAAAAACTGTTAGAGTACACTAACGTGCTAATCTCAAATTCCCTAACACTAAACTGAACTGAATCATCCTATGCCCCCATCCTGATGGATGAAATTCAAGGATAACAAAAATATAAGAATGTAAGCAAGCAAATATAAAATGGTGCCATTAGAGTACCAATCTCTGGTTGCGTAATCCCGTCATTCTGTTAGATAAAGTTTACGAATAATAAACATTCCACGACCGCAAATACAATTATACCTGCCAGAACACATGGTAAACAACATTGAAATGCCCCAAAGACCTAAAAATGAACAAACATTGCACTTGAAAACGAACAAGGCTCAAAGGGACACACAAAATAAGCACAAGACGTGTAAAAATATTAAACTTTACGTTCAAAATTTGTATCTTCACGTCGCTTCCCTTGTGTGACCATATTACCACAGGTTATAACAATATCTAATCCCCCGTCGCAACCCTTAACATACCACCAATTTCATCTATAAATCGCTCAGGGCGCAGGTAAATGGCAAGCGTGCTTTTGTACGTGACGAGAACTATAACAACAATAATAATAATACACTCCCCCATCATCCCACCTCCATTTCTAAAGGGGTTGCAGTTAGTAAGTAGTTGTATCCAGTCTATAATCCATTGAAATAGATAAGAACCTAATACGAATAATATAAAATAGAACAAATTATTTCGCAACAACGACTCTCAAGTTCCCAGACGGGAATCGAACTAGCTTCCTTCGAAAATCATTTAGGTATTAAATTAAACTTATACTAATGACAAAACCAATGTCGCAAAAAAATATAATCATATATTTTTTTTACTTTCATATCCTTTCCCTGCACTCTATAGAAGATTCTCCATCGATCAATCAATATATTCAAATCTCCTGTTAATGCCAATGTCACGTAAAATCGAGAAGACACGAAAGAGATCGGTCGATAAAATAATATTATACTAAATTAAATAATAACGTGCAAAAAAGGCAATAAGTCCTTTAAACATCTTGGAGCTACAACAAAAAAACTTTTTTACCTACCAAGGTACCTCTTTACTAATATATTGTCGTCTCAGTGCTTATTTGTCCAAACGACCAATTCAACGAAAAAAAAATTTGTACAGAATTATTGACTTTTAAACGTCAATTCTATTGGTATTAAACACACGTTTTACTTTAAAAAAAAAACGAAAAAATATACTTAATCTACATTCTATAAATATTATAAATACGAAAGTTTGGATAGATGGATGTTTGTTATTCAATCACGCCAGGACGACTGAACGGATCTGAAGGCTTAGTAAGACAAGTGGCAAACGCTCCATATCGATTCTCTTTCGATAAACGCTAACGATTTGGCAATTTCGATAGCAGTTTGGTAGCCAAACGTACAAGGACTTGTCGAACGCTCAGTCTATTCGATCGTTCGACAACAATCGAACGTAGTCATGGTTTTGTTTGTGAACATCATTTTGACATTATGAAGTGCGCTAAAATTTAAACCTTTAAGAGCAACACATAGGGTTTTAAGGTTTTCTTTATTAAAAGTTCACTAATAATTTATAAGGATAATTTCGCCTATAATTATTTTCTACAATAAAATAATTTGCTTTAATAAATACAACAATATATATTTGTCAGACAATAACAACGGTTACCATGGCAACAATTAGTCATAATAGCTTTTATTTAATTTACGCACATCCATCCCACAGTAATGAATAATCATTTTTATAAGTAATAAGTTAATATTTTTTACCATATTTAAAAAAGTTATTTTACATTTTATTTAACATATTATATAATTTACATTACATGAAACGGATAGAATATGATATTATATATTTGTCAGACAATAACAACGGTTACCATGGGAACAATGTTTTCGTAGCGATATCTACAAGGTGCTAGCGTTCGATAGGTGTCGTACGCTAGCAGCCGAATTCGTTTGTCAAAAGTGCCACTTGTCTTCAAATTCTATGGAGATTAATGTACTGCCCTGATGTTTTATTTCATCGAATAGATTAGATCAACATTTGGCTGCCAATTACAAGTTCGAAACGTTGAGTCAAATTTGAAGTCGTAAACATTGATTATTCTGTTCCACTAGCGTTTATGCCATTTGTCTTGGCCTTCTGGATGATATATTCTGCACAGAGATAGATTATAATCGGGAATAGCACATCGGTTACTTTTTATCCTGGAAAAATGTACAGTTCCCGTGGGATAATTTGTTTTTGATTTTCATCTAATATGTATATGATGCAAAAAAGATTGGTCGTTTAAACAAATAAGCAATGAGGAGACGAATTTTAACAAAATCAAATACGACAATCAAGAGTAGCAAAACCTTTAAGAAAGTGATTATTACTTTAATCTATAAAAACCCCACTTATTCTAGTCGAATAAAAAACTTACTAATTACATAAAAAAATGATATCAACATAAAAAAAAACAAATGTGTCTCATATTTGATTAAATCAGTTCAAAAATTTCTTACTTATTAATTTTGTAATTAAAAAAACAATCTTAACATTTAAAAAAATACATGAACCGTTATATACAAACGGACAAGACGAAATGTCAATACAATAGAAAAAAATGTCATACTCCCAAACCGAAAAAAAACTGATATTCTTCTCTTAGATTTACGCGAATTTTTGACAATTTAAATAAAACTATCTTTTCAGATTTTTTCGCGGATTTATTTCAATTTTTGATTCCCGACGTTTCCAATGCTTTACAGCAATCATGGTCACGGGAGATTGAGGTTTTAGACGTCTCAAAGACATTAAATAAAAATGCGAAAAGATAGTTTTATTTAAAATCTAATAGTGCTTATATAGGTCCAAACTCAACCTCTATTCCTTTCACTATCAAAATCTTTCACATCGCCAACTTCTCGACTTCGGGATGTTACTGAGAATTTCTTGACAGATATAACTAAACCTGGCCCGATCCGGGACTCAAACTCAGGACCTTCGGATCTAGCCGTACGGCTGCAGATCCGGAAGTCCTGAGTTCGAGTCGGCTGTCGGTCCTGCGCCTTAGCCGGTAACACCGGTCGTATCGAAATATCATCCCACGTATATCTCTCTCTCACTCTCTCTCTCTCTCTCACGTAGCACTACAATATCTCCTGCAATTGACTAGTCTCAGTGAGATTGAACGCTTTAGCCAAAAACGGTCAGGATTATTATTAACTTTTATACATACCGAATTATTTGCCAAATATTATTATTAGACGAATATAGTAGAAATGCACACATTACAAACAGACGGACACACGTTCCTTTTTATATTAAGAAATAAAAAAACTTGTAAAGCAAACAAGTAAAAAATTAGTGAAGCGTGAGCTGTTATTCATGTCAAAATCAATTAATTTAACATTGGTTTTGTGGCTATCAAGTTGCCAATTTGATAGTCAATCTCTATAATGGTATACAATAAAAAGACAGTGGATATTAACCATAAAAATAATAAGTATAATATAAAAATAACCGAACACTGGTATGTCTTTATATAAATATTTAGAACAATTTATTGTATATAATCTGGATCTAAACGTCAAAATCAATATCGAGGTTCATGTCATTGTCATTGTCACTGGATCAAAATGTCATAGTATGTTTTAAAAATCAGCTAAAATTTTTCATTCAGCCCCGATTACGACTAATTACTGTTCAATAAAAAAACATAGAATTCAGTATAGCCTACACAAAAATGTACGAAAAAAACTGTTTAAGAAACTATGTTACTTAGTTATCTATCCGTCCGTCCCACTCGCCGAAAAACGAATATATATACGATATATACATCCCTACAAAAGAATGGTAAAATTAATACCATTCTAAAAACACGTACAAAAACCCATACAGTAGACGATCACCCATTGCTTCCTTCCCTTGAAAATTAAGTACCAACCCTAGATCCATCACTTTGACTGATATACAGAAAATTTTATGCCAGTCGGAAACAACTTCCTACACCATCACCCTATCAAACCTATAGGTTACAGTATACTGTATGAATTATAATACTGTGGTATCACTTCACATCATATCTTTTTAAATTCCCAGAGCGGCGAGCAGCTCCGGCGCGTCCGCCTCGTACATGCCGAGGCCGATACGCTGGCAGTTGCGCACGCGCAGGCGCCCTCGACCCTCCTCGTCGCACTTCATGAAAGCGCACGCTTTCAGCAGTAACTCGGTCGAAGCGTGCTTTGGAAAACCTGTAGAAAAAAAAAACAGCGTTTGTTAGTTCTCTTGTTTACTTTTTTGTACGTATGTATGTATTCAGCCATTATTAACGTCCCACTGTTGGGGGTGGGCCTTCCTTCAATACGAAGGTGATCAAGCCATAGTCCACCACGATGACCAAGTGCGGGTTAGCGGACGTCACATGTTTTACGATAACTTGCTAGGTTCTCTCAGGCATGCAGATTTCCTCACGATGTTTTCCTTCACCGTAAGGCAAGTAAGAGTTAATCAGGTTAGTAATGATTCGCACATGACAATATTAGAGATGCGAGACCCGGGATTTGAACTGGCTTCACTAGATTTCCCACTTGGCTACCTTTATAGATGTATCTATATTTACTTGTTCTTTATAGATGTATAAATAAAATGGGCAGTGGTAGTCCAGTGGTAACGCAGTTGCTTGGGCACGAGTCAAGCGGATTTAATCCAGAAGCCCGTGTTCAGCAGTGAGACGTTAAAAAAGACTGAATACATATATATATGTACATATATACATAAATAAAACTAATTATTGCAGTAATAGTTCACTTGTTAAATGTTACGTCAATTTAATATCTAAAAAAACAATTATTATTAATGCCTTCCTGAACCATTTTCAGTTTCACTGAATCTAGTCATTGTGCAGATACTATATAGAACTAGCGACTCACCCTCGCTCCGCCGAGGTTCGTCCCTACTTACGTTTTAAAGGTTAGTATATATTTCTCATAGATGAAATATTTTTCCGCGGTAAAAAGTATCCATTATGTTGACCCGGATAACCAGCTATCATCACACTAAATTGCATCAAAATCCCTCCAGTAGTTTTTCCGTAATGCGGTCACAGACAGATAAAAATTCTAAAAACTATAGATTCTGACTTTATATCGATAATAAACAATAATTACTATTTCAATAAGATTTTCCAAAAAATATTTAATGTACAGATTCAGCTTAGTTAGAATTGACACTCTGTAGATTCCTTACGGACTGACATACTGACAATTAATTAAAATGTAAAATTGACGATTCAAAAGAGCTTGAAAAAGTATATTTTGATATTATATATATATATATATATATTAAAGTTGAATGAATAACTTCGAAACGCGTCAGTTTATCGAAAAATTATAAGAGAGCTTTTTTGTAGAGCGTTTAATTTTATACAAGAATATGATTTGGTCTAGCCTTTTTGATGAACCATTAAAGAGTTATAAAATTCTAAGCTCGAAAAAACAAGCTTTCCCATGTTAATCACATGGGAAATTGAAATTTATCATGCGGGATATCTATCTAATATTAATATTGAATTATATTATTATGTTATTTATTATATATTTATCTAAATATTATAATATTTGGCTTTCACAGGATTTTTTTATCATTTCCAACAATATTTTCGATGTATTTAAGAAAAAAAAATTTGTCGATTTTTTGAATCAGTCTAGTGTATATGGTCCTCCGAGCCGGTTGAGAGTGTAATACTTTGAACCGGATGAGAGTATGTGGTCCTTAGAGCCAGATTTGTGTATGTGGTCCTTGGAGCCGGATTTGTGTATGTGATCCTTCGAGCCGGATAATAATGTATGTTTTCCTTCGAACTGGATAAGAATGTGCTTATTTTCCATTTACAGCACTAAATATAGCAGCATAATGCTCAACTTCGAATATTTCAACTACTGCAACGCTCCGCACAATCGAGCACTTTGAAAAGTACTGATTTAGCGTGACAAACAAGTAGCAGCAATACAGTGTTTTTTCGCGTTGTTCGCGTTTGTGCGCCAAAGGGCGGTATTATTCTCAGTAATTGGAAAACAAGGTGTATATGGTCCTTCGAGCCGGATGAGTGTAAGTGATCCTTCGACCCGAACGAGAGTATCTGGTCCTTCGAGCCAGATACACTAGCCACTCACCCCGTATATCCACGTTTAGCGCGAGCGCAGGCAGAGGCTTCATGAACTCGGGCAGCATCTTGCGCACGCTGCCGAAGGTCACAGTCTCCAGGTTGCCGTAGTCCAGGTAGAGGAGGCGCAGCAGCGGACCGCCCGCGCCACCTACCTGCTCGCACAGCATCGCTCGGAACCATTGCGGGTCTAGGGGGTTGAACGTTTAATATAGTTTGTACTAGCGACTCACCGTCGCTTCGCTCGGATCCATCCTTAGGTTCAATTTAATTTTGTTTGAGCCTAATACTCTTACTGAAATAAAAGTAGCCTACGTTACGTCTTAAACCATCATCTACCTGCCAGTGAAAGGCCCGTCCAAATCGGCCCAGCCATTTCGGAGATTAGCCGAAACAAACAGTCAAAAAAATTTATAAGTTGTGTTTTTCTTATAAATACCGTATATAATTCCATATGAATTTAGTGAAAAGCTGTTATTTTGACATTACAAACAGACACTTCAATTTTATTTATCTGTATAGATTGACACAAATCATAATACAACACTAGTACAGATGCCTCATCCCATTCAAGATATTGGACAGAACTAATTCGGGCTATTTTTGTTTGCTTGAATAGATAATACATGTCGTTGATTCGAAGATAGTTAAATTCTTTTACTTTATAAATATGTGCAAACTAATATATGGTTAATATTGTAAAATTCACTCTGCATTTGAATAAAAAACAATTAGTGATATTAACCATTTTTAAAAGTGATAAACAATTCATAAAAAGTAAAAGCCCCATCTGTGAATATACACTACAAACCCATCATCTGATTGCTGATATTTCAATAATCAATAAAATTAAGCAAATTTGATTTACAGGTGCATTGCTTCGTTTCACTTCCATTTAAGGTAATTGAAAAAAATGCAGCCTTTCAGGATCTATTTTATTTATCTTTTGTTAACTTAACACGACTTTAAAAACAAATCGATAGATGTAACGTCTATTTATTGACATTTATTTGAACTAATTTTTCTTTTTGATGATGATGATGAGACCCCATAGTATAATATTTTTAGATAACATGTTTAACCTACTCCTATCGTAATAATATAAATAAATAAATATATTGGGACATTAACACACAGCACCATCTAGTTCAGTGGTAAGCTACGAGGCTTGTGTGATTGTGCATACACTACACATATATAACTTTAAATACATACATATTATAAATATAAACACCCATGACTGGAGTACAAACATTCGTACTAATCACACAATTGAATGCCTCCAGCGGGACTCTAACCCACGACCGCTGGCACCGCAAGTAGGGTCACTACAAACTGTGCCAAACGTGTAGTCAATAAAGTGAAACAACTTACATGGTGGGCATAAAGCAATGCATAACTCTTCAGGCTTCGGCAAATACGGGTCTTTACCCAGATTGCTGTTACAATATTCCTCCATCTGCAACAAAATTATTGCTAAAAACACTTTCTAAACTAATAACATATTAAAAAGGAGATAGAAGAAAACACTAAAAGTGAAAGAAAACAGTAGTAAAAAAAAAGATATACATAAATCAAACAGTTGCTTACTCGGTAAACACCAAAATATATATTCAAATACTCAATATATATATATATATATATATATATATATATATTTGTATGTACATATTGAGTATTTGTAGGAGTTACCAGAAACTAGAACTTAAATCTATACATATAATAAAATTGTAACTAAGCCGAATCTGTACATTAGAAATTTTTTGGAAAATCTTATTAAAATAAAAATTATTATCGATACAGAGGTCGAATCTATAATTTTTAGAATTTTTGTGTCTGTCTGTTACCGCATCACAGAAAAACCACTGGAGGGATTTTGATGAAATTTGGTATGGTATGATAGCTGGTTGTGCGGGACAACATATAGGATACATTTTACCCTAGGAAAATACCTCATTTCTGAGAAAAAATACAAAAACTGCAATGTAAGAGTATATTAATATACAAAACCTAAGAATTTGGTTTTAGGTCACCTCTACGCGGGCAGAGCCACGGGCAATGCTAGTATGGTATAAAACGATTCTCTTTGAAGGAGCACAGCTATACAATCCGTATAGTAGTAGCTAAACAATTTTTGTATTATATTATTTTTTAATATTAAGTGAACTATTTTCTTTTTGGGAAATAAATGTCTTTAAACCTATATTTTATAACTAGCCTAGCATACATTTCTTGTACAATCTCCCACTATAACTCACTCTCTCGCCATCTTACTCCATTCTTCATCAAATTAAGAGTATGATATATAAAAAAAAACGTTTGAAAAATAAATAGATCATCATCTAACATCCACTCATATCAATCTCCCTTCAAACACACACAAACCCCAAAAAGAAGACAGTCCTCAAATTCATAAAGTCTAGACTCTCGGTCGATTTAGACAATAAACCATAAAAATACCAAACTACTCAAATCTTAAAATCTAAATAATATGTAAAACAAAGTCGAGTTTGTTACAACACTTATAACTCGAGAACAGCTGGACCGATCTTTATCTTTAATTTGTTGGATTAGTCTTCACCTATTAATCAACTTAACTATTAAAATATCGGAAAAATTCACGAAAAAAATATATAAAAAAAATACCTATTCAATACTAAACGTTAAAACGTACCGAACGAAGCGAGGGTGAGTCGCTAGTAATAAATGTATGCAAGTGTTTTTTAAGAGGAAAATAAATCAATCTTCATTTGGCGTCCACTCATTTCTATATATACCACAAAAACTCGGTCAAGTACGAGTCGGACTCGCATACGAAGACTTCCGTATCATCGTACAAGATATAACACTATGTCATTTTTCAATACTTATTATTATCATTATAGTTAATAGAACTAAACCCGCTGACCAATACCAGCATAATCGTATTTTTTTAATTTGCATGGCGGCCATTTTAAAATTGGTCATCGAAAATACACACTCTGTGAAAATTTCAACTCTACCTATACGGTTCATGACCACCAGATCCCCGGATCCTCTCCAAACCCTTACTTACCCTCTTCGTGAGCTCTTCCAACTTGGTCTCCAGATCAGGCTGTCGAGGTCGACCGTTGACTACCCCTGACTGCAGCATTGTCAGGTCTATAAAGACGTCTAGATCACACTCGTTCCGGGGCAGTTCCATATAGCTAATGTCGTTCAGCATCAACCGTGGGGTTTCTGTTGGGGATAAATTACTATGTTATAATAATAAATAAATAATAAATATGTTTACAACATTAACACACAACACCATCTGGTTCCATGGTAAGCTACGAGGCTTATGTTATGGATACCGGATAGTTCATATATATAAAACACACATATATAACTTTGAATACATAGGTATCATGAATATGAAACACCCATGACTGGAGTACAAACATTCGTGTTCATCACACAAATGAATGCCCCCAGCGGGACTCGAATCCGCGACCGCTGGCACAGTAAGTAGGCTCACAGCAAACCGAGCCTCCGTGATAGGAATATTTGAACGGCGGGATGATTTTGTATTTCGACAACTTGCTAGGTTCTCTCAGACATGCAGATTTACTCACGATGTTCTCGTTTACCGTATTAACTTGTAGTAATCATTATGAGGAATAATTCTTCTATACTAATATTATAGAGGTATAATTTGTAAGTTTGTCAGTTTGTGAGTTTGTGAGGTTGTAGGGGGTAATCTCTAGATCTACTGAACCGATTTAGATGAAATTTGGTAAGAAGATAGTTTGAGACCCTAGGAAAGACATAAGAAGTTTTTATCTCGGAAATCATCCCTTAGGGAGGTGAAAATGGGGATGAAAGTTTGTATTGGGAAGCAAGCTAGGGAAATTATAAAGAGGTGCGAGAACTTGGGTTTAAACGCAATTAATATGATTTTTAAAGAAAGCTCGTTACTACTACGTCGCCTCATTGCTTATTTGTTCAAACCACCAATACTTGCTTACTTTACAATAGACAGGTTAGTCCTCTATTCCAAAAACAATGATTTATTTCTAAGATTTATATACATGTGTAGATAATATATAAGTTTTTGGCTTTAATTAAGTAAAATGTGTATTTAATACCAATAGAATTGACATTTAAAAGACGTTTTGAAATAAAAGAAGAAAATAAAGTTTGGATGTATGGATGTTTGTTACTCACTCACGCCAGAACGTCTAAACGGATCCGGATGGAAATTTGGCAAAGATAGATTAGCCTAAATAGCACATAGGCTACTTTTTATCCCGGAAAAATGTACGGTTCCCGTGGGATAGATTTGTTCTTGTTTCTCACTAGGGACGAACTTGTGCGAAGTGAGAGTGAGTTGCTAGTAATTTTTAACTGTCAACTCCTTAGAAAATAAGACAAAATCTTACAAAACCATCCCGTATAATTCTAAATCAAAATCTCCACTCACCGATGACATCTCCACCTTTCTCCTCCAACTTCTTCCATTCGGGAGTTGACAACGCCACTATTTTCTTATTCACTGACTCGTTAGTCCTCACCACCTGTAGGTTTACTTCTGCTCCGCTTGGCGCTGATGATGAACCGTCCAAGAGGGTCTGTGGACGAATGTTTGTTATTTGAGGACGATTTACTTAAGTGATAACAGTATTGCGAGGCAGTGGTAGCCTAGTAGTAACGCCCACATTAAGGAAACCGAGTGAAGAGGGGTCAAATCCCTGCTCTCGTACTTTCTACTTCTACCTTTTTCAAACAACCGACACTTGATTTCTTTAGAGACTTTTCCTATACTTTAAAAACAAAGCTGTAATTGTGAAATATTAATCTACAGGATGGATTTTTGAGACGAGACAGTAAGGGCAGGTACCTTAACTGCTATAGTTACAGGAAAACGTTCCTAGGAGACCATCTATAATTATTTGCGATATTCTCAACTGCATTCACAGATTTGGGAAAAAATGTACAGTCCGCGAAAAAAATGCTAAAATACCAAAAAAAAATATGGCAATCAATTCTATTTCATGTAAGATGGGACCATTTGAGGTATGAGTACTAGAAATGACAGAAATAACCAAAAACTTTTCTCCTACATTCTGGTAAGAAAGTCTACATTGGCCAAACTTTTTGTTATGAGTAAATATATATAAAATAAAATTATCCTTTTTTTATTATAAAAAATTCGCTATAATAATAAGATTGGCTTGGCTGGATTTTCAAACTTCGAATTTTTCCAAATTATGCGACGGGCATTGAAGGGCGGCCCACGCCCAGCAGTGAGTCGTGAGACGTGGGACGCGACACTCACCACCACCAGTTCCACCTGGCCGTCGCTCAGTGTGCGCACGTACTGCGCGGCGGGCGGGGCGAGGGCGGGGGCGGAGGTAGAGGCGGAGGCGGCGGGGGCGTCGGCGAAGCACGCGCGCAGGACGGTAGTGGGGCGTGCGTGGGGGCGAAGCGCCTCGGGACACGGATACAGGTTCTCTCTTGTGCTGATCTCTATGTTGCCTGTGGAGTGGATTGTTTTAATCTATACTAATATTATAAAGAGGTTAAGTTTGTGAGTTTGTGACGTTGTAGGGGGTAATCTATGGATGTATTGAACCGATTTAGATGAAATTTAGCATGAAGTTTGTGTGACATATACCTTATATCCCGGAAATCATCCCGTAAGGGGGTGAAAATGTGGATGAAAGTTTGTATTGGGAATCAATACAAATAATAAAATTGTAACTAAGCCGAATCTGTACATTAAATATTTTTTGGAAAATCTTATTGAAATCATCATTATCAATACAAAAGCTGAATCTATAGTTTTTAGAATTTTTGTCTGTCTGTCTGGGAACGCATCACGAGAAAACCAGAGGACAGATCTTGACGAAATTTGGTATGACAATAGCTGGTTATCCGGACCAACATATAGGATAATTTTTACTGTGGGAAAATATCTCATCTCTGAAATATCTATACTAAACGTTAAAACGTATCTAGAGATGAACCCGAGCGGAACGAAGGTGAGTTGCTAGTTTATTATAAGTACCTGGGCTACCGAGCTTCGCTCGGAGTTTTGGGCCGAAAAAACATAAAAAAAAATAAACAAAAAATTTGAACAAATACAAAAAAAAAACAAAAATAAAAACTTTATATCCGAGCGGGATACGAACCCAGACACCTGTGATTGTCAAACTTGCGCCTTGGCCGCTTGACCACGATGCTTATGTCCTAGCGTGCGAATTACCGACCATATTTTGCGTGGAATAATGCGAAACAAAACCGCATGAAAACTCGAAAACACGCGTTTTCCCAGACATAAGACTAATCTAGATCGATTTATCGCCCCCGAAACTCCCTGCGTACTAAATTTCATGAAAATCGTTAGAGCCGTTTCCAAGATTCAGATTATATATATATTTACTCTGATAACCAAACCAAACAAAAAATCAGAATAAATCCGCGAAATAATCCGAAAACATAGTTTTATTTAAAATGTCAAATATTCGCGGAAATCTAAGAAAGTATTATTTGAAAGAACAAATCATAAATGAAAAATATGAACTAATAATATTTATTGTACCAAAAATTATATTTTTACTAATATTAATCTTCATGCCTGACGTTATATTTACCTCGCGGAAGGAACTCGGAACCCCTGTGACCATTCCATGCAACCCTAGGGTTCCGCAGACTACCATTTGGGAACCTCTACTTTAAAACTTTAAAATACACAAACAAAACATACCATACTCCAGATACTCGAGCTGATATTTGTTCTGTGCATTGTTGGTCCGTTTACACAGAGCCCTATACCACAGTCCATCTGTGAACTTCGCTATCACAATGTCGCCTTTCTGCGGCGGCTCTCTCAGGGGACTCGCTGTAAATTATTTTAATATTAATTAATTAAAACATTCTCAGATACTAAGACGACACGTTTGGCTTAGTTCGTAGTGGCCCTACTTGCTGTGCCAGCGGTTGTGGGTTCGAATCCCGCTGGATGCATTAAATTGTGTTATGAGCATAAATGTTTGTACTTCAGTCATAGGTGTTTATATTTATAATATGTATGTATTTAAAGTTATATATGTGTAAGTGTATCAATTATTTGGTATATGTATATATCATGACACAAGCCTCATAGCTTACTATGGAACTAGATGGTGATGTGTGTTAATGTCACAACATATTTATTTATTTAGGTTTATTGAATATCTGAAAACTGTGATTGTCTGTCTGTGATTACAAAATAACTATGTTTTCTCAAGTATATAAATTTATTTATATGATACCGTTCTAAACGGCCTTTTTTGAAAATCTTAACCAATTGTAATGGGACTTTCACTGAAAGATAGAGGAGTTTGTAGACACATACTACATATAGTTTGTTTTATTCGGAAAACATTTAGTTCCATTGGAAAAATTACGCAAAATTCGGATTTACGATTTCGTGATAAAGCCCCTCATAACATTTTATGTGTATCACACCAAGGTAAACTTACAATAACAATTTTTTATCTATAATGAATGTAAATCCATACTAATTTAATTTGTATTCAGCCTTTTTTAACGTCCCACTACTGGGCGTGGACCTCCCTCCAATACTCGGGGGATCAAGCCATAGTCCACTACGCTGGCCAAGTGCGGGCAGGCTGAGCATGTTTTTCAAGGACCTGATAGGTTCTCTTAGACATGCAGGTCTCTTCACGATGTTCTCCTTCATCGTAAGACAAGTGATAACCATGTTGAAAATGATTCGCACAGAAGAAAAATTAGAGATGCGAGATCCGGGATTTGAACCCGCTTCGCTCGATTTCCCGAGCGAGCACGTCACCACAGAGCTATACTAATTTTATATTTGAAAAAAAAATGTGTTTGTACTTATGTACGCACGTAAGAAGTTACACTTTTTGGCGTAACAGAACAAAAATAGCTAAAGATTTCATCCCGTATGTCACAACTCACTGTTTGTAAAAGGAATGCAGCTGTGTGTGAATGGCTGTCGGTGTGCGCGTGCATCGTAAAAATTTTACTCTCATAATTTTATTCCAAACGTGCCAAAAGTATAACTTGAAAAAAAAACCCACCGTCCTTAGCATACAACAGCACATCCTCTTGTATGGCATCAAACTCCTTGCACGAGTCAATATCAGATGGACGGAGGATGACGCGGTCCAAACTAGTGCAGTCTACGAGATAAACCTTCATGTTGTTCTTTATTGGGGGACGTTCCACCTCCGGTATGACTGTTGGAGATCGAAATTGTTTAATACTAAAAAAACTTATAGAAAACAGAAGGGTATTACAAAAATGGCATCATTTTCATAATAATTCTTTTTTTTTTTGTGCGTGTAACGTTTACGCGCGGTTTAAATAAAATTTATTTGGCAAATATCGCAATTAAATTAAAAAAAATCAATAATTGAATAAGGCATATTATAATCATATATTTATAGAACATTATCATATACGGAAAGAATGTAATGTTTTATATTTGTCGGACAATAACAACGGTTACCATGGCAACTGTTAGTCATAGTCGCTTTTATTTAACTTATGCACATTCATCCCACAGTAATAAATATTAATTTTATAAGGTAATAAATTTACATACGTAACTTTAAATGTAAACTCTCTCTTTACTCTGCAACAGCTAAACAGGCAACATGTAAATCAAACTAGTAATACTATACCTTTGCAATCCCCTAACGATCAACATAAAATAACTCTGCAAATCGGGCTTTCATTTGGCTCCAATATATACCTAAATATACAATATCTTTAACATATGTGTATTTCTGTACATATATATAAAAACAAAAACCAACCAGGACTATCCAACCCATCAACACGGGGCCTCCATCTTGATATCTCGCCCTCAGTGACGGGTCCCCCCTCCCCTTTCACGACAGACACCTTGCATTTGTCACCAGTCTTCGATATTATCGTACATTGGAGGTTATCTCCGATCTGTAATACACAATAAATTATAATAAAAGGCTTCTAAAAAACATAGGACCGGTTAGAAAAGGTTGTAATAAAAAACCACATTTTTTGGTATAACAACTCTATCATTCATTCATTCATATCATTAAATTTGTAATAAAATTATCTACATTTTGATGCGACGACACGTTTGTACTCCAGTCATGGGTGTTTATATTTATAATATATATGTATTTAAAGTTATATATGTGTAGTGTATCAACTATCTGGTAACCCAAAACGCAAGCCTCGTAGCTTACCATGGAACTAGATGGTGCTGTGCGTTAATGTCCCAACATATTTGATACTTGTTGGTCCCGAAAAACGATACGAGCAATTAACAACTTCAATTTACCTATTTATACCTGGATGTCAGATAATATGTTCCAAAAAGGCCGCCAACCGTATGATGACATATTTTATAAGTCTTTTACTTTCTATTGATACTAAATAGTCACAGGAAGAGTTCATATTTTTTTAAAAAGATAAATTAAAAATAGCCTGGAGCCAATTTTGGTGACAACCTCTCTGAGTTGTGTTTGTTAATATGTTTATTGTTTAAAAATCTATAATTCGTCTGAAAAAAGAACGAGGGGTCCACCACATGGATCGGAATCTTAGGACTAAAATACATTATAGCAAACGATCATATAAGAGATATTTCCAAATAACATGTCTCACAAGATTAGCCGCCGTTTAATAAATTGATTAAATCAAATCAAATTATACTTTATTTAAATAGACTATAAACAAGCACTTTTGGATCGTCAATTTATTATTACTAGTGATCGCCGCGTGATTGTAAATCAACGATAATTTATTAAGTCTGATTAATATTGAAGTTCTCATTTTAAAGTTATATAGACAGCATATAAAATCCAAAAGAATTTTGAAACGGACCCCTAGATTCAGAGATTTGCACGTACAGACAAAAATTTTCTTTTTTCATTTTTTCATTTCTAAATGTATGTAGTAATTTGTTGTTAATAATTTGTTTTTTTTTTTAAATAATATCAAATTAAATTAAAATTATTATTTTAATTTAATTACGAAACGTCGGGAACCAAAAATCAAAATAATCCGTAAAGATAGTTTTATTTAAAATACAGGCAAACTTTTCATCTTTATATTATGTAAGTACTCGTATAATATTGATGAATATCTAACATCATGCTACATCTTTTAACAGTGAAATAATTATAATATATAAATAAAATGCGCGAGCGGATTCGCGGGTTAAAGAAAGTCAATTAATTTTGGCATTCTGCAGTCCTCTATATAAACTTTAACTATGCTAAAACTCATCCTCCATGCAATATGCTTAAAAAGGTGTTCAAAGTTTTCTCTTGAAGTATTAATATATAGATTATTTTTTTAATTTCAATGAATCGAGGGAACATTACTCCATACCTTTAGACCCTGGGCCTCCAGCACACAGCAGAACTCCGGTATTTTGGCTAACTTGATCGACATAATATGTATGTACGTGCACACTTACCAACTCCTACGTCAATGAAAGGACTTTCAGAAGAGACTCTTTCTTAGACAAGATTCTTCTTAGGAGATACTCTTTTTAAGAGATACTCTTCTAAGAAGAGACTATTCTAAGAAGAGTGTGAACCCAAGCTTCAAGCACTCAGCAGAACTCCCGTATCTCTGGATACTTAGCCGACATGCACGCTCACCGGCCTGGACTGGACTTGCCTGGACTACGTCTCCTGGTTCCTGGAGATGATGAGAAGCAGCAGAACAGAAGAAGCAGGTTGACTAAAGAGATTTTCCTTAGGAGACACTTTTTCTGAGAGAAAAGCCTCAAGCACACAGCAAAATTCCATCGGCATCAACGAGAGCGGTTATGTTGAAAGAAAAAGAGACTCTTCTTAGAAAAAGAGTGTTTCATTTAAGAAGATAACATCACTACATCCATACCTTTACATCCTGAGCCTCAAACAAGGCAGAACTTCATCAGCATGGACAATCGGCCAAGTTGTGAGAAGAAAAATTAGAAGAGTATTACAATCAAGAAGACACTCATACCTTAACATCCGGAGCTTCCAGCACGCAGCAGAACTCGGGTATCTCTGCATACTTGTTCGATATACGAGCACACCTCCCCACCCCGAGACCCTCAGACCCTGACGATGATAAGGTGATGACACGGCAAGCATCGATGAGGGCTGCCAGCGTGGGAGAAACACGGCGCGCGCGGTACCACGCCTCGTCTGCCGGGTCGTAGTAGGAGAACAGCTCGCCTGGTCGGGGTCTGTGGGCATATATACATATGTTAATTTGATAAGATCTATCTATTTAGCCATTTTTAACGTCCCACTGCTGAGGTGGTCCTCCCTTCAATACGAGGGGGATATGGCCAAGGCCATAGTCCACCACGCTGACCAAGCTGGCCAGCTGGCGGACTGAGCATGTCTTTTGAAAACTTGTTAAGTTCTCTCAGGCATGCAGGTTTCCTCACGATGTGTCGTTCATTTTAACAGATTAACTGTCCGCAAATTAGACACAATAGTAAAACAATCGAAATGTTCATATATGACTAATGGGACAAGGAAACGGTTAAGACAAGTGGTAACTATGTCGGAAATGATTCGCACATGAAAATATCAGAGATGCGAGAACTGGGATTTGAACCTTGAATTTTAATACCATTTTGAATCGATCAATAAGAAGCATTTAAAAATAATAAAAATAAAACTTTCTTTCACAGGTTCAAATATACAAAAGTTCCAAAATGACGGTCAGAGATAGTTTCTACTAAGCGACTTGTCCTCGCTTAGAAAAACTATCTCTTGGGAGTGAAAGAGAGGGAGAGAGAAGAGTAGAGAGAGGGAGAGAGAAGAGTAGAGAGAGGGAGAGAAATAGAGGGAGAGAGGATGTCAGCGGGAGAGAGAAAAGCAGAGAGATGGAGAGGGAGAGAGACAATACTAACGCGTATGTATAGCCGTCCTCCTTGCAACTGACGTCGTAGTCCGAGCAGAGCTCGTTGTAGATCGCGGCGTTGGTGGTGTGCAGCGCGAGGCACACGAGGCCGGCGCCGGCGCGGCACGACGCCGCCGCCGCCTCCACGGACAGCAACACCGTATCACCCACTTGCAGAGTCTCCACCATGTAGCTGTGACACAGAAACATACATAATATGTAGGAGATCTTTCAGTCTTAAATTGCACATGACCTTGGTGCAACTTACATATTTATTTCAATTTGGGGAAGGAAATACTTATTTCAAGCCATTTCTATTTCTTTTATTTATATAGTAGCGACTCACCCTCGCTTCGCTCGGGTTCGTCCCTGGGTATGTACAACTTCCCTATTTGAATCGGATATTATAATTTTTTTCATTGGTTTTTTTTTGTGGGACTCTATTTTTTTTCTAAAACAAAAGTAGCCTAAGTTACTCCTTATTACATCAGCTATCAGCCAGTGAAAGTACCGTCAAAAGCAATCCAGCCATTTTAGAGATTAGCCGGAACAAACAGACAGAAAGACAAAAATTATAAAAAATGTTGTTTTCACCGTGTATAAATCCATATGCATTTAGTGAAAAGCTGTTTGTTATTTTGACATTACACACAGACACTTCAATTTTATTTATATGTATAGATAAATTTACTTGTGTAAATGGTTGCAATATTACCATTCACATATTAAAATAATTATGTAAATGCTACTAGATCATGTGCAGTTTACAAGTAAAAGATTTTCTACTTGTATGTAAAGAAAACACCTTCATATACGAATGCTTTTCTTAAGTTTATATATTTATTACATAAATACTCTTTACTATTTGATCAATTCTAAATTACAATTTGTTTTTATAAATGAAATAATTGAGATGTTTAATTATAAAATATTCCTAATAGAATTTGCTTAAATATAAAGATTTTCCATATAATTTGTAAATATTAAGATACTTGAAGAGTGCACGTTGTTTCTTTCTCGCTCTGACACGAAACAATCCCAACCTACTCATTATTATTTTTCGTCGGTGAATAAAAAAAAATGGGTTCGTGTAACCTTTACGCGCAGTTAAAGTAAAACTTCTTTGGAAAATATCGCAAATTATTATATATATAAGGCATGTTAGGCATATTACAATCATATATTTATAGAATATCCAGACAATAACAACGGTTACCATGGCAAGATGGCAATGTATTTTATCTTATTTTCTCGCCGGCTTAATCCTATATATTTATGTGTTTATCTCTTTCTAGTGTCGCATTTTCGTTTCATCGAATTTAAATCACAACGATTCTAAGAAATTTCTCTTCAATAATATCACATCTCATACTCACTTCTTAGGAACTATATTTTTGACAGGTTTTGTGTCTGAAACTGATGGTACATTGGCTTCAAAGTTGACCGGTGGAGTCATCACTGGTCTGGGTGGAGTCATCACTGGTCTGGGTGGAGTCGGTTCTTGCTTCACTGGTTTGCTTTGTGGTTGCACTGGTTTCTGAGGATTGGTTTCTGTGAAATGTGTTAATAAATTGGTAGTTATAAAATTGCTTAAATAAACTGTAGAATATTCATATATAAATGATTCTTAAATCGATAAACCTGATAATTTTTTCTTAAATTTACGCGAATATATAAAATTTTAAATTATTTATTAAATAATTAAAATTAAAAAAAAACGGTTTAAACACTGCTTGTAACAACAATAAGACCTTTGAGACGTCTAAACTTCTAAAGCATCAGTCTCTGCCGTGACCATGTGCGCTGCTGTAAAGCATTCGAAACGTCGGGAACCAAAAAACAAAATAAATTCGCGAAAAATACGTTTCATTCGATAAACCTTTTTTTTTTATTTGTTTGTTTGTACATCATCCCTTGAGGGGGTGAAAATTGGGATAAAAGTTTCTATGAGGAAGCAACCTATAACAACCTATTTAATAAGTAAACACTACAAAAAATGAATCAACTCTAAAATGATATCTAACAGGATACAGTATAAAGATAACATAAAAAAAAACTATATTTACCTGGAGTCTCGAAGCTTTCTTCTTCATCTTGCACACTTTGATTTTCATTGGCAACCTTCGGACGTCTCAGATTGTTATAACTCTTGAAATTTGGATTTCTGTTGACTTTCTGACTTGGCGGGTGGAAGTCCTGGGGAAAAAACCACATGTATGCTTTAACCTCGGGAACTACTAGTACATTAAATATTTTTTGGAAAATCTTATAGAAATAGTCATTATTATCATTACAGAGGCCGAATCTATAGTTTTTAGAATTTTTGTTTATATGTCTGTCTGTCTGGAAGGATTTTGATGAAATTTGATATGATGATAGTTGGTTATCCGGGTCAACATATTGGATACTCTTTACCGCGGGAAATTATATAATATACGGGAAAATCTCTGAGAAATCTATACTAAACGTTAAAATGTAAACTGGGACAAACCCGAGCGGAGCGAGGGTGAGTTGCTAATACATATTATAAATATAAACACCCATGACTGGAGTACAAACATTGCATAAGCTCATCACACAAATGAATGCCCCCAGCGGCACTCGAACCCGTGACTGCTGCCACAGCAAGCACTACAAACAGAGCCAAACGTGTCGTCAAACGTTAAACGTCGTTTCAATTCTACTTACTCGTTTCGGGCGATCAGAGTTATTCATATTGTCTTCACGCTTATCGTCTCGTTTCACTTTTTGATTCTGGTTGCATATCGGAGCGGGCTGTCTGAGCGGTACCGGGGGCGATCTAGTATAAAAGATAAAAATAATATAAAAAACTGCAATAGACATGACTCTTTTTAGATATAAAAACTTTTTAACAAAAAATAAAAACCGACTTCAAACAAAAGCACTAAAAAGTAAAAAATAACTGATTGGTAGTTTTCATTTACTATACATACCTAATCAAATATTTTCGAAGTCGGTGTGCTTTGCTTTGTATGAGCTGGCACCGATTTCGAAAATATTTGATTAGGTATGTATTTAATAGGTAGGCTTTAATTACTTAGCCAAAGCACACCGACTTCGAAAATATTTGATTAGGTATGTATAGTAAATGAAAACTACCAATCAGTTATTTTTTACTTTTTAGTGCTTTTGTTTGAAGTCGGTTTTTATTTTTTGTTAAAAAGTTTTTATTTTTCCCTTTTTAGTGTAGACAGTAGTAGCAAAGTAAGAATTCTAACGTGTTAGGCTTGTCAAATCAAACAAAACAAGCCCAAACTCAAGTATCTACTATTAGCCGTTGAAGAGTTCCACCTATCCACCTTCTGGCCTTATCATCAGATCAGGTCAACAATATCGAACTACTGTACTATCAACGGAAATAGAAACACTCGCAAAGTTTCAAGTCAATATGACAATTAGAAGTAGGTTAAATTCATTATTAGCTATTTTTCCACCCTTAGGGGTGGTATTTTTTTTTGAAATTTAAATGGGACCAATCTGGAAGTATACACTTTCAAACAACACAAAAATTGTCCAAATCGGTTAATAAATGACGGAGTTCTGAGGTAACAAACATAAAAAAAAAAAAAAACAAAAAAAAATACAGTCGAATTGAGAACCTCCTCCTTTTTGAAGTCGGTTGAAAACTATATTTTTGGAATTTTCACGTTATTGATTTAGATTTTTAGATTCCTAACATTTAGCATGCATTACAATAAATGTTTTCTGTAAAGCTTTCGAATTCTACAAGACATTGGCGAAATAATTTGTGCTCAACTGGTACACTTTGAAGCCATTAACAAGAACATTGAATTGAAATCATTCGAAACATCGGAAATCAAAAAACAAAAAAATCAAAACCACTAAATCGTTTGTACGTATAAATCATATAAGGTTTACTTACTGCTCAACAGGTTTAGGGTCTTTGGCGCGCACCAGCTCTGGACCATTCTTTCCACTTCCACTACATAAGACCAAAATAAAAGATTTTTTTTTAAACCGAACAAAAAATGAAAATAAAATATATTTTTTTTTATTTGCATTACTTTTCTTTTGTTCCACTGGAATAAAAAAAACATGTAAGTTTTTTTTATAAGCATTTCTATAAAATAAGCAAACATTAAATAAAACAAAAGAGAAATACTAAAATTATATACAAAACAAAAATCAATACCATATCCCAATACTTACTCAATTAACAAAAAAATAGGAATACCTACTTATAGATAGAAAAAAATGCAAAATACGATTTCTATTGTCTCTCCTCTGATCTGTCAGCTTCATTCCCATAAAACCTAATCTGACTTATTTTACCATTACATCGTATCCACCATGGATGAAAAATAAAGTATATAGATTAGTTCCATACTAGCTTTCGGTGAATCTGTCCATCCCTTTCATTTGTTTGATTATTAACATGCTATCTCTATATTTGGCGACAACGAGTGAGACAACAACATATTTCTGTCGCAGTTACATACACCCCTACTGTGACGCCACTGCAACATTTTGTCATTTTTGAAATTTTCAAATTATAACCGTTGTTATTGCTCATCCCTGAGGTGTGAGAGCCTGCCGTTTTTTATATTCATTTACATTTGAATTTACATTTGATCAAATTGTAGATTAGTATGGATTAATATTGATTAATGTAGATCTAAAAGCCAAATAACAAAGAATTGAGTTGAATTGTTTCATGTAGATTATTGATATAGTTAGATTTGTACTTGGATACAAAACTTTGTGATTTCTTGATTAGTGTTTCTCTTCGTTTGTTTGAGTTTTTTAATGAGTGTTGTGTAAACATGGAAAAGCATTCTAATATTCCAAATTGTCAGGGAGGAACAGAAGGTTCATGCCAGAGAATGCCTCATAAAGATTCAAATCAATTTTAAAACGTATACTTAATGAAATTCTTAGAGCTATTTTCAAAACAGGGTTTATTCTTAGAGTGAGTATATCTGACCAGGGTTCTGCCAATGTAGATGCAAAAAAATCATTAATTTCTGATACTAAGGTAAATATACTTCGTAGTGACAATGATGCATCAAGTGTTATCCATTATGAAATTGTGGGAACAAAATCCACCATATGTACGATGTACCTCATTTACTGAAATGTTTGCGTAATAATTTTCAGAAAAAGAATTTGCTTCTTGGCAGTTGGCGTACTCAATGGGATGATTATGTTCATATGTTGTATAAAGTATGTAGATGACCATAAAGGTGCAAAACTTACTAACAAGCATATTTATCCAAACTCTTTTGATAAGATGAAGGTAATTATATTGTTAATTTTAATAAAATTAAGGTATATATTACTTTAGATCTTAGATATTATCTTATCTTTAAAATTCTATTTAAGCCCGGCCTCGCTTCTTCAATCCATCTATTAACATCTCTGGCTGCAGTACGGCGAAATACTCAACGACTCTCCTGCCAGACCATCTATTACCTAACCCCAAGATCCAACCCACTAACCCTTATCACCATTAATATTGCCAATCAATAATCTAAACTCATCAACAGCCCGGCTCCGCTTCTGCAATTCCATCTATTAACATCTCTAGCTGCACTACAGCGCAGTACTCAACGACCCTTCTGCCAGACCATCATGTACTAATCCCAAGTTCCAACCCACTAACCCTAATCACCAATAATATTCCCAATCAATAATCTCAACTCACCGTGACAGATTATGACAAACAGCACGATGACGCTTCTGCCAGTCCTGCTGCTGACATTTCTGACTGCAGTATGGAGCAACACCACATCTACCGCAGTACGAGTCTGCTGGCGACCCGCACGTGAGGCAAATGTGACGCTGGAGCGCGGGAAGCGACTGTGTTACGATGGATATATGTTGTGTTAGACTTGTTTTTTTTTGTGTAGAGTGGAATGGAGTGGGATTGATGAGATTAGAGGAGTGGAGAGTGAGTTAGAGTTGAGTAGATAAAAGGTGTGCTGTTATTGTGGATATGGGACGGTAAATTTAAATAACCTTAATAATATAGAAAAACTGTAGTGGATTATTCACTGGACGTGGATGGCAAAATCTCTTACTATAAACATAGATTGATGTTACTTTTCAGAATTTGATTATTGTAGATTTGATTCCAAACTAAAAAAAAATATTTTTTTTACAGATATTTTTGAATTTCACCATCCACGCCTATTTGCAGAATTTACACATAATACATATAACATAATAATTAATGCATAAATATATTTTTTTATTCGATTTATATATATTATATAAATATTTGATATATAAATTTATATATCAAACATTTTAATGGCATTGAATAACTCAAAAAAAATCACTGGTTCGATTCCCTTACGACGCAAGTTTGTATTAAACATAGAAAATAGCCCTTATATATTCTTTTCTATTAGATGAGAATTGATGTTTTAATAGGCAATCAATATACAAATAAACATAACTCCAAAGTATTTGAAAGCAACCCCTAAATAACTGTTTTGTCAATTTCCTTCCAGATAGTTCTAACGTTATAGACAAAAAAATGTATAAATGAAAAAAAAACAAATGTCAATAATTGTGCTTTATTAAAAACAAAACTGGCATTCAATAATAAAACTAGACGCTACCACAACGAAAAATTAACAAATTAAATACTAACTTAACACAATAGCACATGATATTAAACGTAAACTAAAATAAAAAAAAATAAAAATAAAAAACACATTAAATCGTACAATTACATTGTTACATGTCAAAAAATTTCACACGACCTTTCCTAAGCAAATGATTCTAATACATAACTATTTCACCGACTTCAAAACAAAGAGGTACTCGATAAAATACGCTGTAAGAAAAATTGTACCTATGGGAGTGGAATGATTGTTTTTAAATTCATTTTAAAGTCGGCTAATTAAAAATTAAAAATTTTTATCTAACTCAGGAATATTACATTGGATCAATAATTAAAATAACAGTAAAAATGGAATGAATTAAAACACTAACTAAATTAAAACTTTTAAAGTAACATATAGAAATAATAAATGCTTAAAACGGTGGAATAAATATATATTGACTTGAATTTTTTGATGGCAACATTGTGGTATTAAAAAATATTAGATAATTATTTGGAATTTGCGTAAATAGATTAATAATTCATATTGTAATGTCAGAAAGTAGAATTAAAGATATTGTATAAAAAATTAAACAGATTAAATAAGAATAATATTCATCATTTAACAGATAAGTAAATGGAAAAGTAGATTTTCATAAAAGAATTATTTTTAAATTAATTATTTTTTTCTTTTATATTAAAAATAATATAATGTGAAGAATACAATATTAATTAAGATTGCTTTAAAATTGAAAAAAAAGTTAGATTAAAGAATAAACTAGACTAAAATAACGTTACAGATTAATAAAAAAAACGAAACATAATAATAATGAAAGCACGGTAGTCATTACTTAATATTCTGCTAATAATATTCCGTTAGAGATTGTTCTAGTCTATGGGAAACATTACGGGGTCAAGGTACCAAAAATAATGTTTTTTTTTTTCAATAAAAAAAACTAGTACCCTATGAGAAGTTTCATTCTCGTTCTGGCTCTAAAATTATGTCAAATTGGTGGTACCATTTACGTAGTCAGTTAAAGTACTAATAGAATACTGTTACTGGCTCAACTCTTCAGATCCTAATATAAAAACTAAGACGTAGATTACTTTATTCAAATAAAATTTCATCATCCAAAATCGACATTTAGAATAAAAACTTCAATTTTTCCCCTCCCAATGTGGGATCAAAGTTCGGACCTTTTATAACAGAAGCAGATTGCTTATCGATTAAAATTGTAAATTTCCCTCTATGATACGGCGATCGACTTTCAACCTTCCACAATTCTGTATTTAAGCCTGGATTTTTATCTTCTAGCAAATCTAAAATAATTTCTAGACCATCATTAAAATCTGGCAAAATATTCGTAGGCACTTTCATGACCACTTTGCAACAGTCATCTATATTATCGCTGCTAACAAGACTTTTTAAAGAGCTTTTATCTGATTTATTCTCGATTGTATATAGAAATGTCTTACTTTCGCCACTATTAAGCTTCAATTCATGAACTTTGGAACAATTTTCATCATTTTCTTTATCATATACCGTATTGGGCTTATTTTTCTCTTTCTCAATTTTGTTATTAAATACAACCTTCTCAGTTAGCACCGATTTACTATCTATATTTTTGGCAACATTCTTGTTCTTCGCAGGTGAATTTAAATCATCCAAATTTAGTTTCGGTTTGAGCAGTGATTGCAAGTGACCTAATTTGAATTCAACTATATGCCCGTCTACAATACTATCGAAACGTTTATCAGTTATTACTTGTGCCGACAATTTGTCTATTTGCAATACAACATCTAACTTAGATCGAGTTTGCACTTTACTGATCTTCCTCCAAAACTTAGTTCTTAGCCTTGGATTTTGATTTTGCAAGATATTAATAACTTCTTCAGTGGTTTTATTAGTTTTTGCTATCATAGTAACAATGCCAACTGCCCCGCGAAATTCGGTAGCTTTCAGTTGAATCTTTAAATTAAAATTGACACTATCTATGTTCTTCTCAATCCAGACACGTGATTTCATATTGCGACAGATAATAAAAATGACCCCATCGAATAAATACATATCGTGAATGATTGGAATGGAATCAAGATCATCGCTAAAAGTTTCAAAAACGATACTTTCGAGATATTCCTTTATAGAATTGAATTGTATTTCATCGATACGAGTTTCGGGATAATTGATGGGACCGACATACAATTTCAGATCGTCATCAACTAAATCTGAGTAATGATTAGCTCTTATACGAGTCAAAGGTACATTCATTATATCTGGATCTATTGGACTGTACATACACTTAAGCAGTTTCTCCTTAATTTGTTTAAATTCTATATCGTCATCTACATTATTTGTGAAAGTTTCATTGCCACTGACATTTTTCTTTCTATCAATAATTCGAAAATCAATCTTTTCTCCTGCATATGTAGCATCAAAATCATCACTTTTAAGTGCTTGTAAGGATTCTGGATCAACGCCAAATTGCCTTTTCTGTTTCCCGGCAACATCTGAATAGAATTTCCAGCAATCTAATTTTATATTGGGATATCTATCTTGAAAATAGATCAAAATATCATGAGACTGTAAGTGGGCAATTTCTTTTGGCACCCTCATGACCACTCTCGTGTATCTGACTAAATCATTAACATTTCTAAATGTCAATTTTAATCCGGTAGAATTAATGAATTTTGGCAACAGCTCAGTTAAATAATCCTTAGTTTCTAAACTATCACAAATGTAAATCACAGCGCCATTAGACAGATACACATCTTGGAATTTCGGAATGATCAAGTTTGGGAAACGTTGCACTTTCATGTCTTTATGGAGAGTATCCTTGAATAAATGTCTAAACCGCCTTATGTGGGAACCCTCCAACTTCTCTTGCGGATAACCTTCTAAAACTACGGCAATTTTCAGTTCATTTTCAACATGCAAGTAATTCGTACGTCTGTGGTACGCCATGCCTCTACTACTATCGATATTCAAGTTACTATTTCTACCAACAATTATATCATTACTCTCTGCAATGATCTCAGATTGCTCTGAATAAGCGATACCAGATGTGCCAGTTTCATTTATTTCGACCTCATCAGTTTCCAATTTATCCAATTCAATATTTATAGATACATCATTATTTACATTATCTTGCACGTTTTCCATATCACCACTTTTCGTTACTGTTACATCTAGGACTTTTTCAACTGTATTTTCATTATTTACTTCCTCAATTTGAAAAGTTTCTTCACTTTTATCTGGCACATCATAATCTACATCTTTTATATGTTTATACGTTTCAACAGTATCAACGCTTTCGTTATCCGATTTGTTTCTTTGTGTATTTTCATTACTTTTAAGTTCATCTAACAACTTTACCCTCGACGCTACGCTAGACAAATCCTCCGTCATATCCGAAAGGTAGCAATCATAATAAATTTCAGTATAACCATTAATCTCAAACTCCATTAGTTTATAATCTATGACATTTTTGAAATTAGGCCCACGAATAATTTCACCGGAAACCCGATCTATTATAAACGACGTACACTCTACATCATCGATCGATTTTTGCGCGTATACTTTCCACAAGTGAGTTTTTAAAGTAGGATTGAAATATTGCAGGAGTTTGAACGCATCTTGAACGGTGGCTGGCCAACATGATTTGGGGATTTTGATCATAGCCAGACACAATCTCTTTACTTTCGCTTTTAGCAAAATCAAATCACAACACATACGCTCTTGCAATCCTGGATAAACTCTAACCATCCAATCGCGACTGTCCACATCCTTACATATACACACAATAGCACCCCTATTAAGATAATAGTCCAAAAACGATGGTGTTTTCTTTAAAAGTCCGCTTTTCGCTTGCATATCAATAATATCATTTAGACATTTTTGAAACAATTCCATTTGCTTCAAACGCATTTTAGTTTTCGGGTAACCAGATAAAGCAATTACAACTTTAAGACGTTCCTCGACTATATCTAAGTAATCTACATTTCTTAACTGAATAAGTCTATTAGTTTCATCCAATTCGTCATTACTATCGCTATCATCAGAACGTTTCGTTTCACTTATTTTAGTTATATCTACAACTGATTTGGTTACTTCTGTTTGTCTATCTATTGATTTAGTTACAGTACTCACTGAATACCTCTCAGTGTATCTGACCTTATCTTTATTTCCGGTGGGCGTAGCCGTACTTGAGGTAGTGGGTTCTATCCAGGCTCGGTCACAGGAGCATGTCATTGTGATCTGTCGACAAATTGTCGATTTTAATGGCTCTTGATTGCTAAATGTTGTATTTAATGTTAAGGTGATCATGCAAAATGTATAATAATTTAGGTAAAGGTCGATTATATTGTTACATATTCTATTTAATGTTTGTCCTATTCAATTAAACTGGGAATCAAACCCGCGACCAACTGCTTATAACCCTAACTATCAGGAAGGAAATTTTGACGGCATTAAAGAAAACCTATACACTTTAGTTATTTTTTTTAACCAAATGTCAATCAATTTCAATATTTTGCGAAATATATATATTTTATAACATCATTTTCAAAGGGCTTCTCGAATACTTATTCTAAATAATGATTAAAAATATTTCTAACGATTCCCATTATAAACTCGTACGATATTTACCTAAATAATACTTTTATTGTTATATTATAATAACATGCTGCCATTTTAATTAACATTCTTCAAAGCTACAGGTATGGGGTAAACTAAGTATATTTTTTTAAAATAAAACTATATTTTCGCATTTTTTCACGTATTTATTTTGATTCACGTATTTATTATGGTCACAGAAACGTCGGAAAACGAAATAAAATAAATTCCTGACAAAAATCCGAAAAGATAGTTTTATATACTAGAATCTAAAAAAATATTATTTTTATTAATTTACAATAGAAAAAATATATAAGAAACTACAAAATGACAATTTAAGAAAATAAACAAAAACTACCAAACATAATTTCGATAACTTTAATCGGTAGATGTACTTCCAAAAATATTTAAAAAAGAAGTTAATTCGAATAGCAGCACGTTATATAATTTTTTTTTCATCAAAACGAAATCTCACAGAAATCGTTCCTTACATAGATAACATACAAGCATTGCCTTGCGCGAGAACCGAACCCGTAACTTCTTTCATAATAACCAGTGCCAGTCACACTCTAAATGTGTGTAGCAGATCAAAAAATAGAGACTGGGTTATATGCAATACAAAAACATCTAAATATACATATATAATATAATGTAATAATTATTTTAGCTTTACTACATTTAGCGGTAGATTTTTTTTTTAATTTAAATTTTTCGAAGTATAAAAACGTCTTTAAAAAAGAATCTTACAAACCAATCGAGTGAGGTATCAAAATATAGATTTTCAAGAGGCGATCACAAAAATATATATACAGCTTATATGTTTAAAAGTAATTTTGGATAAAAAAATGCTGAATATTACTTCGAATGTCTAATTGGCAAAAACCAAAAAGCTGTAAATAAAAATATAGGTATATTATAAAAAAAAACCGACTGCATAAAAGCTAACTAAAAAGATGAAAACAAGTTCACGAAGGAATATAGTATTATAATAATAATAGTAAATATGTTGGGACATTACACACAGCGCCATCTAGTTCCATGGTAAGCTACGAGATTTGTGTTATTGATACCGGATAGTTGATACACTACACATATATAACTTTAAATACATACATTTTTTTTTTTTTTATAATATAAGCGAGCAAACGAGCAGGCGGGTCTCCTGATGTTAAGAGATTACCGCCGCCCATGAACATTTGTAGCACCGGAGGCACCACTAATGCGTTGCCGGCTTTTCAGGACTTTATTGGTCCGCCCCTTGAATAACCCCATGTTGTATATTATAAATATAAACCCCATGAATGGAGTACAATCATTCGAGCTCATCACACAAATGAATGCCCCCAACGGAACTCAAGCCCACGACCGCAGGCACAGCAAGTAGGGTCACTACAAACTGAGCCAAACGTGTCGTCGAACTTTATACTAAAAAAACAACATAAAGTATAAAACTTACCGAGTCACCAGCAGCCGAACCGAACGCATTGTCACTCAGCCTGCAATTAATATGCTAGAAGATCAGTACATCTACTCTAATATTATAAAGAGAAAAAAAATGTTTTTTTGTTTGTATCGAATAGGCTCCAAAACTACTGAACCGATTTAGATGAGATTTGGTAAGATAGTTACCCTATGGACATAGGATAGCTTTTATCCAGGAAATCATCCCTTAAGGTGGTGATAGAGATATAATAGGGGTGAAAGTTTGTATGGTTAAGCAAGCTAGAGACGAACCCGAGCGAAGCGAGGGTGAGTTCATGATATTTATTAACAAAATATATGCATGCAATTTTACTTAAAAATAAAATTAAACTGTCCGTTTGTAATGTCAAAATAACAGCTTTTTACTAAATGCATATGAAAATATATATGGTACCTATAAACATAACTATAAAATTTCTGGCCTGTATGTTTGTTCCCGCTAATTTTCGAAACGGCTAGACTGATTTTAACGGGACTTTCACTGGCAGATAGCTGATGTTATATGGAGTAACTTAGGCTACTTTTATTTTAGACTGAGGAAGCATATTGTTGTACTTTACAATAGATATTTTGTCCTCCATTTTAAAAACAAAGCTTTGTTTCCAAGATTTATATACATTACGTATAGAGATGATATACGTCTTTTTCAGCTTTTTTAAAGTAAAACGTGTACATAATACTTTCTTAGATTTACGCTAATATTTAACATTTTAAATAAAACTATGCTTTCGGATTATAAATCCGAAAAACATCTAAAATAAATACGCGAAAAAGTCCGAAAAGATAGTTTTTAGGGTTCCGTTCCCAAAGGGTAAGGTTCCGTTCCCAAAGGGTAAAACGAGACCCTATTGCTAAGACCGCTGTCCGTTCTGCCACCAGGCTGTATCTCATGAACCGTGATAGTTAGACATGAATTTCCGTTGCCGCTATGACAACAATATAATACTAAAAACAGAATAAAACATATATTTAAAGGGGCTCCCATACAACAGACATGATTTTTTGCCGTTTTTATAGATAATACAAAACCCTTAGTTCGCGAGTCCGACTCGCACTTGGCCGGTTTTATTTACAACTAGTACTTTATACCAATAGAATTGACATTTAAAAGACAGTAATACAGTAATTAAAAACTCTTACAATAAATTGGTACTTTGGACAAATAAGCACTGAGACGACTTAGTATGTATATGTATATGTATGTTTGTATGTTTGTATGTTTGTTTGTTTGTTTGTAACGGCTATGGAAATTCAGTACACAGATAGACTATGAGCTGGAGTAACATATAGGCTGCTGTTAGACACCTAGGAACTTCTATAAATTATATACATATAATATTACCGTTCATTATCGTTTTTGACGACGATCCTGCCATCAGGGAGTATGCACATGTTGCTTAAGGGCTTTTGCACCTGTAACAAAGAAAAAAATATAAAGAAAATGCTATACAACATACAAAAAAAAATTTTCTCTCTTTATAATATCAGTACAGAGTATAAAAAATTAATAAAAATTCTCAAAACACAGTTCCGTTTATCACTTCAGTATTATACACTTTATGACATTTAAAATAACATACATCACTACAAAATACATGTAATTATTGTAAAAATTATTATTCAATAGTTATACTAAATGACTAAAAAATAAATATACAGGAGCCCGCCAAAAAATGTCAGAAGTCAAAAACAGTAAAGTGATTGCTGTTTATGCTACTATTCTAGATTTTGCCATACAGATCATTTACTTTATGGAAGGGTTTAGAAGTATGTATAATATAAATAATACTATATTGATTGATTCGCACATGAGAATAATATCAGAGATGCGAGACCCGAGATTTGAACCCGCTTCACTCGGATTCCCGAGCGAGCGCGATACCACTGAGCTACCACTACTTATAAAAAAAATCTTAGGCACTGTACTTACAGGTTTCTTCCCAGCTTTTTTCAGTGATAATAATTGCTGTTTGCATTTTATTTGTTCCGCCTTTAGTTCCAAATACTTCAACTTCAGGTTGACTTGTTCCAATTCCGATTCTGTTTCGGAGCCATCTTCGAGACTCTGCAATGTTATAAATAAATATAAATAAATATGTCGGGACATTAACACACAGCACCATCTAGTTCCATGGTAAGCTATGAGTCTTGTGTTATGGATACCAGATAGTTGATACACTACACATATTTATATAATTTTAAATACATACATTTTATAAATATAAACACCCATGACTGGAGTACAAACATTCGAGCTCATCACACAAATAGATGCCCAAAGCGAGACTCGAACCCGCAACTGCTGTTTCTGCAAGTAGGGTCACTACAAACTGAGCCAAACGTCGTGTCGTCGTGTTATAATTATTATTAAAACTATTATTAACATTACAAAAACCCTGTTCAGCCTTAAATTACTCTATCGTATATGACTGAGGGCTCGTTTTTTTCAGTTTAAAGTGATCCTTCCAAAATACTTGCAAGAATAAATATTAGGAAGAATATACATTGATTATTTCTTGAGATATGGTATATTTTCCATTTCACGCCAATCAGCCGCCAAATTAACTTAAGTTTTTCAACACAATAGTCCATACAGATAAATAAAATTGAAGTGCCTGTTTGTTATGTCAAAATAACAGCTTTTTTACTAAATGCATATAAAATTATATACAGTAGGTACTTGAAAGAAAAACACAAGATTTAATTTTTTTTGGTCTCTCTATCCGTTTGTTCTGGGTAATATCCGAAACGGCTGGACTGATTTTGACGAGACTTTCACTGGCAGATAGCTGCCAGTCTGTCTCTCCCGTGACCATGATTGCTGTTAAGCATTCGAAACGTCGGGAACCAAAAATCAAAATAAATTCGCGAAAAAATCCGAAAAGATAGTTTTATTTAAGATAGCTGATATTATGAGGAGTAACTTGGGCTACTTTTATTTTTAAAAAAGGATTAGGGTTCCACTCAAAAAAACGCACTCGACCGAAGCGAGGCTAAGGCGCTAGTATGAAATACAAATTATTTATGCTGTCAATACAATGAATAACATAAATGGGCAAACATTTGATTTTACTTTTAACATAACAAATCTATACATATAATAAAATTCTACCTAAGTCAAATCTGTACATTAAATATTTTTTGGAAAATCTTATTGAAATAGACATTATTATCAATACAGAGGCCGAATATAATAGTTTTCAGAATTTTTGTGTCTGTCTGTTACCACATCACAGAAAAACCACTGAAGGGATTTTGATGAAATTTGATAGGGTGATAGCTGGTTATCCGGGTCAACATATAGGATACTTTTTACCGCGGGAATATATCTCATTTCTGAGAAAAAATACAAAAACTGCATTGTAAGAGTATACTAATATGTTAAATCTAAGAATTTGGTTTTCGGTCATCTGAACGCGGGCGGAGCCGCGGACAATTCTAGTTAGTATAATAAAAGAAGAAATATTTTCAGTTGGCAGTACTTACCAAGTCAGCATCATCTATGCTTTCCTCCAAGTCATTGCTCTCAACCGGCTCTTCTTGCTTTCTGCAACAAAAAGAAAATTAAAAATATTAACAAAATTATATCAACATATATAATTATTATTTTAAAGTTTTATGATTCATTCTGCTATAGCTATAACATCAGCTAACTGCCAGTGAAAGTCCAGTCAAAACCAGTCCAGCCGTTTTGAATATTAGCTGGAGTAAACAGACAGACAAAAAAAATGACTACCTAACAAACGGCTTTGGCTCATCTAGGGTATTTTTTATTTTACTCATGAAAATTTTTTTTATAAAGGTAGTATTTCCAATTAAAATATTCTAGTTACTGGTTGTGAGCTATTTTGCTCAACAAGATACTGTTGAGTTTCTATAAATGTAGAAATATATGATACTAGCGACTCACACTTCACTTCTGGTTCATCCCTAGATAAAAGCATAGCTATTCCATGGGAACTGTACATTTTTCCAGGATAAAAGTAACCTTTGTGTTATTCCAAACTATAATCTATCTCCATGCCAAATTTCATAAAGATCCGTTTAGCCATTCTGGCGAGAAAGAGTAACAAGCATCCATCCATCCTCACAAACTTTCACAATTATAATATTAGTATGGATAGTCAAACTTTATTTCAAAAAGTTAACAAAATAAAGCCATATAAGCTTCTAAAATAGGACATTGTATAAAAAAAATCTCCGAAGATAAAATACTTGCTAATTTCTGAGATTAGCACATACAAACGCACAGATAAACAGACAAAAATCCTAAAAATTCTATGAAGACACCCAATAATAGTTGTTCTTAAATATCTTCCATGTACAGACAGCGATCAGTTACACTTTTATTACATGTATAGACTATATCCTTTTCCTACAGAGATATAGATATCTTAAAACTAACTTCAAATTCATTATATATGGTTATTTTCTCAGCAATATTATAAAACTACCATTAAAACAGTTTATGCATTGGAAAAAGAATCAGTAGACATACATTCAAATTTAGTACACTAGCAACAACTAGCACCTTTGAATTTCTGTCCATCCCAAATGTTAGATTCATTTGACAAGAAAGTTATGTATGTATATAAAACCTCAGACCAATAAAAAAATTTATTGGTTTGAGTATAAAACCAAGAAAGTCTGTAACTAACAAATTCAATATACATATAGATTAAACACTTATCATTAATTTAAATTAAAATATATTCTTCTATTTAATATTTCAATCACTCACTATAATAGTATTACTTTAGTAGATACATATTTAAAACATTATCTATAAAAAGTAATGAATGAAATAAAATGTACAAAAAGTTTATAACAATTATAACGGACACTTGTTGTAGCGAAATTTTAAGCAACATAAAAGTGACCGTTGGTTTATTGTTATTCATTGAATATTATAACTAATTTATATATTTTATGAGGTGAATGTATACCTATATCTACCCGAAACTTTTCTATTTAACCGCCATCTTTATGCCGCAAATACAATAATAATACTACAAGACAATAGAAATTTTAAAATGAGAAACGTGTTTTATGTGTTTTATTTATTTTTCACAGTTCTTACAAAACTCTGATGTAAGATAAACAAAACTTTAATTTTACAACTTAGCAACTTACATTTCGTTATCAACCTCCTTCAATGAGGTAAAATACTTATTCAACATATTATTTATCACTAAATTTACACACTGACTTCAAAACCAACTAATATTACTTGAAAGACACGCTTTTAACACAAAATAATTAATAAAATCAGCGAAATAATTTAATAACATTCAAAAACACGAGGAACACTTCGTACTTCGAAGTTCGTTCAAAATTTTAAGTAAGCAAAATGAGTTGGGATTCAACATTTCAAGCGCTTGACGCACGTAAAGCGTTAATGCATTAGATTTAATGTATTAGACGATCACTTTAGTACCAAACATGTTACAGCGCTTAAGCGCTTTAAGCGCACATATAACGAAATCTGATTGGTCGAACCAATAAAAACAAAATTGAAAGCTAATAATATTGGTAGAAAAATTATAACATTTTAAATACATTATATAATTACATCAATTGTTCCTATTATGTAGTCAAAAATTAAAAATCTATTTTAACCTAATACTCGTACTAATAATATTAAAGTTACTTAATTTTTTTACCCCCGATAATTTATGGTCTTGGCGTTTCACATAAACCATTATTTTCTGATTTAATTTGTATTCAATTCCATAAAATTTAAATCAAAAAGTTCAAAATAAGCGAGCGAAATTCAAAGCGAAACGCATTACCATCGCTTGAATAGAACCATGACGTCACATGGCATGTTATGTGTAGTGTTGCCATTTTAGCGACTTTATCGCTAGATATAAAATCTTATCTGGTATACTTATAATAATAGTGTTTTGGCATTCCTGCAGTGTATTCAGCCCTTTTTAACGTCCCACTGCTGGGGGTGGGCCTCCCTTCAATACGACGGGGATCAGGCCATAGTCCACCACGCTGGCCAAATGCGGGTTGGCGGGGGTGGCTGGGTTGGGGGTTCCTGCAGTACTAGACTACATCTATAAAATAGTTTTTTTAGCTTTTCCCATTATCGAAATAGCGACTAAAATCGAAAATCCTTAACTAATAACAGCTGTATATGCATATAGTGAGCAACACTGAACGTGCCCTGTGACTTCACCTAAACGCGCGAAAAATGGGGACATTCAAACAGGTTAAATAAGTATTTTATATATATAATTTATGAATTAATTTAAGCACTTTCAACAGTATTTATGTTTTTACTATATTATAACGAAGTAAAAAGTGAATTAAACAAAAAATCAATGCATATTTTCTATTATCGTATCGATTTAAAACTTCATAGCTATTTGATACTTAGCAAATAAAGAAGATTAAGATTACAGGTAGGTATAACATTTAAAACACACTAATATTAAATGTAAAAGTTTGTTTTTGTGTGTATGTATGTATGTATAGGATTTTATTGCTTCACGCAAAAACAGCTGGATAGATTTAGATGAAATTTAGAATACATATTTAGAAAATGACCTGTTACCGCATAGGCTACCGTTAGTTATGAAATTTACCAAAAGATGGCACTACTTGTATATACTTAATATTAAAAATACAAAAGGCTCCCAAAGACGAATTCGAGCGAAGCGAAATTAAAAAATAAACATGTAAACAAAAAATATAACGGCATCAAATTAAGTTCAGAGCCAATATAAAGGGTCCCTTATAATAATGGAAAAACAAGTTCCAGCATGGTGTCCTTGAATTTGTTTTACAAAATTCTTTAGTGAATTAGAACTAACAATACAATTTATAGCATACACTAGCAACTTTTGTTCACAAAATTAAGTTCTTCGTTCCCTAATTCTTTTTCTAAATTAAAAGTAGCCTAAATTACTACTTATAACATAAGCTATCTGCCAGTGAAAGCACCGTCAAAATCGGTCCAGACGTTTCGGAGATTAGCAGGAACAAACAGATTACGAAAAATTTAAATTTTCTTATAAACTTTCACATGCATTTAGCCAGCTCGAGTTCGTCCCTAGTGAAAATTTATATTTTTATGAATTTTTAATGCCGAATCATAAAAACAAATATTGTCCAAAAAATTAAAATAAATTTTTGGGGTGGGCCACCCTTATCACTTAGGGGTATGAAAAAGAGTTTACGTCCTATTCTCAGATCTACTGAATGAATATACACATAAAACATAAGCAATCGGTCAAGCTGGTTCGGAGTTTTGTTACAAACACTGTGACACGCGAATTTTATATATTAGTTAGTTATTAGTTAAAATTATATAATAGAGTAATTGCAATAATTTAACTGATACATCTAGATCATCTACTGATAGATGATTTCATATTAAATTGAGGATAAACAACAAAAATTCTTCAAATAACAGCAACAACAATTAATACATCTTTATTACTAAGACCACTTTTTAATAAAGAATCATGAAAATCGGAACATGAGTATGAAAAAATACCCATAAATGGAGCGTTTTCCTTTTTTTTTTTAAACTCAGTAAAACACCAGTGCGCATGCACGAGACGTGGAGGTCAAAATGACATTAGGACGCCATATTGCGCCATTACTTTCAAGATGGTGGGTGCAAATATACGCACGCACAAAAGCGCCCTCTCTACATCTCAAGCAAACTCTATTCACTTACTGCGCAAGTTCATATAGCTGAAGCGTTATTTTGAAATAACATGGAGATGGGTGTGGTCGAACGCGGTAGAAGAAGCGGTGAGTCACAATTGAAATTAAATAAAACTAAAATATTAACATGCATTATAAAAGTACCGTTAAACATTAGAAAAAATTTAAACCGCGTTTGAGCCTCATTGTAAAAACACGTAAAATTTGCTTTGTCAAATTCTAATCTTTGCTTAGGCCTGATAGCGTATAATTTTAAATATGCATTCGATTATTAAAAATATTTTTATGAAATCTATACTAATATTGTAAAGAGGCAGAGTTTGTTTGTTTGTTTGTTTGTTTGTTTAAACGCGCTAATATCAGGAACTACTAATCCGACTTGAAATTTTTTTTAACGTTATTTGTTGAGGAAGACTATATAGGCTATATACCATCCCGGAAAAATATACGGGTCCCGTGGGTAAATTTGTTTTTGTCTAGGGACGAACCCAAAGCGAAGCGAGGCTGAGTCGCTAGTAATTATATGACATAATATATTAGGTAAAACAACTAATATTACAAAAAAGGAATACCTGTATTTAAAGAAGACGGTTCCTTCTTCAACCGTTATTCTAAAATCTTCTTCAAAACTAATAGAAGATATAATATAATAACTCACTTAAAGTAAATTTTCCCTTTACTTGAAGGTATAATTAAATGCAAATACAAGAAAATTAAATCAGAATAGTAGTAGGTATGCAAGCGCACTGAACCTTATCACGTCCGACTATCAACTGACGATGCTCACAGCGCGATGCCATCTCAGATTTTATTGATCAACGCCCACGTCCAATATATCTAGGACATTCTAGGACATTTCTAGGACTTCACACTCCCTATTTAGCCATGACATGGCCGCCATTTTGATTTAAAATGGAACTGTCCATCATTTGTTGATGCTTCTCACCATCTCCTACTTGCTTATGTATTACGTTAAAACACTCGTGGAGGTACGCGAGATAAAGGTATCAAAATCATCTAAAATCTTTAAAATTGATCAGTCTTGAATGAAAACTAATATTGGATAATTATAATTTTTCATTACATAAATTGAATACAATAAAAATTTAAAATCATAATAGGACTATTCAAACGCACTGCATCCTAACACGTCTCATAATCTACTAACGATTTTTCTCAGCGCGGTGCAACCCCAGATTCTATCGATCAACGCCCACATCTAACTATATCTAGGTCATTCTAGGACATTCCATCCAGGACTTCATATGCGCATATCAGACTCAACATGGCCGCCATTTTGATTTAAAATGTGACTATCAAGTGTCTAGATTCAACCCTGCTTCTCCTTCTTGCTTACGCATGGCTTTCAAAACATCAAGGGGACAGAGTTTCAAAAGCTAGATTAGGATTAAGTAATTAATTACTAAGCGGATTAAAAGATCGAGACACAGAGCCCAAATTTAGAATCGCAATACCTTTCTCCAAGCCAACAAAATATGCATTGGGCATTCAAAACTTTGCGGGACACCATTGCGTTTATTGTCTATTTGACAAAAATATTAAATGATTCCACTATTTTCGATTACTTACAATGTTATAAATAAAAGTGAAATATATTAAAATAATACATTCATTTACAAAAAAATCTTCAAACAATAACTCTAAAATCTTCTTCAAAACTGACCACTCATTTAAAGATACAGAATGAAATAATATTGGATCGTTATAAACTTATATAACTTAATTTGAATACAACGAAAATTTAAAAGCACTATGCAAGCGCACTGCATCCTATCACGTCTCACTATTGACTGACGATGCTCTCGGAAGGATGCAATCTCAGATTCTATCGATCAACGCCCACATCTAAATATATCTAGGTCGTTCTAGGACATCCAGGACTTCACACGCACATATCAGCCATGGCAAGTCAGCCATTTTGATTTAAAATGTGACCATCGATTGTTTAGATTCAACCCCCCATCTTCTACTTGCTTGCGCATTTTCGAGGATTCAATAGGACAAAAGGTCAAGGAGCAACTTTAGGATTCATTCACTTTTCTCACAGGGCCCAAATTTTTTATTTATTATACGATTTTATTTGACTGACGTTGATTTAAAATAAGGTAGTGTTATGTGGTTGAATTCTTACTTTAATAAAATTTCACTCTTTAAGTTTAGGGTCAAGAAATGGTGCGTCACAATCGAAATTACCCTACCGTCTAACGTCCAAATTAGGGATGTTACGGAGGAGAGTTTTTAAATTTGGTTTGTTGGAAACGGAAGAGGAGATAGAGGCAGAAAAGAGATGTATCAAGGGCAGGTCTAATAAAATAAAATTACAAACATAATTGAGTTTTCTTATGTTTAATTTAAAAATTATACAAAATAATACTGGTTGTTGAAAATAAAAAAAATCGAAGGTTCTTAAATCTTAAACAGTACTAGTAGTAAATTAAATTCATTGTGCTTCGACCTCCGATTATAACCTTCGATCCTTTCGGAATCGAAGTCGAAACTCCGTAACATCCCTAGTCCAAGTATAGGACATTCCGTCTGGGACTTCAGATGCGCTTAGCGCCTATTTTGATTTGTATTGGAACCATAAATCATGTCCCAATTCAACCTCCCATCTCATATTGGCTTACGTATTACTTTAAGGCACTTGTGAGGATGCGCGAACCAAATTTTTAAAAACAACACTACGCGTTTGCAGAAGATCGAACTCATCGTCCAATCTCGAAAGTATATTCGTTTACTGCTCAAATTCATTTAACTAGCATTGATTTCATCAGATAGAACATTCTACGACGGCATTAGAACGCACTACTACATCTTGCAAAAGACGGAGATATTAAAAATTTAAGTACGTATAGGGAGATTTAATAGGAATAAGATAAGAGTATAGTATAACTAACTGATGTTGCAATTAACAACTATGTTTCTTTGATGAGTTAGGTAGCGCTTTGACTTTTTTCATCCGAAATAAACAAAACACGATGAAAATGAAAGGTAATCTACTATTTAGTCTAATATTGACTAAACACAGAGTAACATTAAAAATTTCATCGAAACTTTTTTGCAAGAAACCCCCAATCTATATCATATATTTTTTATTACATAATTAACTTATACATCCAGATAAAAAAATATAATAAAAATCTATACCTATTTTATCGAAGACTCCTCTGTATCGCATTGCCAGAAAAATTTAATAATTGCAAGAACTGCTTACTATAAAGTCCGAATACCGACTGACTCTTATCCCGGCGCGTAGCAACCCTATCAATTGATCAACGCCCACGTCCAATACATCTAGATCTTTCTACTAGGTTTCATCTAGTGCGCATGTCAGCCATGGCAACGCAGCCATTTTGATTTTAAATGAGACCCTATTGCGCATGTCAAACCTTGACACGGCAGCCATTTTGATTTAAAATGAAACCATCAGACAAGGCCCACACATACTTGAAAGGTAATAATTGTTGCCTATCTTGGAACATTTTATGAACATGTAAGAAGATGCACATGCGTTTCACATATTTTAAAATTCCTTTGTTACAAAATGTAAGCAAGTTTAACCCCACCATCCACTAGGATTAACTTTTTTAAGACACTGGTACGCATGCGCAAGGCGAAGAGATCAAAATAACACTGGGACGTACTACTACACATTTGCAAAATACAAAATAAAATATCACTACAGGCGTATAAATATGTCACTTCCATTTGAAACAATTATAATAAAATTCGCTCACTGCGCTTTAGCTTATACAACATGATATTATATTAAAATAGTTATCAAAATGGCCTATTCCTCCAACCGTCATGCTTTTTAAAATTCCGAGAAAAAACAGAGAGGCGCAACTGTAGGAACTGCATAATAGCATACATATCTTTATATATATAATTCTTCTGTGAGTGTGTATGTCACTGAACTTCTCTCAAACGACTGGACCGATTTTGATGAATTTTTTTGTGTGTGTTCAAGGGGATCTGGGAATGGTTTAGATTCACAATTTGAATAATAATTTTCATCAAAATGGTCCAGAATGTTTTAGCTTATTAAAAAAAGTTTGAAATTTTCAAATTAAAGACGTGTAGACAGGACAACGTCTGTCGGGTCCGCTAGTGTATTTATAAAATTAACAACGAAAAACTTATGTGAATATTAACTATATTTTTAAAGCATCAGGAATAAAAAAGCAAGAGATGTGGATCACAGAAAATGCGAAGTGACAAGTTCAATTCCGTAGAGATCAGTAAAAACTTTTTTGAATGTCTGCTAAACACACCCTCTCGAGAAAAGAGGGCATACTAATAATACCAAATATTTCATCTTTTTCGCAAAGGAACTCTTATCCATAACTATATTTTTTATTCAATAATTGCGTAGCCTAACCTAATAACACATTAAAAGATAAAATAATTATTACATTTAATAAATAAATAAAAAAAAACATATACCTGTTTCCAAACTTCTTTGGCTAATTCTTGAAACTTCCTGGAAAGTTGGCTTTCTATAATTGAATGCGAACGAAATTTATTAAAAAAAAAATAGAACGAACGTACGATTTATTTGATATTTCCGAAAAAGAAAAGCTAGTTTTAAAGCTTAAATATCCAAAAATAATTTGAAATCTAAAGTGCAGTTTGCAAAGCGACTACATCCTGTGACGTCTCACTACCGACAAACGTTTCGGTGAGCTGCGATCCCGGGGGCTGGACCAACGCCCACATCGAAATATACCTAGATCATTCCAGAATTACTATCTACGGACTAGGTAGAAGCCTAGAATGTCGCATGCGCTATGCGAGCATTTTAATTTTATTTACCTCCATCACCACCATGCGAGACCATGGCCATAATAAAGCTCAATACGTAACTTTAATTCTACTTAAGTAATTTAAGGTTTTGGGTTGTTGTTTTTTTTAATTACATCAGTATATATATTCGATGAAATTCAAATAGACAAAAAATTCTAAATTATAAAACAGAACTTTTTATAATAAACTTACTAACAAAATCTGACAGACAAGAGACTGAAAGAAGAAACGGTTTGCAGAAGCATCAGAGTTTCAGAATAAATAAGTTAATTTGATCTATTTGAAGAATGTTTAATAAACGATTATTTTTAAACAAAAACAGTCTTTATAATGACGTGCTTGAATACTACGAGTTTTCAACAGTGTGGAGAGCAAAATACTTTGGCTTCTGTTACTAGCGATGAAATTTGGTCTTACCAAAATGAGCTTGAGTCAGAAACATGAATGGAGTTTCTAGACATCTATACATATAATAAAATTGTAAATGATCGCTGTCTGTATGTTGAAGATATTTGAGAAAAACTATTATTGGGGATCTTCATTAAAGCAAAAAACAAAAACAAGATTTTTTTAACTTTAGTCTATTTGTCTGTGCGTTTGTACGCGCTAATCTCAGAAACGGCTTAACCGATTTGGGTGCGGTATTCACTAATGAATTGTGGTAAGCTTCACTTAACATTTAGTATTTTGTTTTATTTCAATCGGTTCATAAATAAAAAAGTTAGTTTAATCTAAAAGAATCACCTAAGAAAAAACCCGAGTGAAGCAAGGGTGAGTCGGTTGTTTGTAATATGTTCTAAAATTCAGTCAAAAAGATCAAAGTGAGGACGACGTCGACGATGACGACTTCCTCCAGCAATTGAAGAATGTAGAACATTTGGACACAGGCTAGGTACATACATTTCTTATTCCGATAATTTCAAGCTATTAAAAAATATTTCAAAAAAACTTTGTTTTTTTCCAATTCCGCCAAAAACCACTGTAAAATCGTCTACCAGAAATGAAAAGGCCAAAGTTCACAGATTATATTATAACATACGATACGATACAAAATATAAATGCCAAAGTGCATCCGCCGAAGCACGCCTAGGGGGGTAAGTTAGGTAATAAATCAATATGCAGGACGCTTTTGCACATGCCTAGACTGGATGCTGTATTGATTGCCCGGGACAGTGTTAAAAGGGGAGAATGGGGTGTTACCAGGTAACGATGCAGTGGGTGGAGATGCAACAGATTGCGCAGCTCACACGGGATCATATTGGGATGGCCTGGACTATTGATTTATGGTTTATTTAGAAATTGAATTTCAGCATTTATGCCTCTTCATCAGTCATATAAGTTACACGTCTTTTTCAGAGGTTTTTTTTGCATGCAAAATACTATTTCCAAATAGCCTTTTCTATTCCATTAAAACTCCTTTTAAAAGTAAACATATTAAAACAAAGTTTCAGATATATTTTCTCCGTATCTTGTATAATTTGTTTTGTCACATATATTTAGAAACTTACATCTTTAAGTAAGAAGACCGGCATGTTGTTGCGCCGATATTTCAATACCTTGGTATCGTAAACATAAAAAATTGGTACTAAAGATAAAATATTTTTTATTCGCAATTGAGAAAGATTTCTGTGTTTGTTTGTACCCAATAAGCTCCGAAACTACTGGATCGATTTAGATGAAATTTGGTAAGAAGATAGATAGTTATCGCAGAAATCATCTCTTAAGGGGGTGAAAATATTGATGAAATGTATGAAGAATCAACCTAGGGACGAACCTGAGCGAAACGAGGGTGAGTCGCTAGTTTATTACACATTAAAATTCTACAGCGCGCTGCATTTGTGTTTATTGAGGTTTTTCGCCGAATCAACCTTACTAATCTTAGTACGGTTTTCACCAATAGAAACATGAATTATCTAAGAAGGCTATACGTTATAATCATTAATGAATAAAAACACATACATACACATTTACAAACAAATATCTCATCAAAAAGTGGCGTCAACATGACACGTTAAGTCAAACCAAAGAATAACATTCAAACATCGAAAGTCGTAATTGTCTAAACACAAATTCGAACTTACGCACACCACATATAAAGTACTTTTATAAACGAAACAACGTGCGTTTTCATTTTGTCATCCAAAAAGGAATGAACAAAAGATATTTGAAAAAAAAGCGCATAATTTCGAATTGTGCACTTCTTTTTGAGGACACTTTTGAGACGCTAATTGCAATTGCACGAAGCAAGACTCGCAGGTAGTATAAAACATATATATGTATATGTAATAAGTATGTCTCCGACTACATAATACTACGTTCCTTCGTCAACTTCTTCCCGTCTTTTCTGTTTACTTTTTACGCAATCAGGTTGTTTATTCTCATAATTCTAAGCAATATGACGTAGAGAAATCGATGAGCGGTCGAAAAATATTGGAAAAAAGTACTAAACCAAGTATAAACTATACATAATACGTTACTTAGATTTACGACAATATCTGACATTTTAAATAAAACAATACTTTCGGATTTTTTTGCGGATTTATTAACCAAACCAAAAATCAAAATAAATTCGCGGAAAAACGTTTTATTAATAAAAATATAAACTATGTTACATCCCCTATCAAACAAGTTAAAATTAACTTTAAAGATTTAATCACACAGTCAGTTAAAAATAAAGCAAATAATAGTGTAAAAACTAACACTCACCGGTTATTCCACCCCTTGCTGCTACCACTTTCGCTCCAATCGCGCTGACTGACCGGGTAGCTTTGCCTTTGATTGTTAGAGTCTTGATTTTTTTTCTGTTTTAATAAAAAAAAAAACCGCCGCTATAAAAACTTATCAGATACACGTCTGTCTGTGACTGCATCATGAGAAAACCACTGTACAGATTTTGATGAAATTTGATATGATCCAGTCCGGGTCAACATATAGGATACTTTTTACTGCGGGAAAATATATCATCTCTGAGAAATCTATACTAAACGTTAAAACGTAACTAAAGACGAACCCGAGCGGAGCGAGAGTGAGTCGCTAGTCAAATATAATAAAAAAATCTAAATCGGCTAATAAAATCAATTATCTCTCATTGCCCCTCCATCCGTCACCATGGCACCAGAGCCCTATCTCTTCCCATCAAAAACATTACTTATAAATAAATACGCCTGATCCTTCCCACCCCAACCTCCCTCACCATTTCATAAATTTGAACAAAAAAAAACAATTATATTTTTACCGATTTAAAAAAAAGTAGATACTCTATTTGATTGTATGTTTTGATCGTTTGTGTGCATGTTTGTATGTCGTATGTACAGTGCCCCTAGTACGAGTTTTTGACAGTTCTCGATTACGAAATATAGTTTCGTTTTCTTCCATACATCTACGTGCAGCGCTCCTAGCGGAAACGTGGTGGAACTAAATCGGCAGTACGAGTTCAATCGAATCATAGTTAACGAACTCGATGAAAGTTTTCGAGCGTATTATTGCATTTTGGCAGTACGAGTTCCCACTTTGACAAGTTACCGATAGTAAACTTTGACGAATTCGAAAACTTTTTTCGTTTTGGCACTCACCAAGTAAATCTCGGTGAGAGCTTACGACCATCTTTGTTTTTGCGAATATTTTTGAACATTAATTATGTTAGCGAGACGGTATCTTGCGTGGAGATTAGCTGTGGAGGCTGACCATGATGAGGAGCGACAGGAGCTCGTAAAGAGGCGAAAATTAAATGTGCCCAGCCGTATCTCTGACACTCACTTTGTGCAGCGGTATCGGCTAACCAAGGAGGGATTTATGTTTCTCTGTGAGACCTTAAGGGAAAATACAAACCTTAGGGGTTCACAAAGAATATCATTGGAGACTAAGGTAGGTACTTAGATATTTTATTTCACATCCGTATTCGCGCATTTGGATAAGGTTTATCGTATGTACTTATAATATTCTGTAGGTACCTAATATAACCGCTATTTATCCAAGTATTCACCAACCTAGGTGCTTTATCTAAGTAGGTACTTCTTTAATAAAAATATTTTATATTTTAAGGTACTAAGTGCGCTGTTATTTTACGCCAATGGGGACTACCAGAGAGTGGTTGGGATTGCCAACTCTTTATCACAAGAGGCAATTAGCCGTTACATTCAACAAGTAACAATGGCTTTAAACCACCCAAGTATTTTGAATAAGTTCATTAAATTCCCGAATACACCAGCAGCTAGAGAACTTATAAAGCAAAAGTTAGTACTTTATAATCTTTTATCCTTATAATCATCTATACATAGTATTACCAAAGATAATAAGGTTACAGCCCACAGCATAATCCTCATTAATTAAATTATAATTTGTATCTGCATGAGAATGGTTAAACATTTATTTCCATTTAAGTACATTCCTATTTATGTGTAATGTTCTAATGAATATATATTTTATATCTTCTAGTTTCTACAACAAATATGGTATTCCCGGAGTGATAGGGTGTATAGATGGCTGCCACTTTAAGATTGTGAAACCCAACAAAAACGAAGAACATCTCTTTTACTGTAGAAAACATTACCATTCTTTGAATGTTCAAATGGTATAACTAATTATTTTCTAGAATTACTACCTACATTATGTGTTGAGTATAAGTACATTTAAATGAGTTGTTTTTCACATTACAATACATTTCTGCTGTATAAAGTAAAATAGTTTTTGTTTTAATAATAAGTAATGAATATTTATTCTAGGTTGCAGATGAAAAATGTCACATTTTGGCAATCAACCCTAAATTTGGGGGTGCTAGCCATGATGCCTTTGTGTGGGAGAACAGCCAGCTCAACACATACATGCAAACATTGCATCGAAATGGTGAATCTGTGTGGCTTCTAGGTAAGAAAACTTAATTTTTGAATAGCTATACTTTTATTGTTGAAATATGAATTATAATTTAATCTATTATACTAATGAAATAATTACCAACAGGTGACTCTGGATACCCACAAAGACCGTGGCTTATGACACCATATAATAACCCTGCACCCGGTAGTGCAGGAGAAACATTCAATAAGTTACACAGCAGGGCGCGTGTAACTATTGAAAATACATTTGGGCGCTTGAAAAATAGATGGAGATGTTTGTGTAAGGATAGGGTGCTCCACTACAAGCCGGAAAAATGTGCCCAAATTATTTTAGCATGCAGTGTGTTGCACAACATAGCACTGGATTTAGGAGTGCCAGATCCTCAGGAACAAACAATAGGTAATCTATGATAAAATAAAAATAAAAATACAATAGGTATATAAGAATTTAATTATTCAAAATGGGACATACACATATTTTGTTTTCCTTGTATTAAATTTATGATTGACTGTAATTTACAAAACATAAATTATAAATAGGGTTCTTTTATTTTACAGTTAATAATCAAGATTTTCCTGAAAATGATGAGGTAGAGGATGATGTTACCCTGTTGACACTAGGGCGCTTATTGCGTGATCGCATTGCCAGTAGGGTGCATGCTGAAGCTGTTTGACAATAACCATGCAACATATTCAGTGACTCTGTTAAGACACGTCTGGCACTTTATTGCGTGGCAACTTTACCATCGCCCACATCGTGTGGTCCGTGCCTAATTAGACGGTCATCGATGTGAAGTGATTTGGATAATCTGTGAGTTCAATAGACAATATAGTGAAGTGACAGAACGTTAGCTATATAAGACAGTGATTTTATATTAAAATCCCTTATTCTTATTCTGATTCGTACTCTTATACCCATTGTTCTTGTCGTCATACTCAGTATTTTGTGGCTAATCAAATACAGTAATCCAAAGGACGACATCTTTTATTTCACAATCTCTTCAAATACAATAGTTCGTTTCAACAAAAATGAGACGAACAGACTCAATTGCCTTCCTAACCTTTCATTTAAATTCTACATTTTATAAATTATAATTCAAAAAAACTTGTAGGGGTCTATTTGAATAGAGTATACTTTGATTTGATTTAGATTAATATATTTTTTATTATAAAGCTTGCAGTAGTGTTGCTTAATATTTAACTTTAAAATAATCAAAGTTCAATTTGTTTTTAACTTTAAATGATCTTAAAACTTATGAACTTTAAAAGATAAACTTCGATCAAAATAACACTTAATTAAATTATAAAAACACTTAATTAAATTATAAATTTATATTTTGAATTTCTGTATTATCACACAATATACTGTAACAGGCAGTTTTTCAATGTGTCATGATTATTGTTTTTAATGTGTAAAATTATTGACAATCAGCGATTCAAATCTAACATAATAATTATAAAATTGTACAAGCATTTGAGACAGAAATAAATGAAATTGTTAATTATCTAATACTGTTTACTTGATATCTTGTTTTAATACATATTGTAATAATAGCACATAATATTATTATATGTATTACAAATATTATAAAAAATTAATAATAATTATAATAATATTGCCATATTTATAATGTTATTTTTGGTAATACATATAATGTATTTTTAAATGCAAGTTTAAATGTTTAGTAAGTAGTTTAGTTTAGTAGTTTAATTAAAATATACAACTTCATAAGGTACTTTGGTATCATTTGGAATTTTTGTACAAGTATGTATATAAACCTCAGAGACGAATGTCAAATATTCGCATAAGTAAACCTAAGAAAGTATTAACTTTTAGTTTTAAATATTAATTAATGACTAATAAAATAAATGTTTGTGACCTGTTTTAATTCTATTTTCATTTAATTTAGCCTCTTTAATTTTATTTAGTGTTTAGCTTTAATTTGTATTCTTAAAGGTAACAACCAAATATATAATTATATTTAATCCCTTAAATATTATACATATATAGCAAATAAAATAAATAGTAAATAACGCAGGGTATCCTATTTACTATTTATTTTATTTGCTATAATTTCCCCTAAATTAATTAATTTGGCAAACAGAGTTTGCCACTGAGACTGCTGCTGGAGCTCCACCTCTCGTTGTTGCAGCTCTCTTTCTCGCAGCCTTACATGCTCAGTGACAAACTGTGTTGCCAAATTCCGCCAGTGCTCGTCGCTGTTTAAAAATTGCTCGGTGGCATTAAAGTGCCTCCGAGGAACACGACGACTATGAGGGGGCGCTGGTGCCGGCGAACGTAGCAAGCGGCGGCGCCCACTGATCGCGCGTCGCGGTGCGGTGTGCCGTTGAGGGCTGATGGCGTGGTGTGTTGTGGGGGAGATGGCACTATTATCCACCATATCAGTGTGGAACGTGCTTACTGATTGACCACCTTCCCCAGGCTTGTTCCACTCTTCAATAACTGAAAAAAATACATGTACATACTTGGGAATAAATTACTAAAACAGATTAATGAATTATTAAAATCTAGAATCATATATTTATGTTACTAACATCCATCATTTGCTCTACTATGTTAAAACACTGTTTTGAATTTGAAAAAAAAATAGTAAAAGAAACTAACTGCTCTCAACTTGGACAACTTGCTCCATTGGTGTGGGTGACACTGCTACTGGCAGAAGGCCCAAATTTGATGCTACGGGTGGCTCAGGTGGTCCAACCTGAAAGATGAAACAGATATAATTAAAAACATATATTTTGAAAATAAGGTATAAAGACAACACAATGTAAATGGTCCTAGTGGGTAATTATATATATAGGAATCCTAGCTAGGGTATTCTTATGTACATGATTAAGTGCATGTGTATATGTTGTGTATGAATGATATAAAATTAATATATTTGACATGATACATTTGTATAGGCTAAGCAAGCAGTGTCAGACATGTAGCATGCGGAATTTAATTTGTTTCCTACATTATGTTACCATGGGAAAAATGTGCATAAATTTAAAGCTAAGGTAATCAACTAATATATAAAAAATAATGACTTCTAAACTAACTTCTTGCACTGAAACTAGACCAGTTGCAGCCTGGGGTCCTATGATGCTAAGGACTCGCTGCTCCTGGTCAGTTAAAATTAATTTAGAGACTGGCCCACCACCTGTGCCACCTGCAGCTCGGTGAATTTTAGAAGCCTTCCGCTTAGTGTTATTTTTAAGGTCACTCCACACCTTTACATGCAAAATAAACAAATTAATTATTGCAATTAGTGCATATCAAACAAAAAGTATTAGGTAATGTAACCCAATGTTTTAGGATCATAGTTAAGCAGGATGCACAACTTTCAAACAAAGAAAAAACGAGAAGGAACGCAGCATGCTGCATGCATAGCGAAGTAGTTGTAAGGTGGGTGAAACTTACCTTTTTCCACTTTTCTACCGGCTTGGAAGTCCCCGTCGTGTCCAAGTTGAGCGCATTCGCTAACTCTTGCCACTTGTCAACGGCCCTTAGCCTGCCGCTAGGGCCATCGCTTGGCTTATTTAAGTCACCATTCCTAAAAATTTTTTGTATGTAATCAAAACAAATTCTCTAACGCATTGGTAGACATAATATAAAGAAAAATATAAATATTATATATAAGATTGATACATACCTCTCCATAAAATCTATCATCACTTCAAACTGCGAAGCACTGGTTCTCATCATTATTTTAATATTATTATAATTTTAGCGAACGCGCTAACGAACTAAGTTTTAAAATTTACTTAATCCAAAACGTCAATTTATACAATATTGAAGGAGAACTTTTGTCTCTTTTAGTTTGCCGGTGTGTAAAAGAGATGAAGCAAATAAAGTGAACTTCGTTCAATCGAGCTAGTCGATGGTCGAAATCGTGTAAACTATATTCGAAAACTTTAACTCGTACTACCGATTACATCGAAAACCATATAGTTCATCGAGCTCACGAAAACTATCATCGTTTGTGTCATTTGTAAACTCGTACTAGGGGCACAGGTATATATAGGCGCATTAACTGCTTCGGTGGTCTAGTGGCTAGCGTGTACAGCCACAGGTCCGGCAGCCCTAGATTTGAGTCCCTGGTCGGGTCAAGCTCAGACATTGAGTATTTCTGTCAAGAACTTCTCAGTAACAGCCCCGAGCTGGGAAGTTGGCGGTGTTTCACCCCCGAGCCTCGGAGAGCACGTAAAGCCGTCGGTCCTGCGCTGTCAACCAAGACTCGTTTTCATAGTTCCAAGTGAACCTAATAAATCCTAAATATTAAAAAATATTCTATGTGGAATCAATGAAAAAAACATACCTTATGCGCCACACTGATAATCAACTTCAATGGTTCAGTCTTGTTGAGTTTCATCATAGCCAGCTTAGCTTCCCTGCAAACAATTTAACGTCTTAAATCTATACATATAATAAAATTCTAACTGAGTCAAATCAGTACATAAAATATTTTTTGGAAAATCTTATTGAAATAGGCATTATTATCGATACAGAGACCGAATCTATACTTTTTAGAATTTTTGTCTGTCTGTTACCGCATCACGGAAAAACCACTAGAGGGATTTTGATGAAATTTGGTATGATGGTAGCTAGTTATCCAGGTCAACATATAGGATACTTTTTACCGCGGAAAAATATCTCATTTCTGAGAAAAAATACAAAAACTGCAACGTAAGAGTATACTAATATGTAAAACCTAAGAATTTGGGTTTTGGTCATCTGACCGCGGGCCGAGCCGCGGGCAATGCTAGACAAAAATAAAAAAAATTGAAACCGTCCGATTTGGCGTAGCATGCCACGTATACAATATACATGCAAGCGTGAGGTGCTCGATATTTGCTGTTGCTATGAATATTGAGTACGATTTCTATAAGTAGAGTTAGTATAAAAAATATTGTACAAAGCACACAACAGTTTTTGCACAATAACATTAATTCTTGTACAAAAAAAAATATTCCGATAAAGACTCACCCTGGTGTTTCGAAGGTGACTATCGCGTATCTCTTTAGAGGGTCCCTACTCATGAAGACCTTCACATTAGACGCGTACTTCTCGAAGACAGCGCGCAAACCATCTTCGCTTAAAGCTTTCGATATGTTCTTGACATATAGCTTACAGTGATCTAATTGCACCTCGCCACTAAATAAAAAAATAATATTTATACATATAATAAAATTGTAACTAAACTGAATCTGTACATTAAATATTTTTGAAAAATCTTATTGAAATAGACATTATTATTGATACAGAGACCGAACTTAGTTTTTAGAATTTTTGTCTGTCTGTCTGTTACCGCATCAAGTAAAAACCACTGGAGGGATTTTGATGAAACTTGGTATGATTGCAGCTGGTTATTTGGTCAACATATAGGATACTTTTTACTGCGGGAAAATATCTTATCTCTGAGAAATCTATACTAAACGTTAAAACGTAACTTAGTTACGTTAGTTTGTTTATAACTAGCGACTAACCCCTGCTTAATTTAGGTAAGTCCCTACTGACCTTATTGTACGGTACTTATGATATCCATACTAAATATTATAAATGTGAATGTTTGTTTGTTTGTTTGTTTGTTTGTCCTTCTTTCACGTCGAAACAGTGTCACGGATTGGCTTGATTTTTTGTGGAGATAGTTGGACGGCTGGAGAGTGATATAGGCTACTTTTTTCTGAGGGAGATTATCTCACTCCCACGGGAAAACACGTTATAATACAACCCACAACAACTTATCATAACTATGTATGTATATAATAATATATAGTCTAATATATTCCATACTAACCGTTGAAACGTACCCGGAGAGGAACCCGAGTTATTATATTGTTATATAATAACTCGAGAGAGTTATTATATAACAATTAAAAAAAACAGAGTGAGTACCTTTTGGCGAAATTGAAAAAATGAATGAACGGATTTGAATAAAATTCAGAGTAAAAAAAACTTAAATATTCTGTAACAATACATACACTTCTTTTTATCCATGAACTACGCCAGCGAAGTCACGAGCTAAAGCTTATAGGTAAAAAAAACCTCTTAGTGTGAACAAAATTTTAGCTTTAATTAGGGCGGTGTACAGACAGGGGGAGGATAGGGAGAATCGGATTATTACTATCCAATATGAACGTTTCAATAAGAGTGCCTATTCCATTGATTTTATATATGAAATACAATCTTTACAACTTCAGAAGCATATCTGTACAGATAAATAAAATTGAAGTGTGCGTGTGTAATGTCAAAATAACAGCTTTTTACTAAATGCATATGAAAGTATATAAGGTACTTATAAAAAATCATTTTTTAAATTGTCTATCTATCTGTCTATTCGTACCGACTACTCTTCGAAACGGATGGACCAATTTCGACGGGACTTTTACCGGCAAATAGCTGATATTATAAAGAGTAACTTAGGCTACTTTTATTTTAAATAAAGAATTAGGGTTCCGCTCAAATAAAACCTATGAAATTGTACAAAATCGTATCTAGCGAGGGTAAGTCCCTAGTAATAAGTATGAATATTGGCTTCAATAAAAAAACTCAGAAACATGTATTTCAATTTTAAAGATTTATCCAGAGATATGTACAAGTACATGCTTATGTGAAATTCACCGATTTGAGGTTTTACTTCATTTGTTTTTTATTTCAATATACATATTTTTTTTGTTAAACTTTTTTTTAAATTATTGAAAACAAAATATTGTCAAAATAATATTAAGTGGAAGTGTAATTAAAGTGTAATAGAGGAGGCCTCTAAAGCTTTTGAAGATATTGAAGTGCCTCTTATAGGTCTGAGGAACTTTATGAAAACTTGCATATTAATTAATTATATTGGAAGAAGCATAAGTAGTAAATAATAGCAAAACTAGTAGAAATTGTAGTGCTTTTCACTGTTTTCTCTCGCTACTCCTTAAGAGACATTGTGTTGAATTATGTTTACACTAGGACTTACTCTCGCTTCACTTGAGTGCTTATCTAGGTTATCAGTAGCCTATGTGTTACTCTAGATCATAAACTATCTTTATACAAAATTTCATCCAAACTCATCCAGCCAGTTAAGGAACAATAAACATACACATGTTATTGTCACTATCCATACAAAGTTACTATACCTAATGTATGTATTCAGCCCTTCTTAACGTCCCACTGCTGAGCACGGGCCTCCCTTCAATAGGAGGGGGGATCAGGCCATAGTCCACCACGCTGGCCAAGTGCGGGTTGGCAGACTTCACATGTCTTTCGAAAACTTGCTAGGTTCTCTCAGACATGCAGGTTTCCTCACGATGTTTTCCTTCACCGTAAGGCAAGTGGTAATCATGTTGAAAATGATTCGCACATGAAAATATCAGAGGTGCGAGACCCGGGATTTGAACCCGCTTCACTCGGTTACCCAAGCAAGCGCGTCACCACTGGGCTACCACTGCCTATTACCTAATGTAAATAATGTTAAATAATTATAATATATGAATCAGTCCGCCAATCAGTTTCTTACTTTACATCTATTGATCAGAGGCTCACTCTTGCTCTGCTCGGGTTCACCTCTAGAAAAACAAAAAAAAACATCCCATGGGAACTATACATTTTTCTGGGATAAAAAGTAGCTTATGTCCTATTGCAGACAATAATCTATCTCTATGCTAAATTTCATCCAGATCTGTTCAGCCGTTCTGGTGTGATTGAGTAACAAACATCCATCTAATCTTTCACATTTATAATATTAGTAAGATTATAAAACAAGTTATAATTGAGAAATCACTAAAACAAAATCTAAGCAAAGCAAAAGATTTCTAACTTCGCAAAGCTTTTGAATAACTTAAGAAAAATTTAAATAACAATAAAAATGGCAATAGTTAATATTCAACAGTTAAAAATGATACTTACTTGACTTCATCATCAGGATATTGTTGGTCATAGTTTTTATCATCATAGTCTTCTCGCATTGGATCCCAATCATGGGACTTGCTGTACCTTCCCCGGCCTGCCATTTCTAAGAACAAATATATATAAAGTATAAGTTAAACTATTTACTAATAGATATCTTAATTATATTTTTGTGTTAAATAATAATATACCTTAAAATATGGCAATACTGCATTAAATATCTTAGATTAATAATATTTAAAATTTTATTATGTTAGTTGACTACTTTCCAGTTTGAATATCAAACAGAAAATGAATTCCCGGATGCTGAAAATGGGTAAAAGGGGGAGGGGAACCGATGGGGGTGGCATTTATGTGGGATGTGTCCTAGCCTGAATCTACCTTTGCCTAGACTCAATATTGCTATCTCAGTCTAGATATCTTTGTCTTTTTGGAACTACACATAATTATAATACTTATAGAATTATATGAATTATATATCATTTATTGAGAAAAAAAGCTATATAATATAAATTAATGTTACAAAAATTCAGTAAGTACAGATGTTAATTTTTCGAGTTTGATTATGTTTGATTATTATTTCAATTTTTCACAAAATAAATTATACATTTTAATTATTAGAATAATGTCATTTTATTATAAAAAATCCTTACATTTGTAAAATGTTATGAAGCAAGTGGTTCAATGTTTTATATTTTAATATTCATTTCAAAGCTAAGCAAGCGTTTTTGCAAAGGTTCATGCTTTTACAGTTAATAGATACAAAATAAATCTTAACTTTAAAACCTCTTTATCAAATAGTATATACATTATTATAATCAAGTATAATTCTAGTAAATCTTCGAAAAATAGAATGTACTTACTCCATTAATTTAAATTTTCGAAATCGTTACAAGACACGTGAGACTCTTATGTGTAATGTAAAGAGGTATAACTATGATATTTAATCTAAGTTTAACTTTTTGAGCTAATAAATATTGTACTTACCTTTTGAAAAATATTAAATATCTATATAAATCACAAATTCGACGTATGATAAAAAAAAATTCATCTACCGATTGATTGTTTCACGATCAGAACAAAGACCGACTGTCAAAAAGAGTGCAAAATTAAGCTTGGGTAAAAAATATCGATATATCAAAAAATATCGATATTTTTTTCAAAAATTAATCGATTAAATAGTTGATACTTTCATTCTCGATATATCGATTTTTGATATTGAAACGTTATCGCGCGTTACACGCTTTGAGCGGATGGGAGCGAGATCAAAAAAACTGTTAAAAGACTTTCCGACACTTCTTGCTCAATCGTCGCACACAGTTCTCCCACGCGCCTAAAGAAACCATGGCTCTCTTCTCTTTGGCTTTTTTTAACTTTTATTTATGTATATTTATGGTAAAAAATTAATGTTCACATCTTAAATAAAAAAAGTAGTATTAATAAAATAAGATTTATACAGTTCTTAAATATTTATTTGTTATTATCTTAATTATCCCAGATCTTTCAGAGTTTACCTCTGTATCGACAATAATGTTTATTTTAATAAGATTTTCCAAAAAATATATCTAATGTACAGATTCGGCTTAGTTACTATTTTATTATAAATGTATAGATTCTGAGTCGAATCTGTACATAAAATATTTTTTTGGAAAATCTTATTAAAATAGTCATTATTATCAATATAGAGGTCAAACCTGTAGTTTTTAGAATTTTTGTCTGTCTGTCTGTTACCGCATCACGGAAATACCACTGGAGGGATTTCGATGAAATTGGGTATGTAGCTGGTTATCCGGGTCAACATATAGGACACTTTTTACTGCGAGAAAATATCTCATCTCTGAGAAATCTATACTAAGCGATACAACGTAACTAGGAACGATGTTGTAAGTTTGTTGAGACTTGCCAAGCGGGTGCCAAAAAACAAACAAATTAAATATTGGTTACTTTTGTATATCTTTTGAAATTAAACCATTAATAAAACTGCGAAAAGTATATTTACTTTTAAATTTTTTAAGTATTTTGACAATACTTATAATTAACTGCAGTCACGAGTTAGGCAAAAATATCGATGAATCAAAATGTCAATATTTTTTACTATACATATATCGATACTATTAATAAATATCCGCTCTATACGTTATATATATAGATATTTTTTCATTTGCCTATCTCTACAAACAATACAGATTAGAAAAACGTGTTACTAGTGTTGTAGTAACGATGATATCGCACGAATTGCATTCCACTATCCGATTATTAGGAAAACTTATCGCCTCTACTGGTGATAACAGAGCTGGCTCATTTATCATCCAAAGAATCAGCATTGCCATTCAGAGGAAGAATGCGGCAAGCCTTCTTGCCACATTTCCATGCGGACATGATTTGTACAGTCATAAAATATAAATATGATGATATTATACTCCTGATCGATTTTGGCCACGGCAGCCAATCTTATTGAGACTATCCTATGAAGTTTTTGAATGCCTATGAAGTTTATGAAGCCAATTTATTCTATACATATGAGTTGTATAGAATCAATGGCGGCTATCTCATTGTAGAGCACAAAGTAGTCATATTGTATTACTGGCCATTATTATAGTAAGTACTAAAGATTTAGGATACTTTTAAAACATAAATGATACTTTTACTTTTATTATAGCGTACCTATTTTAAAATCAAATATTAATATAGCCACCTATGATACTAACATTTAAAGATTGCCGAATGTGATTCCGTGTTTAATAGGATCTTACGAAGATTACTTCTTATGATTCTACAAATGCACTACTGTGATTGGTCGAGTGAGCATTAGCGCCGAGTTTGATTCTGAGTACGCAGAAGATTGCCGTCTTTGAAACTAAACAATGATTTAACATAGCATTTGCAAGGAAAATAGCCGCCTTTAGTGCTGTGTTGTCAAATAAAACCGTTTAATTCAATGTTAGAAATTTTTGGGTATAGATATCTCAAATCTGCCAAAAAATAAGATGGCCACCTTTGATTCTATACGACTCATATATTGTAAAAAGCAAAATAATATTGTACTATATAGTCCTCTTTGATACTGAGCAACTGAAGGTAATTGTAGATAACAAAAACAATCTTAAATTTCAGATGTGATTGTTTTTGGTCGAGTGAAGTTAATCGATAATAAACATGTATAATAAAAAAGGCTTTGGCACTAATTGTTTATTAATAATTAATTGAACTAGTTGACTATTAAGATTTGTACCTTTTTAAACTTAGTTCAAATATATTTCTTAAGCATCAGTATCATCCCTTCGAAAAGTTTATCATATTATAATTCATCTATACGATATAATAAGATTATATATTCTTCGTAACTACAAAAAATTATACATAAATTTAATTAGTCAACAGTTATAGACAATAATAAATAACGCTTCTCGATACATCCATATTTTTCAATCGATTTATAAATTACGGAGTTATACGAAATGTTTATCAATTATCTGTGCTATTATACAATATTTGACAACTGTCATTTCTGACAGTGACAGCCAAATATATAACCTGAAAAACCTATTGTTGGTAGGTATTTTAGTACCTAGCCCTAGCCAGTTTTTGTTGCAAAAGTGAATTAAATCGGCGTACAAATATGAAGAATGGATGATATCGTGAAACAAGTTCCTTCTTACCAATTAGACCAAGAAATATTAGACGGTGAGTACTTTAAATACGTGTTTTTGATTGAAATATGAAACTACCTAATTCTTAGAAGCAACAGGTAAGTTGTGTAAATGACGCAAATTTTTCTTGTTTTGATTGTATTTGAATAAATTAATTAGATTTCAATTTAAGTGTCGATACTAATTATTTTTAACTAATAAAACAAAGAATTTATTTTAAATAAGTTTAAGTAAATAATTATGAGTCCTATACACGAATACTACAAAATGAAAAAAAAATATTGTATCCTAATACGTCAGTAACAGTATTTAAACTAAGCTTTGTGTCATACTAAGTAACTTTTATTGTTTTAATTTGTTAAAATTAGTTCTACTGGGCATAATAAATAAACCTCCATATAAGGTAGGAAATATCTATTATTTTCTTTTTAAATAAGACTCAAATTGTTTTAATTATGTAAATTATGGACAAAAATATTAATTTTTTTATTTGTAGTATTAATTGGAAATTGCCAAAGAATATATACAAAATTGAATAATAAAATATTATTTAAACAAAATAATTTACTGACTTTTTCGTAACACTGAATTTTTACTTGAATTTTCTGTTGCATCAATCTAAATGTAATGTATATAATTAGTACAAGAAGTTTTCAATCCTTGAGCCAAGTTTTATCAAAATCCTTTTAACGGTTTTGAAGTAACTGTAACAAACACCCAAACATCTTTCATATTTGTATTTTTAATGATTAAAGTATCATCAATTTTTATGCATGCTTGAAATTTACTCCTTCATCCTAAGATTGCCTGAAAGAAATTGCTTTTAGCGAAAAGAACCCCTCCTCACTCCCGTGCATTTCTTACTTTATCTTAAAAAATTAAATGCATTATTTTTGTATATACTCATAATATATACATTTATTTCTGTATCTCTGAAAAGGCTCTAAAGGTTTAAAACAAATTTTGTATTTAGATAAGGTTTTGTATTTTAAAGTTTATCTATATAGGTATCTTTTCTGAAAAAACACAATTTTTATATCTTACCTGAAAAACACCAAGCAAAGCTTGGTTGCCCAGGTACTGTTTATGTCATTACTAGCAGAACCCGCGGCTTCGCTCGCGCTAAAACTACAAAAAAAACTTTGAAATGGTAGGTTTCATACAAACTTTCATCCGCTATTTTACCCCCTTATGGGATGTATTTCGGTAAATTCTAAAAGACGTATTTAATTAAAACGTGTTTTTAAAGAAAGACAAACAAATAAACACACTTTCACATTTATAATATTAGTATGGAAGTATGGATTATTATGTATTAGATGTCTTCCACACTTCCTAAATGCTTGACATCTCACAAATGTTGTGTGCATCACTTTCATTTCTGCCTCGCACATGCGAATTGTGGAACGATTTTCCTCCTACGGTTTTCACTCGACGCAATAATATGGGGCTCTTGAAGAGTCGAGTCTTCAGGTCCATGAAAGGAAAAGTTGAATGCATTGAGCATTCAATTTTTTATGTTGCAAATAAGCAGTCTATGAACATAGCCACTTACTCTTACCATCAGGTGGACTGTTTGTTTGTGTGTTAATATAAAAATCTTTTTTTTCTTATCTCTTGTGGTAGGCAATTTAAATTGAAAAGTTTTCATTTAGTATAAGATTTTCACAATTTTTTTATGGATTGTCTTAAGTCAGTCTACTACCAGTTTGGAAAGAAAAAGCCATAGTTCAGAGAAGAACTGACAAAAGAGCTTCCTCCAGTGCGGGCGGGCCTAAACTTATTTTTGCATTTTGTTTTGCAAATATAATTATAAACTTTGCAATTGCAAATATAATCAATAGTTCATTGAAGTATGTATCTATTTATGTATTTAAATATATTTACAGCGCGAGGCATCAGTATGACAGTAGAGGAGGTAGCTGGCCTACCAACATGCAAATATTCAGAAAAAGTTCAAGCTTTGAACTTGAGTGAAGATGATTTGGCTTTCCTTAGAGGGTTGAGAAGGCGAATTAAAAATAGAGTAAGTGATATATTTATATTTGCTTGTATATATCCTTGTATTTGAACTGAATTAAAAAAATGGAAGATATTTTAGTATTATGTGAAAGTTTGTGGGTATGTTTGGATGTTTGTTACTCTTTCACGCCAGAACGACTAAACGGATCTGGATGAAATTTGGCACCGAGATAGATTATAGTCTGGAATAATACATAGGCTACTTTTTATCCCAGAAAATGTACGGTTCCCGTGGAATAGGTTTGTTTTTGTTTTCTTAGAGGCGAACCCGAAGCGATGCGAGGGTGAGTCGCTAGTATGTACTATGATATGTAGAAGTGATGCACTCACATATAAATAAATGTAGTATATAGTAACTTTTATAGTCTAGATTAGGTTTAAAACCTAGCCAATATTACATTTCTATACATAAAATGATAAAAATTAAAAATCTTAAACTAAAACACGCATTAAACCAATTGTTACGTATGGGTTTCGTCAGAAAGTTATTATATACGACTGTAGAAACATCAAAAAGATTCCTATTAGACACACATCTACGAAAGGGTCTCGCCGGGTTTCCATAAAAAATCTGCACTGGCGTTAGTGGATATTCTTGGTATTGTTATGGTGGAGATTATGTAGAAAAATAATTTTGAAGTTGCAGTCCCCATTGTCGAAAAACGAATGTAGTTTGTGGGTTTTATAATTGGCCATAAATTATTTTGAACAACTAGCAATATAATTAAGGCACCAATTTCAACGAAGACGTCAGTGCAGATGTCATATGAAAACCCGGCGAGATCCTTTCAGTAATATGCAATATTCTGTGAGTAAAATGACTGTCACGTACAGGCGGACATGACGAAATTATAAGGTTTCCGTTTTTGCATTTTGACTACAGAACCCTAAAGAATCAGAAATCGAACCAGTAGTTCTCTAGCTCTAGGAAAACGATAAACATTATAGTATATACCTATGTATTATTAGTGTTCGTCCAGTGATCGAAATTCGGTCATGATCATTTTTTTTTTTATTGATAACGCTAAAACTCGTCAATAGCTACTAAAGGCAGCGGTAGTCCAGTGGTAATGCGCTCGCTTGGGAAACTGAGTGAAGCGGTTTCAAATCCCGGGTCTCGCACCTCTGATATTTTCATGTGTGAACCATTTCTAACATCGTCACTCGTCTTACGATGAAGGAAAACATCGTGTGAAAACCTGCATGTCTTAGAGAACCTAGTAAGTTTTTGGAAGACTTGTGAAGTCTGCCCCGCACTTGGCCAGCGTGGTGGACAATGGCCTGGTCCCCCTCGTATTGAAAGGAGGCCTGTACCCAGCAGTGGGACGTTAAGGCTGAGTACAAAGCTTGTCAATATCTACTAAACAAAATAAAAAAAGGAAAGCGGTTGACCAACAGAAGACCAAAAATTATTGAACTGTTTTGTCTTTGCCTATTTATAGAGATGAGATATTTTCCGGCGGTAAAAGTATCCTATATGTTGACCCGGACAACCAGCTATCATCATACCAAATTTCATCAAAATCTGTCTAGTGGTTTTCTCGTGATGCGTTCCCAGACAGACAAACTGATAATAATTCTAAAAACTACAGGTTCGACCTCCGTATCGATAATTATGTTTATTCCAATAAGATTTCCCAAAAAATATTTAATGTACAAATTCGACTCAGAATTTTATTTATAAGATAACTGATAAGTCTTCGGTCTTACTATAAAGAATAGATGTTATAATTTATCATGAGTGTAATTCCCACGGTGTTTGAATACATCAACGGTGTCGTGTCACAACTCGTGCACCTCTTGTAATCGATACGATGTAGTAATGTAACACTCTTGCGGCTTTACGTAAATTATTATGTGTTAGCTATTACCCGTGACTCCATCTACGTAGCTTAATTGGACGTAGTTATACAAAATGGATCCAGCCCACGAAAACTGTTTTTTTGAGTTACTATCATAAATAGCACGTACATATTAACTTACATACAGAAAGTAGATAAAATTTGAATGAAATGAATTTCAATAAAAACTAAGGTCTTGTTATTTTGATATGTTTACCAATTTTATTAAACTTCTTATTTTCTCAAAAGTAAGTTTTTGTGGTTGGATCTATTTTGCATAACTACATCCAATTATGTATTACTAGGAAAACTCGCGGCTTCGCTCGCGCTAAAACTACAAAAACACTCTAAAAAGTTAGTTTCATACAAACTTTCATGCCCTATTTTATAGTATGAATTTTGAAAAATACTAAGGCACATATTTTTTTTTAATTTTATTGAAGAGCGTATACCAAGTTTCAAGTAATTCTGATCATAAATATTTATTTAGATTGTATTATAACGTGTTTTCCCGTGGGAATTAAGTAATCTCCCGCAATAAAAAGTAGCCTATGTCACTCTCCATCCCTCCAACTATCTCCACACAAAAAATCACGCCAATCCGTCACTCCGTTTCGACGTGAAAGAAGGACAAACAAACAAACACATTTTCATATTTATAATATTAGTATGGACTAGCAGAACCAGCGGTTTCGGTCGCGTTGAAACTACAAAAAAATCTCCTTGGCTTTATGCAAAAGGTATTTTTGAAACGGGTTCAGCAGCTTCTGAGCGTATAGTACTTAAACATATTATAAACATCAGTTTTACAATAGGTAATAAATAGAAGTCTGCCCGATTTGTTGACTTTTATGATTACTGCTCCGCTCCCTTTTGATTGAACGGGCTATCTAATGCAAAAATATTTTTTCATATCGGCTTAGTAGTTCCTAAGATTAGTATAAATTATAGCATATATGTTACTTTGATTTATAAGATATATTACTTTAAAGTTCCATCAAAATCCGTTCAGTACTTTTTGAGTTGTATTCATAAATATACATTGTAACATCATATCTGGTAAAATAGATGAGAGGTGAGTATTATCGGTTTTATAGGGGAGAGATTTACACTCCATAATATCTTGGGAACGTGACACCTTAAGTCATTATTGCTGATATTTTTGTTTGTTTGTGTGTTTTCTATTCAAACAAACCATTTTTATCGTTGTTCGTTGTCCATTTTTATAGTTTTCTTCTTGAGACAACTAATATCAGTTTGTGGTCGGCCACGAAATTTGATAGCTTATACAGCAGCGAGAGTTGAATTAGACATTTATATTAGCACTAGCAACTTACCCTCGCTTCTCTCGGGTGCGTCAATAGGTACGCAGATTTTATTCACAATTTGAAGGATTTTTAATTATTTTGCACGAAACTCTATTTTTTTCCAAAATAAAAGTAAATTACTCTTTATAACATCAGCTATCTGCCAGTGAAAGTCCTGTCAAAATCGGTACAGCCGTTTAGGAGATTAGCCGGGACAAACAGGCACACAAAAAAATCATTGTTTTGTTTTCTTATAAATACCATTTATAGTTTCATATGCATTTAGTAAAAAACTGTTATTTTGACATTACAAACAGGCACAACTTTATTATATGTATACTAGGTTTATTCCCCATACAAAATTTCATCCGCATTTTCACCCCCTTAAACGATGATATCCGGGATAAAAAGTCCTATGTCCTTTCCAGGGTCACAAACTATCTTCTTACCAATTTTTATCTAAATCAGTTCAGTAGATCCAGAGATAACCACCTACAACGTCACAAACTTACAATTCACAAACTTTACCTCTTTATAATATTAGTATACTCGTAGATATATAATGCTTCACGCTTTAACGTGATGTAATATTATAATTTACTATTGGTTTGCTTTCTACCTGGGCGCGTCTCTAGGTGCCTAACAGCCTATGTGTTAATTCAGGTCAGACTCAATCTGTGTACTAAGTTTCATTCAAATCCGTCCAGACATTTCAGTGTGAGAACGAACAAACATACACACCTACAAATTTTCTCAGAATAGTAGTCAGATCTAAGTTCAAGGTACAGCATCACGCTGTGACGTTCGAATTTATAAGTTAGAATCACGTTAGAATTTATAAGACTACTAGCGGCTCACCCTCGTTTAGCGTGAGTTCGCCTCCAGAAAAACAAAACAAATCTATTCCTCGGAAACCGTATATTTTTCCGGGATAAAAAGTAGCCTATGTGTTATTCCAGACTATAATCTATATCTGTACCAAATTTCATCCAGATCCGTTCAGCCGTTCTGACGTGAAAGTGTAACAAACATCCATACATACTCACAAACTTTCACATCTATAATATGTAATACCAAATAATACCATTTCAACCCACAGCTAGCCTCACAAAATAGCAGACGACGCAGTATGGAGCATCTACGTCGTCTCACACGAGAGTTGCGAGCAGTCAGAGCATGCAGAGATGACGCGTTAAGTGAAAGAAGAGCTTTAATTGAGTCTAGAACAGAATTACGGGAAAGCTTCTATTTGCTAAGGAATCATATTTTACAGGTATGTTGAGAAATTACGCGGGATTCGAAGGTTTGGCGGGATTGAGGATTTATTTAGGTCTGTTAAGGAAGACTATATAGGTCGGTTTAGTTGTTTGGACATAGTCCGTGGGATTGGAGGGTGAGTTTGGACATATAAGATCGTAGTTATTAAGTTAAAATAACAAAAATTTTGAACAACAGTCAGGACTGATTACTTGGACCACTGACCTCCAAATCTGGAATTTAATTGACTAAATAGAGGTACTTAAATTAAGTAAATTCTGGTCTGGGCTTAAGATTAGAACCGAGGATCTTTCCACTTAGAATCCTCTTCTACAAAATCTACTTATATCAGTCTATTTTTATATAGAACTAGTAACTTACATCCCTAGGTACGTTATAATTTTTTTGAGCTGAACCCTTATTCTTTTTCTAAAGCAAAAGGCGCCTAAGTTACTCTTTATAACATCAGCTATCAGCCAGTCAAAGTCCCATCAAAATCAGTCCAGCTGTTTCTGAAATTAGCCGGAACAAACAGACAGAAAACAAAAAATTAAAAAATTGTTATTTTCTAATAAGAACTGTACATAATTATTAATTTTGTATGTTTTTAAGCTATTTTATTTATATTATTTAGTAAAAAGCTTTTATTTCGATACTACAGTCACACAGACACTTCAATTTTATTTATGTATAGGTATATAGATGAGCCTCTAACTACCAATTTTTTTTTTCAGTACCTCAAAGATAGATCAGACCCAACAGAAGTACCAGACATAGACCCAGAAGTACCAAACATAGACCCTCCCTTACCAGACGCAAAATTAAAAACAGATTATCGAGATAAAACAATTTTTGAATGTCGTATAGAAAAACTCGTCCAACAGAGCGTGAACCACATTTACAAAGAGAGCAAAGAGAAAGAGACGAGAGTGTGTGCTAAAACAGTGTTTTTGGACTCCATCAAATGTAATAAGAGTGAAATGGAGGGAGTTTTGAATCTCTGTGTGAAGGAGAAAAGGAAAGGACATGGGAGAAAGCAGTTGGCGCCAAGAAGGATCGCGTGTTATACTAATAGTGATGGTGAGTTAGTTAGTTTGTTCAGCGATAACTTTTTTTTTAACCTTGGGAAATGCATTTACGCACGAGGTGTGGGACTCACCGGCAAAGCCAGTACTACCCACTAAAACCCAACAAAACCTTCCCCCGTCTTAATGGGGCGTCGCAGGATCGCTTACGCATTCAACTACGACGCCCCGACGGCAGGTCTGCCGAAGCAGACCACAACAACCATGGCGTTGCTCCAAGGTCCATTCTGCTATCATACCTATACATAGAAGTACCAGGAGCAAACCGCATGGTACACCGCTCATCGAAGAGGGCCACCACCGCCCATCGAAGTGGGCCACCTCCCTGTGCGCTTCTTGGCTTCGCGCCCGACTGGTTAGCCGGGCACTACTGAGCCCCTCCACCACGACAAGGTGAACGCACGTTGGGGGGGTTGTCCAGCGATAACTGATCAACCATACAATGTTTTACTCGTGTGTTTTAATGGCAGTTTAGTATACTTGTAATGTAAGCATCGGACTAACCTGTGTAAATATTATAAATGTGAAAGTTTGTGAGTGGATGTTTGTTACTCTTTCACGCCAGAACGGCTGAACAGATCGAGATAAAATTTGCCACACAGATAGATTATAGTATGGAATAACATTTAAGTTACATTTTATCCCTGAAAAATGTACGGTTCCCGTGGGATAGATTTGTGTTTGTTTTTCTAGAGGGGAAACCGAGCAAAGTGGGGGTGAGCCGCTAGTATTTATATAAAAGCTACTATTAGTTTGTAATTATGCAATTAAATCGATAGAAATCGATTTTACTTTCAATAGTTGTGTTGATTTAAAACATTATAAGGAATAATATAATTTGACACCATCTCACCATTGATATATAAAAACCTAGATACACATTTCCTAACAAATATCTCTCTCATCAAAAAGTGTCGTCGACATGTGACGTTAAGTCAAACCAAAGAATAACATTCAAACATCGACAGTTCCTAATGTATAAACACAAACTCGAACTTACACACCACAAAAAGTACTTTTTTTTAAACAAAACAACATGCGTTTTGTGGGCTTCTTTTTGAGGATACTTTTGAGACGCTAATTAAGTTTTTGTATATCAATGCATCTCGCTGTGCTGATGTGGAACTCTTCAATTGCCACTGGTTACACTGCAGAGTGTGGACTTGTTTGATTGGTATGACAAGTTTCATACGTTATAAAATGTCATAAACGTGTTCTTTTAGGTTTTTAAAAAAATATATTATTATTTATCACTAGCGACTCACCATCGCTTCTCTCGGGTTCGTCCCTATATACGTTTTAACGGTTAGTATAGAATAGATAGGCTATATATTATATATACACATAGGTATGATGAGTTGTCTTATTGAAAAAAATTATAAATGTATTTCTTCTTGTATAATAAGCACAGATTATTAAATTGAATACTACAATTTTCAGATGGCGTCCTCGATTTGAAAATAAAAAAAGAAAATCAGTGACGTTGTATGAAAAGACGTAATTTTAATATTATTTTAGCAATTACGATTAGTACCAAAAATATTATGTTTAATTGACTTGCATAGATAAAAAATATTTTTAACGTGTCATAAATATGTTTGAACTATCTGTGGTTCTGTTTATAATCTAGTTATAGTGTATGTATTATTGTTTAAAAAAATTATTGATATATTTCATTGAATATACTAAAGAAATTAATATTTATATGTACATATAAAAATATATAAAACGTTGAAATTTGCTAAGACATTTTTGATAGAGAAAATGACATATACATACATATATTCACTTAAAATTATTTATTTTTTTAAATTGCGAACTTGATACAAGTGTTTTAACTAAATTTATTTAAACAAGAAAATAAAATTAATTATGTAATATATTTGTATTAAAAACTTTTTAGTTATTGTCAAAATTATGACATAACTTTTGACAGTTGCAATGAACAATATTGTAACTCTGTATTAAAAAAGAATGTTTTCTTTTTTTTTTTTGAAAAAAAAAGACACCTGAGCCAAATCTTTAGAGCCGTTTCCGAGATACATGAAATAAATTTATATTATATACAAGAATTGCTCATTTAATATTAAATATGCTGTTCATTTGCGGCTGGACCGATTTGGATATTTTTCTTTTAATGGAAAAAGTGAAACGGATTTTTAGGCAGTTGCCAATGGACAGAGTGACTCATGACGAAGGTTTAAGTGTATAATTCATTAAGATTTTGAGTAAATTGGATGAAATATGATGGCGATCGAAAAATCATGCCGACTGAGAGCTTTATTGGCGTGCGCCGCGTCAACTAATAAAGTTATATGAAAACAATGTATTATAAAATAATTCCTCTTAAAAAGATGTATTAAACTATAGCAACGCTATATGTACGTACCTAGGGACGCAAGTCACTAGTTTTTTTATATATTTAAAAAAAATGCCAACCCTAAGGATAGTAACGTATTTAAAGAAAAAATCCGAGTAAAAAGTCTGTGGGTTAAATCAGTTTTTTAAATTATAAAATTATTTTTTATCTATGCTAGTTTTAAAATTGTATATTCTATCGAAGTTCCAACGAAACGATGCGGATTCGATCTGGCTTTTGACAAAATAATTTTCTACAATAACTATCACTAATTGATAACTAAAAAATCTATGGGAATGAGATATATAGGGGTTATATCCATAGACGACAATAATGTACTGAGCAATATTCTCATGATTTATTTTGATTTTTGGTTCCCGACGTTTCGAATGCTTTACAGCATCCATGGTCACTGAAGACTCCGACGCGAAAATATCTGAAAAAGATAATGTTATTTAAAATCTAAGAAAGTATTAAATAATTTTTATTGCAGTAATATCTATCTAATATATTTTTTATATAACATCTATATGTTATCTAACCATCGATCAAAAAAATACTAGATACACAATCCCATGCAAAAATTCTCTTAAACCTGTCACCGATTGTGTTTAGGTAATTATTTTAATTGAAATAAATATACAACAATGTAAATTAAACCTTAAATGCAATGCTTAAAGTTGTTTTCACAAAAAATATATATTAAAAGCGCGCTCAAATGTTTAAATGAGCGCTCATTCGGTGAGGACATTTTTTGTCGCTGATTGTGTATCTAGGTAGTACATTTTTGATCAATGTATCTTACCAATAGTTTATTTCTGAAGTTACCAATAGGTGGTGTTGGCCTATAAAGTAGAAAAAAAATAAAAAAAACGAACAAAGCAAGAAGAATAATCTAGTTTCAATACATTTTTTTTTGTTTTCTATTAGCGATATCTAATATATATTGTAGAAAGTCAGTTTGTCTGTAAAATCTGGATTATAAATATTATGTATATATAGATATGTAGGTGCATGGACCATTTTTACAATTTGTCGAAACTGTCGAATTTATAAAGTTACGTATAAATATATTTATCATTCAACTATAAGATTTTAAATGTTTATATTTATAATAAAAATATTTCTTGATTGTATTATATATTTTTAATATTTTTAATCTGTATCATTTTATTTGGCAATTAATTGTCTTTGAGAATGTCTGGAATTAATTTAATACAGTCTTATAAAGAAAAAAAACTCGTGTGTGTGTACTTATGTACGCACGTAGGAAGTTATACTTCTTTGTCGTAACAGAACAAAAATAGCCAAATATTTCATCCCGTATGTCACAACTCTCTGTTTGTAAAAGGAATGCAGCTAACATCATGTCGCTTTCAGCTAACTTCATCATGTCGTTTTTTGGATGTCGGTGTGCGCGCTGTTAACACACTCGTAACAGCGCGCATCTTAAAAATTTTGCTCTCATATTTTTTTTACAAACGTCGCAAAAGAAGTATAACTTCAAAAAGATGTAAATTTTAGAATGGATGGTAATAAAACATATATTTATATACTTTTCTTTCGCAGCGCAACTTCAAGAGGTAAAAGTTAAAGAAATTGTTATTTTTTGCTCTTAATGAGATTTGATGTTATTATAGACGTTGTAAAGCATTGATATACAAAAACTCAAGGTACATAATTAGTGTCAAAAATGTCCTCAAAAAGAAGTGCACAATTTGAAATTGTGCGCTTTTATCAAATCTCTTTTGTTCATTGCTTTTCGGATGACAGGATTAAAACGCGCGTTGTTTCGTCTAAATATAGATTTAGTAAAAAAATATAGAACCACATTTCCTAACAAATATCTCTTAAAAATGTGGCGTCGACATGTGACGTTGAGTCAAATCAAAGAATAACATTCAAAAATCAAAAGTTCTAATTGTCTAAACACAAATTCGAACTTACGCACACCACATAAAGTACTTTTTTAAACGAAACAACGTGCATTTTAATTTAGTTATCCGATACAGCAATGAAGAAAAGAGATATAAAAAAAGCGCTCAATTTTAAATTGTGCGCTTCTTTTTGAGGACACTTTGTGAGACACTAATCATGTATCAATGTAAAATCGTTATATTTAAACATATACATGTAATGTTTCAAATTATCTGGTAAATTTTATATGAAAAAGCCGTATCCTGACAGATCTTATATATTATATACCTACGTTATAAAAAAGCACCAAAATAACATAAGTTAATATTATCTGTATTTTATAGTTATTATTTAGTTAAATAGGATTTATACAAGAATTTACAAGTAGTATCTTAAGAGTTTATGATGTGATGTTGATTATTTGAATAAATTAGTTACCCGGAGTACTTTTTTTTTAAAACAAGCGACTTAACCTCTTTTCGCTCGGGTGTGTCCCTGTACGTTTTATTGTTTGTTTAAAATTTCATGGAGTTTAATTGTTTTGCGCAGAACTCTTTATTCTTTTTCTAAAACAAAATTTATTCTTTGTAACATCAGCTATCTCCCAGTGAAAGTCGCATCAAAATCGGTCCAGCCGTTTCGGAGATTAGCCGGAACAGACAGACAAACAGACAATATTTTTTTTAAATTGTTTTTTTTTCTTATTAGTACCGTATATCGAATAGTAAAAAAAAAATGCATTTGAATGTATATTTTTTGTGTGTATTTGAAGATGGGTTAAAAAAAACAAACTTGAGAGTGTAGAGTGAAGTACATATTAATATCACATAACTATTATAAATGCAATAGTTTGTATGTTTGTTTCTCGTTTACTCCGAAACGATGATTACGATGAAATGTAGTACACACATGGACTATTAACTTTTTTTTATGTAGGGAAATGCATTTACGTATGCTACCTGCATACATACAGGTGGTTCTGTAGGACGGACGAGAACTTCCCTCATCGTAATGGGGCGTCGCAGGATCGCTTAGCAGACCATAACAACCATATATGGTTTTTTGTTGTTGTTTTGTTGTTGGAGCAACTCATATGGTACCACAGTCCACGGAGGAGTGGATATTTAAATAATAATCTGTTGCAATATGTATGTTCTTTTTTTTTCTCAATATGTATGTTTGTCCTTGTTGCTTGTAACCCTACTACAGCTACCATCCAAGTGCGTTTCTTGGCATCACGCCTGGCAGATTTGCTGGACGTTAATGAGCCCTTTACCACGGCAAGTTGGTCGCATATCGGAGGGAAGATAAACTTATGATCTAGGATAACACATACTTGATACTGCCGTCATAAAAAAGAAGGCCGCAACTTCGTTAAAGTTGGTTTCGAGAGGTTTGAAGTTTTGTCTCAGTACTTAGTAGTAGTTTATAAGTAGTTAAGATGAAAATGGTTATGGTATCTCCGGATTCATAAGACTTAGAGCTTTATCAAGTAGCATTTTTTTTTGCTGATTCCGAATCTGAATTTAAGTTTTTTTTTGACCAAATTGTTAGTTAGTGCCTTATTTATTACTAGCATTGTCCGCGGCTCCGCTGGCGTTCAGATGACTAAAAACCAAATTCTTAAGTTTTTGTATTTTTTCTCAGTAATGAGACATTTTCTCGCTGTAAAAAGTATCATAAATATAAATCCTATATGTTGACACGGATAACCAGCTATTATCATACCAAATTTCATTAAAATCCGTCCAGTGGTTATTCCGTGATGCGGTCACAGACAAATAGACACAGAAAAATTCTTATTATATAGATTCGGCCTCTGCATCGACAATAATGAATATTTCAATAAGATATTGCAAAAAATATTCAATGTACAGTTTCGACTCAGAATTTAATTATATTGTACAGATTATTTTATTTTTCTTAGCGCTACCTAGAATGTAATGCAATGAACTACGCCATTACAATGCCATCTTGTGTTCGATAGCATTATTATATTAAAATATTTTTTGTAAATATATTCATCTAAATGATTTTTATATAATTAAAGTATTTTTATAAATCAAACTTTAATTGATTTTGATTCTTATTTATTTATATTATAATTATATAAATAAAAATCATTTATTATTTTTCTCTCTATCTCATATTCTGGTAACACTATCCCTTCAAAAGCGACCTCTAGCGGTGCAAATCGGAAACTTTCCTTTTGTCTTCTTCAATCCAATATGGCGGTAAACGGTGTATGAAAGGTGTAGAATGTTTTGAATTGAAACGAGCAATAAAAAATCTGAAATAAACCGTCGAAACGCGAAAAAAATAGCAATGGCCGGTGCAATTTATTTAATATCGTGTTAAATATACGTTTAGTCCGCTATCCACGTGTGTTTTGTGTCAAAAATTGTGTTTTCGTGTAATTTTTATGTGGTATATTTCGCTAATGTCTGATACTGGACTATTGATATGTAATCATAGATCCTATAGATATGTCTACCTATGATAAATCTAGCTCGGGAAGTGAACAAACTGTGACCGATGCTAACGTGAGTTGCGATGATACTTGTGAGAAAAAAGAGAAAAAATTGAACAGAAAAGTGTGTTTTCCTCATGATGACCACCTTGTCACGCAGTACTTCGAGCCTGCCAACCCATGGCAAGACAGTAAGTTTTCATCTGCCTTTGGCAACATATCAATTATTTATTTATAAGGTTTCTTCTTCAATTTTAACTATTTCAATCCATACACAGTTTACTTTGAATGGGACATGCAAATACATACAAAAGAACCTTAGGTTTTGTTTTCATAATTACTTAGAAATCAAACAACTACATATTTTATATATAAATATTGATATTTTTTATCTTTGTGTTTATGTATTTAAATTATCATTTATGAATAATTAATTTTGTTTATAGTTTTGATATTTTATAGTCATTCTAATTAGATATTGAATAAGAATAAGTCGATACAAAATTATTTATTTATAATAAAAATGTCATAATTATACAATTTATTGCTAATTTATACCTGTATACATAACAAAAAATTTCCAATAACTAAGCATCAATGAGACCAAATTGGCATAACCTAGACAATAGAAATTTACTCAGTGTATTTCAATAAAAAGAAACCATAAGATTTTTGTGATGGTCTCTAATCTATAAATAAAATTGATGTCAAAATAACACAATTTTTAGAATTTTTGTCTGTCTGTTTGTGCTGCCTTATCTCCGAAACGGGTGGGCCGATTGAAACGGGACTTTTACTGGAAGATAGCTGATTTATAAGGAGTAACTTAGGCTATTTTAATTTAGATAAATGATTAAAGTCCCACTCAAAAAAATTAAAACTTACTGGTCGTAGATGACTGTTTTTTTGTTGCTATGTGTAACATAACAAGTGTATATTATTCAAAAGAATGTGATATGGATAATTTTTTCAAATGGAACCTGTAAAATAAATAAAAATACTGTCAAAATATTCTTAGAAACTTGGTGTGTTCTTATAAAATTATAAACCATTTAAATATGTTGAATAAAAATGTTGGAACATTAACACACAGCACCATCTAGTTCCATGGTAAGCTACGAGGCTTACGTTATGGATACTGAGTCAAAAATAGCCTATATTATGTTAACTTAAGATATAAATTTCATTCAAATTGATTAAAGCTAGGGCAAGTAGTATATACATTTTTTTTTAATTTATTATAATACTAGCAACTCACCCTGGCTTTGCTCGGGTTTGTCCCTATGTGATTCTTTAAATAGACACAACCTTTTTGTTTATGTAACGATTGAAATAAAACAACATAATAAATGTTAAAAGCTTACCACAATACACTAGTGAAAACAATACACAAAGGAATAGACAAACAGACAAAAATTCTAAAAATCATGGTTTTGGATTCTATTGTGATAACAAAGGCCCCAATAACAGTTTTTCTCAAATATCTTTAATGTACAGAAAGCGAGAAGGTACATTTTTTTATATGTATAGATTTCCTATAATTTTATTAGTGACTCGTAGAACAGTTATTAATTATTTTTCCATTATAAAATACTGGGTATTGTTTATGACTTCTATGTGTGTATTTCTTTTTAGTCCAAGCGCTATTGAATCGCGCTTTGTATGAGAGCGCCTAGAGCTGGGATTTGAAGCGTGTTGAATTATACTATCGATTGAAATAAAACGTAGCTTAATTGTCATAATATATCATGCTAATAAAACGACGAATTTTTCACTTATAAGGTGTACCTTTTTGTTAAATTTATTTGGGACTGCACTATAAATATAATTCATTAAAAATAAAATAATAAAAAAACGTGTACTTATATGTATGTACGCACGTAAGAAGTTATACTTCTTTGGCGTAACAGAACAAAATTAGCCAAAGATTTCATCCCGTATGACAACCAACCCTCAACCCTCTGTTTGTAAAAGGAATCCAGCTAACTTCATCATGTCGCTTTTTGGCTGTCGGTGTGCTCGCGCATCGCATAAATTTGATACACAAAATGTTTTTCAAACGTGCCAAAATAAGTATACTTAACTTTAAAAAAAGCCGATTTAACGCAATTCGCGAAGTCTTAGAGAACCTAGCAAGTTGTCTAAAGACAAGTGAAGTCACCCAACACGCACTTGACCAGCGTGGTGGACTATGACTACGAATGTGTGGGGCATTAAACAGAAATCTGTGCCCAGCAGTGGGACAATAAGAGGGCTCAGTTATTATGCGTAAATTAAAAAAAATATATAATTATAAACATCCCATACTAATCGACCCCTATTATAAATGTGAAAGTATGTGTCAATATGTTTGTTATTTCTTCCCATGGAAATGGCTGGATGGATTTTGATGAAATTTAGTATACAGATAGTCTATGACCTGGAATAACTTTTAGATTACTTCTAGGCCCTTAGAGTTGACCGTGGTTGAGTGCGTAAGCGATAATGCAAAGCCCCATTAAGACGGGGGAGGTTCTGTTGGGTTTTAGTGGGTAGTACTGGCTTTGCCGGTGGGTCCCACACTTCGTGCCTAAATGCATTTCCCAACGTTAAAAAAGGCCCTCAAAGACACATCCGGCCTAGTTATAAAGTAAAGCATTTGCATACGAAACCGTAGGCAGAATATATAGTTTTTAAATATTTTTCACCTGTATGTAAAATGATACCAAGAAGTTTGTTTGGACCATTGGCAATGTTTCAACTAGATACTGTTGAAAATCAATTTGAATTATATTCTATTCTATACTATTAATAGACTTTACTACATGGGTTTTTAGCCGACTTTACAGAGGAGGTTGTTTTAGGTTTCTTTAGGTTATAATTTTTCAACATCTATACATAATATAATAAAATTCTAACTGAGTCGAATCTGTACATTAAATATTTTTTTAGAGAATCTTATTGAAATAGTCATTATTATCGATACAGAATTTTTGTTTGTCTGTCTGTTACCGCATCACGAGAAAACTACTTGATAGATTTTGATGAAATTTGGTATGATGATAGCTGATTATCCGGGTCAACATATAGGATACTTTTTACTGCGGGAAGATATCTCATCTCTGAGAAATCTATACTAAACGTTAAAATGTAAGTAAGGACGAACACGGGCGGAGCGAGGGTGAGTCGCTAGTATTTTCATAAGATTCACTTAATTGTTTCTATTACTATGTAATCGCACCTGCCATAATACTTTCTTATATTTACGCGATATTTAACATTTTACTTAAATAAAACTATTTTGCTTTTTTTTCTGCTTGAGATTTCGGTCTTAGCAGCATTAGCTGAGTTATTACCCTTTGCCATTTATAAGTTACTTCAAGCTTTACTGATTCTGTTAAAATTTTTTACTCTTTTTATGGCAATAAATCCTTTTTTTTTTCGCGGATTTATTTTCACTCACAGTGTAATCTATACTAATATTATAATAATGCAGAGTTTGTTTGTTTGTTTATGTATTTGTTTGGTTGTTTGAACGCGCTAATCTCAGGAAGTATTAATCCGATATGAAAAATTCTTTTTACATTAGATAGCCCGTTTATTGACGATATATATCATATAATATATAGTCTATCTATTCCATACTAACCGTTAAAACGTACCTAGTGGAGGAACCCGAGCGAGACGGTGAGACCCTAGTAACTATATATTCCTTTTAAGCGGTCTAAAACCTTACCCTCTCCCGTGACCATGTGCGTTGTTGTAAAGCATTCGAAATGTCGGGAACCAAAAATCAAAATGAATCCCCGACTTTGCGACGTAGATTTAAGCCAACTTCCAGCTTTCGATATTTTGTACGTGTAGTATGTAAATATAGCTAATCTGATGATGGAGTCAGTGGAACTCTTCAATGGCTTCCAGTAGTAAAATCTTTGAATTTGGGCTCAATTCGTTTTGTGGACTCTTATACGTTGCACATGGTTTGAAGCGTGTTTTTATTTCAGTCTAAAACTATCACAATTATTGCGTACTATCGTTTTATAGGCGCAGCTGTGGTAGCCCAATGGTAACGCGCTCGCTTGGGAAACCGAGTGAACTGGGTTCAATTCCCGGGTCTCGTTCCATTCAGTAGTTTTTGCGTGAAAGAGTAACAAACATCCGTCCATCCTCACAAACTTTCTCATGTATGTATAAGTAGGATAGGATTAGTAACTTAACCGCCGACCTCGTGCGTAAGCGATCCTGCGACGCTCCATTAAGACATGGGAGGTTCTGTTGGTTTTAGTGGGTAATACTGGCTTTTCTGGCCGATAGATCTCACATAACCACCTGTATGCAGGGCTCGGAACCGGTTTAAAAAAGAACGGTTATTTCGGTAATGTAATGGTTAATTCATCGTTCGTTCTTTAACCGGTTAATGAAAACGAACGGTTTTAGTAAACCGAAACAATAATGGTTAACGGTTATTCTTAGAGAAATGTTATATTTCTGTTTTGATACTGAAATAAACCGGTTATTTCATTCATAAGTAAGAAACGTGCATGCATACTTCTAGTAAGCCATTCACCGTTAGCAAAGACGCGCCAATTGTAAACACACAAAAACTCATTTTAACCGGTTAATTTTGTTCATGGAATCTAAATTCATCCAAAACTGTTCTCCCAGATTTAGCCGGTTAAACAACGAAACCTTAAACCGAAGCCATTCGTTTTGGTTTCAATGGCCAAAACCGGTTCAAAAAATAACCGATTTCCGAGCCCTTGTACGCAGGTGGTATGTTGTTATTAAAAAAAAAGTTAGTTAATGTTAAAAAAAAAGTATGGCTATGCTAAGAAAAACTGACTTTTCGAATATCCGATCCATCTAGTTTTTGTAATTTTTATATTGCACATTTTCCTTTTTATCATTGTAACTATTCTCCACAATCCCGGATTTCGTCACCTACGCCCACTTACGTATAGAAGTACATAATTTACGCACTCGATTGCGAGTATCGAACTTTGCCCGGCTTCGGTGATTCACATCGTATCTCGTGAGACGAATTGTCTGAGGTGGTTTGGCTCGAAATAGAAAATGGCTTTTTGATGTAAAACCTTGACGGAAATGAGCTGTTTGTTGACTTTATTTATAGAATCTCGCGGAATCTTTCTATTCTGAATATGTTTTTAATTTTTTTTTCTTATGGGACACTAGTGATTTAACCTCACTTAGCTCAGATGCATCCCTAGGTAAAAGCACATGTATGTATGTATGTATTCAGTCCTTTTTTTAACGTCCCACTGCTGGGGGTGGGCTTCCCTTCAATACGAGGGGGATCAGGCCACAGTCTCACGCGCTCGACAAGTGCGGGTTGGCGGACTTCACATAGCGTTGCTACAATTTAATACGAAGGTCTATGTAAGAAGAATGATTCTGTAATACATTGGTTTCATATAACTTTATTAGTTTACGCGGCGTACGCCAATAAAGCTACCAGTCGACATGATTTTTACCGACATCTTCAACAATCATCGTCATACTTCAGCACAGAAATCCTTAATGAATTATACACCTAAACCTTCCTCATGGATCACTCGATCTATTGGTGAAAACCTTATATGGAAGTCCGTTCGAGTCCTGGGAAGGACATATGATAGTTTTTATCCCGAAAATAATCCTTTAAGAGGGTAAAAATGGGAATGAATGAAAGTTTAATTCGTTTTCAATATAACTTTTCTTCTATGTCCCGGAAATTTTTTCCATCCTGTATTTATTTATTTATTATATTGTTCATATGATGAAGTATTACGTCGGGAATATAATCGAACCTTAATTCACCGTCTTAATCTACACACCCATATTTTTCCATACTTAAAAAAAACTATTTTCAGCCTGATATCGTACTTTACGTGTCCTGATAAGATAAATATAACTATATTAAATTATTAGAAACTATCAAATTTTTATGGCTCCAATCGCATTTATTTCTATTTGATTGTTGAAATTGATATAATATGTAGGCACATTACTATTTAGACCTGCAATCTACATCTACATCTATACCAATTTCATCAAAATCTGTCCAGTTGTTTTCTCGTGATGCGTTCCCAGACAGACAAGAATTCTAAAACCTATATATTTGGCCTCTGTATCGGTAATAATGACTATTTCTATAAGATTTTCCAAAAAATAATTAATTTACAGATTCGACTCAGTTACAATTTGTTATATGTTTAGATAGACTAGCAAATTAACCTCGCTTCACTCGAGTGCGTAACTAATATAATATTTACATGTATTTATATTTTGGCTAACGATCACGGCCACCTTTTCGTACCTACATGTTATAACTAACAATAACCTGTAATAATCCATGTCATAATCTATGTACAATAGGCAGTAGGTGGGTTCAAGTCCCGGGTAAGCCCAAGTATAAGTAGTGAGTATTGATCTCTCACCGGTCGTGTCGAAATGTCGTCCCAATGGACATTGAGAGGGAAAAGAATAGAAATTGTGCACTACAATATCTCATGCGCACACATGATTAGTCAACCCGCACTCGGCCAGCGTAGTGGACTATGGCCTGATCACCCTCGTGTTGAAGGGAGGCCCACCCCCAGCAGTGGGACGTTAAAAAGGCCTGAATACATACATACAGGATTAGTCCCAGTGACATTGGCTGCCACAATCGAAATTGGTGGACATTATTATAATATGGACCTTTATAAGGATTATTCAGGGGTTTACATTTGTCCGTCTTCCGCAAACAGTTTTCGAATATATCGGAATAAATTACGAGTTGTGCATTGAGCTTGGTGGCTGAATTTCTTGTAGTTTTCCTATGGGGTCTACGTATCAGTGTCTCCACAGTCCCCTGCCTCATAAGTTGTGATAGACAGAACATCTCCCGACTAATACTTTAAAAGGTTTATATCATTTAATGTCCTCTTGACCCCTCATGACCCTTTCCACAGGAATAACAAAAAATAAGTGGGAAGAATCGCGTTAAAAAACTTGTATATTGATTTTTGGGGCAAATTACAAAATGGCAATCTAAAAGGCTCATCTTCCCAATTTAGGCTTGCTATGGAGAATTTCTTGACAGAAAACTTGACAACTCTTTACTTTATCTGGGACTCGAACCCGCTATTTCATATATTGCAGTACCATAAACTAGCAACAATATCAACGAGACAGTTTGTCCACATGATACGCTGCGCTATCTAAAAATACAATTAATAATTGATGTAAGTACATTTTGACTTCAATTAAAATTAATTATTCTATGTGCCATTTGGTAGAGCGGTAGTACGTACGTGCGTTATAGTTTAAGAGTTTAGACCAACCCACTAATTATCTACTATTGAGTGGGCAAGATGACGTAATATCCTTCTGAAGTTACATATTCTTCTTATTTTTTGGAATATATAAATGTGGTAATATAAGGCAGTGGTAGTGAAAGGGAATGAAGTGGGTTTAAATCCCGCGTCTATATATATATAAATTTGGTAAGAAGATATGTAGTTTGAGACTCTGGGAAGGATATAGGACATAGGATTCATTTTATCCCGGAAATCATCCGTTAAGAGGCTGAAAATAGGGATGAAAGTTTGTATCAGGGAGCAAGCTAGGGACGAACCCGAGCGAAACGAGGGTGAGTCGCTAGTATATTATAAAAATATTATATAAGTTTAATAAAATTATTATAATATGTATATATATTCCAAGATCACTTTTTTTAATTGAACAGTCAAGCCGGTGTAGTCATACGCACACGTTATGTCATTGACTTTGACACTGACAGTGTATAAGTATATTTATTTTGGTGGGCACTCGCGAGTACCGAGAACATCTGACTCACGCGTATTTCGGTGTGTAAAACAATGGGATGAAGGCCATGAGATAACATTGTGATCTGACTGTACCTGTGATATCATAATATTATGCATATGCGCATGCGCATCTAGTGTATTGAGAGAGGCTGACCAAATTTCTAAGGTCTAGAATCTTGATTTAGGCTATTTTTTTGTCTGTAATGTGATATAGAAGCCTCTTATCGTTTGTCTGGTGTTGTACTGAGATCACGGGTTCGATATTGAGTCGGAATAAAAGTACTTACATATTACGAAATCAATGTGTAGGGATATTACTAGTTGATACTCACATATTATAAGCACTAAATTATTGTAGATGCAAACAAACATATTATATTTAAAAGAGCAATATGGAGTTTTTAAAAACGCTTTTTTTAGCTTCACCTGTACCTATCTATGTAACGGAATCTTTAATATCGCAATATACACATGTACCATGGCAGTGTTATGAAAGATAATTAATGTCCATAAGTTGTCTCATGTTGATACTCGTGTTGACATCTTCACTGAATTTTTGCTCTGAACTGAAATAAAGCTTATAAAACTATCGTATCGTTTGCTGAAAATGAATATGAAAATAAAATATTATATGAAATTGTCGACTACACCACTAGGCTCTTCCTTTTTTTTGTTTTTTTTTTTTATTATACTATATGATATACTTTTAATTTTGCAATGGACCCACAAAACTGTTTGCACAGTTTGTCTGTGGGTGTTTTCCGAAAGCATTTTCACGCTTCATACCACGTACTTATGCGATTTTCGTTCATAATTTAAGATTGAACTGAAACTATGCACATAAAAAGGACCGATAACAATACAATAATTTATTTAAAATATATGTGTGTGTGTGTGTGTGCAATTCACACACGGTAGAAGTGAAACTTCAGAAAAGTAACCTACGAGAGAATGAGATGAATAGAGAGTATCAGGAGTAGGATCATTGTAAGGTTTATATTTTTTATAATATTTTTACCAAGTTTAAAAGTTATTTTACATTTTATTTGACATAAATATACATTACATATTATTCAGTAATTAATTTTATTATTTTTCACTTCCTGTGTAATGTATTCTATCTCAAATAACAACGGTTACCATGGCAACGTGGCATTGTATTATATTTCTTTATCTCGCCGGCTTAATCTATACATACTCGTATAATAAAATTCTAACTAAGTCGAATCTGTACATTCACTAATATTTTTTGGGAAATCTAATTGAAATAGACATTATTATCGATACAGAGTCCGAATCTATAGTTTATAGAATTTTTGTCTGCCTGTATGTTACCGCATCACGAGAAAACTACTGGACAGATTTTGATGAAATGTGGTATGATGATAGCTGGTTATCCGGGTCAACATATAGGATACTTTTTACCGCGGGACAATGTCTAATTTCCGAGAAAAATTTCAAAAACTGCAATGTAATAGTATACTAATATATAAAACTAAGAATTTGGTTTTCGGTCATCTGAACGCGGGCGGAGCGGCGAGCAATGCTAGTAAATAAATAAAAATAAATTGATTAACGAGAAAATTTATGTTATATTGGAAAAAGCGTGGTGTGCTCGATATCAACTGTCGTTATGAATATTCCATTGGTACGGTTTCTAAAAGTATTTTTAGTTCGGTTCACATCGTTAAAAAAAATACCTACTAGATACACAATCTCGTGCAAAAGTTCTCTTAAAACTGTCACCGATTGTGTTTATAATCTGATTTTTAATTCCACGGAAATATGACAGCTGTCATTCTTTGACAATTCAGATGTCATAAACCTTTTCTGCTTTGTATTTTTTTTAATATAAAATAACAAAAATATGAAATAGAATTAGATCAAGTAAACTATATGTATGACATTGTAAATAGTCTTTGTTTTGTGCAACCAATGCACACTAACTATAATGTAAAAAAATTTAATGGTTAAATGAAAAAAAAAACAGAGTAAAATATAATATAAGAAATGAAAATATTTACTCATCATTATTACTTATTATATCATAATTGTCGTCATCATCCACTCGGATTTATAAAAGAATCACTCACACTATCTATCAGATCATTGAGAAGGCACATTTTATCCTTTTCTTTTATAATATGGTTAATGCATTCTTGCCAAAAACAATAATACTATGTGTAGTGTATCAACTATCCGGTATCCATAACACAGGCCTCGTAGCTTATCATGGAACTAGATGGTGAGCAATCATATTTATATTTATTTAAAGAGAGTTGTTTTGTTTTTTAATATACTTTTATTAGCTTCACGTATAACTGTGTATGTAAACAAATCTTAGCATTATAATGTAACCAATTTCTTATCATATGGATTTTAATAATAAAATTTGATGCAAACGAGCTGATGTGAAGATGGAGCCAGAAAGTGGATAGTGGAACTCATCAGTGACAGTTTGGGCTTATTTGTTTTTTTTTCTTTCTAGGAACATCCATAAATTAAAATTAGCAAAGATTGAGCTTTTTTTATTAGCGACTTACCCTCGCTTCGGATTTTGTTTTTATTTTTTCACGCGGAACCCTAATTCTTTTTCTAAAATAAAACTAGCCCAAGTTACTCCTTATAACATCAGCTATCTGCCAGTGAAAGTACCGTCAAAATCGTTACAGCTGTTTTGGAGATGAGCCGGAACAAACAGACACAGACAAAAATTAAAAAATGTTTTTTCTATATTTAGTAAAAAGCTGTTATTTGACATTACAAACCGACACTTCAATTTTATTTATCTGTATAGATAAACTATAATTATTTTAAAGTCAGATCAGATATGAAATAGTTCTGTACAGTATTTTTCCAGTGTCAATGCCCCACAGTTTTCACTCTATGCCACACTAAATGCTGCCTTGGCTTCAGTCCAATGAGTGGATTCTGTCAATTCGTGACAGGTATACTTTGAAATTCTGAACTTTGAAAGCATCTCCACAGGTTTCTCATGTTAAATACGGTGGCTTTATCTTATCTCATCGGTATTTTAAGCTGCTTGGCAGTTCGAATAGTGTAATAGAAATTTTGCTTACCATATTTGTGGCTTGTGGATTTCTATTTTTCCATGTCGGTTGGACAATGAAGTAAATATCCAAATATACTGAAGTAGGTGTTTGTTTTCTAATGAAAAGTCTAAATAGTCCAAATCTATACTAACATTATAAAGAGGTAAAGTTTGTGAGTTATGACGTTGTAAGGGGTAATCTCTCGATCTACTGAACCGATTTGCATGAAATTTGGTAAGATGTTAGTTTAAGACCCTGGAAAGGACATAGGATACTTTTAATCCCAGAAATCATCCCTTAAGGGGGGCGAAAGTTGGGATGAAAGTTTGCATTGGGAAGTAAGATAGGGACGAACCCGCGCGAAGCGAGGGCGTGTCGCTAGTAGTTTAGAGTTGGATTTACAATCGTTTGGCAGAAGTTTGTGGGCAAAAGTTTTGTATTCGGTAGAGGTTTAATCCCTGATCATAACAACTCAAGGTAATTCATATTTTTTTTAAATAAAATTAACAAAAATCATTATAGTCTCTAAAGATGTTGGTTTATCACAATATATATTATAACGGTAAGGTTATTAGGACACTATCGTGACTACAACGGTAATTTAACGTGACTGGAACTCTAGATAAATTATCTGAAGAATTAGAAGTACTAGTGGAACTAGGTTAGGACTTATATTATTGTCGTCAGATCTAGGTTAGGTTAGAACAGTTACCACTATAAATCCAACCCATCCAAACCATCATAAACGAATAGAAAACTAGAAAAATCGATTTTCACGCATAATCTAAATGCATAAAAACAAACAAAATAATGTGAATTTTCAAATAAAAATATATTATATATTGCCAGTCACGCTCAATTACCGCTGTAGTCACGCTAGTGTCCGAATAGCCTCAGCCATATTATAATTGAAAAACAAATGTTCTAGAGAAAACTCCCCTCCCTACTCCACTCCTCCCCCGCTCTCTCTCCACGCAAGGGCGAAAGGACTGCAACTTCCGCAGCGCCGGAGGAGTCGCAATTCAAAATATTATAATGCACTAAATTTGAGGTTAGCTCTATGGAATTTGTATTATTTTTTTCTCAAGAAAGATGTACTACCTTGTAATAAGAGTGGTATGGGTGGAATAGGGAGACTCACCCCTCTCGCTCCCCTCCAACCGACTATCAAAAGCTGTCCAGTGGTTTTCTCGTGATGCGGTCATAGACAGACAAAAAATCTAAAAACTATAAATTCGGCCTCGGTATCGATATTAATGACTATTTCAATAAGAAATTCCAAAAAATATTTAATGTAGAGATTCGACTCAGAATTTTATTATACCTATAGCTGATACATAGACTAGACGACCCGACAGACGTTGTCCTGCCAGAATAGGGTCTTCACAAAAAAACCTAGAACCCGAATGCAGCGCCACCTATAGTCCAGTTGTAAATCTAAACCATTCAGGAATCATCAACAAAGTCATCAAAATCGGTCGAGCCTTTAAGATTGTTGAATGAAAACCATTCAAAAATATTGTCATATTATGTACTTGTTCGGTTTCTAAACCACCGTTGTTTATATAAAGGTTAGTAATGTAAGGTCACACCAGTTTCCGCACTCCTGATAGCAATAAAAGTGGGCTTACATGATGTAGATTTTATTTTAAACGATTTCCTAATAAATAATAATAATTTAAAAGAAGAAAAAGCTGCAATCATTTCGTTTGGTCCATGTTTTTTTGCAAGATCTTCAGTAACTTGGCAATGCATTCGATTTGCAATGCACGAAAATATGATGTTTTTGGGATAATAATGGAACTTATGCTACTTACTTTTGAGGTATATATTTTTTGCCGACAAAAATACGGCGATTAGTTGTTTAGTGCAAATAAATCAATACATGTATAATAAAATTCTCAGTGAGTCGAATCTGTACATAAAATATTTTTTGGAAAATCTTATTGAAATATGTATATTCATAGAGGCCGAATCTCTAGTTTTTAGAATTTTTTGTTTGTCTGTCTGTGACCGCATCACGAGAAAACTGCTGGACAGATTTTGAAGAAATTTAGTATGATGATAGCTGGTTATCCGAGTCAACATCTACTTTATACTGCGGGAAAAATATCTCATCTCTGAGAAAACCAAACTTAACTTTAAAACGCAACTGGGCACGAACCCGAGCGAGCGGAGCAAGGATGAGTCGCTAGTATTATTATATAATTATAGTCTGATTTTTAATTCCACGGAAATATGACAGCTATCATTCTTTGACAATTCAGATATCATAAACCTTTTTTGCTTTGTATTTTTTTAATATAAAATAACAAAAATATGAAACAGAATTAGATCAAGTAAACTATATGTATGAATATATAAATAGTCTTTATTTGGTGCAATCAATGCACGCTAACTATAGTTTAAATTTTTAATGGTTAAATGAATAAAACAGAGTAAAACAAAATATTTTACAAACAAAGGTGGTTTTACTAAAAAAGGCTTGCAACCTATGTATTATTGGACAGGGATTCCTGTAATAGAAAAATAATTTCCTTAATAATTATTCTAACTTCGATAAAATGATAATAAAAAAAATAATTACCATTCTAGTTATCAATAATTTTATAAGACTTTTATTTTTTCTAATTGAAACCTTAACTTCAAGAAAGTTTTATTTTTTTATTTTGCTAAAATGCTTTCCGTTTTTAGTGGCAATGTTTCAAAGTTGACAACACTTCTGAAATGTCAGAATTCCGTGGAATTAAAAATGAGACAATAAAAAAACAGTGTGGTCTGATCTGAACTGTAGTTCGTTGTGACTTTTATAATAACGCTTACTAAAATATAAACTAAAAATGTTTCCTTCGGACCTCTCTGTATGCGAGCCAGACTCGCTCTTAGCAGATTTAAAAAAAAAAAGTTAATATCTAAAGTGCCTATATAATTTTTGGTAAAACATTCAACCTCCCAATTGCTGAAGTCGTTGTTCTTTTTAGTTCAGATATTATTATTATTTTAGTTCCATACTAGTTGACAAAACGCGACATATAAGCGGAACTTTTTGTTGTTTACTCAATAACTATTTTCCTTCACGTGGACATCGATCTGTTTGTTTATCCAATATTTGTTTTGGAGAAATTCTCTTATGTAATGCCGCCATGACATATGCCACGAGACACTATATCTTATAGAACTTATTCTGAGAGATGACTGAGCTGAAAAGAATCATAGCTTATTTTGACATACAGATAACATGGAACATAAATTCAAATTCAAAATATTTTATTCAGCATTAAATTATTACAATTTTTTACTGAACGTCATGAGTCTACTACCAGTTCGGAAAGAAGAAGCCTCAGACCTGAGAAGAACTGGCTGGAATTAAAATGTATACACCATCGACTTCAAAATCAAACCGAATTTACTCCACTTTCACACAGCTGGGCACGAATCTAATCTCAATGCGAAAGTCATCACTGTTCTGGCCATAGTCCACCACGCTGACCAAGTGCTAAAATGCATTTTTGAAAATTATTATTTGAAAGTTCTCTCAGAAATGTAGGACTCCTCTCGATTTTTGGATTCACCGTGAGGCAAGTTCATGTTGAAAATTATTCGCACATGAGAGTATTAGAGAAACCCGCGATTTAAACCCACTTCCTTTCTCAATCGAATGGTGAAGCACCAATGGGCTATGCTGCAGATGGGTGAAGTCCGCCATTCCACATTCGCCCAGCGTGGTGGATCATGGCTTTTCCTTCTTGCATTTAGGGGAGTCTCGTGCCCAGCAGAGGGATGTTGAAGAAAGGGTCGAGTTTTTGCTGATTATTATTTTTAATTTTATTGAGATTTCCTATTTAATCTATATGCGCAATAATTAAAAATGGTGGGAATGGAAGGAATTCAATGTTTTTTTTTATTATTTTCAAATTATTATTAGAATTTATAATTACTTTCTAAATAATTGTTACATACTTAGGAGTGGGATTTCTTGAATTTGTTATGAAGATGAGAGATCAAAGCTTCACAATTGACAAAGATAATCCTCGGCTAAAATGGCAAGTGATACCTAATACCTATACATACGGTCAGACGTACAGATGGACATTTTATTTTTCTATAGTACTCAGTGATAAACGAGCAAACAGCTCATCTGATGGAAAGTGGTACCCCACCACCGCCCAACTGCATAGCCGGACGCTATTGAGCAAAACCCACCACCCCCACCCTTACCCACCATGACATCTAGGTGGGGTGGCTACCTTATCCTTCAAACCGGAATACAACAATGTAATCTTTGTTGCTTGGCGGTCATGTCAAAATAAAATAAATTACAAGGGTTCCAAACTTCCCAAAAAGCAGTTACATTTGAATACCTCATCTTTTTCAGAAATACACAGACAAAACCGCGGACTATAACGTGTAAACAAATATATTTAATTAAAACACAATTCATCTTTATTATCACAGTCGGTTAACGTTTTCCAAGTAAATAATTCTGTATGACATCATGACCTAGTAATCGCTTTAGTGGCACATTGTTGTATAGCATCATATGGTTGACCGACTTTTAAGAAGAGTGGTTCGATTAAATATTGTGAAAAGTACTTTTAATATGTCTGTGCGTTTTTTGTAATCATTTGAAGTTATTAAAATTAATAGATTTCGTCAACGGTTTTTCTTATAGACAATTAAAAAGAAAAGGTATACTAAGTAATACAAAGGTCACAACATCTACTATCCCATGAGCAGTGTTTTTTTTGATAAGTCATATATTTTTTAAGTATTTAGAGTAGCACTTGCTTATAATAACACCATATCATACGGACTATTAAATCTTTCATTAAATCAATAAATTTACACTTTATTTAGTTTTTTGTTTAATAAAAAAAAACATATGACTAACAGATATAAAAATTAGTGCAAAGTCACCCTCAGTTAACTTTTATATATAACTAGCGACTCACCTTCGCTTCGCTCGGGTTCGTCCCTAGTTAAGTTTCAACATTTAGTATAGATTTCTCGGAGATGATATATTTTCCCGCAGTAAAAAGTATCTTTTATGTTGACCCGGATATCCAGCTATCATCATACCAAATTTATCAAAATGTATCCAGAGGTTTTCTCGTGATGCGATCACAGTCAGAAAGACAGACAGACTTAAATTCTAAAAACTATCTATATCGATAATAATGAGTATTTCAATAAGATTTTCCAAAAAATATTTAATGTACAGAGATTCGACTCGGTTACAATTTTATTATATGTATAGATTGTATCTAGTATCGATCTTATACATTATATTTAAAAGAAACTAAATATTTCCAAAATGTTTTTATTGATAACTCTAAAATTCGACAATAGCTACCTACTAAACAAAACAAGAAAATCGGTTGACAGAGGAGAAAAAGATGCTGAATTGTTTTTTCTTTGCCTATTTATATATAGATTTTCATTTCTCTCTGTGAGTAAATAAGATAGTTACAGAGAAAATATACACCAGCACACGAAACTATATTTAACGAACCCACACTATTTGCATTATAAACAATGCCAATTAGACTCGGCAATGTGTTACGACGTTCATAATAATAAATATATTATTGTTTTTTCAAAATAATTACCTCACATGTTGTGTAATGACCCATATGTTTGTTTCAATGAATGGTATCGTCTTTTCCTGTTCTTGAATCACAGCTTTGTTTCGTAATCCGGCTCGAAGGACCAATATGATTATTATAAATAAAATGAAGTGTTGGGATTGCAAGATAATTTATTGAGCTTATATGGTTATTTGCAAAATTTTATATCTCAAATAATCTGTCTGTCTGTTATAGCGATATATGTCTGGTAAAGACAACTTTTTTCTTTTTCACAAATTAGAAAGGTGGATGATTCTGGGATAAGGAAAAATTCCCTGCGGGATGGAGGATAAAAGTTTTTAGTGTATGCACAGGGTATTTTTAGGGGAAAAACAAAATAGCTTGAATCAGAACTGTCCGATTTCTTTGTTTAAAATTGCACTAGTAATTACGTCACCTATGGGGCGTGCTAGAAACTTATTTACTTATTTACTCAAAAGCTATTTAGATTTTTACTAAGTAGTTTCCATTACGCTAACGGATAGATGTCAATGGGTCACACTGACATCACTATGTGACGTGTTTTTGTTGGCAATGTGTAATATTAGAGCTAGTGATGTGAACAATTTTATTGACCATATATGCACCTATGTATGTACATCCCGTGGAATTATGGTGTATATTCAAATGATTATAATCACTAACGTTTTAAATGAAACTATCTTTTCGGATTTTCTCGCTGACTTATATATTATATAATATCGCGTGTTGCCATGTTTTCAGCTTTATTTTTTAACGTGGACGATGGGCGTGGGCCTCCCTTCAATACTCGGGGGATCAGACCATAGGCCACGCTGGCCAACTGCGGGTTGGCGGACTTCACATGTCTTTCGAAAACTTGCTAGGTTGTAGGAAAATATCAGAAGTGCGAGACCCGGGATTTATACCCGCTTCATTCGGTTTCCCATACATCATTTTATTCCGTCAAGCCTATGAAACGTCCGGGATTAAAAATCTAAATAAATCCGATGAAAAAGATAGTTTTATTTAACGTGCCAAATATTCGCGTAAATCTAAGAAAGTATTATCACTGACGCTTAGTAATAATATGCTGTTGGGCTGTTTTTCTAATCTGTGTGTATTTTTGGGTTGAAAACAAACGTTGTACAATTTAGGTTTTGTTAGCCACCAAATATGATAACCTTGTTAATTATTAAAACTGCCTCGGTGGTGTAGTGACAAGCATGTACGGTTGCACACTCGGAGGTCCTGGGTTCGAGTCCCGGGTCAGGTCAAGTTTAGTTATTGAGTCTTTCTGTATAGCGAGCCTCAGTAACAGCCCGGAGTTGGGAAGTTGGCGGTGTTTCACCCCCGTGCCTCGGAGAGCACGTAAAGCCGTCGGTCCTGCGCCTTAACTCTCACGGGTCGTGTCGAGCAGCTGTCCCACCGGAGTATGAGAGTGACAGGAATACAGAGTGCACTTGTGTCTGCGCGTACACTTGTGCGCTATAGTATCTCCTGCGCAGTTGGCTAGTCTCAATGAGATTGGCCGCCGTGGCCGGGAATCGGTCAGGAGAACATCATCATCAAAACTAGGTATATTGGTTCTAAAATAGCAGACATCGTTTGCTTTCCAAAACTGGTAATTATGGTTAACTTATATTCTACTCTGGCTTCGCTTAGATATTCTTAGGTCTATTGTTGATCAAAGTCTAACAAGTTTTAGTTTCGTTATATTTTTTGTCTGTTTGTTACGCGATAACTTCGCCAATTCTGAAGCGAATTTTATTATAATTGTTTTAATTAATAGATAACAGATAGATTATAAGTGGCCATATATTAATTTTTAATATGAATTCAGCTCCTAAAGGTGGACTATTAAGTGAATTCAATGTCGTTGCCTTTTTCGTGTACTTTCGTATTATTCTTAGTCATCCCACTGCTGGGCAAAGGCGTCCCGTCTATGTTTCCAGATTTTGGGGTCTTGAGCAAGTATAGGCCAATTTGATGGAATTTGAGTAATTTATACTGTCACCTTGGTCGCGGTTTACCGCGACACTGATTTGTTATTTTTGGGGTCGTACTATGTGATGTGGTAACTTTGGTCCACAGTTCTGAATGCATACAGCAGACCTGGCCTGCCCAGTCTCATTAAAGCTTACTGGCTTTTTGTTCGATGTCAGTAATTTGTTTTTTGGAATACGCTCCAAAAAGTATGGCGTTTCGAATACTATCTTAATTTAACGTCTAAAATGCTTCGCTCGTTGGCAAATCTTAATGACAGTTATTAGTGCAAACAGTAATTATTACAACAAAAGTTTATGAACCGGTACCTATAAAAACTAGTTTATCTATAACAATATTATAAAAAAATAATACTATAAAAAACTAAATTATAAAAAAATGATTATTTGCTTGTACCGAATAAGCTCCGAAACTACTGAACCGATTTAGATGAAATTTTGCAAGAAGATAATTTGAGACCTTGGGAAGGACATAGGATATTTTTATTCCGGAAATCACCCCGTGGGGGGTGTAAAGGGGAAGCAATCTAGGGAGGAACCCAAGCGAAGCGATGGTGAGTCGCTCGTGTCCATATAAAGTGCAATGAATTTTTTTTGTCTCGATTCGGAATCGAACCTCGAAGCTTTCAGTACTTACGAACCGTACATGACATCTATATAATAATAAATAAATATTTTGGGACATAAACACACAGCGCCATCTAGTTCCATGGTAAGCTACGATTCTTGTGTTATGGATTATGGATACCAGATAGTTGATACACTATACATATATAAATTTTAAATACATACACATTATAAATATAAACACCCATGACTGGAGTACAAACATTCGTGCTCACCACACAAATGAATGCCCCCAGCGGGATTCGAACACGCGACCGCTGGCACAGCAAGTAGGGTCACTGCAAACTGAGCTAAACGTGTCGTCAATATATTCCATCAAGGTCTCCATTAACCAAACCGTACCTATACTGGAAATTTAAATGACCTTATATAATTGCTACATGTAATGCTTACATGCTGCTATGCCAATTTCATACACGTTTCTAACTATGCAAGCATACTTACGATGACTATGATTTTTTTCATACAGAAAATGTATATAATATCGATTAGTATGACGCACTTTTGCCTTATAAGGGTATGTTTACGTCAGTGCATAGGAAATAGGAGATTCGAATTTGGATTCGAGCAAATTTTTATGTTAAGCACTAAAACTCGTCAGTAGCTACTAAACAAAAAAAAAAAGAAAATCGTTTGACAAACAGAGGAGGAAAAGGCACTGAACGATTTTGTCTTTGCCTATTTATATAGAGATTATTATTATAGATATTCATTTTAATCTTATCTTACATCACATCTATGTAAATCTGTGACATAACGACCGATTTAGATGAAATTTAGTATGGGTATTGTTTGAGATCCTGGGAAGGACATAGGATAGTTTTTATCCCGGAAATTATCCCTTGAAAGGGTGAAAAGGGGGGTTCAAGTATTTATGGGGAATCGATGATTCCTCAAGTACTTCAGGGTTTTTATTTTTTATTTCAATGTACATTGTACTTACTATATTTAGTCTATTCTATAAAACGTATCTAGTTTGTTATTATTTTTTTAGTTTGTGTTATTTATTATTAAATCTTAATATTTTAATTAATAAATTAATAATTATTTAAAGCCTATTTTTACTCGCTAAAAACGAATGAACGGATTTTAATGAAACTTTACTATAATAAAGCTCATACATTAGAATAGCACTTGGGCTACTTTTGATCCCGGAAAAATGTACGGTTCCCGTGGGATTGATATATCTTTGCTTTTCCAGAGGCGAACCCGAGCGAAGCGAGGGCGACCCGCTAGTTATATCATAAAAAGTCCGATGACAATTCATACCTAACCAACATGTAAAATGTCAACTCTGTAGGATAAGAGGATGTGGTTCTAATTCAGCTTGCAAGATTTGACCCATACAGACATACCGACTAACGAACATGTAAATTAACTAAAAGCTTGTAAAAAGAAAACAAAATCCTTAAAAGAAAAAAAAAAGAAAAAAAATAGTAACAGAGAAAAGAATTTGCGCTTGCCTTCCTTAATGACACTTAAATATAATATGTTCTCAGAAATTATTTTTAGTTTGCTATTTTCACCAAAAAAGATTAAGTCGTAAATCAAATGGTATAATCACTATGATTACTCGTTATTACGATATTTGGGTTTATTACCGTCTTGGCAGCGATGCCGGATCAATGGGATTATATTGTCAACGTCAAACTCCGTCGGTTAAATGGCTGTTTGACGTAGTAGGTAGCAGATACTATGGGGTAATTTGCGGGATCGATTTTCAAGAAAAACACTTATGTCATCTCGACAAGCTATCACATATTCTATTTATAATCTAATAATTCTATAATAAATCTAATAATTCTAACATGTGGACAGATAGTTTGGTTTGTGTAGGTTTAAAAACTTACGGTCGTTTCGATTGCGTCGGTTTTTGCGCACAAATAGAAGGAACAAATGTTTCACGTGGAAACAGGGCGACGAATTGGCGTGATTTTTTGTGAGGAGATAGCTGGAGGGCCGGAGAGTGACACAGGCTACTTTTTATCACGGGAAAACACGTTCTAATACGACCCACAATAACTCCTCATATCCAGGTATATATACTCGTGTATATATATATATATATATATAATACCTATGTATGTGTATAATGTATATATAATCTAGGTAGGTAGGTAGGTACGTAGGTAGGAACAAACCCGAGCGAAGCGATGGTGAGTCTCTAGTAAAAAAAAGTATAAACTCAAGTGGCAAAACGTCGTAAACCTAATTTTCGTTTTAATGAGCTTTAACGATTGTTATTTCATTTATTTCTGTTTTATTATCTCTTTGGTTTGTATTGTGAGAAAGTTTTTGTGCATATCTTCACATTCGTATCCAATGTTTGGCAATGAATGATAATACCTATATTAAACAAGCTTATCCCCCTTGCTCCGCTCGGGTTAGTCTCTGGTTACGTTCTAGGGTTTAGCATAGATTTTTCAGAGATGAGATATTTTCCTGCAGTAAAATGTATCCTATATGTTGACCCGGATAACCAGCTATCATCATACCGAATTTCATCAAACTCTGTCCAGTGGTTTTCTCGTTATGCGGTCACAGACAGACAGACAAAAATTCTAAAAACTATAGATTCGGCCTCTGTATCGATAATAATGTCTGTTTCAATAAGAATTTTAAAAAATATTTAATAGTTACAATTATATTATATGTATACATTACGAAATGCTGTCGCCCATCGTTATAATAAGATTTATTTTTGTGACATAATAAGATACATTTCTACTTTTAGTCTTGAATATTTAGTTGTGTTTTTAAACCCCATGTTAAAAAGGTATCTTTCCTCCATTTCAGTACCAAACACAACGCGCGCACAGCTGGCAGCGGAGTATCTGGAGTCCTGCAGATGTCACGGCACCCCGCCTATTGATTCCGTGCTGGAACAGATACGGGTATGTGTTCAGCCCTTATTAACATCCCACTGCTGGGAGTGGGCCTCCCTTCAATAGAGGGACCAGGCCAAATTCCACCAAGTTGGCCAAGTGCGGGCGGACTGAGCATTTCTTTCGAAAACTTGCTAGGTTCTCTCAGACATGCAGGTTTGCAAGTTGTCAAAATTTATTATTTTTAAAGTGAACTATTTTGAAGTTAATGCGCAGTATTGCCATCTCTTGGCAAGTAACAATAGCACAAGTCAACCCGTTTCGTGAAAAAATATATAAAAAAACGTATGACATTCGGTTGCGACTTCACATTATTATACTGTTTAGATGGCTTCGTTAGAGGACTATTATAATAAATTTAATATATAAATATGTCAGGAAGGACATTAACACACAGCACCATCTAGTTCCATGGTAAGCTACTCTACGAGGCTTGTGTGATGGATACCAGATAGTTGATACACTACACATAGTATAACTTTAAATATTATAAATATAAACACCCATGACTGGAGTACTAACATTCGTGACATTCATCACACAAATGAATGCACCCCAGCGGGACTCGTATTCGCGACCGCTGGCACAGCAATAGAGTCACTACAAGCTGACAAACGTCTATGGAATAGTAGACTGTGATTAATATAATACGCTTCAATATTTTCTTCCAGGAACTCCCAGATAACACAATCGGTGGGAGCACACGGGCGCCCCGCCTCGCTCTCACTGACTGCTCGCTACTCGGCACTACGCCTACAGACGCTCTCGAAGCGTTGCTCAGGAAGGTTCAGTTCAGACGGTTGGAGATAGACCACGCGGATATTGATGATGAGGGGGCGGTGAGTGTTGGGTTTCTTCTTCTAACGTGCTCCTCTTCGTCTCTTTAGTTTCTCTTCTACTCTCAAGTTGAAAAATGCCCTACGTATTATATATCTATAGGTACTAATTTTATAAAGAGGTAAAGTTTGTGAGTTTGTAACGTTGTAGGGGTAATCTCTGGATCTACTGAACCGATTTATATGAAATTTGTTAAGAAGATAGTTTGTGATCCTGACAAGGACATAGGATACTTTTTTATCTCGGAAATCATCCCTTAAGGGGGTGAAAATGGGGATGAAAGTTTGTATTGGGAAGCAAGCAAGTGAAATGATATATTTTTTAATTTTCAGGAAGCGTTATTCGATATGGTAGAATATTATGAAAGTACAAATGCGATATCTATCATTGGGCCGAGGCAGTTTGGTATACGCGGGTGGCAGGCGGCTTCAAGGATGATAAAAAAGGTATAATATATAAAAATAGTGTGTGTGTAATGTCAATAAAACTTTTTACTAAATGCTTATGAAATCATATTATATAATACTGTACTTATAAGGAAAAAATATTTTTTTAAATTTTTGTTTGTCTGTCTGTGATTTTTACGAGACTTTAACTGACTTGCTGATGGTATAGAGAGTAACTTAAGTTATTTCTATTTTAGGAAAAGAATTAGGGTATGAATAATTCAAACACAAAAACACATATGAATCGCCAGTTCCCTATTCAACCTTAGAGCCGCCCTTGGGCAATGTAAAAAAATCCGCCCCATTATCGAAATTTTGCGTAAAATGTTAAAGTTTCCCTAAAGTTTATATTTTTTTAATAATTGATTATTTTTTGGAAAAATGCGAAAATTTAATTTATAAATGTTGTCATTATTTTTCATATGATCATATTAATTCTTTTGGAGAATAAAAAAAGCATTTTTGATAACGCGAAGAATTTTTATTTCTCACCTTCCGAATATTGCCGCCCCTGAAAAATTTGCCGCCCCTAGTGTAAATCCAGCACAGTGAATCGTCCTAAAGACAACCCCCGCTCCCCCACCAGAGCTCGGAGCTGAGCGAGCTGGAGGTGTGCTCGGACGCGCTGGAGGCGACGCACGCGCCGGCGCTGGCGCGCGCGCTGCGCCCCGCCGCCTGCCGCCTGCGCGCGCTGGCGCTGCGCCGCGCCTGCCTCGCCGGCGAGGCGCTGCTCTGTCTCGGTGAGGGAGGGAGAGAGTTCATTCATTCGTTCACTTATTTATATACTAGCGATACTTTTAAACAAAAACAAATCTATCCCTCGGTAACCGTATATTTTTTCGAGATAAAAAGAGTAGCGTATGTGTTATTCCAGACTATAACCTATCTCTGTGCCAAATTTCATCCAGATCCGTTCAGATGTTCTGGCGTGAAAGAGTAACAAACATCCATACATACTCACAGACTTTCATATTTATAATATTATAATTTATAATATTAAAATAATACGGATTCATGTTTTTGGAAACAAATGCTATTAAAAAAATCTATAAGATAACGAACCCATACTAATATTATAAATGTGAAAGTAACTGTCTATCTGTGTGTCGTGTTACCCTTAATCTGCTGAGCCGATTTAAATGAAATCTGGTATGGAGATAGTTTGACACCACGGGAAGGATATAGGATAGTTTTTATCCCAGAAATGATCCCTTTATAGGGTGAAAGTTTGTGTGGGGAATCAATCATTTCTCTAGTAAGAAATACATTTTTTTTAATTTCCATACTAACCGTTAAAAGGTACCTAGTCGCTAGTTACTAATAAAACTTAACCAATAATAGTTTCCGATATTACAATAATACACATATACATATAAGGAAATTAATAATAAAAAAAAACAAACGAATTAAAAAAAGAGAGAGAGACCATTGGGAGAGAGAAAGATGATTGAGATGGTTTCTGTTAAGTAGCTCTCGGTAGTAGGCTGACGTTGGGATCATAATAATGTTAGAACTTGATCCTGCTGATACTGCTGCCTGATTACTAGTGGCCAGTGAAGTGTGATCGAGTGGGGTATTTTATTCATTCATTCATTCTTTCGTTCGTTCACAACAAAAGGAAGATAGTCTAAAATGGATGTCCCCTACGGTAATATTTTGCATCTAATTCCAGTAATTTGTATATACTTTAGTTATGTAACATTTAGTTAATTAATTGAATAAACTACGTTTAAAACAATCCCAAACAGATATATTCCAAGTTTTTTTTCTTTAACTTTGTTTGTTCTTTAATTTCTCTTTTTCCCCATTTTCAGTGATAGCACTGAAGACGAACACATCAGTTCGGGAGTTACGGTTGGATGATAACAACCTGACGCCCTCGGACGCCTCGCAGATAGGCAACCTGCTCCGCTACAATACCAGGATACAGCTGCTCGATCTGTCTAATAATATGATACAGGTTTGTATTTATGTGTGGTTTTAAACCGACGAAAAAAAGGATGACATGTTCAATTCGACACATATTATTTGACATTTTGAATAAAACTATCTTTATCGTTTTTTTTTTGTGGATTTATTTAGATTTTTGGTTCGCGACATATCGAATGCTTTAGGTACAGTAATCATGGTCACGGGAGAGGCTCCCGTGTGAAAATATAGTTTTATTTAAAATGGCAATACTTCTGTATTAAAAACTCTTTCGGTGAATTGGTCGTTTGGACAAATAAGCACTCAGACGACGATGTCAAATAAAATACTTAGTAATTTTTATTCTTTTTCTAAAATACGGGTTATAGAATTTTATATATTTTATATTTGATATAAAATTGTATATACTATGTATATATATACAATTTTAATTATGTCCGTCTTTCTGTGATTTCCAGGACTCAGGACTTGGTCATATAGCAGACGCTTTAGTGGAACAAGCGGCTCACTCTCCACCTTCTCCCTCCACAACTCCCACCACGAGTAAGAGTAAGAGATGTCTATATCAACGGTTCTCAAACAACTCAATTTGCTGTGCCAGCGGTCGCGGGTTCGAGTCCCGCTGGGGGCATTCATTTGTGTGTTGAGCACGAATGTTTGTACTCCAGTCATGAGTGTTTATATTTATAATATGTTTTGTATTTAAAGTTATATATGTGTAGTGTATCAACTATCTGGTATCCATAACACAGGCCTCGTAGCTTACCATGGAACTAAATGGTGCTGTGTGTTAATGTCACAACATATTTAAATTTATTAAACCCTAGGGTTCCGTGGAAAGCTCACACGTTTTTCGAGTTCAGTCCGAGAGTTAAATAAAACGTCAGACATAAAGCCTAATTTTAGTGATATTATAAATACGTAAAAAAAATCCATTTGTCATATTAAATAGTTAGGTTATATATTGTTGATATAATATTATTATAAGTAATTATATTTTTAATTTCTGATTTGTTATTTCAAGTCAAACAAGAAAGTATTCTAACTAGAAAACCATCAGTTTAGGGATCCGTTAAAAAAAATTATGATCAATTAGGGTTTCGTGGCCAACAAAAATTGGGAACTCCGATTGGGGACTTTTGTTAAATATTTATTTCTTCCCTACACATATATATAATAAAGTAGTAACTTGACCGCAAAATAATAATTACTAAATTTTTGTCTGTTTGTTGTTTGTTTGTTTGTGTATATCTGTTTGCATTTCAAGCAAAAAGTACAGAACCTAGGTTAACTAAATTTTGTGTATTGATAATTTACTGGTTATTCCGATCAATATTTAGGGTCATTCAAACAAACAAAAAATGCAAGAAATTGTCAAATCTTGAAAGGGTTTAGACTGGAAAAACATACCATCAGTCAAACAAACAAACAAAACGATATCGTAGTCTTTATATATTAACACAGATAACTTATAAACGTATTACAAATAAAACGATCTTTTCGTATTATTTCTAGGATTTATTTTGATTTTTTGTTTCTCTTCCGCGACCATGATTGCTGTAAAGCATTTAAAACGTCGGGAAAAAATCCGAAATGTTAGTTTTATTTAAAATGTCAAATATTCGCGTAAATCTAATAAAGTATTAATATATGTATGTATGTCCTTCCCCAGCGGGCGGCTGCGAGTCGAGGGGTCTGGCTTTTTTGGTTCTATGGAATAATCAGTTGACAAGGAACTGTGTGAATCATTTAACTAAAATAATGGTGAGTGTTTTATATATATATATATATATTGTTTCAGGTATTAAATATATATTGTATTTTATATTGTTTTAAATATATTTGGTACTTATTTTAAAGATATATGAGGTTTTCTATATATGAGGCCGCCAGCGCAAAAGTAGCCTAACCCCACTGACAGTTACTTTGGAGAAAATGGCTGTTAAATATTTATATAATATATTATAATACTTATTTATAGTTTTTGCTAACTTAAGTTTCAAAGGCTTTTTTGCGTTTTTAGTTTTTTTTATAATTAAATTTCTTATGCATATTTAATAACATTTTTTTTAATGGATATGGATATGACATGGATATTTAATAATTATTATATATGTTGGTTAGGCCATGTTTGTATTTTAAATATTTTTAAAATTGTTGAAATATGTACATGTGAGGGTTGGACCAAATCGTATGTAAAAGTTTTTATTATTTTTTATCGTTTTCCTATAAAAGTTTGGTTGAACGTTTCTATCCCGTAAAATCTACGATTTCTGTAGAATAGTGCTCTATTCCATACTATCTGTTAAAACGTAGAGTAACGACTAACTCTCCCCCTCTTCCCCCCCACAGCGTACAACCCAATCCCTCTGCGTGCTGAACGTGGGTCGCAACGCGCTGGGCGCGGACGTGGTGCGCGCGCTGGCGGCCGAGCGCTGCCCGCTGCTGTCGCTGGGCCTGCAGGCGGCGCGCGTCGGCGCCGACGCCAAGGCGGTGGCTCAGCTGATACGCGGAGAGGGCAGGCTGCAGGTGGGTGGGGTGTACGGCTCGAAGGACCACGTAGTAGTTGCTAGGTAGACTTTAAATTTAGAGTTTTAATGTAGGTAAACGTAAAGATGGTGGTGACGCAATAGATATGTAGTAAAAGCAGGCTGCAAGTGCAGGTGGGTGGGGTGTCCGGCTCGGAGGACCATGTATTAGTTGCTAACGTTGAGAGAATCGGGGACTTTTGAGTTTAAAGTAGTATTAAAATTTGTTGCTGTATGTTTACAGTTGATGTGCGTAAATGCATTTCCCAACATAAAAAAAATAATTAAAAGCTATTTTTGTTCTCTTACGCCAAAGAAGTATAATTTCTTACGTGCGTACATAAGTACACGCACACGATTTTTTATTTGTTATCACTACCTGAAAAGATCTATGACGTATTTTTTTCTATTTCCAGAGGCTCGATCTCCGCGATAACAAAATAGGCGTGGCGGGTCTGCAGGCGATATTGAGCGCTATGAAAGAGAACACAACGCTGACTCAGATTGATTTAGACGATCCCCCTGTAAGTGATGCGCTCGTTTTGATTAGTTTTTGTTATGAGATAGTGGGGTGTAGTATGGGAAATTCCTTATCATCTGCGTCTTGTTAGACGAAGGAAATGCAATGTGTGTTCAGATTGCAATTTAAAATCTTTATTCAATAATAGTTTAAAACTTATTTTTATAACCAGCTACTCACCCTCGACTCAGGACTAGTTACGTTTTAACGTTTAGTATAGATTACTCAGAGATGAGATATTTACCCGCAGTAAAAGTATCCTATATGTTGACCCGGATAACTAGCTATCATCATAGCAAAATTCATCAAAAACTGTCCTGTGGTTTTTTTGTGATGCGGTCACAGACAGACAGACAAAAATTCTATAATATATAGATTTGGCCTCTGTATCGATAATAATGACTATTTCAATAAGATTTTCCAAAAAATATTTAAAGTTAAAATTTTATTATATATATAATTTAAACTAGTTTTAATTTTTTCGAGCGGAACCATAATATTTTTTTTAAATAAAAATAAGATACTCCTTATAACATCAGCTATGTACAAGTGAAAGTCCCGTCAAAATCGGTCCAAACGTTTCAGAAATTTCCATTACTTATTGTTTACGTTTCTAGCTTCTTAGCTTTTCCGTTTATCCAAGATTTTATAAGCCGACCAATAAAACTTTCCACCGCCAGGAATCAAACTCCACCACCGCCGGCCCAGTAACGGCGCAGGCTTGCACGGAGGCGGCGGCGGCGGCGCGCCTCGTACGGGACATTCGCAGCGCCGCGCGCCGCAACGAGCCCCCGGCCTCCGCCCCCGCCGCGCTCATGCGCAAGATCAGCCTCACATGTCACACCGCAACACACATACGGGTGAATATATTGTTTATATATATATACATAGACTAGCGACTCGCCCTCGCTTCGCTTGGGTTCCTAGGTTGATTATACCCACCATACAAACTCTCGTCCCCATTTTCACCCTCTTAAGGGATGATTTCCGGGATAAAAATTATCCTATATCCTTCCCACAGTCTTAAATATCTTCTAAACAAATTTTATCTAAATCGGTTCAGTAGATCTAGACATTAACCCCTACAACCTCACAAACTCACAAACTTTACCTCTTTATAATATTAGTATAAATAAATTTGGTAAGAAAATAGTGTAAGACCGTGGGAAGGACTTAGATAGTTCTTAGCCCGGAAATCATCCCTTAAGGGGGTGAAAATTGCAATGAAAGTTTGTATGGGGAAGCAACCAAATATACATTTTCATATAGTTTATTTATTAATAAAAACATATAACATCAGTTTAGTACAATACGTGATGTCATGTCGGTGACGCGAACCTATAAGTTTTGCCCTTACCAAAAATCTCTCAACGCGGCTAAAGAAGTTTTCATTTCGAAAATATCACCAAGAAGGCCTTTACGTACAGACGTATATAAAAAATATATATTTATCATACTTGTCCTCTTATATATAAGTCTAAGTTTCATCTGTAACCTGAGACCACAGGTTTTTAAGCTATTTCAATTTCCAAATTAAATATCGGAGCTGCTCTATCTGTTCATCATTTATATTATGTAATTTTGTAAAAAGTATATGAATAAATTATTATTATTATTATCTTTTTTTTACAGAATATCCCAACAGAGGAAGAGCGTCGCGGCCGCCTGCGCTCGCCCGCGCCTTCGCCCGCGCCCTCGCCCGCCGGCAGCCCTATACCCGCACCCTCTAGGTTCTCGGTCAGTACTAGCACTGTATCTACCATACTAATTATTATTATAAATGTGATAGTTTGTGAGTATGTTTAGATGTTTGTTACTCTTTCACGCCAGAACGGCTGAACGGATTTGGATGAAATTTGGCACAGATGTGACATATCTGAAATATAATTTTGGACATGTCTTGTATTTGCAAAATGCAAAATTACTGATAAGTTTTGTCAACATGAATAAATTAATGTGAAAAAAAAGTGTCTCCAAACAAATTAATTTATTAAAATCTTTTAGGTATCAATAAGCTAACTAAAGTGATCCCTGTAATGAAAAATTAAAAACAATATTTTTTTTTTAAATAGCATTCGTCTTATAAGTAATGAAAATATAATTCATGGACATTCAAATAAACACATTCAACATAATAACAACAACATTTTATAGAGATGCACTTAAGTTCATGTTAGCAGCATAGTAATTTTTTTACATGTTGTTCTTTAGACATCGACCAATATAAAAATAAAAAAATAAACTTCTAAAGAAGAAAGAAAAAATGATAAACGTTACTTTTATTATACGAAAATAATAAGAAAAATTTAAAAAAAAAAACTTAAAATTTTCGTTATATTGGTGTCAATTTTCTTAGCTTATCGATGCCCCTCTTCTATACCCTCCTTTACTTTAATTACATACATAAGTTGCCAGCTTACTAATAAATAAAGAATGTTAAAAACTATAAGTATTTTATTTAGATAAAGTATTTTGGAAATACATATTTTGCATTTAGTATTTTAAATACAAAATGAAAAACTATTTTGAATTTGAATTGAAAATTAATATAAAAAGTATTTGCATTTTGTATTTATTAAATATTTTATAATCCCGCCACGACCGCGGACACGCCGGCGTGTCAGTTAACAATAGATTTCTTAGAATTTTAATTAATTTCTTAGAAATTTACCTGGAGGTGTATGAACTATAAATATGACATCTAACAATCTAACTATATATATATATATATATATATATAATATATATATATATATATATATAACATGACATCTCTGGAAATTTTACACAGACATAAATTATAGTCTGGAATAACACATAGGCTACTTTTTATCCCGGAAATATGTACGGTTGTAAAAATTATATGAGTTTTATTTATATTATTGTATAGATTTGTTAACTATGTTCTTCCAGGTGATACCGGTGACACCAGACCGAGTGTCCGAGAGTCCGAGCGCTTCGAGAACATACTGTCCGACACCTTCGAGATTCAAAGTTGTACAGGTATTGTATGTCTATTACATTATTGTACTATAATAATAAAATAATAATAATAATGTCCTCACAACCGATTTCGGATACGGCGACCAATCTCATTCGAGACTAGCCAACTGCTGGAGATATTATAGTGCAGGGAGTGTGAGGGAGAGAGATACACAACGTGCACTTTCTGTCCCTCTCACTCTCATACTCCGATGAGCCGACGACGACGACCTTACATGCTCTCCGAGGCATGGCGATAGCTGTATTTATAACTTATTTTTATACTAATATATATATAAAAACATAAGGAAATTTTAAAAGTACTTATTTTTATGTACAAAATGTACTTAATTATTACTGTATAAGTCATTTGCGTAGAATTGTGGCAATAATGCTAGGTGCATTTCCTCGCTGAGTAGCAATGCCAATTTTTTGGGTGAAAAACAATCACAATAAAAATAACCCATCAATCAAATCTCTTGTCAAACAACGCCAAATTCTCAACTCTGTTCTTAACAGAAAAACTCAGTAAATAAACTTGGCCCGATCCGGGACTCGAACGCATGACGTTCAGATCCATCCACTAGACCATCAAGGTAGCCAGTAGAGGCGATAAGACGAGGTGTTATGTCTTAAGAAGTGTTTAGTTTGCTAGTTGAGTGAGTTCTCACTCATGGTAATTTTTCTCTCTTCCAGGTAGCAGAGCCTCCACAAATAAAAGTGCAACAAGCACCAAGGAAAACTTCCTCGAGATTTTCTGTCACGAGAAACTACGACTCGATATATAATCCCACTCTACCCCCCACTTCGCCCTCTCCTTCTCCTTCTCCATCCCCAGATATAAGCGAGACCAAAAATGATGCAACTCTCAGCGATGAGAAAGAGAAAACAGTGTTCGAATACAAAGATGTCAAAACGTCCAAAGCAAATGTAGAGGAAAGTGTCAAAATAGAAGCGGCTGTCAATGATTTTAACCGCAAAAATGTTAAAAGTGATGAAGTATTGGTAGATGACGTGTTTGAAGCGAAAAGTGAAAGAAAAGATGACAAATTAACAATGAATATAAAAACAAATGTTTGCGATAAAGTTGAAGTGAAAAAAGATAATGATAAAGATAAAAGTATTGAAGATATAAATAAAGTGACAGGCATACATACAGATGTACATAAAAATGTTAAGACTGTTCAAAAAAAAGAACCTGATTACGTTGTTAGTAAAACTGTTGTAATCCCAAGAACACATATTCGGAATGTTGTGACACAAACTGAGGAAATAATGACTGACTTCATCATTCAAATTGAAGTTCCCGATGAAGTCCGTGAAGTGAAACATAAAACTGAACTTCACAAAACTGATGACATATTGAAAGAAACGCAATCTGTGATAATTGGTCCCGAACAATCTTCTTCGGGCCCTGGAGTTTCTGAATTTAGTGAAATTCAAATTGAAGTCGATGAAGTGTCAAGTGAAAGTGTGAATAGTGATGTGAAAAGTGCGAACGATTCGTTGAACAACGAAATCATTGTTGATAGTGACTTAGTTAAGACTAGTGATGTAAAGGACAAACATGAAATTATTGATAGGGAATATGGTGATACTATCTATTTGTCTCATAATGAGACCATAGACTATGAAAATATAGAGACTAATATAGTTAAAGCATTAGATATTAGTGACACAGATAAAAAAGAAAAAGATAACAGTGCAACCAAAGTACATTGCGACCAAAATGTAAATATTTTAGATGATAAGCCAAATGTTGTAGACGTTAAAAGTATAGATACAGAAGATATCAAAAGTTTTAATAATCTGTCGTCGAAAAATCTAGATTTAGATAACATTGTACCTGTTCGTGATAGTGTAATATTAAAAAAAAATAAAAGTGAATCTAGCCTGGATAGTCCTGATCTAGAAGTTTCAAGACTAATGCGGAAACCAAGCAGTGCCTTCTGTGACAGTAGCTCTTCCCTAGAAATTTCTGGAAGTTCGGTCGAAAGTTTGAACGAGGGTAGATCGAAAATGCCCGCTAGTAATGAGAATCGATCGATATCTAAAGACAGCAGCGTCGAATCGGCTAGTGATGTGACACCGGTGAATTTGAATGTATCGATAAGTTCGAACGAAAGTGTCTCACCGCTTAGTTTTGGTAATTTGAAAAAGATTCACGGTTCGTTATCGAGTTTGGAAGCGAGTGTTAGTTCAGTGGATTCTGCTAAGCAGGAGAAGGTTATGGTGACGTCAGCGGACTCCGGGATTGAGTATTCTTTGCAAAATCCCTCGGAAATCAAAGAGGATGGCTCGTCTAACGAGGGTACTTTGACATGCAGTTCCAGTTTGAGGGAATCGGTGAAAAAGGACCAAGAAACGTTGACATCTCCAAAACGGACGTCAAGTCTTTTGGACGTACCGGCTTTAAAATCTAAGGGGTTAGAACGTATGAGAAAAATATCGTGGGTGGCCCCTTCTGCGAGCTTCCACTTGCCAAAGCCAGAGGAAAAAATAGAATACAAACTGCCGACTAATTTGGAAAAACTGCTAAGCTTATTCCAACATCCCAGCAGTCTTTTTTCAAGGTCGAGCAGTGATGATGAAAAGAAGTCGGCATCGAACACACCCCCAAGAAAAGATTCCTCTCTAACCAGTTCTTTTTGGTCCTGGGGTAGTGTTACGGAGAAAACTGACAAAGAAGACACAGACAGTTTGTCCGAAGCGACAGATTCGACTCTCTCCGAGAGAGTTCAAGTTTCATTTGTTGATGAGTCGTTTTCGAGAAAACTCGATAGCAAAACACCCTCAACCGATACGGACACGTTAAGCGAGTTCCAATTTCCGATGAACTCTGAAAATGCAAAAGTTACCGAAAAAACCACCGATGTTTTAGTACAAAAATGTTTAGCTTTAAGCGATAAAATGGACACGCCGGAATGTGATAATATTGATCTCATAATGCCCAACGAATTAAGAGTATACGATGATGAATCCAGCGATAAGTCCGAAAAGAAATCCGAAGATTGTAGCGAGGCTACGTTAGTTAAGTTAGAAGAGAAGCCCACAGATGTGAGACCGAGGTCATTCGCGTCGGTTCTCAAATCAAATTCTGAAAACTCTATGGAAAAACAAACAAGTCCTGAAACCGCCCAGCCAGTTGATAAACTTCCTACAAAAGTAATAAGAGGAATTAAAGAAAATATTAGTCCTGAGAACACTCTAACGTCCAGCATAGCAACAACAGCCTTAGCAATGGACGTTACGGATAGACAAATTAAAAATAAATCGATCACGGAGAAATCTGACGAAAAACCCTCATCCGACAAAGCTCCGATTGCGAATATCGACGAAACTTGCGATATGGCAGCAGATTTGATACAGTTAGCCTATATTGACGACAAAGTTGACGAAAAAGACGAGATGGACCCACAAAAAGAATTGGAAAGCGTAGATTTAGGGAAAGACGCATTATCATATTTAATGTTCGAAAATCAAGAGTTCGAATCAACTAGTACGGACAAACAAGAATCTCTCGCGCAAGAGTTAATGGATGCGGAAATAAAAGAAATGCTCGATCTATCTCCGGAATTAATAATCGATGAGGCTGTCGAAATTCCAGAAATATTTACAGTGGAGATCAAAGGTCGGAAAAGTTCGCCCATTATTCCGGAACGGGCGAAAATTAAAAAGTCGAATTCTCTAGAAGATTTGAGCAAAAGGCCAGTTTTAGAAGAGAAGGATAGTCCCAAATTAAAAACTATAGCTTTTAAAGTACCAGAGAGCACAACTCCGCGGGATATTCCGGAAAGACGATCAAAATTACGGTCTAGAAGTGGATCTAGTCCGAAATCTTTGCCAGAAAGTCTAAACAAACCGTGTCCTTTAACGAAAATGGACACAATATTGAGTAAAAGAAAGAAGAAAGTGTCTTCACTAGGAAAAATGGCGAGAGATTCTCTTTTAGCGCTGAATATGAGTGAGGATGAAATAGCAGAGTTTAGACGATCGTACAAATTGACTTCAGTGGAAAGTCTGCGCTCGCTCGAATCTGTGTCTGAAGACGCTAACTCTCAAAGTGGTACGTCTATAGACTCAAGATGCAAAGCATGTCTTAGAACGTCTCAAGAGAGCCTAATGTCCTTAGATTCTATAACAGAGGACTGTCGGTGCATAGACGAGTGCGAAAAACGCCAGAATAGATAAGAGAAGTGCACACTTGCGACTTTTGCGCGACACTTTTGTCGCATGGACTCACGGGTATTTTCGGCTATCGTAACACTTGGTACCGTGTTTAACGTTTATGTAAATGGTGTACAGATATTTTTTAAATGCCACTTCTGAATTTTATATGGAATGAAGGGTTTCGCGATTAAAAACCTCTTTTGGGGCGACTTTTTGGCGAATCACAAATTTGAACTCGATGAACTTATTTTTTGTTTGGGTTTTTTTTTCGAAAAGTTACAGTTTCTAGTACTTACTGATTTGAGGGTAGTTATGATTTTTAAAAAATCGCCCCAAAAACGTTTTCGGCTTTGCGAATTAAAAAAAAAACTAGAAATCGTCGCCATATTTTTTCGCGGCTTGCAAAATATGTAATCGATTATATCAAATTGATATGCCGATGTTTTTCTCTAATTATATTGAATATCGTAGTATTAGAATGTTTCAAACGGAATTCTCAGTGACTCACGGTTTAATTTACTAGTGAAATAAAATATGTACTTACCCTCCATTTGTTTTATTTACGCCATCTTTACTTTAGATATAAAACTATTATCTACACTAGTCTACATCTACACTAATACGAGTATATAATATTATAAAGAGTAAAGATTTGTATTTTGTATGTTTGTAACGAATAAACTCAAAAACTACTTGACCGATTTAGATAAAATTTGGTATGAAGATAGTTTGAGACCCTGGAAAGGACATAGGATATTTTTATTCCGAAAACCCAGTTATGTAAAGGGTGGTGTGCTAACTCAATTTTAGTGTATCATAGATTTAAAGTTATCTTTCATCGATGGTCCTATATTAATAAGCCTAAAACCTTAGTATCTCCCGTGACCGTGACTGTTATAAAGCATTAGAAATGTCGGGAACCAAAAAACAAAAACAAATCTATTCCACAGGAACCGTGCATTTTTTCGGGATAAAAATTAACCTATGAGCTGTTCCAGACTATAATCTATCTCTGTGCCAAATCTCATCCAGATACGTTCAGCCGTTCTGGCGTGATTGTGTAACGAACATCCATCTAAACTTTCACATTTATAATATTAGTAAGATTGCCCATTTATTCTTGTAAAAAAAATGGGGTGCGTGTAACTTTTACGCGCGGTAGAAGTAAAACTTCTTTGGCAAATATCGCAATTAAATTAAAACAAGTTAATCATTAAATAAGGCAAAATATTACAATCATACTTATATTTATAGGATATCATATACGGAAAGAATGTAATATTATATATTTGTCAGACAATAACAACGGTTACCATGGCAACATGGCAATGTATTCTGTCTCATTCTCTCGCCGGCTTAATCCTATATATTTGTGTTTGTCTCTTTCTCGTGTCGCCTTTTCGTTTCGCTTCATCCACTTTCAAATCACAACGATTCTAACAAAGTTTCACTTCAAAACTGTTATGTAGAGAGCTGTGAAATTATAAAGCTTAATCGTTAAAATATAAGAGAAACGTGTAGACTGTTATTTAGCAATTATGATGAAGGACAATAAAATTGATTATGTAATTTGCAATTAATTGGAATATTTTTATTGATTTGGTAATAGCGATATGATCACGCAAAAACTTCTGATACTATCATGTAAGTTAGATATAGAATTAGTATTATTTAGCCCTTTTTAACGTCCTACTGCTTGGGGGGGGCCTCCCTTCAATAGAGGGATCAGGCTATAGTCCACCACGCTGGGCAAGTGTGGGCGGACTGAGCCTTTTTCGAGAACTGGTTAGGTTTTCTCAGACATGCAGGTTTCCTCACAATGTTTTCCTTCACCGTAAAAAAAGTCACCGAAAAATCTTTATAAAAGTAACTAGCGTCCCTAGGTATCTAACATGTGCTACTCCATCGCAAAACCTATCTGTGTACTAACTTCCATCCAAATTTGCCCAGCCGTTACAGCATGACGAATTCGAAGAAGACGAGTGACAAACATACACACAAACAAATTTTCGCATATTTAATACTTACCTTAGGATTGTAATATTTTTATTATATTTCTTTGAGACTGAAACTAGATTTCAACCTCACAGTCTATTTAAAAAAAATTAAAATAAGGTCTCAAAAAAGAACCTTTTTTGTGAAATCGATTAAAGATAACCCTACATATGTAAGTATTTATAATTGAAGTATCACCTGCATCTGTGATTTCATAAACTACTACGTAAAGTGCATCACATATATAATAGCCAAGTTCGTTATTTTTCTGTTTGCTTGTCTTTACCTACTTCTCTAACGAAATTGCTAAACCGATTTTAATAAAACTGATAGGCGGATAGAGCATTAAGCCAAAAATAATATAGGTTATAAAGAGTTCACACGTGATAGGGATTTATTATATTTTTGGTATACTTATAAACATTTCTAAGAAATATTTTATTGATATAAGTTTGTACATCAACGTATCATACACTACACATATATAACTTTAAATACATACATGTTATAAATATTAAAAACACCCATGACTGGAATACACACATTCGTGCTCGTCACACAAATGAATGGCCCCAGCGGGACTCGAACCCGCGACCGATGGCACAGCAAGTAGAGTCCTACGAACTGTGTCAAACGTGTCGTCCTAAACCTAAGATTTAAATAAGATTTATTACTCTAGGCATCTTACCTATCGTTCTTTCGAAAGACTACAACGACTGGAACAATGCCGGTCTTCTCCCAGAGAGGTTACTCCAATTAATGATTGGTTACAATAACCGTGGAACCCAAAAAGTTAACTCAGTCTTAAAAATAAGAGCTAAATATGAAGTATCACCTCATTTTGAAGTCGGTTACATTGTGTCAGAGATATTAGAGCGGTGAGTATGGAGTTCGGTTCCTATCGGCATTTGTCAAGATCTTATAGTATCACCGATTTCGGTTTGGAATCTCATTGAGACTAAATTGATTTAAATTCAAGAGGTAAAATATTAGAATTTTTGTTGAACGTCATTAATCTATCAGAAGTTAGGAAAAAAAGCCCAGTCCTGAGAAGAACTGCCAAAAAAACTTTTTATTAACAATATTATAAATTACAATAATTCTTCAACATTGAAATACTTTAGAGGCGATCATATCATTTCCAAAATGTGCTTGTTCCTATAAAATCATTTATTGTATAATATGCCTTTAACACATTTTTTATATATATATATATTTATTTAGCAATAGAATTCTCTTGTATCTTAATTGGAATACAATTTTACAATATCAGTGAGAGATCAAGATTCAAGGGGTTGGGGAGGGGTTAAGGGTTTTTGAAGTTTACCAATAAATAGACCGACAAAACCAGAACAAAAGACTTCTAGAATAATATCTCAATCAATTTTTCAGTTACAGAAAAATGGTAGGTCTCATTCAACATCTCTACGAGTTTCCTTCAGACGTAGTCTTCGACGTTATAAAAACTACTGAACTGGTCCAAAAGCTGTTCCTCGAAATCTATCATTTAGTTAACACGGTGAACGAAATACCAAGAAAATATAGTCACATGGAAGAATTTCATGTACAAAATCCTTCAGTCAGCCGAGATGAGTTAAAAAATTCTCAGAAGAATTTCGAAAGACTTCAAAGAGAAAGACAAAGGCAGAGGAAGAAGAAACAAAAAGAGATGAAGAAGCAAAGAGAATTATTCCTAAAGGGACAAGGTAATAGAGTACCCCAAAAACCTAAGAAACCCCCCAATAAATGGTGGCCCATAGATTATGGATGGGAAATTGACTATCAGTGGTGGTGAACAGTGGAATAAAAAAATGTTAACAGTGGAATAAAATTAAAAAATGTTGTTTTACTGGCGACTTACCCTCGCTTCGCTCCGATACGTCTTTAAAGTGTTACTCCAGCTCATAATCTATCTGTGTACCAAATTTCATCCAAATCGGTCCAGCCGTTGTAGTTAGATGGAGTAACAGACGCACACACATGTCCTCAATTATAATAATAATCCGATTTAACATTAACTATTAAGGATATAAAACTAGCGAGCTATTTTCTATATTAATACCTATTATAAAGAAGAAAGATTTGTTTGTATCCAATGAGCTCCAAAACTACTGAACGGATTTAGATGAAATTTAATGGTAAAAAGATACTTTGAGACCCTGGGAAGGACGTAGGAAAGTTGTTATTCAGGAAATCATCGCTTGGGGGGTGAAAGTGAGGATGGAAGTTTGTATTGGGAAGCAACCTAGTATTTATTAAAATCTGTACTGTAAATATATAATACCTATAGGGTAATATGTATAATAGTAATGTATATAATACCTATAGGGAAATGCAAAAATGGTATATATTTTGTTGACTTTCTGTTTCTGAGCGCAATAAATCACAAGTAAAATGCAGCCAGCAGTTTCGAAAGACGTAGAAAACGACGTAATATACTGTATACAAACAATATTTATTTTTTAGCGAGGAACAACTCGCCGAAATATCGTCACGATCGGATAGATGGCTCAGGAATATATAGAGGGCAAACAAATATACAAAGAAACATTTGTTTTTATTTACATAGAAGAAATTAGAAACATTAAAAATTATATTTAGTATATTAAATATTTTATTTGATAAAACTATTCTAGCATTCATTTATTATTATCAATCTAATCACAATTTTAAAAGTAAATTTTTATATACTTAATTAATTTTCCTGATGTTTTATATTTTATATATTTCGTTGCTTTAAAATTAATAATTCATTTTTTCCAAAGACCAAGTTCCTTCCACCGGCCATTTCTTATAGAATCTCTTCTTTGTAGTGCTTAAATTTGTGGGTAGATTGAGTTTTCTTAGCAAATATTCCTGCCTCATTTTTCTTTTTATGTTTCCGGGAGGTTTGGCTGGTGGGTATCCTGGAGGAACTATAGAAATAATGTTTATTAAAAATTTGGCTCAGTTTGTAGTGACATTACTTGCTGTCCCAGTGGTCATTTATTTGTGCCATGAGCTCGAATGTTTGTATTTCAGTCATGGGTGTTTATATGTATGTATTCAAAGTAATATATGTGTAGTGTATCAGCTATCTGGTAAACATAACACAGACCTCGTAGCTTACCATGGAACTATATGGTGCTGTGTGTTAATGTCTCAATATTATTTATATTTAATGTTTTATAAAAGTTCTCTAATGGCCGTTCTACTAACTAACGTGAAATTCAAATAAAAAAAAGAATTAAGTATTTAATCATTTCAATTTTTACTGAATGCCACCGTGGCCAGTTCAGAAAGAAAAAGCTTCAACCCTGAGAACTGGGGAAAAAACTCAGTGGAATTCTTTGATGATAAGCAGTCCCCTAATAAACCCTTTGCGTCTTTCCTGAATTCGCCAATTTTTAGACGACTTTTCCAAATTTTTAGTAAAAAAACAGCTAAATCAGTCCACATCAACGAACATAATTTCATTTTTATTATATAGATTATACAGGAAATAATATTGTAACATTACACTCGCAGAAAGAAGGAAGTTTGTTTCAAACAACTACACGAGCGAAGGCGCGGGCATGGGCTAGTCTTTATACGAGAAAGAGATGTATGGTAATGGAAAGAGAAAGAGAATTTTTACCTGATCCATCGTTAGGTGGAGGTGAGCCATGTCCAAAATTAGGTTTTTTTAGCATATACTCGGGTATGTTGAGGAGTACATCTATCAATCTTTCAATATCTATCTCCAATCCTATTATGATTTCCAATCTGTAATACAAATGTAATTCCACTACGTTTTTTTTTAATTCTTTAATGTAATATACATATATGCTCTTTTCTTGATATAATGTATAATTAAATCAAGAAAAGAGAGCTGGCACATTTTTTGTCCAAGCAATAGGAACTCCCATTCGGAGGGGGACTGCAGCCAGCATTCTTGCCACAATTCCACGCGGACATGACTTGTACAGTAATAATTAAGTGTACATTTGTTTTATATATATAATTAAGTATATTTGTAATTTTCTTTTTAGTTTCTGCAATTTACAGAGTAAAAATACATTTAGATAATTAGTTTGTATTAATATTAATATTTGTATAATATTAATATTCATAGATGGCACTGTATTTTATAAGAAATTTACCACAAGTTTAGTCGCTGTTTCTATATTTAAAAAAAATGTTGCCACTCATTTTTTTTAAATCATTTTTTTATTTAACTAAAAATCCTGAATATTCACCAAAATTAGAGCCATCCAATTTTGTTGTATGTTTCCAATGGTTCCAATTTTGTTTCACCTGTGTCTAGTGTAGCATGAATCACTGCAAGTCCTGGGTTCGAGTCCAGAGTCGAAACAAATGCAGTTATTGAGTTTTCTATTAAGATTTTTGAGAAGCAGCGGTGAATTGGCAAGTTGGCACAATTAGACTCCCTTGGGACCTAGAAATGTCAGTCCTGTGCCTGATCTTTTACCGGTCTTGTCGAATTATCCTCCAACTGGAGTATACGAGTGACAGGGACAGAGAGCGCACTTGTGTCTGCACTATAATATCTCCTGCAGTTGGCCAGTCTCAATGAGATTGGCCGCCGTGGCCGAAAGCGATCAGAAGAACACATCTTGTAATAAATATGAATACCTAACGAAATAGTGTATAGGCAATCTATTTGGCACAGAAGGCATTATAATTTTGGACTTTTCTGTGTACTTATTTGTTGTTTGTCGATATATCTCCAACATATATTTATATTTTTCCCGAATCTGACCTGGAATATAAAGAAAAATCAAAACCAACGTTTCATTTGATTTTTGTTTTTGAACTAAATTAATACAATTAATATTAAAAACTAGCGAATTACCCTTCGGTCGGATATGTATTTAGCAGTATCTCATATAATTACCCCAGCTCATAGTCTATCTGTGTACTAAATTTCATACAAATCCGTCCAGCCGTTACGACGTGAAGGAGTGAGAAACAAACATACAAACTCGCATTTTTATGATTTACGAGTAATACTTAGTATGTAGTATGACACATCAATCTGTATGTACGTATTCAGCCCTTTTTAACGTCCCACTGCTGGGCACGGGCCTCCCTTCAATGCGAGGGGGATCAAGCCATAACTGATAAAGTCCAACGGAAAAGTGCGACGGACTCCACATGTCTTTCGACAACTACATAGTTAAGTACTCTCAGACATGCAGGTTTCCTCACGATGTTCTCCTTCACCGTAAGACAAGTGGTCATCATGCTGGAAGTGATTCGCACATGAGAATATCAGAGGTGCGAGATCAGGGATTTGAACCCGCTTCACGCATCAATACATCAATCTATGATACTTCACTTAATATCAAAAAGTGTACAAATTAAGCAATTCACATTAAACCTACGACCTACCAATGATCATGCCGATTTGAAAGCCAATTTGGTTGGACAATCTATCCCTTATCTCATCTGTTTGATGTATCTTTAGTTTTGCTTCAGCCAACAATTCGTGTGCGAGAATCCTTAACTTAATTTTATCTTCGTTGCTTGTTTTATCTAGAGTATTTGGATATTGCGCCAGTATTATTCGAATAAATACTGAAAAGTTTAACATCTACTTATATACCTACTACTTGCTTTGCTTCCACATACAAACTTTCATCCCTATTTTCACCACCTTAAGGGATAATTTCTGGAATAACAACGGGATTTTTTTTGTTTGTTTGTACCGAATAAGCTCCGAAACTACTGAACCGATTTATATGAAATTTGGTAAGAAGATAATTTGAGACCCTGGAATGGACATAGAATAGTTTTTATCTCGGAAACCGTCCCTTAAAGGGGTAAAAATGCGGATGAAAGTTAGTAGCCTAGGAACGAGCCCGAACGTGAGTCGCTAGTGTTCTACATACGAGTATTTATAAATTATAAAGCATAAGAAGTTTCAGTATATGAAACAGTATGATTTAACCTCAGACTAAGGAATAATACAGACAGAGTGTCATAGAACTAAACATGAAGCCAAACAATAATGTTTTAAAATAGTATACAAATAACAATTTTTATACTGAGTGATAAGTAAATAAATGTTAATAAATAAAAATAGCTACAGATTTTATTTTAATAAAGAAAAATTAATGAATAAGCTAATATTAAACTATCTCTTTTTCAAGGGGAAGAGAACTTATACTTAAAAATACAAAAGAATCTAGGCCTTATTCTTTAAAGAAAGTAAACAATCTGTATACTAAACTCGAGAATAGTAGCATAAACAGCACACCACGCTACTATTTTTGACTTTGGTATTTATTTTGACGGACACGACACCGTCTATATAATTTTTCAGTCTGAGGGTTTAAATTAATCTAAAAACTTTAAAAAATAAATAAAACCGACTTCCGAAAATAACTAAACGGAGGTTTTCATTTAGAATAGATACCTAATCAGATATTTTCGAAGTCGGTGCCAGCCGACGCATAGGATTTAGGAAATCTAATATATTTTGATACGTAAAATATGTACATATTTACCTATTCGATATTCATATCTTAAAATATTGTCCGCTGGCACCGACTTCGAAAATATCTGATTAGGTATCTATTCTAAATGAAAACCCCCGTTTAGTTATTTTTTACATTTTAGTGCCTGGAAGTCGTTTCTTGTTTTTAAGTTTTTATTTTCATATTTTTAGTGTAGACGTAATGAGCAGGTAATTTGTAGGAAGAAAGTTTTTAATAACATATTCGATTAAACAATTTGTTTAAAAAATATATTTATTGTTGATTTTTTTTTAAAAATGATAAAATTTATAAGGGACCACCTGGGAAGCATACCCTTTCAAACAAAAATTTTCCAAATCGGTTAAGGCGTCTTCGAGTAATCGGTGAACATAAAAAAAAGATCATGAAGATGAATATAGGAAAAAGATTCCGACGAATTGAGAACCTCCTCGTTTTTGGAAGTCGGTTAAAAATAACACTTACCTAAACAAATTAAAAGTTTAACACTCATATTTAGAAATGCTATCAGTGACTGTTAAGTTTGATAAGACTGAGAGCTCGTAAAAATCTTCTTAATGCTAATTTGAAATACTAAATTTATTTATTTTTTTGTATGTAATATACACAATATCGTCGCTAACGATTCTTTAGAAATTTTTGTTTTAATTTTCTTTTATTGATGTGAAACATCTAATGCGGCGGGTAAAATCGACTGTTGGCGTATCGACACGTTGCGTCGCCACGAGCCACGCGCTCGTATGATGTATTTTTTAAATAAAGATTTAAAAATATTTGAATATTTTGTTTTTAATTATGTCATATTTACTGACTTTAAAAAACCATCCTGTCATACATATTTTCTATACAAAATAGTTTCGATGTTTCACATCTGCCAGGCGTCTAGCGACGGCTTTGTTTTGTTTAATTCATATTTAAATTAGATTTTTTTATACTTTCTTAAGAAGAAACCTCGTGCTAATTTTGCAATCATCAGTAAAATTACGTAAAGCATTACGAGCGCATTATTTCGTTTTCCTTTTTACTTAAAAGTTTTTTTTCTCTGTTGACATTATTTGAAGTTAGTTTTTTTTTGTTTCTTATGAGACTCCATGTTGTTATTAACACTGCTTTATCCATAAGGTTACGAATTCTATTTCCGGACGTAGACCATTTTTTATAATAATCATAAGTATGTAAAGGGAATAGCTAAAATATATGTTCTACATCCAATTTCGCTATTAGAAAACAAACAAATAAATATACATATTCTGACGTGACAACGGTATACTTGTATGTTATTCAAGCGATATCCTCCCGTGACCCGACAGTTTGAAAGTAACAGAAATAGAGTAACAGTTGTCTCAGTGTAGTAGTGTAGAGGACATTGTAATATTATGTTATTACTAGCATTGCCCGCGGCTCCGCCCGCTTTCGGATGACCAAAAACCAAATTCTTAGGTTTTGCATATTAGTATACTCTTACATTGCAGTTTTTGTATTTTTTCTCAGAATTGTGATATTTTCCCGCGGTAAAAAGTATTCTATATGTTGACCCGGATAACCAGCTATCACCATACCATATTTCATCAAAATCCCTCTAGTGGTTTTGCTGAGATGCGGTAACAGACATACATTCTAAAATTCTAAAAACTATAGATTCGACCTCTGTATCGATAATAATGTTTATTTCAATAAGATTTTCCAAAAAATATTTAATGTACAGATTCGACTTAGTTACAATTTTATTATATGTATAGATTTATTAATTATCGATAGGGATTTTAAAAAATAATCTTTTTAAACCCATATCACTATATTTTATTTTATAAGTTTATAAGTTATTTATAAGTTTTTCATTCCTTACACTAAGTGTACTTAGTTGTGGATGGGACAATTTGACACGACCGGTGAGGGTAAGGATCAGGCGCAGGACTGTCTTTAGACGCTTTCCGAGGAACAGGTATGATACATTGCCAACTTTCCAACTCCAGACTGTTACCGATAATTTCTTGACAGAAAAAGTCAAACACTAAACATTGTCTGACCAGGGAGTCGAACCCACGACTTTCAGATCCGTACATGCTAGCAGCTATACATACCATCGAGGCAGTTAGAAAAATAAGTTTACAACACTAGTTATACTTATGTAACAGTTATAATTTAATTTTTTTAAATTTATTTACTTAAAAGTCGATGGTCGATATTCTTACTGCCAATAAAAAAATATATATTATAATCTCCTTTTATTAATAACGTTTATCATATCAATCAAATGCGTGATTTCGATCGCTTTATTAGCTATCTGTTCGTACGCGTTAATATGTTCCACAGGTTTCCAAGTTTTGTACAGTCTTTTGACAGTTAATGATATATCTGTGATTATATTAAATTTATCTGTGATATCACCCAAAATATAACCGATTTCGAAAGAAGAATAGTTCGTGTAATACGATTTGATCAATTCAGCTCTCTTCACTTTCCGGTCGCTATCTCGAACAGTCTCGTACATTAGACGGAAAAGTTTCATTTTCATGTTGTTGTCTTCATTTGGGCTGGATCTGGTCTCGGGTTCGGTTTGGGACTTAAGCATTGATATGCCAACTCGACGGTTTGGAGGGTAGTTTAGTAATTTCATTTTTACGCCCCATGATAGTTCGTTTATAATTTTTTGTGGAGCGATATTCAATGTAGACGTATACCTGTAGTGCATGTCTGAAAAAAGTTTATCAAAATACCTATTAGATGAATACAAATTCGGAAAAATGCGAGTTGTAATCGCATTTTGAGTATTCCGTAAACTTTCATAAATGACAATTGGTAAAAAACTACAAGCGAGTCGAAAAAGTCGTAACTTTGGTAAAAAAAGTTTCATAAATCTGGTTTTTTGACAATTTGGTCGACAAATGATTACGAAAAGGAGAATATGATTTCAGCGTTCCGATTGCTACAAACTAATTTTAGAATAATTATAATTTTATGATGTAAAACTAAGATATTTATTTGTATTAATTCTCGATATTTTGAAAAAGTTTCAGGAGTGAGCATTGTGCTTACAAATGTGTAAAAACATAACAGTTAAGTACCTTTTTCTGCATCTGTTTGTGTACCGATTTTCTTTTCTTTATTTTTAGGATTTGATGAAATTTGGTATGGTGATAGCTGCTTGTCCAGGATTTAAGGATACTTTTTAGTGCGGAAAAATATATCATCTCCGAGAAATCGAAGAAATCGAAACCGTTAAAACGTACCCAGAGACAAACCCGAGCGAAGCGAAGATGATTCGCTAGTAAAAGATAAAACAATAACAATTTATAACAACACTTTATTAAATTAACATCTCCTTAAGTGAACTAAAAAATCTGCTATTTAATATCTATACTAGGTAGGTACATAGGCTTCTGAGTTATGAATATGGATTATGTGCAGCGCCAAACCCCTTAGAACTGTTATCTATGTAGTATGTAGTGTTGGTTCACACTAATCACCGAAATGAAAAAAACTAATTTTAATTGTAATTTCACTCGCTGATAGATGATTTTGGTGAATGTGTCCAAGACTTTTTAACACGCTTCTATTAGCTTCACTGTAACTATAAAATCAAATTACGGAAGTCGATTTAAGCCAACTTGTAATTGATTTGTGTGTCATCCGGATGATGATACAATCTATTCTGATAATGGAGCCATCAGATAGATAGTGGAAGTAAAACCTTCAAGTTTGGACTCATTTAATTTTTTTAGACTGGTCAGTAATGTCGGTCTAAACGTATAAATTTTTTTAGTTTAGTAGTAGCAAAAACTAACATGATCCTCCCGACCGAAGTCGGACACGGCGCGATGGCCAATCTCACTGAGATTAGCCAACTTTATAAGATATTATAGTGCACAAGTGTACGCGCGTGCACATTCTATTCCTGTTAAGTCTCCAATTCCGATGGAAAATACTTCGACATAACCGGTGACAGTTAAGGCGCAGGACCAACGTGACACGTACTCAGCACTGCCAACTTCCCAACTCCGAGTTACTAGTGAGTAAATCTTAACACAAAAGCTCAGGCCAACCACTCAGCAAACTTAAACTTAGCCCGACCTAAAACTCGAACCCGGGAACTCCGGATGTGCAGCAGTACATGCTAGCCACTACACCACCGAGGCAGTTGCAGTAGAATTTAGTAGCGAATAGTCGAGAAAAGACTCACAGGACATTATTATAGTATTACACAGGAAATACATACTGTATATTCATTAGTATAACATTATGCATGGTTTTTACAAATATATACCCATTATCGTAGTTTATAAGTGCAGTTTTCCTTTTAATTATTATTGTAAAATACTTATAATATATAGATATAGCTTTGAATTATTGAAAGAACATTATTAGAATAACTGGAGTAGTTTCAGAGATTTCCTCTTATATACATGCAAACAAATTTTATCTCATTTTATGAGCCACAAGAGCAATAAAAGTAAAAAAAATGGAAACTATCTATATAGAACTAGCCCAAATTCAGTCAGCACCATCTAGCTCTATGGTAAGCTACGAGGCCTGTGCTATAGATACCAGATAGTTGATACACTACACATATACAACTTTAAATACATACATATTATAAACATAAACACCCATGACTGGAGTACAAACATTCGTGCTCATTACACAAATGAATTCCCCCAGCGGGACTCAAACTCGCGACCGCTGATACAGCAAGTAGAGTCACTACAAACTAAGCCAAACGTGTCGTCATATCAATCAATATACATAACACAAGCAAATGTCTGGCTACACTTCTTCATCCTAATCCTCTTCATCCGCTAAACTGTCTGGCTAAACTTCTTCATCCGTCATTAGTCAGTTAAAAGGTAGTCAGAAAGTGAATGATACTTCGCTTCTATAGATAGATAAAAAAGTTTATATGGATGATACAGATATTATTTCTATTTAAGACTAAACAGGGTACAGGATATGATTCTGGGTGGAAAATGGAGGGAAGATAAAGAAAAATCATTTTAATTTTTATTTCCACCAGTCGTAATCAATCTCCCAACCGTAATCAATAGGCCACCGTTGCGTCGTGGTTTTCTTTGTGGAAAAGTATTTGTTACTAAAATATCGGTCATGCTTAAATTTTTTCGTCTTTCTCTTTTTCGGCCTAGTTTTTTGTTCCATATAATTTTGTGGAGGCGTTTGCCCTCCAGACGAAGATGTTCTTGAATCCTCATCATATTCTACGTCCAAATCACTTTCTATATTATATTTTCTTTCAATTTCATGCATCATGTTGGAAATATGGTTGATCTCCCAATAGTGGCGTTCAATCTCCTCTAAATATAGAAGAAGTTCCACTAAATAGAGCTTGGGTTTCATGAAGATACTGGTGTTATATTTATCTACCATTCGACGAAATTTTTCCTGAATATCATAGGTTAGGTAGCCCACCTCAAAAGCGGCAGTGTCAGCAGTCTTCTTCTTAATGGTTAATAGAAGACCAACTCTACGGTCTGTATCGTGGATGATGTCTGAAGTAAGGTTAAGTATCTTGTGGAATGATTCAATATCGTCTTTATCGTTTTGAGCTTGACCGTTATTGTGTTTGACGACTGGAATTTTAGGATTATGTAACCTCTGCGTTTTTGGTGACAGGTCGTGGGTTCATTGCTAGCCTTTTCCCGCGAATTTCTCCGTAGATTTTGAAAGTTTTATGTTGTTCATCTGGAGATATCGGCAAATTACTATAATAGCTTCAAAATCACTTCAAATATGATTTTTTAACGTTAGGGAGAAAACAGCTCAGTAACTTTTTCTCCTCTGTTTTTCAACCGATTTTCTTTTTTTTTGTTTAGTAGCTATTGACGAGCTTTAATGTTGTCAATAAAAATATGATTATGGTCAAATTTCAAACTGTGCGAACACTTACAAATAGAATATCTGTAATTAACGAACCGTTTAATATTTAGCTTCTATGATCTTTACCTCGATACCAAACTGTTATTTGTGTGTATATTTATATCAAGCTATCTCTGAAACGACTGAATTTAGTGTATTGAGTAAAGAACTCACTATTCTATACTAATATTATAAAGAGGACAGATTTTTATGTTCATCTGTTGGTACCGAATAAGCTCCGAAACTACTGGACCGATTTAGATGAAATTTCGTAAGAAGATAGTTTAAGACCGTACAAAGGACATGATAGTTTTTATCCCACAAATCTTAAGGGGGTGAAAATGGGGATGAATATTTGCATAGGGAATCAACCTAGGGACGAATACGAGCGAAGCGAGGTCGCTAGTTTCTCTATAATGGCAAAGTGCCTTCTTTTCTCTGTATACTACATATTTTTGACGTGCTTTTTTTTCGAAATACCCACTAAAAAGTAGTACTTACATAATATCAAAAAACAAAACAGCGTCACACCTGTTCTTAACATCTTGAAAACCTATTTCAAGCAGAACATTATCAAAATCGTTAAAATTATTTTATTGCTTAGTCATTATCGCTTTCAATTACTGTTGAATTTACAATTTAGTTTGCTCTTAAATAGGTACTTTCTTAGATATACATATGCGAATATTTGAAATTAAAAAAAAACTATCATTTCGGATTTTTTCGCGGTTTTTTTTTAAGTTTGCTATTTGTTAATAATGGTATCGTGGCTCGTCCTATTTAATCTAAGATCACAGGTTCGATAAGAGGTACTTTAGTAATAGTGATCGTCCAGTACTCGAAATTCGACAATAATCATTATTGAAAATTTGAGGAAAACATATATTCAAAATAGAATTTACCTATCTATTTAAAAAATGTTTCCAAAATTTTTTTTTTTTATAAAAAAATATACTAATATTATAAATGTGAAAGTTTGAATGTTTGTTACTCTTTCACGCCAGAACGGCTGAACGGATCTGGATGAAATTTGGCACAGAGATAGATTATAGTCTGGAATAACACATAGACTTTTTATCCCGGAAAAATACACAGTTCCCAAAGGATAGATTTGTTTTGTGTTTTTCCCGCTAGTATTAAATAAAACTTATTTTTCGGATTTTTCCTGACGTTTCGAATGTTTTCAATTCAATTGTCTTGTAAATGACTTCAAAGCGTGACAGTTGAGCACAGATTACTTCGCCAATGTCACGTAGAATGGAGAAGACACGAGGGAGATTGGTCTGCTAATGTTTACAGCAATTATACTTTCCCCCGTGACTATAGTGCCAGTGATAGTTTTATTTACAATCTACAAGATACTAATATGTATTATAAAGAGAAAAAAATGATCTTTTTGTATGTTTGTTTGTAATGGATAAACTAAAAAACTACTGAACCAATTTTAAAAATTCTTTCACTTATCAAAAGTTACATTATCAGTGAGTAACATATTGGGCCTTATTAAATTTTCAAAATAATCAAAGATCCCTGCAAAAATTGCAACAATGTAATTTAAGATATTAAAAATTTGCCTATATCATGTCAAATATTTGCATACATCTAAGAAAGTATTAAACTGGTTTGATTTCAGATTTCTTCTCCACGTTTCTGCGGAATAAAAATCTAACAATGTTAGCTATTATTATATTATGTAAGTTATTATTATTCCACTTATAAGATAACCAGCGACTTACCGCCCCTTCGCTCGGCTGCGTGGTTAGGTACGTTTTAATTTTTTTTAGCGAAACCTTAATTCTTTTTGAAGTGAAACTTCTTTTAAATTATTGTAATTTGAAACTCGATGAAACAGAAATGTGACACGAGAAAGAGACAAACACATAGATATATAGATTAAGCCGGCGAGAGAAAAAGATAGAATACATTGCCATGTTGCCATGGTAACATGTTAATATTATATTCTTTCCATATATGATATTCAATAAATATATGATTGTAATATGACCAATATGCCTTATTTAATTATTGATTTGTTTTAATTTAATTGCGATATTTGCTAAGTTACTCTTTATAACGTCAGCCTTTTTTTTGCCAGTGAAAATCCCGTCAAAATCAACGAACAGACAGACAAACATATTAAAATTTTAATTTAATTTGATTAGATTTTTTTATATATCAATTACTATTACCTATATATGTTTTAGTACTCAAAAACTCATGGATTATGGCTCAGCGACCACCAACGGAACCTTTGCCATGGGAAGATTGGGCTGAGCACCTGATGTACCCTCATCTTATCAACATGACAGCAGAACTAATACGAGGTAGCCATCTTATACATACTATAAATCATATTATCTGTATATACACAGGTGATTATGTCGGACCTTACCGGCTACAAAAGCCAGTACTACCCACTAAAACCCAACGCAACCTCCCCCGTCTTAATGGGGCATCCCAGTATCGCTTACGCACTCAGCCATGATACCCCGACGGCAGTTCTACCGAGATAGACCACAACAATTGAGAAGTTGCTCCAACGGTCTACTCTGCTATCAGAGAAGTACCTGGAACAACCTGCATTGTACACCATCCACCCAGACGGCTGGATTACTGGATGCTAATGAGGCCTCCCACTACAACAATATGACACATCGAGAGGGAGAGCCCTGGTCTAAAAACCATTTAAAAATTATTAGATATTAAAAATTAACACTAATTTAACTAAAATAATTCTTAAAGATACAACATACAAGTTGAGACACGCTGAGAAGATAAAAGATAGACACAGTCACAGCATCACTTATGAATTGGGTTTCATAGCCGCGGGCATCCAGGAGAGATTTCAACGTATGCTCAAAATATATCGCAAATACGCCGACATGAAGGCCTTTGAAGAGTCAACATATACTGTACCAGAACTGATGAATGCTTATCACGTAATGCGTGAGTTTTTTACAATAATATCATAGTATAGGAATTTATGGCTTTATATTAGTAGACTAGCAACTCATCATCGTTCTGCTCGGGTTCGTCCTCAGGTACGTTATAACAGTTAGTATAGATTTCTCAGAGATAAGATATTATCCCGTAGTTAAAAGTATCCTATATGTTGACCCAGATAATCAGCTATCATCATACCAAATTTCATCAGAATCGGTCCAGTGGTTTTCTCTCAGACAGACGGACAGACAAAAACTCTAAAAACTATAGATTCGGCCTCTGTATCGATAATAATGACTATTTCAATAAGATTTTCCAAAAAATATTTAATGTACAGATTCTTGGTTCTTGGTTACAATTTTATTATATGTATGTGATGACAAATATTCGCGTTAATCTAAGAACGTAACACTTACTTCATCTAGACCTGTACTTACTATCTGTATAAATGAATCAAAGAAATAATTTCTAGAAGGAGATTACAACGAGATTCGTCTTGAAAAGGGCATTTTTCACGATATAGTCAGAAAATATGAGAGTACTCCACCCACCACGCCGCCTGGTCCACCGAGATCGACACCAGGTGGCCGAAGACGCGTCACATGGAGATCGAATTTAAATGAATAAATAATATATTAAAACATATTAATATGTCCGTTTGTTTTAATTATTTTTTGACCTATTAATTATTAATTACAAATCGGCAATGTTCCGATGAATATTTTTTGATTCATCCGATTATCAGTTTTTTTTCTTTATATCTAATTAATGACGAAATCTTAGAATATCTATCTATACTAATATTATAAAGAGAAACTCCGAAACTACTGAACCGATTTATGTGAAATTTAATAAGATAGTTTGAGATCCTGGGAAAGATATAGGATAGTTTTTTATGGCGGAAATCATCCTTTAAGGGGGGTGAAAATGGGGATAAAAGTTTGTATGGGGAAGCAATATAGGGACGAACCCGAGCGAATCGAGGGTGAGTCGCGAGTTATATATAAATAGGCAAAGACAAAACAGTGCAGTACCTTTTCCTCCTCTGTTTGTCAAACGATTTTCTTTTTTTTATTCAGTAGCTATTGGCGAGCTATAGTGTTATCAATAAAAAAAAATTGTTTTTTTTTTATAGATAGGTAAATTCTTATTCATACATGTTTTCCTCAAATTTTCAATAATGAATATGGTTGATTTTCAACAACTAGTATAGTAATATGGTTTGGTGGTCTGCCTAACGTTTAGACAGACCACCAAAGCACCAGAGCGCGCCGTAGTAGTTATGCGCAAGCGATCCTGCGGCGTCCCATTAAGGCGGAGGGGAGGGGAATGTCGGGTTTTAGTGGGTAGTACTGGCTCTTTTAGCGGGTGAGCCCCTCATCACCACCTGGGGGATCAGGTGGTGAAAAGTATAGTATATCTATACATATAATAAAATTGTAACTGAGCCGAATCTGTACATTAGATATTTTTTTGGAAAATCTTATTGAAATAGGTATTATAATCGACGCAGAGGCCGAATCTATAGTTTTTAGAATTTTTCTCTGTTTGTCTGTGTGTCCGTCCGTCCGTCTGTCTGTCTGTCTGTTACCGCATCAGTGAAAAACCACTAGAGGGATTTTGATGAAATTTGGTATGGTGATAGCTGGTTATCCGGATCAACATATAGGATACTTTTTACCGCGGAAAAATGTCTCATTTCTGAGAAAAAATACAAAAACTGCAACGTAAGAGTATACTAATATGTAAAACCTAATAATTTGGGTTTTGGTCATCAACACGCGGGCGGAACCGCGGGCAATGCTAGTATATAAGCTTGAAATTTGGCACGCAGATAGGCAGCATATTTACATTTAAGTCCCTAAAGTAGTAAAAAAGGGATTAGTTTGTATGAAAATCCATAATTCTTAAAGTTACTGTGACCAAAATTAGAATTATTCTTTCTTTCAGATGCTGTGAAATTGGAGATTTCCTCGTTTTAAACTAAAAAGCATAGAAATTAATATTGAGACTCTATAAGAATATGCTTAGAAAGTATTTTTGGGCATATCTATACTAATACTAGCGACTCATCCTCGCTCCGCTCGGGTTCGTCCCTGGGGTGGGGTCTGGGAGGACCACCCTTATCCTTATCACTTAGGGGTATGGAAAATAGATAGTAGCCGATTCTCAGACCTACTGAATACGTATATAAAGTTTGGTAAAAAGCCGTTTCGGAGGAGTACGGTAACTAACATTGTGACATGGAAATTTTATATATTAGAAGATTATAAATCCAATATATAAAATTTTCGTGTCACAGTGTTTGTAACAAAACTCCTCCGAAACGGCTTGACCGATTCTTATGGAATTTTGTGTGTATATTGAGTAGGTCTGAGAATAGGACGTAAACTATTTTTTATACCCCTAAGTGATAAGGGTGGTCCACTCCAATATTTTTTGGAAAAGACTTTTCTTATGATTCGGAATAAAAAAAAGCCAAAATGTTTACTAGGTACGAACCCGAGCGGAGCGAGGGTGAGTCGCTAGTGTATCTATAAGTATCAATCAGATAACAGATTTCGTTGAAATTTGGCAAGGACATAGATTGCATCCTGGGATCAAACTTTGATCCTTTCCGCACTTATTACGCGAGCGAAGCCGCGGGTAAGAACTAGTAAATACATAAAAAATAGTACATAATATATCACTTATCAATTGCTGGTATAACATAGAGGCACTTATATTTTAATTACCATTTTACACACAATAAGTACCTAAGATTGAAGTAGTATAAAACATTTATTGCGCTGTAATTTCTTTCTAATCTATAATGGTATCATATTGTGATGAAGATTTTAAAATGTTTAATAATTTTAGGTAAGTATTACTATTGTTAAGGCAGTGGCAGCCCAGTGGTAATGAGCTCGCTTGGGAAACCGAGTGAAGCGGGTTCAAATCCCGGGTCTCGAATATTAATATCACCTGTATCACCTCTGATATTTTCATGTGTGAATCATTTTCAACATGATTATCACTTGTCTTAACCACTAATCTCTGAAATTGTAGGACCAATTAAAATGAAATTTTGCGTGGTGGTACCTTATAATCTCGGTCAACATTTTAGATACTTTTTATCCCGGAAAATTAAAGAGTTCCCGTGGGATAGTTAAAAAACTATAGTAACTTATACAGCTTAGTACACAAAAACTATGATTGGATTTTAATGAAACTTTACAATAATATAGTTCATACATCAGGATCGGAATAGAATTGTTTTTGTTTGTCTAGGGGCGAAACCGAGCAAAGCGAGGCTGAGCTGCTAGTATTATAATATTTATATCTATAGATAAACGTAGAATTTAATATTTTAATATAAAGTTTAAACAATTTTTAGTATATCTGTCCATGGTTACAATAAAAGTGGCGGCTACGGTTCCCGATATGACACCCTTCCAAAAAGAATTGTCAACCAACTTATTTGTAACATTTGAAAATGAAACTAAGGGTAAGACTCACTGACTCGCTGATCTTTGAAAACACTACATACTAGGTATAATAATAAAAAAATTATAAAATGTCTCCGTGGTGTAGTGGCGTGCATGTAGATACTGGTGCAGATCCGGAGGTCCTGGGTTCGAGTCATGGGGTCGGGCTAAGTATAGTTATTGAGTATTTTCCTTCAGAACTTTCATCCCCATTTTCACAATTTTAGGCGATGATCTTCTTACCAAATTTCATCTAAAGCGGTTCAGTAGTTTCGGAGCTTATTCGGTACAAACAAACAAAAAATCTTTTCTTTTTATAATATTAGTATAGATTAGTCATTAGAAGTACAAATCAAACAAAGAAATTTTCACAATATCCTAATTCTCGCTTTATAAACTTAAAAACACGCTTTTGGCTTACTTACCAGGTTAACAGATAGTAGGTTATCAATTGCTTGTAGAAGTTTATGTATTTATAATACTAGGCTTTACCTCTTTCTTGTTTTTGTAAGTTTTCAAAAGACATGTGAAGTCCGCCAACTCGCACTTGGCCAGCGTAGTGGATTATGGCCAGCCGATGCAAAGCAAATCTAATATATTTCGATACGTAAAATACATATTTACCTATTAGATATTCATGTCTTATAATATTGTAGGCTGGCACCGACTTCGAAAATATCTGATTAGGTATCTATTCTAAAGAAAAACCTCAGTTTAGTTATTTTTTATATTTTAGTGCCTGGAAGTCGGTTTTTATTTTTTGTTAAAAAGTTTTTATTTTTCCATTTTTAGGGTAGACGTAATAAACAGGTAGTTTGTAAGAAGAAAGTTTTTTAATAACCTATTCAATTAAGCAATTTATTTAAGAAAAAATGTTTATTGATGATTTTTTTTAAAACCGCTCTACCGATTTCGATAAAATTTATATGGGACCACCTGAGAAGTTCCTTTCTCCTGGGAGATGGGACCCTTTGAAACAAAAAAAAATCCAAATCGGTTCAGGTGTCTTCGACTAATCGATGAACATATATAAAAAAAAGAAAAAAAAAAGATTCCGACGAATTGATAACCTCCTCCTTTTTGGAAGTCGGTTAAAAAGGGCTGAATACATACATACATGCAGGTCAAATACTACTCTCCTTGGGCATCGCCGTAATCGGGTAAAAATACCACTAGGGATGCACAAACCGAAGATCTGTCGCTAGTTAAAATAAATTATTATTCCAGATTATAAGCCAGCAAGTATAGAAGATATAATGAATCAAACTAGAAAATTTCTCTTTAATTTACGACATTACGGGAGCTATGAGGAAAAACTTGTTTCATGTTATTTTACAACTGTTACATATCGTTCAGCGTAAGTTTTACTTTTAAGTTGATTTTACCCGACTACAGAGGGTTATAATTTCAACAATAATACGGTAGTTGTAGGTCTTGGGTTCGAGGTTGGATCAAGTTCAGTTATTAAGTTTTACTGTTTGAAAATTCTCAGTAATAGCCTGGTGTTGGGTAGTTGGGGGTGTTTCATTCGCCACCTCGGAAAACACGTAAAGCATTAGTCCTGCGCCTGATCTCTTACTGATCGTGTCGAATTATCGTTCTATCTGAGTTTGAGAGTGAAAGGAATAAAGTGCACTTGTGTTTCCGCTAATACTTGTGCACTATAATATCTCCTGCGCAGATAGCTAGTCTCATTGAGATTGACTGCCGTAACGTATTAGTGTATATGTATGTTTGTCCGTCTGTTCCCGCATATCTTCTAAACTACCTATCATAATTTAAATAATTAAACATGTTGGAACATTAACATACAGCATCATCTAGTTCCATGGTAAGCTACGAGGCTTATGTTATGGATACCAGGAAGGTGATACACTACAAATATATAACTTTAAATACATACATATTATAAATACCCATGACTGGAATACTGAAAACAAACATTCGTGCTCATCACATAAATGAATGCCCCCAGCGGGATTCCAACCCGTAACCGCTGGAACAGCAAGGTATGGTCACTACAAACTGAGCCAAATGCGTAGTCGAATTTGAAATAAGTAAGTTTATTTATGATTTATTTCTAGGATGTGGGACTTGCGAAGGTATTTCGAAATCCGTTATCTTTACGTGAACACGTTAGAGTTCGAAGTGGGATATCTCACACACGAGATCATCTATCGATATCAGCTGGTCTTAGAGCTGTACCAGATGGTGGAGAGGAGGTTCATGCCACTTCAAAATCTGAACATCGCATCTACGAGTTATATGCTTTATATATATACCAACATCTTGATGCACAGTAAGACCATCATACATTTGTGCAATATGATGCATGAATTAAAACGAAAATACAAAAGCAATAAAAAGAAGAGTGTATTTGATGACTATTTTATACGTAAGTAAAGGTTTTTAGCAAAAAATATTTTCCACGAAGCTTTACATATCATATACTAGCGACACACCCTCGCTCCGCTCGGGTTCGTCTCTACTTACATTTTCACGTTTAGTGTAGATTTCTCAGAGATGAGATATTAAATCATCATCCCGCTATCATTATACGAAATTTCATCAAAACCCTTCAGTAGATTTTCCTTGATGCGGTCACAGACAGACAGACAGAGAAACACACGGATAGACAGACAATCAAAAAATCTAAATACTATAGATTCGGCCCCTGTATCGCTAATAATGATTATGTCAATAAGATTTTCGAACAATATTTAAGGTACAGATTCGACTCAGTTTGAATTTTATTATACGTATAGATAACTTTTTTCCAGCGGATAAAAAATACGGATCCAATGATTCTCTGAAACCAGGTCTAACCGAAGAAGAACTCCATAAAAGATGGCTTGAAAAAAAAAGAAAACAGGAAAAAAAGAGAGCAAAGGAACGTAAAAAATACTACAAGCAAATGATGAAATTTGGTTTCACCACATCTAGAAAACCGACTTCGCCTAAAAAGGGGTGGGTAGTTTTATTAATAATAATATCCTTCTGACTGATATGGTTACAGTAACCAATCTCACTGACAGCAACCGACGGCGCAGGAGATATTGTAGTGAACAAGTAAATGGACTCAAATGCACTCTCTATTCCTTTCATTCTAAAACGGATAGATCGAATAACACTATACAACAATACACTATACGACTATCCATATACACAATAACAAAACTTGCTCCGTCTTAATGGAGTGTCGCGGGATCACTTACGCACTCAACCACGACGCCCCGACAGCAGGTCTGCCAAAGCAGACCACAACAGCCATGGGGTGGCTCCAACGATCCACTCTACTATCAGAGAAGTACCAGGAGCAACCCACATGGCACACCGCCCACCGAGATGGACCGCCTCCCAGTGCGTTTCTTGGCTTCGGCCCGCCCACCTGGCTGGGTTGCCGGATGTTAATGAGCCCGCCAACCACGACTAGGTGAACGCACGTTGGGAGGGATCTTGGATTGTTCTAACATAGCCCGGGCTGGAACCGGGACTCAAACCGACCTTCAACTTTCTGACCTTCGGATCTGTCATTGATGATACCCTAAATTGACTAACAAGGCACTTTTTAAATAAAACTATCTTAAACTATGGTCCCGTGACCATGGATGCTGTAAAGCATTCGAAACGTCGGGAAACAAAAATGCAAATAAATCCGCGACAAAATCCGAAGAGATAGTTTTATTTAAAATGTCAAATATTCGCGTAAATCTAAGAAAGTATCATAACAAGGCACTATATGTAAGAGTTGTCAAAGTAATACGTCTTGTTGATGTTAGCATGACTTCTTAGAAAACTTCCATATAAAAACCGTACTGTTGTGTGTGTGTTGAGTTTCTTTCAGTGAGAGCCCTGGAGTCCACTCCTACTATGCTTTTCTATTTTGATTTTAACTGTTTAAATGGACGGTTAAACGGACGGTGGAATTTTATTATACATGCGTATATTTAGCCCTATAATATTAAATTTAATTAGCCCTATAAAAGAGACTTGATGTAATATATTTTTACTATTATTACGAGGTACTTTAAACCTTATTCATAGTAGTATCTATAATAATAATAATAATTTTTATTAATTTCTTTACAGCCCGTTTCCTTTGATTTATGGATGGTCTATTGAAGATTGGTGGTGAAAACATTAAATGAAAGACGTTATAGCCAGTTTTTTTTATAAATTTATTTATTTATTTATTTGTTACCCAGAAATAGTAAATACGATCTTTATAGGGTTCCGTAATGAAAATCTCAGGACGGAATCTTGATATTTCACCGTGTCTGTCTGTTTGTCTGTCCGTATATCACAGCCATTTTGCTTTAGAACTATTGGAGCTACATTGCTGATTAATAGGTACCATAGATATAGAGTGTGGACTGAGTGTTTCTTTGTCAGCCGTCAGCTAAAAATGGCGGAAAGGAGCGACAGAGACAAAACGAACGTGCAACCAGAAGTCTTCTGTAGTGATGAAAATACGATTAATGAAGATAGTTATTTATAACCATTTCACATTCCATTATAATATTATATTTATTTTACATTCCATTTACAAATTCAAATTGGAATGAAAGTAGGTATTGGCCGCACGTTCGCTTTCTCTCTTTCTAGAGAGAGATCAATTTCAGGAGAGTACCTATTGCTCAGTCTATACTCTACGTTTATGATAATTGATAGGTACTAGGTAGGTGTCTCATGTGAACGGTTAAGACTATTCTGTAGAAATAAGTCAAATTACAAAATCTAAAAAACGAGCGACTCATCGTCCCTAGCTTGCATCCCAATACTAACTTTCATCCCCATTTTCACCCCCTTAAGTATCCCATGTACTTTCCAAGGTCTCAAACTATATTCTTACTAAATTTCATCTAAATCGGTTCAGTAGTTTCGGAGTTTATTCCGTACAAACAAACAAACAAACAAACAAACAAACAAACAAACAAACAAACAAACAAACAAACAAAAATATCTTTCCTCTTTGTAACATTAGTGTAGAGTACCTATAATTAAATAAATATTTTATTTTAATTTTAACGTAATACAAAATCTATACATATAATAAAATTGTAACTAAGCCGAATCTGTACATTAAATATTTTTTGGAAAATCTTATTGAAATAGACTATTATCGATACAGAGGCCGAATTTATAGTTTTGTCTGTCTGTCTCTTACCGCATCACGGAAAAACCACAGGAGAGATTTTGATAAAATTTGGTATGATGCTAGCTGGTTATCCGGGTCAACATATAGGATACTTTTACCGCGAGAAAATCTCTAATTTCTGAGAAAAAATACAAAAACTGCAATGTAAAAGTATACCAATATGTAAAACCTAAGTATTTGGTTTTTGGTCATCTGAACGCGGGCGGAGCCGCGGGCAATCCTATTCTAATATACTTAAATTTAATGTTTCACGTTACGGAACCGCAATGTAAATATAAATTTGCCGTATTAAGAAAATTCCTTGTTTTTACCAACGTCAAAAAAAGGGTTTGGTGGGGTTCCGTACACCGTACACGAAAATGATCCATTAATTCTGTCATTATTAAAAAACTACCAGAACCAGAAGTCCTGGGTTTGAGTTCCGGATCCCCACGGTTTTATGGTTACGGTGGACCAATTTAGCATTTTTAAGGTTTTTTAGAAACAACCACTACCAGGAAAATAAAAAAATCATTAAAATTTAATATCACTTTTTTCTAACGCAGACAGGACACGACATTCGATTTTTTAATAAAGTACGAATAAAGACCCCGGTGTTGTTTAGTTTTTAGTTCAATTACCAGCGGCCTAGTGAAACTTATAATAATAACTAGCAGAACCCGCAATTTTGCTCGACAACTTTGTAAAACTTTGTAAAACTACAAAAAAATCTCTAAAAAGATAGTTTCATACAAACTTTCATCCCCTATTTTACCCCTGTATAGGATTAATTTCGAAAAATGCTAAACATGTATTTATTTAATTTTATTGAAGAGCATTAATACCATTTACAATTCTGATCATAAATATTTTTTCGGATTACGGTTTTCCCGTGGGAATTAGAAAATCTCCCACTGTAAAATATAGCCTAAGTAGCGCCAGCCCTTCAACTATCTCCACACAAAAAAATTACGCCAATCCGTCACTCCGTTTCGACGTAAAAGAAGGACAAACAAACAAACAAACAAACAAACAAACAAACAAACAAACAAACAAACATGTACACTTTCACATTTATAATATTAGTATGGATTATATTAATACACTTCATTGAACACCACCAAATAAACATACAAAACGAAGAAATAACATTCGAATAACACAAATACATAATTGGACGTAGTTATGCAAAATCTAACCACAAAAACTTACTTTTGAGAAAATAGAAGTTTTAGTAAAATTGATATATATATATTTTATAAATTCCTCTAAAATATTGGGTATTTTATCTACTTTCTGTGTAGGAGTTGATATGTAGGTGCCATTTAGGACAGTAACCCAAAAAACGGTTTTTATGGGCTGGATCCATTTTGCATAACTAGGTCCAATTATGTTTAAACAAAAAAAAAAACAAACAAAACCGTGGCCAAAAAAAAAAAAGAAACTATAAAGCCTACGAATTGATAAGAAAATATATATATCTTACTTCAGTTTAGTAAAACAATCTTGAACATTTTGCAAATGATAACTTATCATTTATATACCAATCACGCTCGCACTTCATGAATCATGCTAAAATTACGTTTAGTCAACCATTTGCCGACATACTGGATTGACGTCCATCTTATCATTATAACCCGACCACGATCCGAAGGCACGTTTTGACCTTACAAGTTTATCGCATTCGAGGTCATTCTAATTTTGTCGCATAACTATATTGGCGCGCCTTTTTGTTTAATTTGTTAAAATAAATATTCCTAAAGTGTTTTTTAAGTGTTTGTGTTGTGCTTATTTGGATTTTTTAACAATAATTGAAGGTGAGTATTTTTTAATGTGATGTAATAATTCTTGAATATGACATTTACTAGGTACATATATATATTATGTATGTTCAATTTAATAATAATAACTTTTTTATATTTGTTTACATTTTATCTGTATCTATAAAAGAAGTATATTAGCTTGAAGATAAACTTCTATCATAAAAAAGAGGCTCGACAAGTTTGTTTATCTTGTTTTTTTTTACTTGTATATTTCAAAATAATGCTTGGAAAACTCCAGAATTAGATTAAATACTTTATAATTCCATAAAATTATTTATTTTCATTATAATTTTTTTTACTACGGACATATAAAATATGCATGTGTTTTACATAGTGTACTTTTGATTATTTTTATCTATTCTATATATGGTTTGTGACATCATAAATCAATGTTGCCATTTAAATATTATTTAACATTTGAAGCAGCAAAATAATATTTATTCTTTTTAATATTAAAATCACAATTTTTATCAAAATTAGTTTAGTCTATTTTTACTATTATTATTATTAAATATAAACAAATCAATGAACAACTTATTAGAAATCATAATTTAAAATTTCCCCTCTTCTTTCTACGAAAAGGTAAAACTGTTAATATATTCAAAGATATTCGTATTAGAATAAAGTAATACGTATAACTTTGAATTTCAAAGTAGTTTTCGCGCGTCGGCATTAATAGTTTGTTCAAGTACTAGATCTGTTGGCTGTCTAGAGAAAGATTTATCAGTACGTTTGATTCCAAGGTATCCATCTTTCATATTTTTTTCAATTGAGGGATGTGTAAGACCAACTTTTAACAAATTATCATGGTATTTTATCAGCCATCGTGAATAATTAGGCTGATTTGTCATAAAAAATATATTTGCTATTTTTGACAGAATATATTTGTACAAAGAAAAGTTTCCAGTCCTTATGCTTCGACTCAGTAACTGATAGTAATGAACAAGATCCATATAAATAACATAAAATTGAGGCGTTTTACCAAAAGTTCCTTTTCTACATTGTTCTTTGTGATATTGGTATCGAGTCATCAATGTTGATATTGCTTTATTTTCTATAACGTTCACAAACGGTTCATTACCATCGATAAATGTAGAGAGATTATTGTAAACATCTTCATCAATACTTATATCTTCTTTTTCTATGAAAGATTGAAAACATAATATTTCTAGACCTAGTGCCATTAATGGATGCAGCCGCTTACATCGATTAAAATGCTTTCCTTTCAAAAATCCATCTACTGAACTATTTGCGATAATTTTAACTTTCAACAGCTACATTCATTATTCCACTGTCGTCAATAAATTTTCCAATTGCTCTAAACAATGCTAACATGATGTGGAACGGTCCTAAATGGACAAATAAATTATCATAAACTGGTTTTTCTGTAGACTGTACCTGCATAGCAATTTTTGCTATAGCTAGATCATATGTTACATTAATGCAAGGTTGTCCAATTTCTGCAGCAATACTTTGACTTTGTTTCATAGTTTCTATTACAACTGGTATATTTGCCGTGATTCGTTTATTGGTGTGAGATAACAAATTTTTTCTTTGTTATTATGAGAATCTTTGTTTAAATTATGATGGAACCCAACCCACATCGATGTTTTTTTAATTTTTAGAGCATGGCAAAGCATCCACAGAAACTTTTACTGATAAATTGTTTCTAGTGAAGCTGGTGTAGCTTCATTTCTTAAATTGTCAGATAAAGACAATAATTCATCATTCATCTTGAGTTTCTTTGAATATGGGACTAACTCTGGGATGATAGCATCAAGAGTCCTTCTTCTTTTATGTCCTGCATGAACACATGAAACGGATAGCTCGCCTGTGCACTCACCATGTTCAGAAGGATTTTGGAGTTGCTCAGAAGTTCCCTCTGTTGATTCCTCATTTTCTAGAACTGTTTGATAGATTATGCCTACCGTATCATGTAGGGTATCTTTACCAGTAGCAGTATCAACGTAACGATCGAAGTTGTCGAAGGCTACTCCTGTGAATAAATCTTGTCTTTTACAAATTTCATTTAGACAAATTTTAGAACGATTCAATAACGTAGTTGTTGCTGCAGTTTCCAATTCTTCAATAACATGATAACTACAACAATGACCATATTTATTTATAATTTCTACGATCTTTCTGCTGCTCGTCAAACTCTTCAATGTCATGCCCAGAGTGATGTGTTTTTTGGTTTTGACAGACCCATTAGTAACATTATAAATCAAATCTTCTGCCAATGAATTAGTTTTCCTTATACAACCTTCACTAATTCTCCGACGTCGTTTATAACCACCCAGAAGAAAACAATAAAAATCAAGTAATTGCTTAGGTATTTCACATTCGCCATTTAACAAATCAGCAGTTGTTATGTTTTCTGGTAATTCTTTCTTTGTCATATTTAAAATAGTTTTTCGTAAAATTGATGCTGCTCTTTGCAATATCTCCGCATCTTCCAACAGTTCACATAATTTTGCATCAACAACAGAATCCTTTAATGTTACATATTTTTTTCTGTCCCTCTTGATAATTGTAATTTCATCGTAATTCTGTAACAATTTAGCTTCAAACCGCTGGGTACTAAAATTAACATCAACATCTTCATCATTTTCCTCGAGTATTCCTTGTAATAATTCAAAGTAGTATTTACATAAGTATGTGAATGAAAATGTCCTTTTTTTATTTATTATTTCGTCGCTGATAAAAATTTGCATTTCATCAAAAGCCAGTTTGTGAAAATATTTCCAAGTCTTCTTCGGTGGTGATTTTGTCCTCGCTTGTTCTTGTAAAGTATATATGGCAATTGTTCGACAGCTATTATGATAAAAAATCAATGGGCTTGAATCTGCGCTAACTTTGTCATAAAATTCATTATTTTCGCCAAATTCTTTCAGAACTTGCATCAAACTTGCTCTTTCTGACGAGTGAAGAGGTTGGTATCGCCCTTTCACTCGTTTATATTTATTTTGACAAAACAAACATAGCCTATCTGCATGGCTAGTTTTAGTAATGGGCACTTCAGCAGTTGTTGATGCTCCGCTTTCTTCAGTAGCTATTAGAGGGGCTACTGTCACTGTTTCTACGTTTGTCGATGGCATTTCTATAAAAAAAAAACCATTGAGATATTCATATTTCATAATTAATAATAATTTTTATTTTTACGTAATTATTTTTATTTCCATCAATAATAATTAATAAACCTTGATTTAAAAAATACCTGATGATGATGATGGTAGATTTGAAGAAGTTGATGATTCACTCGTGCGATATTTTTTCATCACGGCAAGAAAGTTTTTATAACATTTTACATGGTAAGGGGTTGTCCATTAATCACGTGAGGCTTGAAAGGGGGGGGAGGGGTTTGATAAAAATCACGAAAATAACACAAGGGGGAGGGGGGGTGTAGTAAGATATCTCGTGTATTTATTTTTTCGTCAAACACCTGCAAGACGCTTATCCAGTTGTTAGTGTTGAAGAATGTCTTGCTAATCCGTGGTTCGAGGACAATATACATTAAATATATTCATGTACTAGTACAATACATGTTTTTCCTATGATTACACTCTTCGTTTATTATCATTGTTATGGCAATAAAAAAAAACTTGCAACCTGGTGTAGACATTTTTATTATGGTCCTTAATTTCAGAATAAAATAAGATCATAGTTTAATACAGTACAATAAATACAGGTATTTAAATTAAGATAATATTCAGAAAATGTTAAGATTCGTTGTAGGTACTAAAAATACACGTGATGTTGAGAAGGGGGAGGGGGGGTGGTCTTAAACCTCACTACGTATCACCAATGGGGGAGGGGGGGTTAAAAAATGCTAAAAAAAGATCACGTGATTAATGGACACCCCCTAACCAGTATTTGCGTTAATTTCCTCTGGCAAAGAAATATCTTTAAATTTTAAATTATTGTCTTTTCTTATTTTCAATATTGATTTACTTTTATTGAACGTAGTCTCTGTAAATCGTACAGTTTTTTTATCTGTGTCTTCGTTACAAATCACACAAACCACGTGTTCAAATTCCATCTTGCACACTATTTACTGGAATGTTAATATAAAGTACAACAATACACAATATCACTACACAATTGATAATAATATAAAGTATAATTTTTAAAAATTCGAAATCACTCAACATAAGAAATGTTATAGCTCAAAGCATCCACTCGAGTAAAAATCGTTGGTACAACTGACGAAATTCTTCTCTGTACATTTAATTGTTGCTATCGAGAGCAGGTATACGTCCCTTCGTACTAGGTAAACGGTCTCACTCGCACTATAGGCATTCACGCAACACCTCTCACTCGCACGCCCTTAGCAGCTGTCCCCTCGCCTGTCAAGGTCTTATGCTATTCAAAACCGCCTGGTATTGTACATATTTACTCTGAGACGTTTACTTGAAAACATATAAAAATTTTAAGTATACAGGATAAAGTTTATTTTACCTCATCAACTGTGGGTTTTCTAATTGATCTGTCATATACTTCTGCTTATTGTAATCGCCTGTCAATTTTTTTTTAAGATGTACAATAAAGAAACTTTATCCTATTAAATTTTCAAATTTACAGAAACAAGTGTTAAAACTAAATTTACTAAACAGTTCAAAAAATAAAGGGGCTGATGACGTGCAGGGCTGACGCCTGCCAGGTCATGGCTATTGCTCTTAGCATGCCATAAATCGTAAATAGACAAATTTCTAACCTTACAGGGAGACCGTTACTCCCAGGGTTCACTAGCTCTTGGACTATAAAGTCAATCTGTTGTTGGTTAAAAGCGAAAGTTCATTCATGACTTACATTGCTGAAATTATATAACTTGTTACATAAATTATTTTGACATTAAAAATTGATCGTAGAGTCTTGTATTATTGAAAAAGATAAATAATGTCGTAGTGTCTGTTTGTAATGTCAAAATAACAGCTTTTTACTAAATGTATTTATGAATTATACGGCACATACTAGCGAGTAGCGACTCACTCTCGCTCCGCTTGGGTTCGTCCTTTTTTCATTTTCTTACGTTTAGTATAGATGTCTCAGAGATGAAATATTTTCTCGTGAAAAGTATCCTATATGTTGACCCGGATAACCAGCTATCATCTGATGATTCAAAATCTGTCCAATGGTTTTCTCCTGATGCGTTTCCAGACAGACAGACATACAAAAATTCTAAAAACATTGATTCGGCCTCTGTATTGATAATTATGAATATTTCAATAAGATTTTTTGAAAAATATTTAATGTATAGATTCGACTCAGAATTTTCTTATATATGTAGGTATGTACAGATTGTTATACAATTTTGTCTATACATATTATGTTTATATAAATAAATAAATATGTTGGGACATTAACACACAGCACCATCTAGTTTCATAGTAAGCTACGAGGCTTGTGTTATGGATACCGGATAGTTGATACACTACATAATTATATAACTTTAAATACATACATATTACTTATAAATATAAACATTCATGAATGGAGTTTGTGCTCCAACATTTGTGCACATCACACAAATTAATGTCCCCAGCGGAACTCGAACCCGCGACCGCTGGCACAGCAAGTAGGGTCACTACACACTTAGCCAAACGTGTCGTCAAATAGATATATATACATAATATAGATTATTATAATCTATAGTAGTAGTAGCTTAGAACAGGTTGTATATTGTTTATCTTAGATGATCGATCCTCCCCCCTCCCCCCTCACTTTGGCTGCGCAAGCGCATAAGCAGATACAAATCTCCTTCATATCTGACATCGAATAAAGACGATAAGTGGATACACGAGATAATGACAGTAACTCATTGAATAATCTACATATATCTATAATAATATTATAAGAGAAACAATTGGTTTTTTGTATGTTTGTGTGTAAAGGTTGAAATAAAAATCCGCTGTACGGATTTCGATGAAATTTGGTATGAACATAGTTTTAGATCCTGGGAAGAATACAGGATAGTTTTTATCCTGGCAATCATCACTTAAGTGGGTGAAAAGGGGGATGAAAATTTGTATGGGGAATCAATCATTTCTCAAGTAAAGGATATAAAACTCGTCATATCTATGTAGGTATATATATTTTATTCCATAAACGATAAAAACGTATAAATATTAACTAAGTAATATTATAAATGTGAAAGTAATTCGGTTTGTTACAAGTACCTTTTCACGCTTAAACCGTTAAACAGATTTCGATAAAATTTGGCAAGGAGATAGATTGCATCCTGGGATCGGACATAGGCTACCCTTGAACCCCATCCCGCTTATCACGCAAGCGTAGGCATGAACAAGTGCTAAATAAAAAAGGATAAATTGATCGCAATAAATGATTACCAACCATACGGAAGTGTGCAAACGTGTTTATATTATTTTTTTATGTGTATCTGTTACAAAAAACTATAAAAACTAAACTTTTAATTTAAATTAAATATGTTAATACATAATTTAAAAAGCGAAAGAGCTTGTCAGACCATAACACACTATGCTGGCCAAGTTTTTCTCATGCCTTAAGAAAACTTGCTGGGTTCTCTTAGACGTGCAGGTTTCCTCACGATGTTCTCCTTCACCGTAAGACAAGTGGACATCATGTTGAAAATGAATCACACATGAGAATATCAGAGGTGCGAGGCCCGGGATTTGAACCCGCTTCACTCGGTTTCCCAAGCGAGCGTGTTACCACTGAGCTACTTCTGCTTTATGTACCTACATGTCCATATTTTTTGTTTTTACGTATTGTAAGTTATAATTAATAATACTGTCTGTTTACCTAAAAATTAAATAATTAAAATGAGAAAGAATCGGAGGAAGACAGTTTAAGTTAAAGAGGAAACTTTAATTTAATCCAAATTTCAAAAAAATAATTGGCTTTTTGACTTCGTCAGTCTAGACTCGGATGGCTAGAGTTCCTGGGTTCGAGTCTCGGGTCGGGCTTAAATGTTTTCTGTTTTTTTTTAATAATGAAATACCCAAAAACTGGTGTTGAGATAACCTAACAAGTTTCCGAAAGACATGTGAAGTCCGCCAACCTCATCAACCTCATCTCGGCATCTTGGCAGTGGGACGTCAAAAAGAACGGATTACAATTCAATACAATACTTTTTTTTACTAATAATTGAACAATAAAGCTCGTTAATAGCTAATAAAAAAAATATAAATAAATATGTTAGGACATTAACACACAGCACCATCCAGTTCCATGGTAAGCTACGAGGCTTGTGTTATGGATACCAGATAGTTGATACACTACACATATGTAACTTTAAATACATACATATTATAAATATAAACAATTTTGCCGGTAGTAGGACAAACATTCGTGCTCATCACACAAATGAATGTCCCCAGCGGGACTCGAACCCTCGACCGCTGGCACAGCAAGTAGGGTCACTACAAACTGACCTAAACGTGCCGTCAAAGAAGAAAATCGTTTGACAAACAGAGGAGAAAAAGGTACTGAACTGTTATGTCTTTACTTAATTATATATAGCATTGCCCGCGGCTCCGCCCGCGTTCAGATGACCAAAAAGCAAACTCTTAGGTTTTACATATTAGTGTACTCTTACAATGCAGTTTTTGTATTTTTTCTCAAATATTTTCCCGCAGTAAAAAGTATCCTATATGTTGACCCGGATAACCAGCTATCACCATACCAAATTTGATCAAAATCCTTCCAATGGTATTTCTGTGATGCGGTAACAGACAGAAAAAAATTCTTAAAACTATTCGGCCTCTGTATCGATAATAATGTCTATTAAAATAAGATTTTCCAAAAAATATTTAATGTACAGATTCGGCTTGGTTACAATTTTATTATATGTATAGAATACTCACGATTCTCTACAAAATATGTTATTTCTATTCAATATATAGTTATAAGACGAACATCTGAAGTAAACTAACATAAAAATCGAACTTGCGTCCTTGATAATGAAAACTACCATTTGAGCCTCTACTATAAATATAGCTATACAATTTTAAACTCTATCAAAACTTTAAGGCACAATTTTATTTGAATCATATCGCCATGCGTAGTTGCTTATTATAAAAACGTGACTCATATGGGGAAATTCATCTCAAATGAATATTTTATATCATTTTCCTGTTTGTTTTAATACTTTGAAACATGCTAGTTTTTGGGATCGGGATAGAATACTATTTTTTTCTGAAGATGTCCACGTAATGTGGGATAAAATTAAAAAAGTCATTTTGACCGATTTTAAAAAAGTAGTGTTTGTTTTTATGTACGTATGTTTCGCGATATTCGCGAATTTTAAGTAAATATTAATATTTTATATTCATAATTAGCGACATTAAAATTGGTTCAGCGGTATAGGCATGAAAACGTAACAGACAGACAAAGTTATTTTTGTATTTATAATATTAAGGATTTTAGATTTTATAGAATAAGCCTAAGCCAGCAAGCTCTAAACATATTTTATGTCTATTATCGTTCTACTTACAAAGTTTCAAATCGATACGACAATCAGAAGTAGTATAAAATCTAAACTAAACTAGCGACTCGCCCTCGCTCCGCTTGGGTTCGTCCCTAGTTTACTTCTCAATACAATCTTTCATGCCGATTATCACCTCCTTGAGCGATGATTTTCGGTATAACAAATAAAGGTGTGTTATAACACATAAAATTACTCTAGTATTAAATAATATAAGATTCTTCTGACCTACATTGGTCACGTCGTACAATCTCACTGAGACTAGCCAACTGCAAGAGATATTATAATGCATCGTGTGAGGGAAAGAGACACAACGTGCACTCTGTCTCTGTCACTCTCATACTCCGGTGGGACGACAAATAGGAAATATGCATGTTTTTTTTTTAATTTTATTATTTATACTATAGCTTACATCGTTAAAAAATTAAAATTTATTATAAAAAGAATTACTTAAAATATCATGCCGATATGTATAATTCGAACGCCCGTCATTTCGCGCGCTTTTCGTTACGTCACAGTATGTTACTACACAGAGAAACGATGACTTAATTTGTAGCGAGAAAATATCTAATCGCTCTGTTATAATATACTCTGACGTCACATTCGGTCTGACCAATTATTTTGAATTTTACACCCTTTTGTGCACTTTTTAATAATTATTTTCTTAATCGAAAAGGAATTACATTAAAAATATTAATATAGGCTTAATTCAAAAGCAATAAAGATTATAAAAAAAAACATTTCACCTTCATTTAAATCACACGCATATTCAATATTGGTGAGAGGTTATGCCCTCCAAGAATATCAATTTCCCAACTCCACGCTGTTACTGAGAATTTCTTGACAGAAAAACCCAATTATTAATACTTAGCCTGATCCGGTACTCGAACCTAGAACCGAATCTGCTGTACATGGTAGCCACTGGACCAAATCCAAACCAAATCACATCGTGTAACACTCCTCATATTATGGTATAATACTAAATGATATGTCCTTGCATGACGATTAACGATGGAAGTATACATAATTGTATTGTGGCGAATTGTTATATTCGTATACTAGTGTCTTACACTTGCTTCGCTCGGGTGCGTCCTAAGTGCGTTTAGATTTTGTTCAGCGGAACTCTAATTCTATATCTAAAATAAAAGTAGCCTAAGTTACTCCTTATAATATCACCTATCTACCAGTGAAAGTCCCGTCAAAATCAGTTCAGCCGTTTCTGAGGTTAGCCAGAATAAACAGACAGACAGACAAAAATTTTAAAAGTTCTGTTTTTTCTTATAAGTAGCGTATATAATTTCATATGCATTTAGTAAAAAGCTGTTATTTTGACATTACACACAGACGCTACAATTTTATTTATCTGTATAGATAAGCTGCAACGTCGTGTTTTGACTTTTGAAGATAGTAATATTATAGTACGATAAAAAAATCTTCGGCATTCACGTTTTTCTTATCTCTTACCTATTCATTTTTTTTTGTATGTTTTTTCGTGAGTAATTTTAAATGGATGTTATAATAAGTTATACTTCGAAGCACTTGTACGGTTTAAATAATCAAACAAGTAACTTAATCTATATAAATATTAAATTCTGAGTCGAATTACTTTTAAAAACATTAAATTTTAAAATTAAAAGAAAACACATTAAATATTCGTCGGAAAATCTTATTGTAATAGTCACTCATTACTATCAATACAGAGGCGAATCTAGTTTTAGAATTTTTGTATGTCTGTCTGTCTCTCTGGGAACGCATCACGAGAAAATAAATAGACAGATTTTGATGATATTTGGTATGATAGCTGGTTATCCGGGTCAACATATAGGATACTTTTTACTGCGGGAAAATATCTCATCTCTGAGAAATCTTTACTGACCTTTAAAACGCGTTTATACATACATACATTTTCATCTCCATTGCGAGCTTCACATAAATCCGTGATTTTTTGGTTCCCCACGTTTCGAAATGAGATCGAATCGACGATCATGAAATTCTTTGCACAACTGCAATACATAATTATATAATGTGATATGAATAAAAAACGTGCGTATTACGTACGAAACAACGTTGGAATTGTTGTAAGTATATAATTTTAGTTTTTTTTCTTTCGCCTTTACGAAACAGCAAAAACTAATTAGCAGTTGATGTAAAAGTAATAGCAGATAACTGCCTCTGTGTTCAGTGGCTAGCATGTACGGCTGTAGATCCGGAGGTCCTGAGTTCGAGTCTCGGTTAGAGACAGGTGTAGTTATAGAGGGTTTTCTGTCAAGGAATTCTCAGTAACAGCCCGGAGGTGGAAAGTTAATTGTGTTTCACCCCCGTGCCATGACGAGAACGTAAAGCCGTCGTTCGAATTTTCGGTCCACCGGAGTGCATTATTATATCTCAATGAGATAAAATTCTGAAAAGGGATAAAAGTGCAAAAAAAATATTTCAGCATAAGTATGGTTAGGTAAATCTATACTAATATTATAAAGAGGCAGAGTTTGTTTGTTTGTTTGTTTGTTTGTTTGTTTGAACGCACTAATCTCAGGAAGTACTAATCCGATTTGAAAAATTCTTTTTGCATTAGATAGCCCGTTTATTGAGGAAGGATAGAGGCTATATAAGTATATCAAGGGAGTAGAGCAGTAATCATAAACGTCAACAAATCAGACAAACTTCCATACATTATTGTAAAACTGATAATTATAATCATACAAATTTTACGCGGGTGAAACCGCGGCGCACAGCTAGTTAATTAAAAAATGAGAAATGAAAATTATATAATAACGTAATTTTTTTGACATTTTGGTATTTATTATTTGAAATTATTTGTTGTGTGTATTTTTTATGGCATGGGGGTAGGGTAGGTACATTGCCATTAACACTTCCTATTATTGAGACTTTCTTGACAGAAAACCCCATAGCTGTACGTTCTTATACTAGCTGCTTTCCTCGCTTCGCTCGGGTGTGTCCCTAGGAACGTTTTAATTTTTTTGAGAGGAAGCCTTATTCTATTTCTAAAATAAAAGTAGCCTAAGTTACTCTTTATAATATCAGCTATCTGCGAGTGAAAGTCCCGTCAAAATCAGTTCAGCCGTTTTGGAGATTAGCCGGAACAAACAGTACGTGTACAGAAACTTTACGTCTACTCGAGACTCGAACACTAGACCAACGAGGATAACTATATAAAGACTGACATTAGATAACCGATATAAATGATAGGCCGACAAGTTAAAAAAATTGCAGATACGGGCTGCTCAAGACAAGGATTGCTTTCATGCAGTAGTGGACGAGGATAAGCTGGAAAAAAAACTATAAAAGAGAGCTTTTGAAGCTCAAGCTCTTAACATGTGAAAATGATCAAAAAACTTTTGTATAAGCTTAAAAGTTTTGTAGTTTTAAAAAGCAACCGTACGTATATATTGTATGCTAGCGAATTAATCTCGCGTCGCTCGGATGCGTCCCTGGGTACGCGGATTTTGTCGCAATTTAATGGGTTTTAATCTTTTTGCGCGGTACCCTAATCCTTTTTCTTAAATAAATGTAGTCTAAATTACTCCTTATAAAATCAGTGAAAGTCATGTCAAAATCAGAATAGCCGTTTCGGAGATTATCCGGAACAAACAAACAGACAAACAAAAATTTTTAAAATTGTTTTAACTTTTAACATTGAAAATGTTTTTTTTTGTCGCTTCAGTATAGGCCCGATATTCAGCGAAAGTGCGACATCGCCCTGGTGTCGTGGATATTGGGACTACGTGGTTAATTGGGATGTTAAAAGATGCGTCTGAATGAGGGCTACAAAATGAAAAAAAAAATATTTGAAAACACTCAAAGGATTTTTTTTAATTGAAAAAATGTGAAAAAGTCGCCTTTCGCTCGGTTTCGGTCAGAAAAAAAAAATCATATCTCGAAATGAAATAAGATATCGAAAAAATAAAAAAAATCCCCTAGAGATATGACTTCGGACTATATTTAAAAAAATATTGGAGGTTCATATCACTGATGGGTTATTCAGAAGTTTTTGACCTTTGTGACGCTGAGTTCACGCGAGGAGAGTGCGTGAGCGCGATAATGACGTAGAATAAATGTTTTGGAGCATAAATTTGTTTTTGAACCGAAGTGATTCTTTGTGAATAAATAAATATGTATTTAAACTAATAACTAACTAATATTTATATATATAATAAAACAGTAACTAATCGTAATTTATACGTAAAAATTTTTTTCAAAATAATGACTGTAACGTATCGTGTCCTACAGACCCCAAAACAATGATTATGAAAAATTTTGTCTGTTTGTCTGTATGTTTGTTTTCTGTTTGTCTGTTTGGCTGTTGGGTGCGCGTTTCATGAAAAAAGTACTGAACTATTTTAACTAAAATTTGTGTACTGATAACTTATTACTCGGGTTAGGATATTTAAGATATCTTTTACTGCAGGAAAAAAAAGAAAACGGAGAGGAGAGGAGCGAGAAGAGAGGAGCTTGTTGTTGAGATTTGGCTTGTCTTTCGCAGTTCTTTTTCGCAAATCTTCTTCGCCTGTCTACTGCGCTTGTCTTCTTCGCCTGTCTTTCCCTCTCCTCTCTTCTCATACCCTCTCCGCTCCTCTCCTCTCGTCCCCCTTTTCTCTTTAAAAAAACAAACATTATATATTTATATTTTTTGTTTGTTTGTGTAACTGTTTCTTTAACTGTTTGTTTGTTTAACTATGAATTTGCTTAACCGTCAGTTAGTTTAACTGTCAGTATGATTAACTGTCAGTTTTATGAACGGCTAGTAAGCTTCACAGTCAGTTAATTTTACTGTCGGTTAGTTTAACCTCCAGTTAGTTTAACTGTTAGTAAGTTTAACTGTCAGCAAGCTTAACTGTCTGTTCGTTTATCTGTCAGTTAATTTAACTGTCGGTTTCTTTAACTGTCAGTTTCTTTAACTGTCAGTAAGCTTAACTGTCAGTTGGCTTGACTGTCAGTTAGTTTAACTGTCAGTTTGTTTAACTATCAGTAAGTTAAACTGTCAGTTTGATTTACTTACTGTCTGTAACGGTAACTGTCAGTTAGATCAACTGCCAGTTTGATAAATGGCTAGTTAGATTAACTGTCAGTTAATTTAACTGCCAGTAAGATAAACTGTCAGTTAACTGGACAGTCAGTAAGTTTAACTGTCAGTTTGATTAATGGCTAGTAAGATTAAATGTCAGTTAAATTAACTATCAGTTAGTTTGGCAGATTCATTTTCAATGTACTCTAAGGTCGTGGCAAACACGAGATCTGTGGATCTTTTTTTTTTATTTGAAGTACTCTATATTATTTCATATGCATTTAGTAAAAAGCTATTATGCGACATTACAAACAGACACTTTAATTTTATTTATCTTTATAGATAACCTTAAAAAATTAAACGTACGTTATCGTATCATACTTATCATACGAGACGAAATTACAGAAGATAACACTCTTAACTTGTAGACATTTCTAGTAAAATATCTTTAATGTTGCGTAATAGCTATTTTAAGGAAACTAGGGCTCGCCCATAGCGTAAACTTTTTTCTATTGATAGCACTGAAGCTCGTCTGTAGCTACTAAAGAAGCCTGAAGTTAGCTGCGAATGGCTTCGCAAATGTCAATATCATTGTCAAAGTCAAGCAGTTTGCATGCGCAAGAGTTTCACTTGCTTGGTCAATTTTTTGATAAGTCTTATTTATATCAATTATTTTAATTAATTAAGGTTTATAAATAATTTTAGGGAGATAATAATATGTATTTTTTTGTACATAAATAGGCAAAATAGTTCAGTAACTTTTACTCCTGGGTTTGTCAAACAATTTTCTTTTATTATTATTTTTTGTGTTTAACGAGCTTTAAAAACATGATTATTGTCAGATTTCTACCACTGGGTAAAATAATACAGCGAACATAATCAAAACATTATGTTTGAAATTACACTTCGTAATTTTTTTTATTGTTGAAAGTAAATATTGAATTAAAACAAATAGAACTCTTATAACACTTTTTTTATAAAAATACTCGAAGTTTTTTAATTATATTTGTATATATAACACTTTCTTATAATTACGCGAATATTTGACATGTTAAATAAAATCTATCTATACATATAATATAAAAACTAAAAAATAAAAAACATAAAAAAAAAGATTCCGACGAATTGAGACCCTCCTCCTTTTTGGAAGTCGATTAAAAATTCTAGATAAGACGAATCCGTACATTAAATATTTTTTAGAAAATCTTATTGAAATAGTCATTATTATCGATAGAGTGGCCGAATCTATAGTTTTTAGAATTTTTGTCTGTCTGTCTGTCTGTTATCGCATTACGAAAAAACCACTGGACAGATTTTAATGAAATTTGGTATAGTGACATCTGGTTATCCAGGTCAACATATAGGGTACTTTTCCGGCGGGAAAATATCTCATCTCTGAGCTAAACATTAAAACGTAACTAGGGACGAACCCGAGCCGAGGGAGGGTGAGTCGCTAGTTTTACATAAAACTAAGTATTTTTTCGGATTGTTTCGCGGATTTATTTTTGGTTCCCGACGTTTTGAATGGTTTACAGTAAACATGGTCACGGGATAGACACTCCCGTCGAGAACCAAAAATCAAAATAAACCCGCGAAACAACCTGAAAAGATTTAAAATATTTATTAGTATAGTAGGTACATAATATAAAATATTACATTATATTATTTTTATTTTATTTATTTAGGTACAGAAACAGAAAACAAATTAAAAAAAAATCATCTACGTATTAAAAACTAAAGATATCATTTTAAATTCGTTGTCCAATTATATCTGTACACAACATTCAAATAAAAACATAATAATTATATAAAAAAAATTAACGAGAAGGTGAATATTACAGTACGAGTCAGTGCATTTAAAGTTACGAGTACATAAAAAAATATTAAAAAACAAAAAGAAAATAATATTTACATTTCATGTGGAAAAAAAGAGAAAGAAAAGAAAAAAAAGATAAAGGAGAAGAAACAGAGAGAAAACGTATCCTTATTATCGAAAATGTAAAGTATGAACTATAATTTATTTAATTTTTTCTTGAACGATAGTAAACTGTTATTAAAAATGTCGCATTCATCATTTAAACTATTGTATGCTTTACACATTCTGTGTAAATGGTTGTTTTGGGAAACGTTATAATTGCCGAAGGTATAATAAAAAGTTGTGGCTGACGAATCGAGTGAGTATGAATTTTAAATTCCAGTTTTTCTAGTAATTTACTGTTGAAATCGCCATTGGTTATTTTATGGAAGATACACAAATCTGATATAACATATTATCTATACATATAATAAAATTGTAACGAAGCCGAGTTTGCCGAAGCCTGTACATTAAATATTTTTTTGAAAATCTTATTGAAATAAACATTATTATCGATACAGAGGCCGAATCTATGATTTTTAGATTTTTTGTCTGTTTGTCTTTCTGTTACCGCATCACAGAAAAACCACTGGAGGGATTTTGATGTAATTTGGTATGGTGATAGCTGGTTATCCGGGTCAACATATAGGATACTTTTTACTGCGGGAAAATATCTCATTTTTGAGAAAAAATACAAAAACTGTAATGTAAGAGTACCTATACTTACTAATATGTAAAATCTAAGAATTTGGTTTTTGGTCATCTAAACGCGGGCGGAGCCGCGGGCATTGCTAGTATTATATAAAAATGTATTTCAATGCAGAACGCAAAAAAAAACCAATGATCACGTAATAGAATAAATACGCACTGTTTTCATCAGCAAAAAATGGGTTTCGTAAATTAAAGACGTAGCCTTATGTAAAAAAACCTATCCAATTTTAGCTTTGATGAAGGCCGTTTGTCAGATCAAGTATTTTGATATTTATGATATTACTGGCTGTGCCCCGCAGTTTCATCCACGTTGTTTGATTATAAACATCAGTTTTATAATAATGTATGGAAGTCTGCCCGATTTGTGGACATTTATGATTACTGCTCCGCTCCCTTGTGTAGTAGTATGATGATATTATATAGCCTATAGCCTTTCTCAATATCTAATGCAAAAAGAATGTTTCAAATCGGATTAGCAGTTCCTAAGATTAGCGCTTTCAAACAAAGAAACAAACAAACTCTGCCCCTTTATAATATTAGTATAGACTAGCTGTCTGACTAGATGTCTCGCTACTTCGCCCGCGTCTGTTTATTTTATTTTTATTCACTAACAAAGCTAAAACTTTCTTAAATTTAGGCCAAAATTTGACTTTGTAAATAGGATACTCTTTCGGATTTTATCGCAATTTTCTTTTGATTTTTCCCCGACGCTTCCAATGCTTCACAACAAACATGGTTACGGTTTTGTACTCTCAAAACCCACAGTTATTACCGATGGTATCTACTCACAAAATCTATACTATAATAAAACAGTAGAGGTCGAATGTCTGTACATAGCAAAAAATGTTAAAAACCGAGTCAGTGGGATGTAAGAAGACAAATAGAAGAAATCCAGATTTTTTTCAATTTTTTTGTTTCTCTGTCTGTTTGTCTGTTTGTACGGGCTAATCTCCGAATCTATTGGACCGATTTAAATGAAATTTATTATTATTATTAATTTACCTTATATCCCCATACTTTTTAACCCGGAAAATTAAATAGTTTCCGTGGGATAGTTAAAAAACTATAATAACTTATACAACTTATGCACCTAATTTAGTAAAATTTAACATTCTGATATTGCCGGTCAAACAACAGGTTACTTTTCATCCGGGAAAAATGAACGGTTCCCGTGGGAACTAATAGATCTCTATTAGTGTTTTTCAATATATTTGTTATACAATAATTTGGAAGAAAAAGCATTTTCCACCGAACCTTTCAATTCACAATTAATAAAAAATCTAAATAAAACGGTGACAAAAATAGTTTTGTTTAAAAACTAACGACTCACCCTCACTCCACTCGGGTTCGTCCCTAGTTATCTTTTAAGGTTTAGTATAGATTTCTCAGAGATGAGATATTTTCCCGCAATAAAAAGTATCCTATATGATGTGTGTGGTAATGACAAAATCTTTAAGAATTTAATCGATTTTCGATAAACGATCGATGTGAGGGTAGATCGCTACTTTTATATAATTTGCAATATTTTACGGGTGGTAGAACTCGTGTCACGCCTGAGGAGTCCGACTGAATGGGTACCACCCCTTTATCTATTTCTTCCGCCAAGCAACAATGATTACATTGTTGTGTTCCGGTTTGAAGGATAAGGTAGCCAGCGAAATTACAGGCAAGAGGCATATCATCTTAGTCCTCACAGTGACAACGCACCTACGATTCTGCATTTTTGTTACATAAAACCTAAGTGCATGAGCCGTAGGTGTTATGGGCGACATGTACTGCTTTCCATCAGGTGGTCTGTCTGGCCGTTTGCCACTGAGCACCATAAAAAAAACCATAACTTTGGTCCTTCTGCGAATTCATGTGTACTTACAATGAATAAGATATATGGAGATGCGCAGAATGAGTTAATAGTTCGAGTTGGCTGTAGAATCATTTAGTATGAAAGATGATGTCATATACACCAGGGCTATTATTAAGACAACGTACGGTAAGCGGACTTTGTCGCTTTGACTAAAGTTAGATGACCGTAATAGTAGAAAGTTTTACGCGATATTTCTTTCTATACATATAATAAAATTCTAACTGATTCGAATCGGGACATTTTTATGGAAAATCTTATTGAAATTGTCATTATTATCGGTAGAGGCCGAATCTATAGTATTTAGAATTTTTGTCTGTTTGTCTGTCTGGGAACGTATCACGAGAAAAACACTGGACAGATGTTGATGAAATTTGGTATAATGATAGCTGATTATCCGGGTCAACACATAGGATACTTTTTACTGCGGGAAAATATCTCATCTGAGAAATCTATACTAAACGATAAAACGTACCTAGGGACGAACCCGAATGGAGCGAGTGTGAGTCCCTAGTTTTAATATAAAAGCCTATAACTTAAGCTCTTTGCCTATAAACTTAATTATGGCCAAGTATTTATTGAAAATATATATTTAAACAAAAATACACCATATTACTGTTAATTAAGGTTGAAATTGTGTTAAATGATTATTTTTAGCAGTTATCTAACGATAACCTATCTTTACTATATTATTATCTAACATAGTTTGCGAAGTGCTTTATATAATTAGATATATACTTTAATTATGTATAATTGCTCTCTAAATGTCTGAGTGCGGCTGCAGATCCGGAGGTTCCGGGTTCGAGTATCGGGTGAGGCCAAGTTTAGTTTGACTTTCTGTCTTATTGTTAGTATATAGAGCGCGTCAAGGAATTGACATTCAATATTTTATTAGATTTACGCGAATATTTGACATTTTAAGTAAAATTAAGTATCTTTTTGGATTTTTTCGTGCATTTATTTAGATTTTTGGTTCCCGACTTTTAAATAATTACAAGTATATAATAAGTAAATATGTTTGGACATTTGTTACACAGTTGGATAAATGGAAAAACTCTTTTTTTAAATTGGTTTTAAATTAATTTTTTATCTTCGTAGAACGCGTTCTTAGAGATAATTGTTGCTTGTTCATACAACTCGTATTTCCTAGAAGCCATGACGTCATTTAGTGTTTACAGTGGCACTTCATATTATGCATATATTATTAATTCTATATATCTCTTTTATCTATATACGTTTCCTTTTTTTTGAGCGGATTCCTAATAAGTACTTTTTCTAAAATAAAAGTAGCCTAAAGTACTTCTTATAACATCAGCTATCTGCCAGTGAAAGTCCCGTCAAAATCGGTCCAGCCGATTCGAAGATTAGCCGGAACAAACAGACAGACAAACATTTAAATATTACCATGACCTAATATATAGTGGTATATTAATCGACTTCCAAAAAGGAGGAGATTCTCAATTCGTCGGAATCTTATTTTTATGTATGTTCACCGATTACCTACTCGAAGACGCCTGAACCGATTTGGAAAAATCTGAAAATATTTTAAGATATGAATATCTGATAGGTAAATATGTATTTTACGTACATCGAAATATATTAGATTTGCTTTGCATCGGCTGGCACCGACTTCCAAAATATCTGATTAGGTATCTATTCTAAATAAAAACCCCCGTTTAGTAATTTTTTACATTTTAGTACTTGGAAGTCGGTTTTTTTTAAAGTTTTTTTTATATAGATGAATATCAAAAACCAAATTCTTAGGTTTTACATATTAGTATACTCTCACATTGCAGTTTTTGTATTTTTTCTCATAAATGAGATATTTTCCTCCGGTAAAAAGTATCCTATATGTTGACCCGGATAACCAGCTATCATACCGTTATACATACACATCATTATACCAAATTTTATCAAAATCCCTCCAGTAGTTTTTCTGTGATGGGTTACACACAGACAGACAGACAAAAATTCTAAAAACCATAGATTCGGCCTTTGTATCAATAATAATGTTTTTTTCAATTAGATTTTCCAATTAATATCTAATGTACAGCTTCGGCTTAGTTACAATTTTATTATATGTGTATGTATAAACATATAAAACTAACGCTAATAAATTATAATATATATTGTGTACCTTGTACGTGGACTTAACCGTGGAAGCGTTGCCTGGCCCGGAATCCTTAATCCTGCGTAGGCACTGATCTGACTGAGGTGTTTTGTGTGTATGTAGAATATAATATATAAGCCCATTAATCAATCCGACCGAAATACTTTAATCTGCTTTGTAACTGACACAATTCAAAAGGGGAGCTATCGTCACACCGACCGAAGAATACCGAATGCCATTGACATCTGTCATTTCAAACCCGACCTAAGATGATACCATTATAAAATACTAAACAATATATATATATATATATATATATATATATATATATATATATATATTAGGCAAACATAAAACAGTTCAGTCTTTTTCTCCTCTGTTTGTCAAACGATTTTCTTTTATTTTGTTTACTAGCTATTTAATTTTACGAGCTTTAGTGTTATCAATAAAAAAAATGATATGGTCGAATTTCGACCACACTGGGCAAGCGCTAGTTAAATAAAAATATAACATTTTAATTTTTAATGCGAAAGTTTGTGTGTATGTTTGTTTCTTAATCACGCATAAACGGCTGGATGGATTTGGATATAAATATAAATATGTTGGAATATTAACACACAGCACCATCTAATTCCATGGTAAGCTACGAGGCTTGTGTTATGGATACCAGATAGTTGGTACACTTCAGATATATAACTTTAAATACATACATATTATAAATATAAACATCCATGACTGGAGTACAAACATTTGTGTTGACCCCACACAAATGAATTGCCAACAATGCCCCCAGCGGGGCTCGAACCCGCGACTGCTGTCACAGCAAGTAGGGTCACTACAAACTGAGCCAATATTGTTTCAGGCAATAATAGCAATTTTGTTTCAGGTTTTTGCCAGCAAGTCAAAATGATAGAAGAAGTTCTTCCCACTATGAGGAGCTTAAGCCCCGATCCAGTGGACATTGCGGCCATCAACAAGAAATATATACCGGTAAGTTACAAACAAACATACATATTTTTATAGTTTTAAGGATGTACAAGAATAATTTCGCGGAGACGTAAGTATTGCATTTACCTATAGAAAAGTTTTATAGAAAAGTCGGTATAAATATATGTTAGACTCAAAACAAAATTTATTTAAAACTACTTTTGACTAAAGAGGTTTTTCAAAAGTAGTTTTGACTGGCCTAGACCCAACTATATTTTTGAACCACGATTTTCGTATGAATTCGGGGGACTAATCCTTCCACGACTGCGGACAAGCCGGCGTGTCAGTTAACAATAGATTTCTTAGAATTTTAATTAATTTCTTAGAAATTTATCTGGAGATGTCTATTAAAAAAGACTTTTTTTGTTTGACAAAGCTTTTGTTTTCTTCATAGTAAATGTTTAATGTATATTGCCTATGGACTTCAAAACGGCTGGAGCGATTTTGATGAAATTTTCAGGCAATCTTCAGATTAGTCAAGCGGGTGATCCTGTGAAGTTTGGTAGCGATCGGAAGGTTGAACGCCGGCTACACAACGAGTACTGCTTATCTATACATAATTAATAAAATTCTGAGTCGAAATCTGTGAATTACATTTTTTTTTTGGAAATACATAATTATTGAAATAGTTATTATTATCGATACAGAAACCGAACGTATAGTTTTTAGAATTTTTGTCTATTTGTCTGTCTGGGAACGCATCACGAGAAAAGTACTGGACAGATTTCGATGAAATTTGGTATGCTGATAAATGGTTATCCGGGTCAACATATAGGATAACTTTTACCAAGGGAAAAGATCTCGTCTCTGAGAAATCTATATTAAAAGTTAAAACGTAACTAGGGATTAATAGTCTTAAATAAAATTTTGCCTTGGAATCCAAAAAAAAAACAAAAGTTTATATTGGTAATGTTTGTTTGATATAACTCCCATATAATTAAAACTTTTGTGCTTAAGATTGAATAGTATCTACTATTGAAAGATATCGTATAATGCTTCATATAAAGGATGCTATGAATAATTTTGTTTAC